>CM069131.1:81716285-82316285 GCA_035221665.1 Okamejei kenojei | reverse complement strand
ACATCACATCAGAGAAACATAGGAGAGAATTTAAACTATGGGCAGCATAGTGCACCTGCACAGAGATCCAGGTTTGATCCTGAGCTCAAGCGCTGTCTGTGTGGAGTTTGTACGTTCTCCCTGTGACAGCATGGGTTTCCTCCGGGAGCTCCGGTTTCTTCCCACATCCCAAAGACATGCGGGGTTTGTAGGTTAATTGACATCTGTAAATTGCCCCTAGACTGTAGGGAGTAGATGAGAAAATGAGAAAATAGATCTAGTGTGGACGAGTGAACAATGGTTGGCATGGACTCGGTGGGACAAAGGGTCTGTTTCCATGCCGTATTTCTAAACTAATCTAAAGAACAGGTTGTTTGGTGTCACATGGAAAATTTAAAAATGTAGAAAACTTACGTGGCTGAAACCTTGCTTCAATGTGCCCACTAAGGCACATGGAAGCATGCAATACCATCAGATTCTTGAACACCATACAATAGTAACCTATAAACTATGGATTGTCTTTGTTTGTACTGAGGACGTCTGAAGTTTTTTTGCACTAGTATCAATTTGTTTAATTTTTGCTTGTATATACTTTCTATGTGCATTGTGTTTACAGGCCTATTCTGCAGCTGCAAGTATGAATTTTATTATTCCGTTGTCAAAAAATATGACAATTAATTCCTCTTGACATTAATTTTCCTCACGAGAGACGGCATAATCATTTGATCAGACCAGTCATTAATGAGTGCAGCTGGCAACATCATTAGCACAAGGCAAAAAGATAATTTTGAGCTAAATATGTGCTTCAACGTGATGTACCAGCTCAGAAAACAGGATGGTAAAAAGGAGGCAAGGTCGTTACCGACGCGATTCTGACCTTGAAAATGTGGAGATTCCAGGATGTGTGAAGGGTCACATGTAGCTGCTGTGTCATCTCCTTCTGGCAACTATCTCAACAGATCAGGTTGCATCTCACTATTGAAAAGAGAAAGCTGGGAGTGAGGGTGTGAGTGAGCTGATATAGATCAGGAAAAGATAAGATCGTAAGACATAGGAGCAGAATTAGATTATTCAGCCCATCGAGCCTGCTCTGCCATTCGATCATGGCTGATCTAATTTTCCCTCTTAATCCATTCTCCTGCCTTCTCCCCGCCTTTGACACCCTTACTAATCAAGAACTTATCAATCTTCTCTTTAAAAATACCCAATGATTTGGCCTCCACAGCCGTCTGTGGCAATTAATTCCACAGATTCAGGTAAGGTTGAGTTAATATATGGTAAAGCTCATAGAATTAAGGGCCTGTCCCACTTGCATGTGATTGCGTGCGTTTGGCACGACCAACCGGAAGCGGAGGTCGCGCTAAGTTTGTGGTAAAGTTTGCGCTAAGTTCGTGCTAAGTTCGCGCTTGACGTCATTTACGTCATGCTTACAAATCAGCTGGGCAGGAGGCGGGCCGACTGAATTTGGGCGTCGCACGGCGTCGGATGGTAACGTCATCACACAACGCCACGCCGGGCGGTGACTTCATCACGCAATGCCATGCACTAGGCGTACGCCGTCAAGACGCTGTGTACGACATCAAGACGCTGCATACGACGTCAAGACCTCTGCGTACGACTGCAACGCGCCTGCGTGCATACACGGGCCAACGGGACGTTGGCGTGCGGAGATTTCCGCCACTGCAAGAATTTCGGAGCCCCGCTCGATGTCGGGACCAGCCCCGCACAATTCCGCGCTTCTAAGTGGGACAGGCCCCGCGCGGCCATATGGTGCCCGTACGCCTCAAGCGACCACGAGGTCGCGTAATTTGTGAGCCAAGGTCGCGTAAGTGGGACAGGCCTTTTACTTCATGAATGACTAAGGGAAGATTGAGTGGACCATCTACATGCTGTATGTCTCCATCAACTGATTGGGTTGAACCTGAGTTGTGCTTTCAGGGATTGTGATTGTGTTGCCAATAGCAAGCTGCTGAATGTAAGTGAAAGGTCTGCTGGTACCTTTCACCAACCCCCAGGTTATAGAGCACGATGGTTCAGTGGTCGGCACTGCTGCTTAATGGTCCCAGTGAATTTTGGTCCAATCTTGATCACAGATGCTGCTTGTGTGAAGTCTACATGTTCTGTCTGTGACTGCACAAATTTCTTCTGGATGTTGTTTGGTAGATTAACTAGCTTCTGTACGTTTCCCTTAGAGTAGATTAGTGGAAGGGATCTAGAACATAGAATGCAGAGCAGTGCAGCATCGGAACACACCTTTCATCCTACAATGTCCACGCCAAAAATGATGGCATTAAATTAATCTCCTTGCTCTGCGCATAATTCATATCACTCCATCCCCTGCATATCCACATGCTTATCCAAAAGCCTCTTTGGTGCCACTATCGTATCTGCTTCAACCACCAGCACAGTCAGGCACTCACCACTCTCTGTCTGAAAAAATTGTGCACATCTCCTCTAAACTTTACTTACTGTTAAAGTTAAGCAGTCTAGTCTTTGACATTTTCACCCTGGGGGAAAAAAGGTTCGGACTGTCTACCCTATTCATGCCTCTCATACTTTTATTACAATTCTATGTTCTATATCCCTACCACTCATCTACTTTAAAGTAGATTTAAAGAAGCTAATTAAACTACCAAACAGCACACAGGAAAAGCTTGTGCAGTCACATGCAGACTCCATACAAACACTAATGGTGATCAGGATTGAATCAAAATTCTCAAAGGCCATTAAACATCAGTGCTAACCATTGGATCATCTTGCCTTATAATCAGGAGGTACCAGTAGACCTTTCAAATGTTCAGCAGCTTGCTACTGACTACTTCTATCTGGTTTCCTCTCAGCATCCGATGCTCCAGAAAAAACAATCCAGGTTTTTCCAAGGGAAAATGTGACAGGCATGTGAGAGAAAACAGTTTATTGGAGAATTAATGAGGGAATGGGATTGATTGGGTTTCGCTGAGAGCTGGCATAAACTTGATGGGGTGAATGGTATTCCATATCTTGAGAAACATTAGAACGTGCCATTCCAAGCTTCAATGACCAGACCCTTTGTGGCAGAAGGACCTTCCATATGCCAACAATTGACCATTGAAAGGGGATAGTTTCAAGGATGTGGCAAACAGCGAAGCAATACCTGCAAGCTTAGCTGACTGTTAAAAGATTACAATGTTTCTGAATGATTCAAAAATACATTTTCAAATCTGTATATAAATTCATATAACATGTAAAATCATTTAAATAATGTGAATTATTTGAAACTTAGCACTTCCTGCACAACCAAGTTCCCCATTCAACTACATGGTCATGAGGGACAGGAGCAGCTTTTAAACAATTCCTCTGAATGATCTAAATTTCCTGTGACTGTTGTAATGTGATACAGCTGTTCAGCTAGGTTTCCTCGGGCTGAATGAATTGTTCCAGGTTTGTACTTGCTGCTGGATTCCATGAGGAATCCAACCTCAGAGACATCTTGAAAATGTTGCAAATGGCTGGCAACACCTTCAATGTGGAAATCCCAGCATTGTAGTCAGTCTTGACCTGGTTGGATGTGTGGTGGTGTGGGAGGGCAGAAATATTGGCAGTTACATGGGAAGCTTTTGGCAATTCCTTTCAAGGTCAGGACCAATATAATCTTATGATTTGCAATTACTTGGAATAATGTTTCCTGCTGCTTCAATATGTTGTGTGGTTTCAGCAGAAGTGGGGGCAGCTGACTGAGATGTCTAATCTACCAACTTCCTGATTATAAAGCAGATTAGGTTACCTTGAATTTTTAACTAATTGAATTTTGGTCCAATCCTGATCACAGATCCTTTTGGCCAGTGGTCGCTTGGCCTAAGAGCCACTTAAAGGTACAGCTCAATAAAAGCTTGATCCAGTAGAAACAAGGACCTGAAGATGCTGGTTTGACAAGGAAAGACATAAAATGCAGGAGTAACTCAGCAGGTCAGGCAGCATCCCCAGAGAACATGGATATGTGATGTTTTAGGTCAATCCTGACCCAAAATGTCACCTATCCATGTTCTCTGGGTATGTTGCCTGACCTGCTGAGTTACTCCAGCTCTTTGTGCCTTTCCTAAGAGCTTCACCTACTGTGTAGAGGCACATTCAGTCAATAGGAGATAAATGAACACACTGGGCACTGGCAGACAGCATGAGGATGGTGATAGTGATAGGACAATTGGTGAAAATGCTTTGAATGGTGTTCCCAATTCCATATCCCCTTTTCCCATTGTTCCTTTCATGGGCTATGAACACATTCCTATTCTTGCACTACTCCATTCACTCTCCAGAAGTGAATAAGTGCACATGACACAGCATACGTTGATAGTTCCAAAGTAGTGATGGTTGAAAACTTCACATTCTTAGGAGTAAACATCACTAGCCGTATTGAAGCAATGGCCAAGAAAGCACAACAATGCTTTCACTTTCTTCGAAAGCTTAAGAAGTTTGGCATGTCCCCACCAACTCTAAGCAACCTCTACAGTTGCACCATAGAAACCATGTTATTGGGATGCATCACAGGATGGTTTGGGAACAGCTCCATCCAAGACCGCAAAAAATTGCAGGAAGTTGTGGATGTAGCCCAGACCATCAGGCAAACCAACCTCCCTTCCATTGACTATATACACTACATGCTGCCTTGGGAAGGCCACCAGCATAATCAAGGACGAGTCTCATCCCAGTCACTCCCTCTCCTCACCTCTCCCATCCAGCAAGAGGTACAGAAGTGTGAAAACACTTACCAGATTCAGGGACAACTTCTTCCTAGCTGTTATCAGGTAACTGAACCATCCTATAATTGACTAAAGATCAGTCCTGTTCTACCACAAACTTATTGTAGAGCTTCGGACTATCTTTAGTCGGACTTTACGGGAGCTAATCTTGCAATAAACATTATTCCCTTTATCCTGCATCTGTACACTGTTGACAGCTTGATTATAGTCATGTAAAGTCTTTTTTGCTAACTGGATCCATGCAGCAAAAATGCTTTTGACTGTACCTTGGTACACGTGACAATAATAAACTAACTAAACTAAACAACTGCATAACCTGCTGGGTATTCCAAAGCTAATGATGCAGTATTTATCACACTGTTTTGGCAAATTAAAGATTGATTCCAAAGTGCCCTTTGCCTGCATGGAAATAGAAATCAGCTATTTTCTTTGACCTATCCAAACCCAACGCTACCCTACCACCTGTCTGCAATTTAAAACAACCTCATGCTCCAAGTTTTCCAGTTCTATTCAAGTGTTACTTTGCTTTGCTTTCCACAGATGCATCCTGACGTTTCCTCTTTTTAAAATTCACATTGCTAGAATTTGCAATTCTTCGATTGTCATTTTAGAGATCTATGTGTTAAAGGCACCCAAACATTGGAAACGAAAGTGTAAGAGCTTGACTATTGAATGACAGATTTTGGTCAACTAAATGGATTTTCCTCACATCTGTTTTTTTTAGTTTGAGCTGGAAGGTAAATAATTGTTTTTGTGACATTTTCTTTAAAAAAAGATCTTGGATACTCTCTGAAGCAGAATATGCATTTTCCTTTGTATCTCCATGATATCAGGATATATATGTAGGATGAATATCAGGGCTAAACATGTAATGTTTCTATTATTTTACCTACTGTATGCACTTTAGACATTCTCAACTACAGAGGATGCCTGAATAAACTCCCCAATAGATTGTGACAGGCTACATAATGCCGGACGCATCTCATGATTAGCAAGTCGCGGTACTCAGCACAAGTGGGTTATTTACCATAATCTGGCACTTAACTATTATCATGAACTAAAGATGAACGTAACACTAAGATTTTAGGAATAGAATTCATACACATGATTTAATGCTCCCTTCATGGCTCAAACCCCCTGGTTATTAGTGAACACCGCAGAGGGAGGATGATTTGTCTGCGTTTATTCTGATGGATGGGTGTTGCCTGTTTGGAGAAGCCATTGGCAGACAGCTCCCCCTTGTGTCAAATTGTATAAATACTTCAACAATTGACTTGGTCTTGAACAAGGGTCACAAGCACATTCTCTCCACAAATATTACTTGACCTGTTGGCTGTTTCTAGCTTTTCTGTGTTTGTTTCAGATTCCCTGCAGTGGCAATGTTTTTGATTTATATTATTACTTATTTAGAACAAGAATTACTCCAGGGATTAAAATATAACATGCATGTTGAAAGAAAAAACATATCTTGCTTTTTGTGGATGAATTTTCAATTCAGTACAAATTCATTTTCAAATCTGGTGTTCAACTTTACATAGGACAGTTTGCATCATCATGTCATTCCCTGAATAAAAACAACTTTTTAAAACAATATTTATTAATGATAATAAAATATAGTTCCTAAGGCCAGGGTTTTGTACAAGTTGCAAGAATAGGAACAGCTCTGATCATCTAACCTGTTAAAACCTGTTAAAATCATGGCTGATCTCTACCTCTTCGCCAGAACTCCAGCAATAATCATCACTATTGATAGTGAAAATTTCAACAAACTCAGGGCAGAGGATTCCACGTTTCCACTAAGTATGAAATTTGCTTCCTTATTTTGCACCTGAATTGACAAACTCAAACTTGTTCTGGAATCATCTATCAAAGAAAAAACTTAAGAAATGAAAGCAGCATTTAGCTCCTTACACCTTTACTGCTGTCTAATAACAGCACAGTAGCGCAGAGGTAAAGCTGCTGCCTCACTGCGCCAGAGACCAGTGTTCAATTCTGAATATGAGTGCTATCTGTGCAGAGTTTGTACAGTCTCTCTATGACTACATGGGTTTTTACTGGGTGCTCCGGTTTCCTCACAACATTCCAAAGATGTGTAGGCTTGTAGGTTAATTAACTTCTCTACATTGCCCCTAGTTTATAGGGTGCAAAAGTGGGATAAGATAGAACTTGTGTTTGGGTGATTGATGGTTGGCATGGACTCCGTGGGCTGAATGGCCTGTTTCCATGCTGTATCTCTAAAATAAACTGAACAGAACCAAAGTAAGATCATGGCTGATCTTTAACCTCAGCACCACTTTCCTGAATTAAACTGATGTCTGATTCCCTCAAATGCCCAAAAATCTGTCGATCACTATCCTAACTATACTCAGTGACTGAACCACCATATACTTTCAGAGAATTTCAAAGCATCTGAGTGAAGATATTTCTTCTTATCTCTGGTCTGTAGCCCTTATTTTGAGATCATCATCACTGGATATATACATTCAAGCCAGAGGACGTATCACCCCTGCATCTGTCAAAAAATGTTACAAGTTTACAATGAGGTCATAAGTGATAGGCGTAGAATTAGGCCATTTGGCCCATCAAGTCTGTCATTCAATCATGGCTGATCTATCTCTTCCTCCTACCCCCATTCAATAGATCGTCCTTCTCAATTCAAGAGAGTATAGGATCATTCTCCCTGATCTATCGTGAAAGGGCAGTATGCCTTTGCCAACCCACATTTCCAACCCCCACCACCCGACCCCCATCCCAGAAATCAGTTTGATGATTCTTCATTTCACTCTCCCTCTTGGTTAGAGATGGGATCTGAGCACAATATTGTGGGTGCAGCTTCATCAGGAATCTGCATGATTTCTCAATATCAATCCTTTAGCACATATGACACCATCAACTAATTTACATTTACTGAATTTATAAACAAAAACTCCATTAAGGTAATTCCTTGTTTTGCTGCAGTAGGAATGGTCTGGGATCTCAAGTCTCTCTTTATAATCATAAATCTGAACTCCCATAATCTCCATGGTGAATTTATGCTATAAATTCTCGAGCTTCAGTTGCCAAATTTTCATTAAATATAACTTAACCATTGCACTGTACATTTATCACTCATGTTCCTATTTATCAAAACCATCTATGAAGTTTTACTACCTTTATCTGTTTTCAATTATACTTGCAGGGATTTATATACTTGAACTCCCTTCCATGAGTTTCCAGAATTGATATTTTCGTATTTTAGTTGACTTTGCACTAGTAGTATAGGTTTGTGATGTAATTCACTTGTCCAGATAGATTAAATTATGTACTCTCTACATAAATATTAAATTACTTGTTTTCTGTCAGAAACAGGCCATTCAGTCCAACTTGCCTACACCGACCAACACATCCCATATACACAAGTCCCATCTATCTGCATTTGGCTCATATCCCTCTAAAACTATCCTTTACATGTACCTGTCTAAATATTTCTTAAACATTGTGATAGTGCCTGCCTCAACTACCTCCTCTCGCAGCTCGTTCCATACAACTACCAACTGTAAAAAAAGTTACCCCTCAGGTTCCCATTAAATCTCTCCCCCCTCACCTTAAAGCTATGTCCTCTGGTTCTCAATTTCTCTACTCCAAGCAAGAGACTGTGTGTATACCCAACCTATTACTCTCATGATTTTGTACACTTCTTCCTTATTTTGAAATGGCAGATTAACATTGTATAAGGTCTTCAATGGCAAATAAATTGCTGGTAATAAAATAACAAAATACATTTTTGCAGTATCACAATATATATATTAAGATTAACAGTTCCTCCTGAAATACGTATTTATCTTACTTATGACAGTAATTGATCCAGAAAAGCAATAGGATTATACTATCACACAAACAAAATATTCACCCGCTGAGAAATGAAAATAAAATGGATAATGATAAAAGTAACCATAAGGTCAGGCAGTATCTGCCAAAGGACACACAGAATTAATGTCTAGATGGAAAACTTGTCATCAGATATTAATCTTCAATAGTTCTAAAAAGCTGCCTCGGCAATCCCTTTCAAAGTTCACAAACACATAAATATTTACAAATAGAAGTGAAATTAAGTATGTTTAAATGTTTTTTCTTTACGAACAGCCAATCAATAATTGCTTGAACAAACCCAGAATGTATTTCTACTCTTAGTTGCTTAGGCCCCTCTCTTAGACCAGAGTATCGGGAAAATTCATGAAGTGATGCAATCACACATGGTGCATTATTGATTTTTCTGCGGGAGAAGTTGGTGTTGAGCCTTGTATGTCGCATAGTGTTGTGTAACTTGCTGGTTCCCAACCACCAGCCACAGCCCAAAATTCGGGCATGAAGGATTGAAACTGAAGGTGTCCAAATTTATTTTATTTCATGCTTTAATCTTGTTTTCAATTATTTAATTTGATTTTTATTTAATAATTTGATTTTGTGATTAATAAGCTGCAAAAATAAAACAAAATGTTTTGAATACTTAAATTATTTTGACAGAATTATCAACTCATTTATCACGTTATTTTAAAATCTAGGCCCTGACTCCAAATGTTTGAACAAATTTTGGCCGCACATAAAAATGGTTGGGAGCCACTGGTAGAAAGCTAACTGGGGAAAGAACGTCACTTTTATCAGGTGCTATAGAGTTATGACCACTAATCTCGTCAAAAGTGATTATTTGTCATAAAGACAATATCAACCAGAACATTGAAGCAGGTCCTTCGGTCCATGCCAACCAATGATCACTTTTACACTAGCTCTATCCTACACATTAGGGGCAATTTACAGAGGCCAATTAATCCACAAACCTGCATGTCTTAGGAGTGTGGGAGGAAACCGGAGATCCCTGAGAAAACTCACGTGGTCACATGGAGAATGTACAAACTCCATACAGACAGCATCCAAAGTCAGGATCGCATCAGGGTCTCTGGCGATGTAAGGCAGCAACTCCACTGTTGCGCCATTATGCTGCCCCAAATTCATACTTGCTGCAACTTTACAGACACATTAACACACCAAATATGTCATCTGGTGAAACACTTGGATACTTGCGGTTTAGTAAGGAAGATAATTGTTTTATTTTCTAGAGTGGTGACATATCACTGGGGATGGGGCCAACAGTGGAAAGATCATGTAGAAGGATGCCATACACTCCAAACTCTGCTGAGCAGGAGGTGGGTTCTAGACCTTGGAGTTTGTCAGCAAAGCAGCAAAGAACGTGTGAGGTCTTTTTCCCTCCCTCTCCCCATTTTTGTTGCTCTCTCAGGCCTTATGTGGTTGGTAATTTGGAAGCAGATCACAGTTTTTATTGGCACCATGTGTCTAAAACAGCATTCTTTTTTTGGGATGGAATGTGTTTGTAACCATTTCTGGACTGAGTTGCACCACACTTTTACCCTGATTGGACCTCTGAACACTAAAGGGCCTGTCCCACTTGGACGACATAATCCACGAGTTTAGAAGATCCTAGATGAGTTGAAAAAATGTCAAGGTCGTGTTGACTCGCCAAAGTAAAATACCTCCTACGACGTCCTACGACTATGTCTACAACCCCCTACGACTATGTCTACGACCTCCTACCACACCCCTCGACCTCAGTCTTCCACACCTAAGACCAACTACGACTAGCTACGGGTGGAAAATGATCACATGATAAAACAATGTCATGTTTACATTTTATTTCTAGGGCCAGTTACCGACCTATGACTACCTACGACTACCTACAACTATCTACGACTACCATCATGACCTACTATGACCTATATATGACCTACCTACGAGTAAAAAGTATCAAATCTTTCCATGCCGACCTTTTTTTTTACTCGTGGACATTTTTTATCAGGCTGGAAAAAACAGCACGACCTACTTGAGGCCACGAGTATTCGAAGACCACTCACGAGCATGAGGAAGAGTTACAAAGACCTCCTACGACTTCCTACGACCTCATGGAGACCATGCTGCGAGTGTGAGTCAAGGGCAAACTCGGCAAAGGTCGCCAATTAGGTCGTGAAAGTCGGACAGGGGCTTAACCCTTCATCACCATCACTATTCTGCCCCCCCCCTCCCCCATCCCAACCCCTGCACCTTCAGGACATGCTATCCTAACGTAAACAGAAGGAGTATGATGAACAGTCCCCCAATCTAGAGGCAGTCTACAATCTAGAGTATTACATGATTATACTCAAACTTCATCAAAAGGCTAGGTGTTGATCTAACTTCTTTGCCAAGTTACTCCAGTACTTTGCACTGTGCTCAAGATTCCCTCATCTGCATTTCCTTGTTTAGTTTAGTTTTAGTTTAGAGATACAGCATGGAAACAGGCCCTTCAGCCCACTGGGACAGCGCTGACCAACGATCCCCGCATATTAACACTATCCTACACACACTAGGGACAATTTTTACATTTACCATGCCAATTAACCTACATACATAGGGTACACAAAGAGCTGGAGAAACTCAGCGGGTGCAGCAGCATCTAAGGAGCGAAGGAGATAGGCGACGTTTCGGGTCGGGACCCTTCTTCAGACTGGTCAGGGATCAGGGAAACGAGAGATATAGACGGTGATGTGGAGAGATAAGGAACAATGAGTGAAAGATATGCAAAAAAAAGTATCGGTGATAAAGGGAACAAGCCATTGTAAGCTGTTTGTGGTGTGAAAATGAGAAGCTGGTGTGACTGGGGGTGGGGGAGGGAGATAGAGATGGAGATAGAGATAGAGGGATGCCAGGGCCCGAGGGCTGAGGGAGAGGTGGGAAGGGGAGGAGACAGCAAGGGTTAACAGAATTGAGAAAATTCAATATTCAAGCCCAAAGGATGCAGAGTCAGGCCTAGAAGCAATCCAACCAGGACATCTTCGGCCCTACCCTTTCCACTACTCACAGGGTATCCAAAGATGAGGATGGTGGGTGAGAAGTTCAGCCAGAAAGCATGGAGCACCCCCATTAGATACTGGAACAGAGGCTGCAACCTCACACACTCCATATACAGATAGAACACAGACACTTCCAGCCCGCAAAAGTGACAGGAGGCTGGCGAGTCTGTGAACCGTGAGAGAAACAGGTTGCAAAGGACTACTCGGTGCAATACCCTCCACCCCAGAATCCCTGCATAGAGGGTTCACCACTAGGAGGCCCTCTCACGACCAGAAGGCAACACCAATCGCCATTTAGTCCGGATGGTAGACCAGGGCGAGGAAGTGCAGGGTATAGATTCTTGGCGTTGACAGTGTGCTGCTCCCAAAACTATCACCTTTGCTCTATTATAGAGTGTAGTTTTGCTTTCATAGCGAAACCTAACAGAAAATGGTGGCAAACATTAAAATGTCTCTTAACTATATGAAGTGTTTTTGTTTACATTTTATGTTGAATTTCTCCCTCAAATAGCACACAAACAAAAGCTTTTCACTGTGCTTCAGTGCCCACGACAATAATTAACGGAACTAAATTAAACTTCACATTACATTTTTTTTGACGTGATATTTGCCATTGAGCCCAATCTGTTGCCATTAATAGCCGCCAGAACCACGTATTGTCAAGTTCATCTTCATGCATGTTATTTTTCACCTGCCAATCTTTTTAACCCCATCTCTGTCTCTCTGAATATATTGATTCCGACCAGTGACCCAGCGGGTTGGGGGGGAGGGGGGTGCTGCCGAGAATGAATGGGACTGTGAGGGCCCACCAGGAGTGGGGGGGGGGGTTGCTGCCACGTGCAAGGGCAGGCAGTAGATCGGACTGTGAGGGCCCACCAGGAATGGGGGGGGGGGGGGGGGGGTTGCTGCCACGTGCGAGGGCAGGCAGTAGATCGGACTGTGAGGGCCCACCAGGAGTGGGGGAGGTTGCTGCCACGTGCGAGGGCAGGCAGTAGATCGGACTGTGAGGGCCCACCAGGAGTGGGGGAGGTTGCTGCCACGTGCGAGGGCAGGCAGTAGATCAGACTGTTCGGTACTTTGTTGGCGCCAACGTGTGGGAACACTTGTATACCACCTTGGTTATGTGCAAAACAAAGCATTTCACTGTACCTAGGTACATGCGACAATAACGTTTCATTTATCCATTGCTTATTTAAGCAGAAGCACTGGTGTGGTGGATTATTTCCAATATCTGTACCTAGTGATTACCTTTGCATGCATATGGTTTTTGAGGGAAGTTCACAAGGTATTCAAACATGGATGCCATCACATTCAAGTCGTTCTGGTGAAGGTACTTCTGCAGTGCTGTTGAGGAGCCAGCCCCAGGAATCAGATCCTGTGAAATTAAAATACCTAAACAAGTCAGCACATTGCATGACTTAGAAGGAAGTTTGCTGGTGGTTCAATTCTCATGCATCACATGCCCTTGCTGAGTGATGATGGTTATGAGTTTAGAAGGTTCTGTTGAAAAATCTCTTGGCCAGCTGCTTAAGAATAAGGGGCAGGCCATTTAAGACTGAGATGAGTAAAAACTTTTTCACCCATAGAGTTGTGAATCTGTGAAATTCTCTGCCACGGAAGGCAGTGGAGGCCAATTCAGTGGATGTTTACAAGAAAGTGTTAGATTTAGCTCTTAGTCCTAATGGAATCAAGGGAAATGGGGAAAAGCAAGAATTGGACATTGATTTTAGATGATCAGCCATGTTCATATTGAATGGCCTACTCCTGCACCTATTTTCTATGTTTCTATGTTTCTAGTACATTTTGTAGATGGTACACACAAGAGCCATAGTGAATAGTAGTGATAGGACCAATGCTCAGTATGGTAGATGGTGTGCTATTTCAGTGATGATCTTATCCAGTTAAAGAACAAAAATGCTACACTTATCCAGACATGTGGAGAATGTCCCATCACACTTTATACATTGTGGATGACTAAAGAGCTTCGGAAGGCAGAAAGTGAATAATTTCTAACTGGAAGCCCAGTATCTACAGCGTTGGCCAAATTATTTTTCTGATCAATCATAACACCAAAAACATGGTTGGTCGCAGTTAATGGGGGGGGGGGGGGGGGGGGGGGGGGGGGGGGGGGTGGGGAGGGTTGCTTGGGTTCTTTCGTTTTGGAGATCTACACTATTTGGCACCTGTTTAATGTCTATATTTGCACACTGAGGATACCAGAAGATCAGAGGAGATGTAATTTGGGAGGGAAAGGAGGGATGTGGTGATGAGGTGCTATTCATTTACGATATTAAATTACAGAATAGGGTTAAGTATGAACATAAAGTGCTGTACTAACTCTTTGGAGAACATGGATAGGTGACTTTTCTGGTTGGGACCTGTCTTTAGACCCTTTGTCTGAAGATGCACCTGACCCAAATATCACCCACCCTTGTGTAGGAACGGACTGCAGATGCTGGTTTATACCGGGAATAGACACAAAATGCTGAAATAACTCAGTGGGTCTGGCAGCATCTCTGGAAAAAAAGAATAGGTGTCCTTTCAGGTTGAAACCCTTCTTCAGACTGAAAATAGACGTTGGGGGAGCCAGGAATAAACTGGAGGCAAAAAAAACACCAGTATGATTTAGAGCTGTCAAAAGATGACCCTGGAAAGGTTGAGCCTATGTGACCCTTTGTTAACTTGGGGAAAGTGTGATAACAAGAGGGATACAAGGATGCCACCAGGTAGGACGACCATGGGTGAGGAAGTGCGGAGGAAGTGCGGGGGGGGGGGGGGGGGGGGGGGGGGGTGGAATGCAGGAGTTGAAATTAGAGAATTCAATGTTCATACTGTTGGGTTGTAAGCTGCCTCAGCAAAACATGAGGTGCTGTTCCTCCAATTTGCGTGTGGCCTCACTGTAACAGTGGAAAAGACTGAGGACATAAAGGTCAGTATGAGAATGGGAATGGAAGTTAAAATATTTGGCAACGGGATATCACGTAGGTCAAGGCAGACTGAGCATAAGCATTCAGCGATATGATCTCCAAGTCTACACTTTGTCTCGCAAATATATTGGAGCCTGCATCAAGAACACTGAATACAGTAGATGAGGTTGGAGGAGGTGCTTCACCTGAAAAGACCGTCAGGTTCCCGGGATGTAGTTGACGGAGGAGGCATGAGGTCACTTGTTGCATCTCTTATGATTGCAGGGGAAAGTCCCTGGGGAGGGGTTGGTTTGGGTGGGAAGGGATGAGTGAACCAGGGAGTTGCAGAGGGAATGGTCTCTGCAGAAGGCAGAAAGGGGTGAAACATCAGAAGTTGAAAAATGTTCCAACATAATAGATGTATCGATAAGAGTCATACATGATTCCTTTAATCATGTATCAGTACACTGTGGATGGCTCAATTGTAATCATGTAAAGTCTTTACCACTGACTGGTTAGCACAAAACAATAGCTTTTCACTGTACTTCAGTGGGGTAAAGGAAAGAGCGTTCATGTCGCGGCCCTGTTTTCACCAATCTTTCCACCACCACGCACAAGAAGCGCAAGGGGTGCAAGACAGACACCATTGTATGCAAATGCCAAGAAGTGTGTTCAGCTCTGGCTGAACAACTCCTAATCTTGTGTGTGGACTCGATAAGAAGAAGACTATACTAAACTAATGAACTAAACTAAAGGGTGCACAAAAGGCTGGAGAAACTCAGCGGGTGCAGCAGCATCTAAGGAGCGAAGGAGATAGGCGACGTTTCGGGTCGAGAACCTTCTTCTCGTCAGGGATCAGGGAAACGAGAGATATAGACGGTGATGTGGTGAAACTAAACTAAAGTGTGCTTGTAAAAATGAAGAGCATTTTAAGCATGTGTCATTAGAGGGCGCCAAACTTGCTTTCATTTAAAAATCCATGGCTTCTGCCTTTTAGGATTGTCAAAAATGTTAAAACAGAAATATCAATATTAAAATATCACATTATATTTAAAAAATTCAATTATATTTTAACAAGGCAATTTTAATGCATTTCAAATCGCAAAATATTTTTACCAAGATTATATTTGTAGAACCCCTTTGTATATTCTTCCAATAGAAAATGGGAAGGATAAATTCACACAAAACTCGTTCACTGACAAATTTGCTTTTTTTAAAAATAGGGGCAATGCATCTGCTGCAAATGAAATGCAAGAAAATATGAAATATCATGGAGTGCTAGTAATTTAAAAACATGTTTACTATTAGCCAAACCAATGCAAACTGATCAGCTCTGAAAAATTAAGAAGAGATGTTCATAGGGGGGGGGGGCAAATGGCCACGGCATTTACGCTGCTGCACAAGGACCATCTGCACCTTAACGTCCCTTTGGAATTCTGCCACGTCAATCCTAATACACTGCAAAACTAATTTTAAACAAGGTTAGAGTTTTGCTACTTATTCGATAGGAAAAATTGCTACCTCACTCAGGAAAATAGCATACTCAGATCAGAGTTCTAAGCCACTGTCAACATTTTGTAAAATAATATCTCCCTTTACACATTTAACGAAAGATGCTATGATTAACAATTTTCAGTTCATATGTGAATCAAACAAAGAATGCAATTTCTGGCTGCTTCCTGGTGAATACTGGAGCTTGGATCTCATTTGCATTAAGCAGGGAGCTGCCAGCATTAATCAAGCTGCTTAAAGGCAACTACTCATTTTGAAGGGAAGGAGGAAGAAGCCAACTCACAACTCTGAAAGGTGGACACCATCGAGAGGAGTGAGGGCATCTTGAAAGGTGGACGGCAATGCCACTGGGACTGCAGGTGGCAAAGTAACAGACACATGATGGTGCTCCATGAGTAGTGAGTGACTGAGAAAGTCTGCTATTATTCACAAATGTGATGGGGCTGTTCAGTACTCATCATGAACCTTGTATTCAAACAGTCTCTGTACCCTGAGCAAAGAGTGGGAGAATGGCGGACTGTGGTAATATAAATGCATCCGGTAAGCGGGTCCAAGCCTACCTGTGCATGATCGAGCTTTGTTTGCTTATTAACAATGAGAGCAGCAGGATTGTTTGAAGGTGCCCCTTTTTATTGTGATGTCAACCTGCTTATCTCAAGCATGGACTCAAACAGAATGATCCTTCAACTTGACATGGACCAGCAGTGAAGTAGTAAGGGGCTGTGGTCAGCTTATGACTGCTCAAGTCTTGTTACGGAAGATGACATGATATTTTGGCAGCCCCCAACACGATGAATCCAGCTAGGGTTTTGACCCACAATGGTGACAATTTCTTCCCCCTTGCATATGCTGCTCGACCAGTTGAATTCCACCAGCAGATTGTGGATACAAGGAAATACAGATGCTGGTTTACAAGTAAGACACAACGTGCTGGAGTAACTCTGTGGGTCAGGCAGTACCTCTAGAGAGCACGGGCAGGCGACGTTATGGGTTGGGACAATTTTTTAGAATGCCATCTCTTCCAGCAGATTGTTTGTTGCTCCAGATTCTAGAATTTGCCCTCTCTTCTCTGTCCAGTGAGAAGCTGTCTCCTTATGCTCCTCTGGGAATTTGTTGGTAAGTTCTTCTGGACCACTACACACCTCAGAGAGACTAAGATTTGCAATAACTTCATCTGAATCACTGCAACTTCAATAGACAATAGACAATAGGTGCAGGAGTTGGCCATTCGGCCCTTCGAGCCAGCACCGCCATTCAATGTGATCATGGCTGATCATCCCCAATCTGTACCCCGTTCCTGCCTTTCCCCATATCCCCTGACGCCGCTATTTTTTAAGAGCCCTATCTAGCTCTCCAGTTTTCCTCTTTTAACAGAGCACTTCCATCTAAGAAATAAATTGCTGAACTACTGAGTAATTCAAGCATTTTCTATTTTATTTCAGATGCCCAGAATTTTTTTACTTTTCAATAGTTTACTTTTCAATAACTCTAACCAACATGGAATTGCCAAACAGAATAACGGTCTGTGGTTTGTGGAGGGTGCAAAAACGGAGGAGCCCCGGCCGAGGATGTGAGGGTTGGTGAGGGTTAATTGGCTCAAGTGCTAACAAAAGGGCAGTAACACAAATGCTGGTGGGAGTGCCTGTAGCTTATTAAGTAAAGTACTGGGATTAGAAATGGCTTTGCTTCAGTACAACAACGACTATAGTACATAAATAAAAATAAACAGATCAGACATGCCTACAAATGTTCAGAGTCTGTTTAAGTGAGTTTAATAGCTGATGGCGTGAAGAAGCAGCTAGATGCAGAAGCAGCATGGGAGATGCTTTTCTGCACCAAATTTCCGGTGTTGCTCACTCTGGCCATGGAGGAGGCCCAGGACAGAGAGGTCGGATACGGAATGGGAGGGGGAGTTGAAGTGCTGAGCCACCGGGAGGTCAGGTTGGTTAATGCGGACCGAGCGGAGGTGTTCGGCGAAACGATCGCCAAGCCTACGCTTGGGCTCACCGATGTAGATCAGCTGACATCTAGAGCAGCGGATGCAATAGATGAGGTTGGAGAAGATGCAGGTGAACCTCTGTCACACCTGGAATGACTGCTTGGGTCCTTGAATGGAGTCGAGGGGGGAGGTAAAGCGACAAGTGTAGCATCTCTTGTGGTTGCAAGGGAAAGTGCCCGGTGAGGGGGTAGTGCGGGAGGGAAGGGAAGAATTGACAAGGGAGTTACGGAGGGAGCGGTCTTTGCGGAAAGCAGACAAGGGGGGAGATGGGAAGATGTGGTGAGTGGTGGGGTCACGTTAGAGGTGACGAAACTGACGGAGGACTATTTGCTGTATGTGATGGCTAGTGGAGTGAAAGGTGAGGACTAGGGGGACTCTGCCCTTGTTGCAAGTGGGGGGATGGGGAGAGAGGCCAGTGTTACGGGGTATGGAAGATACCCTGGTGTGAGCCTCATCTATAGTAGGGGAGGGGAACCCCCGTTCCCTGAAGAATTAGGAGATTTCCGATGCCCTGGTGTGGAATACCTCATCCTGGGAGCAGATGCGGCGTAGACGGAGGAATTGGGAGTAGGGGATGGAGTCCTTACAGGAAGCAGGGTGGGAGGAAGAGTAGTCTAGATAGCCATGGGAGTCAGTGGGTTTGTAGTGGATGTCGGTTAGAAGTCTATCACCTGCGATGGAGATAGTGAGGTCAAGAAATGGTAGGGAAGTGTTGGAAATGGTCCAGGTGTATTTGAGTTCCCGGATGGAAGTTAGTGGTGAAGTGGATGAAGTCAGTCAGGTGTGTGTGGGTGCAGGAGGTAGCACCAAAGCAATTGTCGATGTAACGGAGGTAGAGGTTGGGGATGGGGCCCTGGTACACCTCGAACAAGAATTGTTCGAAGTACCCGACAAAGAGGCAGGCATAGCTGGGGCCCATGTGTGTGCCCATAGCTACGCCTTGTATTTGGAGGAAATGGGAGGAGTCAAACGAGAAGTTATTGAGGTAAGGACCAACTCCGCTAGGCGGAGTAGAGCAAGAGCGGAACCGCTATCAAAACATGGAGGGGACGGGGGACAGAATTTTTTGGCGGCCGCGCGCGCATGCGCACACTCACCCACACACGCACGAGGTTTCGGAGGCTCAATCTGGCGCTAAAAGCAGCTCAACTCTGCCTGTCTCGCCGGGTTAACCTACAGCCCTGCCTCGACTGACGGGACACCAGCGTTGCTTCTACCCCATATTTCCCACAAGCCCAGGCAGGTTCACCTGGCGGGACAGGCAGAGTGAGCTGGGTTTAGCACTGGCTGTGGGCCTGGGGGCGCCACATCCGTCTGACTCCCGACGTCTCTGGCCACCCGTGGGATGGGGTGGGGGTGGGTGTGTACCCTCGATTTTCCTGGTCTCAGCATTGCATGTCTCACCATTTTCTCCTCTCTTCCTCCAATCAGCTCTGTTTTCCCACATTCCCCCACTCTACTCCTCTTTACCACACTCTATCCTCAGTCCCACACTCCCCCCTCTCTCCCTCCAATCACCACACTCCTCACCCACCCCCCCAACTCTCCTCCCTCCAATCACCGCAGTCTATCCTCAGTCCCCCAATCACCGCACTCCCCCAGTCCCAACCCCCCCCCCCCACTCCTCCCTCCTCCAATCATCACGCTGCATCATCATGTCCCGCCCCACTGCCTGTAGATCAGCTACATCTAGAGCAGCGGATGCAATAGATGAGGTTGGAGAAGATGCAGATGACCTCTGTCACACCTGGAATGACTGCTTGGGTCCTTGAATGGAGTCGAGGGGGGAGGTAAAGCGACAAGTGTAGCATCTCTTGTGGTTGCAAGGGAAAGTGCCCGGTGAGGGGTAGTGCGGGAGGGAAGGGAAGAATTGACAAGGGAGTTACGGACGGAGCGGTCTTTGCGGAAAGCAGACGAGGGGGGAGATGGGAAGATGTGGTGAGTGGTGGGTCACGTTAGAGGTGGGGGGCTAGGGGTGGGGGGGGGGGACAGCGCTGGGGGAGGACCCAGGCCGGGATCGAAACCCGATGGCTGTGGAATGAGAGCACAGGTCCTGGAAAGCAGGGTGCCAGTACTCTAGATAGCCATGTGGGTTGTAGTGGATGTCGGTTTTAGAAGTCTATCACCTGCGAGTCAAAGAAATGAGGAAGGGTTTCGGGAGTTCCGGATGGAAGTGTTGGCCTATCTCCTTCGCTCCGTTGATGCTGCTGCACCCGCTGAGTTTTCTCCAGCATTTTGTGTACCCTCGATTTTCCAGCATCTGCAGTTCCTTCTTTAACCTACTCCCTCTCCAATCACCCAGCACACCTGGCTATCCACTCAGGGGCGTCCACCCACTGGCCTGGAGACCTCGATCCTCTGTGGATTGAGGCACAGGTCTGTGCCACGTCTCCCTCCTCCATCTTCTTGACTGAAGAAGGGTTTCACACTCTATCCTCACCCACGAGTCTCCACCCCCACTCCCTCCCTCCTCCTCCAATCACCGCACTCTATCCTCAGTCTCTCCCCCGCTCCTCTCTCCTCCAATCACCACACTCTATCCTTAGTCCCAACTCCCACTCCTCCCTCCTCCAATCACCGCACTCTATCCTCAGTCCCACCCCCCCACTCCTCCCTCCTCCAATCACCGCACTCTATCCCCAGTCCCACCGCCCCCCACTCCTCCCTCCTCCAATCACCGCACTCTATCCCCAGTCCCAACTCCCCAATTCACTGCACTCTATCCTCCACCGCCCCCCACTCTTCCCTCCTCCAATCATCACGCTGGATCATCATGTCCCGCCCCCATTGCCTGCTGATGGACGTCTCTCTCGTCCAATCGGCACCATCGATCAGCAGTCCCACCTGCACTGTCTCACGGAAAGCGGAGATTTTAAAATCCGGATTACAAAAACTTGGGAGGGATGTCCCCCACTCTCAAAACATGGAGGGGACGTGTCCCCTCTGGCCCCCCCTGGGTTTTCAACCCCTGGAGGAGAGTATCAGTGGATGGGTATAGGTTGTTTCTCCGGTCGAGGAAGAACCGGAGGGCTTTGAGACCATCCTGGTGGGGGATGGAGGTGTAGAGTGACTGGACGTCCATGGTGAAGATGAGGGGATGGGGGCCTAGAGAATGGAATGAGCGGAGACGACGGAGAATGTCTGAGGTGTCTTGAAGTGTCTTTTTGAGGTAATGACTGCGATAGATCCCATCGATGGTAAGGAGGTCAGAGCCGATGATGGACTGGGCAGTGTTTACAACTTTTTGCAGTGTAACGTTTCTGGAGGAAAAGGGTTATGTCCATGCAGTCTGTTGGTCCAGAAAATTCTGGTATGTCAAATCCAGGGTGTTTTGACAAACTGGATCAAAACCTGGCTGGAGATAGGACGCGGAGGCTAGTGGTAGATGATTGCTCTTCTGACTGGAGCCCTGTGACCAGTGGTGTACACACTGTGCTGGGGCCTTTGTGGTTTGTCTTGTATATAAAGGGGCTCTCCCACTGCTGCAACCTAATTGGCGAGGTTAGAAGAGTTTGCCCTCGACTCATACTCGCAGCATGGTCGACACGAGGTCCTAGGAGGTCTTTGTAACTCTCCTTCATGGGTACTCGAGGCCTCTGCTGAAAAATGCCCGCGAGTAATAAAAGGTTGTCATGGAAAAAATCAAAAATGTTTTTACTCGTAGGTTTAGTCGAAGTAGGTCGTAGAAGATCAGCATGTTATTCGTAGATAATCAAGGGTAGTCGAAGGTAATGAAAGGTAGTCGAAGATAGTCTTCAACATAGTCAAAGGAGATCGAAGGAGGTCGTCTTCACTCTCCACTATTCGGTGTCCAATTTTCCCAAAGCTAGTCGAAGCTAGCCTTCTACATAGTCGAAGGAGGTCTTCAACATAGTCGAAGGAGGTCTTCAACATGACACTTTTTCAAACTCTCCTAAACTCTTCTAAACTCGCCAATTAGGTCGCCGCAGTGGGACAGCCCCTTAAATGACTTGGATGAGTATGACTGTGGTCTGTGGTCAGGTTTATGGATGAAACAAACATTGGTGGAGCTGTTGATGGCAAGGATGGTTGTCTAAGGATGCGGAGGGACAAACATCAACTTGAAAGCTAGATAGTGTTGTGGCAGATAAAATTTAATCAGAAAAGTGTGAGGTAATACACTTTGGGTCATCTGATAATGGCCAGATATATATGGGGACCTTAGAGCATGGATGTATAGAGGGGCTTTGGGGCATAATTCATAACTCCCTGAAAATAGCAACAGAGGTGGATAGTGGATAAATCAGAAAATGCTGGAAGCAGTCAGCAGGTCATTCTCATTGATAGAGAAAGAAACGGAGTTAACATTTCAGGTTAGAGATAGAGTGTCTTCAACTTTACAAGCCAACTCTTTTGCTCTTGCCTGCCCTGTGATTGTTTCCAGCATTTTCTATTGGAAGTTCTACTTACCTTAATGTTGGGTACATCTACAAAAGATGAAGATGAGAAAATATTATTTAGCATTTGACGTCATTTTTGGAACATTGCGCTGATGGATCTTCAGCGCTGATATACTGGAGCTGGGATCAATGACATCAACAATCACACTCACCTTCACTGTGACTCCACCGATTGAGAGGCTTTCTCCTTGATGCCTATTGACTTCATAGAATATAGAACAGTGCAGCATATGAACAGGCCCTTCAGCCCAAATTGTCTGTGCTGAACACGATGCCAAGTGAAACTAATCCTCTCTGCCTGCACATGACAGGATCAATTACAAGGTTCCTTGAAGGCACACCAGTTTACATGTTATCTTGAGGCGATTTCCACATCTTGATGTATACAGTATCTGAGGGTGGAGAAGGTGTAAGTGAACCTCTGCCTGTTCTGATAGGACTGCCGGGGTCCCTGAACAGTCGAGGTTCCACATCTTGAACAACGGATACCATAGATGAGGGTGGAGGAGGTGCAAGTGGACCTCTGCCTAACCTGATAGGATTGTCAGGGTCTGAGACAGAGTTGAGGGTCAGTCCGCCTGGACCTACCTGTTCTCCTGGTTATCAAACACTTTAATTCCCCGTCCCATTCCCACACTGACCTTTCAGTCCTAGGCCTCCTTCATTGTCAGAGTGAGGCCAAACGCAAATTGGATGAACAACACCTCATATTTCACTTGGTTAGTTTACAACCCATGGTATGATGATTAATGTTTCTAACTTCAAGTAATCCTTGCATTTCCTCTCTCCCCATCCCTCCCCCACCCAAGTTGTGCCAGGGTCAAAGTCATCCTGTTGAGGTGTGTCTGTACTCGTTTTCACCTAGCAAACAGCTACCAATGACCTGTTTCCTTTAACATCATTACTATTTTGCCTATCTTTCATTCATTTGTTCTATATCTCTCTACATCATCGTCCACATCTGTTGTTTTCCTTTCCCCTGACTCTCAGCCTGAAGAAGGGTCTTGACCCGAAACGTCACCTATTCCTTTTCTCCAGAGATACTGCCTGATCCGCTGAGTTACTCCAGCTTTTTGTGTCTTACATGTCACTTTGAAGAATTACCATCGTTGTCTGAGTTATGCCAGTGACATCATGCCAACGAGATGCAAGTTGTTTAACTGTTCTGGAGACACAGTTAGTTCTGGAGTGCATGTCCACAGTACTATAACTGGGATGTAGCTGAGTTCCGTAGCTGTGAATGAATCCAATGCTCTCAGTGAGAGATCCCATGCAATGAAACAAATTCGATGAAGACTGGCTTCTGTGAATGACTGGCTTTTGACCTTAACATGGTTGCAAATGTATGATAAACCATCGTTATAATGGATCACAGGATAGGGGTGGGGGTGGAGGGAAAGGTGGGAATTGGTGTCTGTTATTGCTAATTGTTTACTGAAACCGAGAAAGGGATATCATTGTGTAACGAGTAGAAACAAACAAAAGGACACAAAGTGCTGGAATAACTCAGCAGGTCAGGCAGTATCTCTGGAGAACATGGATGGGTGACATTTCAGGTCTAGACCCTTCTTCATACTCTTGGTCTGGAACTGGGCCTTGAAACCAGGTGAGTTGACAGCCCCGGCCTGCTGATGGCCGGGAGAGAGATGATCAGCGGAGTCAATGGCCGCTGCCCACAGGCGGCCAGCCTGCAAGTAAGGGTCGGCGGTGATGGTGGTTGTGGCAGTGGCAGGCATGGCTTGGAAACGGCTGAGGAAGCTGTGTAGGCCGGCAGTGGCAGCAATAGGATGGGCATTTAAGCGGCGCGGGCAATCGATGCTGCGAGTGGCTGGTGAGCCGGCATGAGCCGGCGCAGCACCGGTGCAGCAGCTGCCGGTAGTTCCGTCTGCTATGAACAAAAATCTGTTATAAAGAGGTCTGTTAAAACGAGGGTTAACGGTATAAGCTTAATTTCTCACAATCATGAGCTGGTGCCTACTCTTGTTATTTGCAATGCTGTCAGGAGTTAGCTGCTCACCAGTTGCCCAGAGTAGGAATGAGGACCAGAAGACATAGGTTCAAGGTGAAGGGGAAAAGATGGAATTAGAATCTGAGGGGTAACTTTTTCACACAAAGGGTGGTGGGTGTATGGAACAAGCTGCCAGAGTAGGTAGTTGAGGCTGGGACTATCCTAATGTTTAAGAAATAGTCAGACAGGTACATGGATAGGACAGGTTTGGAGGGATATGGACCAAATGCAGGCAGGTGGGACTAGTGTAGCTGGGACATGTTGGCCGGTGTGGGCAAGTTGGACCGACGGGCCTGTTTCCAAACTGTATCATGTTATGACTATTACTCCAATAACCTGCTTCTTGATGTTTGGTCTGGAATCTGCTCGACACCACTTTACAACTTTGTTCCATACGTTGATAAAGAGTTACATTTCATCAGTGGTTCACTGACTGCCCTTGCCTTCAGAACAGCATCTGGCCAGGTGTGGCATCAAAAGACAGGAGTAATGTTGAATTCAATGGGAAGGATGTTGAATATTCTCCACTCGCTGAAATCATACTTCATACAAAATGGAAATGGCATGGTTACTGGGGGGCCAGTAATCTCAGCCCAATGCAGATCAACTTTTAAAGCTCGAGGTCAGTTTCTTAAATTGACATGGTCAAATTTGAACTTAAGTTGTTTTTATTATTGGTCTAAATTTCCATATTACTGGTTCAGTATTATATTATGGTATTTACTTAGCTAACCAAAGTTTCTCCAGCTTCCAGAACTGCTAATGGAAATACAGCTCCAATATAGAACCATCATGAAACATTTCTATTTAAAACAAATCCGACAACTGTAATGGATATTTGAATTGGCAGATATTAGCTGTCCCTGACGTCAAGGTATCTATTTTCATGAATACTGTCTCCATCTCCATGTGAAAAATGGAAAGAGAGTACTGATGTCAAATATGATTGCTTTATTTTGATAAATGCTTTTCAATAAATCGTGTGCTCAGGTGCATTATTGAGCAGGAGGAGTTAATGTTTTCATATGTTACAATGTTTTATGCAAAAGGTGCATGAAGACAAAATGAGAAACACTGATGATTTTAGTCGATTATATTATCAAAATATAAACTCAGTGAAAAAAATGTCACACTTATCCAGGAACAGGTTTCGAGGGATATGGACCAAATGCAGGGCAGGGTCATATGTTAGCAGCAAAACTAATTTTTGTGCTTTAACAATTCACTATGTGGATCATTTTACAAGAATAGTTGGCTACTTCCCAGACTTTTGTCTTCTTATTGCCAACTCCAATCAATTTAGCTGCTTTCCTGGGGTTACAGAAAGAGACACAGATGATGTGCGTTCTCAGAGCCACCTGAACAGTTGGCATTGCCCTGCTTTTAGTCCCCGGGATTATCAGATCGTTTGGCCTGCTGTCAAAGCGGCTTCGTTGCTGCCATAAGGAAAAGCAATAACATATTCCCAAGATGTGGTATGACATTCAGGATTCCTTCACAGTGCTTTGTCCAAGCCACAAAAACACATTATAAATTATATATTTCCACAGCCACCATCTGGCCCATATTTATCTCGATTAAAGTAATACCAGCTATTTGCAGAGCACAGGTGTTGGCAAGGATCAGAAGATATGGGTGCCCTGTGGAAAAGCTCAATGTGAATCAACTTGAATTGATACAGCTGGTGCCTTGTCAAAAGAAATATCCATTTCATATTTTCTCAAGGGTCATTTCTAATTAAGCATTGCATATGGCATAAAATGCAGAAACTATTGTTGCATAAAGTTTATATATTCCTATTATATATATTGAATGAAAACAGACATTTTAGATTTTTCAGATCATTCTGTTAGGAATGAAGAAATAGTGATATTGTGGTATAACGACTGGTTGAGAAATAGCTAACAAGAGTTAATGCCATTACTCATAATTAACTCAATAAATATATAGCAATATTTCACAAGAGGTAATAGCTACTAAAGTGAGAGTTAATTTTTTGTAACTACGGTGCATTCAGAAAATATTCAGACCCCTTCACTTTTTCCACATTTTGATACAGCCTTATGTTAAAATAGATTAATTTCATTGTTTTAATCATCAATCTATACACAATACTCCATGATAACAAAGCAAAAACATGTGTTTAAAATTTTTGGCAAAGTAATTAAAATATCACATTTTACATAAGTATTCAAACACTTTGCTATGACACTCAAAATTGAGATTAGATTCATCCTGTTTCCATTGATTATCCTTGAGATGTTTCTACAACTTGTACAACTGAGTCCGCCCGTGGTAAATTAATTTGATTGGACATGATTTGGAAAGGCACACACCTGTCTATATAAGGTCCCACAGTTGACAGTGCATGTCAGAGCAAAAATCAAGCCATGAAGACGAAGAAATTGTCCGTAGACCATCGAGACAGGATTGTGTCGAGATTGTGGGGAAGGGTATAAAACAATTTCTGCAGCATTTCAGGTCCCAAAGAGCACAGTGGCCTCTGTCATTCTTAGATGGAAGAACTTTGGAACCACCAGGACTCTTCATAGAGCTGGCCATCCAGCCAAACTGAGCAATCGGGGGAGAAGGGCCTTGGTCAGGGAGGTGACCAAGAACCCGATGGTCACTGAAAGTACTCCAGAGTTCCTCTGTGGAGATGGGAGAACCTTCCAGAAGGACAACTATATCTACAGCACTCCACCAATCAGGCCTTTATGTAGAGTGGCCTGACGGAAGCCACTCCTAAGTAAAAGACACATGACAGCCCGCTTGGAGTTTGCCAAAAAGGCATGAGAAACCAGATTCTCTGGTGTGATGAAACCAAGATTGAACTCTTTGGCCTGAATACCAATCGTCACGTCTGGAGGAAACCAAGCACCGCTCATCACCTGGCCAATTACGGTGAAGCATGGTGGTGGCAGCATATGCTGTGGGGATGTTTTTCAGCGGCAGGAACTGTGAGACTAGTCAGGATCAAGGGAAAAATGAACAGAGCAAAGTACAGAGAGTACCTTGATGAAAACCTGCTCCAGTTCTGGACCTCAGACTGGGGCAGTGGTTCACCTTCCAACAGGACAACAACCATAAGCACACAGCCAAGACAACGCAGGAATGGCTTCGTGACAAGTCTGTGAATGTCCCTGAGTGGCCCAGCCAGAGCCCTAACTTTTACTCGATTGAACACCTCTAGAGGGACCTGAAAATAGCTGTGCATCGACGCACCCCATCCAACCTGCAGAGCTTGAGAGGATCTGCAGAGAAGAATGGGAGAAATTACCCAAATACAGGTGTGCAAAGCTTGTAGCATCAAACCCAAGAAGACTTGAGGCTGTAATCGCTGCCAAAGGTGCCTCAACAAAGTACTGAGTAAAGGGTCTGAATACATGTGATATTTAAGTTATTTCTTGTTTCTAAACACCTGTTTTCACTTTTTTATTACGGGGTATTGTGTATAGATTGATGATGATTTTATATTTTAATGACTTTTGGAATAAGGCTGTAACGTAACAAAATGTGGAAAAGGTGAAGGGCCTGAATACTTTCTGAATGATCTGAACATACTCAACTGCAGCATTTATAACAAATGAAATATCTCTCACGTAAAAATGAAATCCCACCCCCCACCCATGAACCAGTGCTACAGTACTGCTTAATTTTGTTTTTCAACCCTGATATCCTAAAAAGCTTGCTACTAGATGGATTAACAAGGCAAACCTCTTGGGCTAGGAAATAACTAACAAAGACAAGATAAGATGTTTTGGGTTGGGACCCTACTTCAGACTGGTTCGGGGACGGAAGAAATCTGACTCCCTCCTCTCCCCCCCCCCCCCCCCATTCTCCTCCTATAATCGGTCTGAGGCGGGTCGAAACCTAAAACACCACCTGTGCATGTGCTCCAGAGATGCTGCCTGACCTGTGGAGTTACTCCCACATTATGTGTCCTTTTTTGCAAAGCAGCATCTGTGATTCTTAGTTTCTACAGAATTCTAAGAGCAGGGATACTGTACATTGCTCAGATACAGTAAGACATCCTTTGAGATTAGTTATAATCCCTGATGATGGTATGTTTACGCGTTACCAATACATAATATGGGGGAACCTCATTGAAACGTACCGTATAGAGAAAGGCTTGGATAGAGGAAGTGGAGAGGATGATTCCACTATAAACATAGAAATATAGGTGCAGGAGTAGGCCATTCGGCCCTTCGAGCCTTCAATATGATCATGGCTGATCATCTAAAATCAATATCCTGTTCCTGCTTTTGCCCCATATCCCTTGATTCCTTTAACCCTAAGAGTTAAATCTAACTCTCTCCTGAAAACATCCAGTGAATTGGCCTCCATTGCCTTCTGTGGCAGAGAATTCCACAGATTCACAAGTCTCTGGGTAAAATGCTTTTCCTCATTTCAGTCCTAAATAGCCTACCCCTTATTCTTAAACTATGATCCCTGGTTCTGGACTCCCCCAACATTGGGAACATGTTTCCTGCATTTACCCTGTCCAATCCTTTAAGAATTTTATGTTCGATATAAAATTTCTCTCATCCTTCTAAATTCCAGTGAATGCAAGCCCAGTTGACCCATTCTTTCATCATATGTTAGTCCCGCCATCCCGGGAATTAACCTGGTGAATCTACGCTGAACTCCCTCAATAGCAATAATGTTCTTCCTCAAATTAGGAGACCGGAATTGCACACAATACTCCAGATGCAGTCTCACCAGGGCCCTATACAAATGCAGTGGGACCTCCTTGCTCCTAAACTCGAATCCTCTCGCAATGAAGGCAAACATGCCATTAGCTTTCTTCACTGCCTGCTGTACTTACATGCTTGGTTTCAGAGTATTGGGATAGTGGGATAGGACTAGAGGTCATAGCCTAAAAATTAAAGGACATTCCTTTGGGAAGATGAGGAGACATTTCTTTAGTCAGAGAGTGGTGAATCTGTGGAATTCCTTGCGATAGAAGGCTGTGGAGGCCAAGTAAATGGATATTTGTAAGGCAGAGATGGTTAGATTCTTGATTAGTAAGGGTGTCAAGGGTTATGGGGAGAAGGCAGGAGAATGGGGTCAGGAGGGAGAGATAGATCAGCCATGATTGAATGACGGAGTAGACGATGGGCCGAAAGGCATAATTCTGACCTTATGACCTAATTCTGAATGGCCTAATTCTGACGTTATGACCTTGCTCCATTTCTGGCCTTTGGGAAATCCTCTTTCCCTTCGCTCCACAATTGGTATCAGCACCCAAGCCCTAATGTTTCAATGTTCTGAAACCTCTCTGCATCTCTCCTTCGCTAACCAACTTCTACAAATGTTCTTGATCATCTAATGACCATCCATCCAATGTCTCTGTCAAGTATGACAGATACCTCCGTAATCATGTTCCAATAGGAGATTATTCTGAATTACTCATGGGGTACCATAGGGAACCCATGCTATTCACGGTATATACTAATGACTTGTATGAGAAGTTTAAATAAAATATCTCTGTTTGCACATAGTACAAAGCTGAGTGAAAGGGTGTTGGAAGGATACTGAAAAATACCCGAGTGATTTGAACTGGTTGATGGAGCAGGTAAATATATGACGGATTAAGTATAATGTTGATAAAGGTGAGGTTATAATAGCAAGACAGAATTTTATCTGATTAGCAATTGATTGGGAGTAGTGGAGGTGGAATGAGACCTGGGTGTCCTTGTCCACCTGTCACTGAAAGTACGGTGGCTTGCAAAAGTGTTCATACCCCTTGAACTTTTCCACATTTTGTCACGTTACAACCACAAATGTAAATGTATTTTACTTGGATTTTATGTGATAGACCAACACAAAGTGGTGCATAATTGGAAGGCATAATTGTAAAGTGGAAGGAATATGATACATGGTTTCCAAATTTTATTACAAATACAAAACTGAAAAGTGTGGCGTGCAAAAGTATTCAGCCCCCCTGAGTCAATACTTTGTAGAACCACCTTTTGCTGCAATTACAGCTGCAAGTCTTTTGGGGGTATGTCTCTACCCGCTTTGCCCATTCTTCTTTGCAAAATAGCTCAAGCTCAGTTGGATTGGATGGAGAGCGTCTGTGAACAGCAATTGTCAAGTCTTGCCAAAGATTCTCAATTGGATTTAGGTCTGAACTTTGACTGGGCCATTCTAACACATGAATATGCTTTGATCTAAACCATTCCATTGTAGCTCTGGCTGTATGTTTAGGATTGTTGTCCTGCTGGAAGGTGAACCTCCACCCCAGTCTCAAGTCTTTTGCAGACTCTAACAGGTTTTCTCCAAAGACATACAGGTTTGTAAGTTAATTGGCCTGGTATACAGTGGCTTGCAAACGTTTTCATACCCCATGTAAGTATGTCACTGTAGCAGGTGGTTAAGAAGGCAAATGGAACGCTGGCTTTCATCGTGTGCTGACGGGACGTCAGAGAACGAGAAGCCGAAGCCAAGAAGTGGAAGCCAAGATACCGAAAAGTACGTCACGCCGAAAAGCCAAGATACCAAAAGTACACCGTAGGGACACGAAGCCGAAAGTGCATCACACCGAAAGGATATGGATCCGAAAGGACACGACGCCATAGAGACAAGACACAGAATGGACATGACGACGACGTCATGTCCGTTTTGAGTCTTCTCTTTGCAGCGTGGTGTCCGTTTGGGTTCGTATACTTTCGACGTGATGCACTTCCGGCTTTGTGTCCTTTCGGCGTGATGTACTTTCGGTATCATGGCTTCCGCTTCTTGGCTTTGGCTTCTCGTCCTTTGACGTCTCGTCCGGGTACCGGCTTTCATAGCAAGAGGATTTGAGTATAGGTGCAAAGATATCTTGCTGAAATTATATAGGACCTTGTGAGATGAGTATTATCTAATGTTTTAGCCTCTTTATGTGAGGAGGAATGTTCTTGTTCTGGATGGAGTTCATCAAACTCATTAAATTGGGGGTGGCATGGTTGCACTGCGGTAGAGTTGCTGCCTGACAGCACTTGCAGCCCCAGACACCCGGGCTCGATCCCTACTACGGGTGCTACTTCTGTAATGCTCCTCACATTAGAAATGGGCCGACATTTGCTCGGTGCTCTCGGCTGGTGTAAATCTTCAAACGTTTTGCAATTATAAAGGTTCTATGGGGATGATCAGCCATGATCACAATGAATGGCAGTGCTGGCTCAAAGGGCCAAATGGCCTTCTCCTGCACCTATTTTCTATGTCTATGCTGCCGGTATGAAGTTTATACATTCTCCACATGACTGTGTGGGTTTCCTCCGAGATCTTCAGTTTCCTCCCACACTCCAAAGACATACAGGTTTGTAAGTTAATTGGCCTGGTATACAGTGGCTTGCAAAAGTTTTCATACCCCTTGAACTTTTCCACATTTTGTCACATTACAACCACAAACGTAAATGTATTTTATTGGGATTTTATGTGATAGACCAACACAAAGTGGTGCATAATTGTGAAGTGGAAGGAAAATGATACATGGTTTCCAAATTTCATTACAAATAAAAAACTGAAAAGTGTGGCATGCAAAAGTATTCTGCCCCCCTGAGTCAATACTTTGTAGAACCACCTTTTGCTGCAATTACAAGTCTTTTGGGGTATGTCTCTACCAGCTTTGCACCTGTGAACAGCAATTTTCAAGTCTTGCCAGAGATTCTCAATTGGATTTAGGTCTGGACTTTGACTGGGCCATTCTAACACATGAATATGCTTTGATCTAAACCATTCCATTGTAGCTCTGGCTGTATGTTTAGGGTCGTTGTCCTGCTGGAACCTCCGCCCCAGTCTCAAGTCTTTTGCAGACTAACAGGTTTTCTTCCAAGATTGCCCTGTATTTGGCTCCATCCATCTTCCCATCAACTCTGACCAGCTTCCCTGTCCCTGCTGAAGAAAAGCATCCCCACAGCATGATGCTGCCACCACCATGTTTCACAGTGGGGATGGTGTGTTCTGGGTGATGTGCAGTGTTAGTTTTCCACCACACATAGCGTTTTGCATTTAGGCCAAAAACTTCAATTTTGGTCTCATCAGACCAGAGCACCTTCCTCCACATGTTTGCTGTGTCCCCCACATGGCTTGTGGCAAACTGCAAACGGGACTTCTTATGGCTTTGTTTCAACAATGGCTTTCTTCTTGCCACTCTTCCATAAAGGCCCGATTTGTGGAGTGCACGACTAATAGTTGTCCTGTGGACAGATTCTCCCACCTGAGCTGTGGATCTCTGCAGCTCCTCCAGAGTTGCCATGGGCCTCTTGGCTGCTTCTCTGATCAATGCTCTCCTTGCTCGGCCTGTCAGTTTAGTTGGACGGCCATGTCTTGGTAGGTTTGCAGTTGTGCCATACTCTTTCCATTTTCAGATGATGCATTGAACAGTGCTCTGTGAGATGTTCAAAGTTTGGGATTTTTTTTATAACCTAACCCTGCTTTAAACTTCTCCACAACTTTATCCCTGATCTGTCTGGTGTGTTCCTTGGGCTTCATGATGCTGTTTGTTCTCTAACAAACCTCTGAGGCTTTCACAGAACAGCTGTATTTATACTGAGATTAGATTACACACAAGTGGACTCTATTTACTAATTAGGTGACTTCTGAAGGCAATTGGTTGCACTGGATTTTATTTAGGGGTATCAGAGTAAAGGGGGCTGAATACTTTGGCATGCCACACTTTTCAGTTTTTTATTTGTAAAAAGATTTGAAAATCATGTATGATTTTCCTTCCACTTCACAATTATGCGCCACTTTGTGTTGGCCTATCACATAAAATCCCAATAAAATACATTTACGTTTGTGGTTGTAACGTGACAGAATGTGAAAAAGTTCAAGGGGTATGAAAACTTTTGCAAGCCACTGTAAGTGAAAAAAAATGTTGCTAGTGTGTGTAGGATAATGTTAATGTGCGGGATCGCTGGTCGGTGTGGACTCGTTGAGTCAAAGGGCCTGTTTCCGAGCTGTATCTCTAAACTAAACTAAAAATTTGCAAGGCTGATTAATGGGATGAAGAGAAATTGGGTCGATTAGGCTTATGTCAAGGGTCACGCGTGTTTAATTGTCATAAGTACCGAGAATGGAACAATGAAATTCTTACTTGCTGCAGCTTAATAAATCTGTAAACACAATGACATTCAGATATATAATATTCAAAAAAACAACAAGTTAATAACTGTAATGCTAGGTTTTGGCGGATGAGACGAGAGTCGATTTTCAAAACTAGTTTTATTAACAAAACGACAAAATCAACAAAGTGACTCAACACGGCCAATACACAGATCTAGCCACAACGGTGGTCCAGAACGACTGAAGGGGCATCGCCCAGAAAGCGCACGAAACATAACCCCTCCCCAGAGTCACGTCCGAGGCACCCGACCGTAGGGTTCAATTACCCGCTGGCACCATAATCGGTAAAAAAAACAAAGTCCATAATGAAACCAAACACAATGTGCTGAGAAGGTCATAAATGCTGAGATTAGTGCAGTGAAATGTTGAAGAGCCTGATGGTTGCTGGGAAGAACTGTTCTTTAACCTGGTAGGACGGCTTTCATGCTTCTATACCATCTTCCCGTTGCTAGTAGCAAAATGACAATGTGGCCAGGGAGATTTGCCATCTAAATGTCATCGGTATCGAAGTGATTGTATAATGTATAGACCATTTGTTCTCATTGGTTATCAAATCAGATCATATCCTTTTCAGACAATTCGAACGTATACATAAACTAACAGAGGTCAAACTTCATGAGGAAATCTGTTGGTTAACTGACGGTTTGATATCAAAGATGAAGAATGCAGTATAAAAGATGAATAAACTTAAAAAGGTGGGCCTCAAACCACTTGTGAATAACAATGGGCACCCAGACATAGCAATGCCAGTGCCCATGTAAACACGAGACCCAGGAGGACAAGATTAAGAAAGCATTTGGAGTTGAAAGGACTGTAATGTTCTGAATAACTTCTGTTCACACTTATATTGGGGGAATCGAGCAATCAAGAGAATTTTTTTCTAAGAATATGCTGACTTCTTATGAAATAAAAAAGTTACATTTGATAACTTTTACCCATGGTAAGCCTGTCAGAATGTGATAGAGAAGAAAAAGATTCATATTCCTGATGAAAGTCCAGTTATCTTGCTGATGTTGATCGAGTTGTGATGCTTTTTCATCACATCACTTTTTCATTAATTCACTTTTCACTGCAGGTTGATGGCTGTTTATGGCTTTGAATTTCCGCTCTGCTTGGTTAATTATCCTCTTAATATTCAGACGGTATTGCAGCTGATCCAGAATTTTATCAAAAGTTAAAAGCAATATTATTATAGTGGTGACTCACTCCCACATTGTGGGAACGTGATTCAATTCCAATATACATTTTCAGCAGGCTATTAGCCCACCCCTGGGATGATTCAGGGCAGAAAAAGTTTAGCCTTTTTAAAAATATTATGTTGAAAGTGGAGGAAAGAATTGCAGTGAAATGTCACACAAAACATTGCTGCGAGTTGTGATAAATAAATCAAGATAAAATTAATTTTTGTGGACAATAATAAACTTTCATCATTACTCTGTCAAGTGTTGCTGAAGATATCTTAAAGTATTGGAAAAAGCAAAGTATGACTCAATATCTAATTTAAGTGAGTCACACAACTTCGAGAGACAAAGTAACACCATCATTCTATGCTCATGGATCCCCTGGGTAGAGGATTCTAGACCAGCCCCCCCCCCCCCCACCGGGTCCCCCTTTGTTTTCCCACTGTCACTCACGACGGTCCCCCTATGCCGGGTCCCCATTGTCTTCCCCTTCCCACTCACGCTCTTCGACCGTTGATCGCAGGTTGATCACGAGGCCCCACTGTCATCGAGGCTCCCATTGCCCCGCTGCCACCAAGGCCCCTGTTGCCACCGAGGCCCCACCACCGCCAGGGCTCCTGTTGCCACTCTCCTTCCCAACCCTAACCCTCCTATTGTGTTTAGCTATAGTATGATTGAACTGGATGGTATGCAACACAAAGAATTTCACTCTATCTAGGTACAATGTGTCTATCTTTGGGATATTCCAGCATCCGCAATTCCTTTTTTATTAAATTACAAGGCACGTCTGAAAATGATTGTATTTTCCTCTCCCGGATATTAGAACTGATCACTCTAATCTATAGAAGTAAGATGTGCACCATAAAAGAGCCAATTTCATAAGGATTTTATGCGCACTTCAATTATACATAATTTACATGAATAATTATGACTACGTACGGCACCTCGTATTTGACAATTCCCGACAGATGTCTGATGATTTAGTCGATATTCACGGAGAATGCAGTAAGTAGATGTAATTCCCGTTAATCAATTATCCATCAAGGCAGCAAATTACAGGTTATGCCGACATGGAAAATTTATCGCAATTGAAGTTTGTTTTGTCCATTGTTAATTAAAAACCAAAGAGCTGTGAATGTACCAATTACTGCACAAAATTCTGTAACTCTGGCAAATTCTGATATGGTTTTTCAAAGAACAGAAAATCTGATAATATGTTGTAAATTGTTAACACATTCGACAATTTGACTAGATCGCCATGCATGTTGAGGGATGTACAGCTGTGCTATTTTTTTAATGTTAAAATTACCTTGGCCACCTTACAGATTCATAGCTTTAGGACCTATACAGCATGGAAACAAGCCCCTCAGTCAACCAAGAGTGAAGGGCATAAGGAAGCTTGCATTTTGAATGAAATTGAGGCTCAAAGCATAAGAATGAGCAAGGGGCACGTTAGGCAGATGGAATCAAGTGATTCGGGAACTGAAGAGCTAGCTATAAAAGGAAATCAGGAGGACAAATAGCTCTGACAGATAATATTGTAGGAGCAAAAATGGAAAGACCATACACATGGTCTTTACATTTTTGCTCCTACAATATGAAGTGAATCCCAAGAGATTTTATAAATACATTATGGGGGAAAAAGGGTAGCCAGAGAGGGAATAGGGCCCCTCAGGAATCAAAGCGGACAACTTTGTGTGGAGCCACAGTAGATTTGCCAGGTCCTTAATGAGTATTTCTCCTCTGTATTTACCGAGGAGTAAGACGCAAGGACTGGAGTAGTCAAATAAAGTGACAAATAAAGGGGCAGTCAGTATTATGGCTGAGGAGGTGCTAAAGATCCTAACTTGTATGAAGGCAGACAAATCTCCCAGGCCTGACCAGATACATTTGAGGACACTTTGGGAACCTAGAGTGGAAGTTGCAGGCGCCCTGGCTGAGATTTATGAGTCATCATTAAATATAATGAGGTGCCAGAAGATGGGAGAGTGTGCCTCCAAATATGCCTCTATTCTATCCTCCAAAACCTTTCAATCATGATTCTATCCAAATGTTGTTTACATTTTGTAATTGTACCACTCCACTGGCAACTTGTTTCATATATCCACTACTCTCTATGTGAAAAGGTTACTCTTCAGGTTCCTTTTAAATATTTCCCGTTTCCTTCAAATTATGCCCTCTAGTTTTAGACTTTCCTACCACGGGCAAAGACCTTGACTATATATTCTATCTGTACCCCTCACACTGTTATGATGCTTTACAAGGTTATCTCTCAGCCTCCTTTGCTGCGGGAAAATCAGTCCCTGCCTATTTAATCATCCCTCATAACAAATTCCCCAGTCCAGACAATATGCTTGTGAATCTTTTTGGCACCCTCTCTAGTTTAATCACACCTTCCTATAGAATGTTGACCAGAACCGCACACAATACTTCAAATGTGACCTTGGTAATGATTTGTGCAACAGTAAAATAACATTGCAACTACACTCAATACTTTGGCTGCTGAAGACCATATGCCCTTTTCACCACTCTGTTGCCACTTTCAGGAATGTACTTGTATCCCAAGGTCTCACTATTCAATAACACACCCAAGATCCTATTACTCATTGTGTATATCCTGGCTTGGCTTAACTTTCCAAAATGCATCAGTTTACATTTGTCTTGAGTTAAATTCCATTAACCATCTGCTTGCTGACCATTCCAGATGTTCTAGATCCTGTTTTAACCTCACTGTTCACCTCACCATAAACTTTGGTGCCAGCTACAAATTTACTAAACATGTACTTATTAATCATAAATTAATAGACTACATTCTCATCCAAATCATTAATAAATGACAAACAATAAAGGAGCCAGCATTGGTACACCACTGATCACAGGCATCAAATCTAAAGGAAACAGTCCTCCACTATCATACTTTGCCTCTTAGCACAAATATATTTTGGTATCCAGTTTGCTATCTCAATCAGGATCATAATATTATATATTATTATGTCAATATTGGATAGGAACTTGGTTAGGCTGCATTTGGAGTACTGTGTGCATATTTTGTTGTTCCATTACAGGAAGGATGCAAAGGCATTGGGGACGATGCAGACAAGGGGGAGATCTGGATTAGAGAGTAATAGCTACAAGGAGAGGTTGGATGAACTTGCATTGTTTACTCTGGAGCATTAGAGGCTGAGAGGAGACTGATAGAAGTATATAAAATTATGAAAGGCATAGATAGGGTGGATAGTCAGGAAGTTTTTCCCAGGATGATAATATCAAAAACTCAAGGGCACAGCGTTAAGGTGAGCGGCTAGGAGATGTGCAGAGCAAGATTTATACAGAGTGGTGGGTGCCTGGAATGCATTGCCAGAAGTGGCAGTGGAGGCAGATACCATAATTGTACTTAAGAGGCTTTTAGATAGGCACCAGGATATGCAGGGAATGGAGAGATGTGAATCACATGCAGATAAGTTGAACTTGGCATTATGTTCAGCATGGACATTATGGGCTGGAAGGCCTGCTCCTGTGTTGTACTGTTGTAAGTTCTATGGTCCATAGAATAGGGTGGTCTCTGGGCCACCCTACCACACAGGTCCTTCTCAAGGGCTTGTCAAAGTCTTTAGACTTTAGAGGTACAGCGCTCAAACATGCCCTTTGGCCCACCAATTCCTCGCTGACCAGAGATAACCCCAGGGACAATTTAAAATTTTACTAAAGCCAATAAACCTACAAACCTGCACATCTTTGGAGTGTGGGAGGAAACCAGAGCATCTGAAAGCATGGTCACAGGAAGAACATACAGACTCCATACAGACAGCACCCGTAGTCAGGATTGAACCTGGGTCTCTGGCGCTGTGAAGCAGCAACTTACCCGCGGCACCACTATGCCATCCCTAGTCCATTTAGACAAAGTCCACCACACCCCCCGATCTATCCTTTTGTTCATCTCTGCAAAAAAACTCAAATTTGTGAGCCATGTTGACTATCATGTTGACAGCTTGTGCCTTTCCAAATGAAAATAAACCCTGTTCATCAGAAGCCCTTCCAGTAATTTTCCCACTAATGATATTAGGCTCACTGGCCTGTATTTCCCTACCATTTCCTTGCAGCTCTTCTTAAAAAAAGGCACAACATCAACCTAAACCTAAGTATCAGCTATTCTCAAGTCTTCCAGTACCTCATCCATGGCTACTGAAGATACAAAAATCTTTGCAAAGGTCCCAGCAATCTCCTCCATGCTCCCCCCCCCAAATCCTAGGATTCTCCTGTTCAGGCCTCAGATTTTATACAACTTTCCTAGATTCAGACCACCAACTCTTCCTCCTTCTTTATAATGATAAGCATCAGGACATCACTGTTCCAACCCTTGAAGTATGTTTCCATATCCTTCTCCACGTAAATACAAGAAGTATTAATTTAACAATCTTACCCTGTTGTTCCACACACAGATTACCACACTGATTCTTAAGGGGACCTATATTCCCCTAGTTACCCTTTTGCTCTTAATATACTTGAGAATATGTTAGGATCCACCTTTACCTTATCTGCCAGGGATAGCTCGTGTTCCCTTTTTACCTTCCTAATTTCCTTCCTGGGTATAATTTTACATCAAAGCACTTGTTTGATCCCAGCAACCTGTATATGAAATATGCTTCATTTTTCCTGATCAGACCCTCAATATTAATCTTCCTAATGTTGTTAATTAAAATAATCCGTGGTTAATCCAAAACAATGCTCCTCCCTCGTTCAATATTACTCAGCTTCTGGGTACAGCGATTGCTAGGGTTGAGTTTCCGGCATTAGTAGTGGCTTTCCTAATTTGACAGGAAGCAACCTTTAAGGCAGGGGTTCTCAACCAGGGGGGAATGCCCCCCAGGGGGGGAATTTCTGGTTTTCATGGGGGGAAATTGGGACCACAGATTAGCAAACTCAAACTGTTAGAAATAAAGGATTTTCAGTATTATATGCATATTATTTGGAATGCACTTTTTGAGGCAGACAATCTTGGAAAGGGGGGAATGACATTCTGACAAATGGTGAAAGGGGTGCATGGGGCTAACAAGGTTGAGAACCACTGCTTTAAGGGGTCACATCACAAAACAACCAGCACTCTTTCAACTGCAGGAGAGTGTCGGCAAGAAATCAAGATATGCTACAATTATGGAATTGGGTACAAGAAACCTCTCTGGGTGCACAGAGGAATCAGTACAAGCTCCTGAAGAAATGTGCACCTGCCCAGGTAGCTTTCTGGTGCAATGGATACTTCTAACAGGAAAATAATATCAAAAAACTGCAGGTAGTGTGACTCTGAAATAAACATTCAAAACACAGGGCACAACCGGCTGCTCAGCATCTGTGGAAAGTGAACCAGAGTCAATGTATAAGATAGGAGATAGTGTCAGATCTGGGAAAGAGAGGTAATTAAATGTATCTTACATCTATGCAGCAGGGAGCAGCAAAGTGTCACAAGTGGCAAGTGCAAACAGAAACAGCCCACTAGTATCCCAAGGCAATGCTTCAGAGAGTGAGGGTGACCCTGACTGTGACTTTGGGAGCATGCGGGCACCTGTGTTTATTTTCTAGACAATCCTCAAATAGCAAATAAACTCAGCACTAGTTTCAAAGTCAAAGTTAATCTCATGTTTGCTTCCAGAGGCCTTGCTTCAGGGACGCTGCTGGCTATCCCTGCTGACCGATGCTACATGTGACACTCATCCGTTTGCTGATGCCTGGCAGAGGTCAGGAGTAGCTCGACCAGCAAAGTGTTGTGTATGCCTTAGATCAGTGGAGACAGCCTGCATTTGCAGACGACACTCATGGCCTTAGGGACCTAAAGGGCAGCATAGTGGTGCAGTGGTAGAGATGCTGCCTAAGAACGCCAGAAACCCAGGTTCGATACTGACTGTATGCACATTCTGTACAAAGTTTGTATGTTCTCCTTGTGACCGCGTGGATTTTCTCCAGGTGCTCCGGATTTCTCCCACAGTCCAAAGACGTACAGGTTTGTAGGTTAATTGGATTCTGTAAATTGTAAATTGTCCCTAGTGCTAGTGTATGAGGTGATTGCTGGTCAGCACAGACATCGAAGGGCCTCTTTTGACAGATGTTTTTCGCAAACGTTTGTTTCACACCTTGTGTGTGTGTGTGTGTGTGTGTGTGTGTGTGTGTGTGTGTGTGTGTGTGTGTGTGTGTGTGTGTGTGTGTGTGTGTGTGTGTGTGGTTTTGAGATACAGCATATCTCAGCCCTTCAGCCCAAAGTGTCTGCAGCAATTATCCCACGTTCTCTTCCACACCTTATACATTAGGGGCAATTTACAGATAACAATTAGCCTACAAACCCACACGTCCTTTTGATGTAGGAGTAGACCAGAACATCTGAAAGGAATTCATGAAGTGCACAGGGAGAACGTGCAAACTCAACATAGATAGCACCCGAGTTCAGGAGTGAACCTGGATCTCTGGCACTGCGAGTCAGCAGCTGTGCCACACTGAGGCTCCAGGAACATCCCAGGTGAAGGCAGAAACACGGCCAACTTTGAACAGCCAAAGTTGCCGAGTGCATATTCCATGTCAGCGTCCCGCTGAAGTTCTCACCATTTCAGATGCCGGCCTTCTGACCGCTCCACCTGAGATCAAGAAATGGATGGGAGGACAGAGAAGCTGTGGGATTGAACAGCACCCTGGGTGCTGTACCGAGTCAGATGCTGCACAACTAGCTGTATATGTTTTTTGGGCTTGTTTTGGAGATCCTTTACAGTACCACAGCTAAAAAAGATGCTCCACAACATTTCTGGTGGCATTAGTGGCACTTGCTGCTGTTCATTGCGACCATCCTCTAGGTTTCAAACAGCAGCTCAGAGCTAAGGTGTGCTGATATTTGTTCTTATCATTACTGTATCTACACTGTACACTTTGTGAGCTTCATATGAACAAGGAATTTCATCACACCCTCATGTATATGACAAACTGATCTAATCTAACCTCTGATCACAAATGGAAAATCCCAATGATCTGAAAGCCAACTCCAATGTTTCTAAAGTTATACAGTGGCTTGCAAAAGTATTCATACCCCTTGAATTTTTCCACATTTTGTCACGTTACAACCACAAATGTAAATGTATTTTATTAGGATTTTATGTGATAGACCAACACAAAGTGGTGCATAATTGTGAAGTGGAAGGAAAATGATACATGGTTTTCAAATCTTTTTACAAATAAAAAACTGAAAAGTGTGGCGTGCAAAAGTATTCAGCCCCCTTTACTCTGATACCCCTAAATAAAATCCAGTGCAACCAATTGCCTTCAGAAGTTACCTAATTAGTAAATAGAGTCCACTTGTGTGTAATCTAATCTCAGTATAAATACAGCTGTTCTGTGAAGGCCTCGGAGGTTTGTTAGAGAACATTAGTGAACGAACAATGTTCCTTGGGCATCATGAAGCCCAAGGAACACACCAGACAGGTCAGGGATAAAGTTGTGGAGAAGTTTAAAGCAGGGTTAGGTTATAAAAAAATATCCCAAGCTTAGAACATCTCACGGAGCACTGTTCAATCCATCATCCGAAAATGGAAAGAGTATGGCACAACTGCAAACCTACCAAGACACGGCCGTCCACCTAAACTGACAGGCCGGGCAAGGAGAGCATTGATCAGAGAAGCAGCCAAGAGACCCATGGTAACTCTGGAGGAGCTGCAGAGATCCACAGCTCAGGTGGGAGATTCTGTCCACAGGGCAACTATTGGTCGTGCACTCCACAAATCGGGCCTTTATGGAAGAGTGGCAAGAAGAAAGCCATTGTTGAAACAAAGCCATAAGAAGTCCCGTTTGCAATTTGCCACAAGTCTTGTGGGGGACATAGCAAACATATGGAGGAAGGTGCTCTGGTCTGATGAGACCAAAATTGAAGTTTTTGGCATAAATGCAAAACGCTATGTGTGGTGGAAAACTAACACTGCACATCACCCTGAACACACCATCCCCACTGTGAAACATGGTGGTGGCAGCATCATGCTGTGGGGATGCTTTTCTTCCGCAGGGATAGGGAAGCTGGTCAGAGTTGATGGGAAGATGGATGGAGCCAAATACAGGGCAATCTTGGAAGAAAACCTGTTAGAGTCTGCAAAAGACTTGAGACTGGGGCGGAGGTTCACCTTCCAGCAGGACAACAACCCTAAACATACAGCCAGAGCTACAATGGAATGGTTTAGATCAAAGCATATTCATGTGTTAGAATGGCCCAGTCAAAGTCCAGACCTAAATCCAATTGAGAATCTCTGGCAAGACTAGAAAATTGCTGTTCACCGACGCTCTCCATCCAATCTGACTGAGCTTGAGCTATTATGCAAAGAAGAATGGGCAAAAATGTCAGTCTCTAGATGTGCAAAGCTGGTAGAGACATACCCCAAAAGACTTGCAGCTGTAATTGCAGCGAAAGGTGGTTCTACAGAGTATTGACTCAGGGGGGCTGAATACTTTTGCATGCCACACTTTTCAGTTTTTTATTTGTAATAAAATTTGGAAACCATGTATCATTTTCCTTCCACTTCACAATTATGCACCACTTTGTGTTGGTCTATCACATAAAATCCCAATAAAATACATTTACGTTTGTGGTTGTAACGTGACAAAATGTGGAAAAGTTCAAGGGGTATGAATACTTTTGCAAGCCACTGTATCTGCCAGATTCTTTGGCATGTACACAGTGTAGGAGTGTTGCTTTCATTGGTTAGTTCTGGAAGGTCTTCAGACAACATAGTGGCATAGCAGTCGAGTTGCTGCCTTACAGCACTTACAGCGTTGGAGACTCGGATTCGATCCCGACTACGGGTGCTTGTCTGTACAGAGAATGTACATTCTTCCCATGACCATATGGAATTTTCTCTGAGATCTTCAGTTTCCTCCCACAATCCAAAGACATACAGGTTTGTAGGTTAATTGGCTTTGTATAATTGTAAATTGTCCCTAAGGTGTGTAGGATTGTGTTAGTGTGCTGGGATTGCTGGTCAGCACGGTCTCAGTGGGCTGATGGGCCCGTTTCCACGCTGTATCTCTAAACTAAACTTAAAATTTAGTTGAATTTATAAATCTTATTTAAAATAGGTTTCATTATTAAAAATTACATTGAAATTGATAACCTGCCTTTTGCAGGGATTGATATTGTGCAACCCAGTGTGCGAGATACATGTGGAGGCTGTCTGGTTAGACAACATCCTATCACTTTAGGTTTAATTAGCTGCTTCTCCCTGCCCTCCTCCTCACCCAGCATCCGTGCCAATGCCGTTACAAATAACTGTTTAGTTTAGAGATACAGCGTGGAAACACGCCGACCAGCGATCCCATACATAGACAATTTACACTTTTATCAAAAGCAATTAACCTTTTAGGGTGGTCATGGTGGTGCAGTGGTAGAGTTGCTGCCTTAGAGCGAATGCAGCGCTGAAGACCCGGGTTCAATCCTGACTACGGGTGCTGTCTTTACGGAGTTTGTACATTCTCCCCGTGACCTGCGTGGGTTTTCTCCGAAATCTTTGGTTTCCTCCCATGCTCCAAAGACGTACAGGTGTGTAGGATAATGGCTTGGTAAATGTAGAATTTGTCCCTAGTGCGTGTAGTGTTAATGTGTGGGGATCACTGGGTGGTGCAGACTTGGTGGGCCGAAGGGCCTGTTTCCGCGCTGTATCTCTAAACTAAACCTACAAACCTGTACGTCATTGGAGTGTGGAAGGAAACCGGAGCACCCGGGGAGAAGCCATGCGGTAACTGGAAGAAAGTACAACTCCGTTTTAGAGAAGGTACACAGACACCTTAAAGTCGTCAGTACTTTATTAAGTTTTGATATTATACATAGCCCTGGCTGTACGTGGTCTGTCACGAACACTAGAGAGAGAGCTAGGGGCGTGTGGGTTACAATTATACTAACTGGTGGTGGAGTGGTTAGCATGGACATCGTTACTATCAATTAAAGGTGTACACACATATCATCTACATCCTTCCTCTACCAAAACAAACAGTGAGTGACAGGGCGACCACGTCTCATGCGCCAGGGTGAGTGCAAACAGTAAAGCACAGGGATACAGGACCACACGTAATCGCCGTAATGGACCGGCGGCCTGACCAGGCGACCAGACCGGGTCCACACCTCGCCATCACCTCCTTCCCCGACGGGAACAAGCGGGGACGCCGGGGCATGGTGGGGGCTACGGACAGGAGAATGCCTTGGCGACGAAGGCATCGGGGGGGGGGGGGCAGCGAAGAGAAGGGCGAGGAAGCCGGAGAAAGCGGGACCGCAGCCGGGAGGCGTTCCGGAGGAGGACGAGGGGAGGTCGGCCCCAGAGGAACGGGCAAAGCACAGGGCCACGACAGTGGCAGCGGGGGGGCATACGGAGCCGCCGGGGGAGGGAGAGGCTCGTTCACGAGCCGGAGATGCTGGCGGGACCGGCGGTACACCCGTCCGCCGTGGTTGACAAGGTACGAGCGAGGGGAACCGGCAGAACCGACGACCACGGCCAGCCTAGAACGGCCAGAAGAGGACCACATACGGACGACCTGGCCGGGGAGAAGAGGGCAGAGGACACGGCAGGACCTGTCGTGGGAACGCTTCTGGATACTGTGTTTTTCGGCAATGCGTTCCCGGACCAAGGCAGGTTTAAAGACGGAGGGGGACAGGGACTGCTGAGACACCGGGACCGTGGGCCTCGTGACTCGGGACATGAGCCGCTGAGCCGGGGAGCCCAGGGCATGGTCGCGGGAGATGTTTCGGAGGTTCAGCAGGGCCAGGTAGATGTCGGAGCGGGATAGGCGACAACGCTCCAACAATCCTTTAGCACTGCGGACCGCGCGCTCGGCCAGTCCATTGCTCTGCGGGTATTCCGGGCTGCTGGTGTAATGACGAAAGTTCCAACGCTCAGCAAAAGCACGGAACTCGGCACTGGTGAACTGGCTGCCGTTGTCCGACTGCAGGCTGACAGGGGACCCGAAGGTGGCAAAGTGGCGGCGCAATTTCTCGATGACCGCGGAGGAAGAGAGGGAGTGGAGCTGGTCAATTTCAAACCAGCTGGAGTAAGAGTCGACAAGCACCAGGAAGTGCTTTCCGTGCCACTCGAAGATGTCGGTTGCTAGCGCAGACCAGGGCAGGTTAGCAGCTGGCTGCTGCAGGAGCGACTGCCGCTGTTGCTGTGGAGCGAGGCTGTTACAGGTAGGGCACGCGGAGACCCTATCCCGGAAGTAGCGAGGCATGTCAGGCCAGAAAAACTGGCTCTGAGCGACAGAAAGGGTCGCCTCGGCCCCAGGATGGCCACGATGAGCGGTTTCGAAGTATTGTTCTCGTAGTGCTGCGGGCACCACCACCTTGTGCCCTTTCATAATCACACCACCACGCAGCACCAACTCCTCACGAACCAAGAAGTAAGGCACCGCTGCGGCCGGCAGGGAAGAACGGCGGTCTGGCCAACCCTGCCTGATGATCGCGGCCAGCTGCTGTAGCGAAGCATCTGCCGCCGTGTGCTTGGCCAGGGACTTCAACTGACTGGAGGGCACGAAGTTCACGCCCAGGACTATCAGATCGGAAGTCTCGTACGGATGCTGGGTTGTGGATGAGAGAGGCGCCCGAGACAGCGTGTCAGCAACAAACATGTCCTTGCCCTTGCGATAAACCACTGTGAAAGTGAAGCGTTGTAGCTGGAGCATCATGCGCTGGAGCCGGGAGGAGGCCATGTGTATCGGCTTGTTGAGGATGGTTACCAGAGGCTGGTGGTCCGTCTCGACAGTGAAGCAGTTGCCCAGGATATAGTCTTTGAATTTGGAGCAGGCAAAGACAACCACCAGCAGTTCTTTCTCAATCTGGGCATAGTGTTGTTCAGTGGTCGTCATTGTGCGGGATGCGTAGGACACAGGCAGTTGCACCCCGTCATGGATCTGCAGGCAGGCGGCCCCGAGGCCAAACTTTGATGCATCACACGTGAGAACGATGGGTCGCTGGAGGTCGAAGTACTTCAGCGTCGGCATGCTGATCAGCTTGGATTTGAGGGCAATCCTGTAGCTGCAGGGCAACTTCCCCAGCTTCGAGTCAAACCGGTCTGGGAATTCGGCCAGCGGGTTCAGGGGTGCCTCTACCAGGTGGACATCACTGTGGAAGCTCACCAATCCGAGGTCCTAGCAGGCCTCCACGCCGAGCAGGGGGTCACATTTACCGTCTAGCAGGAAGAAAGAGAGAGGCCGAGTGGTCACCAGCACCTTGCAGTGGAGAGTGGCCCTCCCCACAGGAACAAGTACGCCACCCCCATAGGCACGCAAAACAGCACTGTCTGTGGATACGGACTCATTATTTCTTATCTTCCTGAACAGGCTTGTTGACATAACGTTGGCAGCTGCCCCCGTGTCGACCTTGGCAGAGAAGTCCATGCCATTCACTGTGACTCGGACGGTCGGGTCCGTTATCAGTCCAGCTGCACCTCGCAAGGAAAACACACTCAGCTCGCTCTGAGAAGAGTCAGGGTCAGACGGGGGAAGATCATCGTGCTGGAGATGGGAACCAGACGCTGTATCATCACGTGTCAGGTAGCGAGACGGTGTATCATCACGTGTCAGGTAGCGAGACGGTTTCTGCTGTGGCTGTGCAGGGATCCCACGGGAACGGCATGCAGCCGAGAAGTGGTTGGGCCTGTTGCAGAAATTACAGGTTTTCCCCAATGCCGGGCACACATTAAAATGGTGTGAGACAAAGTTACAATTTGGACATCGTTGAGGCGGTCTGAAGCCCTGCAGTGGTCTCACCCTCTGTCGCCGGGGAGCATTGTACTGGGGACCAGCGAGACTGGCTGTGTGGACCACAGGGTCAGGTACAGCGGAGGAGACAGCCTCAGCTAAACGAGAGGCATGCAGCGCCTCATCAAATGTCAGATCAGGCTTACGCAGCAGCTCAGAGCGCAGCTTATCATCCCGCAGACCAAAGACTAAAATGTCACGGGTCAAAGTATCAGGGGTCAGAACATGCAGGTTACATCAGCGAGCCAGCTGGCGCAGCGCGGCCACGAAATTGTCAATAGATTGCCCAGGGTTCTGGCGTCTGGAGAACAGTTTGAAACGCTCTAAGATGTGGTTAGTGGGAAGGTCACACAGCGCCGTAAATTTAGCAAGCAGGCAATCGGGGTCCTGGATACTCTCACCATGTCCATAGACGAACGACTCCGAACGCTCGAGTGCTTCTGGACTGGCCAGGTTAAGTAGCAGGGAAGCCTTGACAGCGGGGGCCACAGCAGGGTGGGCGATGGTAACGTAATGCTCAAAGTCCCGTCGGAACACACTCCAGCGATGAGTGATGTCCGCATTAAAGACTAGGATGTCAGGTTTACGACAGGCAGAAGCCATCACGGCACAGGGAGGGGGTACTGGGACTAAGAAAATAAAACGCGATAGACTGGAGACGCAGAAAGAAGCACTTCTGACGCCATTTAGAGAAGGTACACAGACACCTTAAAGTCGTCAGTACTTTATTAAGTATACATTATACATAGCCCTGGCTGTACGTGGTCTGTCACGAACACTAGAGAGAGAGCTAGGGGCGTGTGGGTTACAATTATACTAACTGGTGGGGGAGTGGTTAGCATGGACATCGTTACTATCGATTAAAGGTGTACACACATATCATCTACATCCGTTCTGCCAGCACCCGTAATGAGGATCAAACTCTGGTCACTGGTGCTGTAAGGCAGCAACTCTACCGTTGTACCACCATGCCGCCCATAATGCAGACTTAAAATTCAGCCCTAAATTTCTCAAGTCTGATACCAGGGACATGTTAAGCATTAAGTAATTCAAGACGTACATACGGTTGAAAATGGATTAAGAGCAAATATTGTAGATATAATTCTACACCCTGTAATCATAGAGACATAGATATAGTTATACAGCATGGAAACAGGCCCTTCAGCACAATTCGTCCATGCTGACCAAGAGTGCAGGAAAGAACTGCAGAACTGGGTGTAGGAAAGTAACTCGGCAGGACAGTCAGCATCTATGGAGAGAAGGAATGGGTGACTCCAGCATTTTGTATCTACCCATGCTGACCAAGATGTCCCTTCTAAGCTGATCCCATTTGCCTGCATTTACAGAAGACCAAAAGTAGAGTAGATGATCGTTTTCCCAAATGCTTGTATTCTGTCCACCACTGCCCGCTCGATTTCCTAGTTGTTAATCATTTTATCACGATGACCTTACTGTCCTGTGCAGCACCTCATATTGCACTTGGGTAGGTTACAAGTTAACAGTATGAACATTGAATTTTCCAATTTCAAATAATATACCCACCCACCCCTTTATCTTTCCCCAGCCCCTCCCCATCCTGGTTTGCACACATTTCTCTCATCACCCTGTTCATTTCCCCTCCTTTGCACACTCATCTCCTTTTCTACAATGGATCAGCAGAAGTTGGTTATACTATTCGGTGACATGTCAAATCTTCTTAATGTTCCAAGAAAGTAGAGGTGATAGTGTACCTCCCACATGATTACATCTCTACGCTGGGAACAGGACAGGTTATCTGAGATGATAACAGCCATGAATTTGAAGCTGCTATTTCTCTCCACTACAGAGCCACCAATGAAAACGGGTGTGTAGTCCCCAGCCATCCCTTTCTGAAGCCAATGATTAGTTCCGTAGTTTGGTGGAAGTTGAGTGAGACATTGTTGTACCACTCACCAGGTGTTCTAGCTCTCTCCTGTCTGCTGACTCATCACCATCTGTGATTTGGCAACCACAGTGGTGTTGTTGCCAAATTTATAGATGGTATTGGAGCTGTGTTTAGCCACACAGTCATGTGCGTAAAGAGAGTAGGGCAGGAGGTTAAGCACACTGTCATGAGATGAGCCTATGTTGATGGTCAGTCAGTGTCAAGTGGTTTTGGATTCCTACCCAAACATGCAAATTCCATACTTGCCGATTCACATCAGCTCAGGTTTTGATGATTACATTCTCCTGTTGTACTCCTCATAGTCTTTACTCAGAGCATGCTCTAGGTTAGACATTGCATAGGAAGGTGGCTCCATTCATTTTATTGGTGAAGAATAGCTGTGAGAGGCTGAATTGATTTATTAATTTACATTGAGTATACCTAAATATATTTTAAAATGTATTTATTTTGCATGTTCTTAAACATTTTGATTTTTAATTATTTAAGATTAAAACTTAGTAGGTTGATTGATTTTTAAACTGTTTTTGTAAATGAAAGTAAAACATCCAAAAAGGGAGCGAGAAATCCAAAACATCGCCTGTCCATTCTCTCCACGGATGCTGACGGACTTGCTAAGTTCCTCCACCAGTTTGTAATTTGCTCGAGATTCCAGCATCATTAGATCTATGCTTTCAGCTCCAACCCCCTTACCTTTACTTTGCTGCCTCTTTTTGTTAAGAAGGCTGCTTGTTACCCTTTCCTAATGGTATTAGGAAAACCTTTTTGATGAAATCATAATTATAATGATAATTATGCAAACCCAAGCCTAGGACATCATGTGGAGGTCCAATGGGTTTAGACATTGTTACGGCTTCATGTGAGTGACCTTTTCGGATGGATCATTAAAGATGTTTCTCCCTTCACAGATATTGCCAGTATTTGTTTTATTTTCCTTGAGAGACTAACTAACCACTGATTCTTTTTCAACATCACTTTAATATAATTCTTGTTGGTATGCAAGTTCAGTGAATTAAAGCAAGACAAACTGCTGGAAGAATTCAATGGATCAAACAGCATCTGCAGAGACAAAAGTGATGCATCAACATTTGGGGTGAAGACCCAGCATCAGGAGTGGGTTGGGGGTTGTTTGGTGGGGGTTGGTGAAGAGCAAAATTAGCCAGTGTATGGTAGTGCTGGTGAGGGACGTGACAGGAGCTGGTACAATAGGTGATGGGTGGAACTAGATGAGGAGGGGAATGGTGGGCAGGTGGAGCAAGATGGGATTTGACGCAAGAAAAGGATGGAAAAATGAACAGAGTGAGAGAGAACCTGGTCGATTGGTGGGAGTGGGAAAGGAACACAGGGCGAGAGGGTTACCTGAAATTAGAAAATTCCGTTCCCTTTATTTGCCTTTACCATCCTTGCACCCTCGTCCCAGCTTAATTTGCACATCATTCCCCACCTAATTTGGTTCCACCTATAACTAACCATCTTCTTTCCTACCCCTCCTCTACATTTTTATATACTGGCCATCTTTCCTCTTGACCTCCACTACCGATGCAGGGTCTTAAAAGGCAACCATTCCTTTCTGTCCACAATGTTGCTTAACCTGCTGGGTTTATTTTTTCCTCTCCAGATTCTTGCATCTGCAGTCACTGGTGCCTCCAAAGAATAATATGAAGTGTAATTCCCTCGTGATGAACAAAATATTATTCACTCTCTGGCCTCCCTTTCACCTCCTATTCAAATAAAATGCAATGTAAGTTCTAGGAATAGCACCCCATCTTCCTTCCTGATGCATAATCTTAATCCAGATGCATAATCTTCCTTGTGATGCACTACTAGAATCTTCCAGCCTCAATATTAGTCAGTTTCAGACAATCAACTATTCCAGATTGGCAGCTCACACTTCAGTCTTTCTACTGTCTATTCTAGTAGTTTCAGGTTTCCATTTGTCATCCATTTGCACCTCATCCAGACATACTGGTACTGGTCTTTACCCCTTTCTTTCCGTCGGCGCTATCATCTCTCTCCAAGTCTATACTCTATCACGGACCTCCCATTTTATTCCTTCCTTCCAGTTGTATCTCATCCCTACCCAATCCTCACTCCACCATTCCTTTCTTTGCAACACAAATCTCATTTTAATTCTAACTTGTCCAAGTTCAGAAGCTGTTCCAGGCATATTTTATTTCAAATTTCCAACATCTGCAGTATTTCATTGATATTTAAAGTATGTATTTTTGGTCTGCATAAAAGAAAGAGGCAGGTCCAAGGGTAAAGTGCTGGCTGACTTCAACAGCGCTTAAATAATGCAGCAACATTGGGAAGAGTTAGCTTTCATTGTTACATGCTTTTGCCTGTGTAACATTTGTTGGCTCTTCAGATGGGTTTCCTAGTGCTGGAGAATTGGCCAGATTTGTACTTTGCTGCTGGATTCCACGAAGAGTCTGAACTCCGAGCATGTCTGGAAAAATACTGAGAATGACTGACAACAACGTCTATGTGGAAATCTAGGCCTTGTAGTCAGCCTCAGCTGTGGTTAGATGAGTGGTGGTGAGGGGAGGGGAGAAATATTAGCAGTTACATGGGAAACGTCTGAAAATTCCCTTCAAAATGTGGATTAACATAATTCTATATCTGTCTATCGCAGTATTTCTGAATATTAGATTGCTTAAGTGAATGGCAGAGACTATAGATGAATTGTATGCAATTTTCTAAAAGGACTGAAAATGTAAAACTAAGGCAATCTAAAAAAGAAAATCTGCCACATACACTGAAAATACAGGGGAAACATTGTGAATGTTGTTCTTTAGTAAAGCAACTAATGCAATTGCTAGACACATACATTGAATTCATTATGAATTGCTACTGAACTTTATAAATATAGTAAATCATGTGTGCCAAAGAAGTTAAGCTAATTAATTAATGAGGACTGACATAGATTTTGGATGTTTTTTCCGATGAGAATTTTATTGGTAATTTTATTGGTACTTGTGACTAGTAATAACTAAATTAGGCCGACAGAAATAAGCATGCTATATTTAGTTCAACAGCCAAAATGATGTAATTGAGACTCAAAACATCATTACTGGTCTGCTCACTGAAGTTTATTTTTCTGTAAAATATTAAGAAGAAATGTTGGAGAGAGTTTCAATGTATATCTATAGCCAAAATCTCACTTCAATCATTCCTCTTGGAAATGGAAAGGTCAAATTGTGAAGATATTCTGACAACTTTTGAAATGGTTTTGATGAAAGAAATAGGTGGCACACTAACTGCAGCTCCTTTCCAAGGAAATTACAAACATAAACATGATTACCCATTCTTCTTACATATTGGTGCATTTGTGATTAAATATAGTAGAATTATCAAACAATTTGATAATCAAACATATCAGTGGTCACACTCTCTCATTATGACACTTCCCATGTGAGTCCTAACGTGTTCTTTCTCTTATATCAGTGATATTCTCTATATATCCTTGATATAGCTTCCAACCTAATATCATTAAAGTTGGCTAGGGTTTTCTGTGGTATTTAAGATGCAGGGGACTGAGATAACCCTACCTTCATATGATATTATTCCTTAAAACTAGGTGTTCTGATTCTCTGGTGTTTGTGCTTCAGAAAGCTGTCCGTCAGTATTTGGGGTTGATGGTTGAAAATGAATCCGGAGGGAAATGTGAATAGATAGCAACATGGGTAAATAAGGTAAACAAAAATATATAAACGCAGCTTTCTGCATTCAACATGGATTTTCCGCTGACAATTGAAAACATATTTCAAAGGGAGGCCTAATGTCTGTATTTCAGAGCTACACAAAACAAAAGGGCAGCACAGCTGTTAGAGCGGTTGCCTCAGTGACAGAGACCTGGGTGCGGTCTTGACCTCAGGTGCTGTCTGTGTGTAGTTCACCCTGGGACCACGTGGGTTTCCTCTGGGTGCTCGGGTATCTCCCTTCCCCCCCCCCCCCCCCACCCCCACATGCCAAAGACGTACCAGTTAGTAGATTAATTCGTCTCTGTAAAATTGCCCCTAATGTGTAAGGGTGGACAAGGAAGTGGGATAACATAGAACTAATGTAAGTAAGTTTATTGGCCAAGTATTCACATACAAGGAATTAGCCTTTGTGCACCGCCCACAATTAACAACATGGCATACAGTGACAGTTACGAATGACTCAGAAAACACTAAACATTAATAATAATAAAACATTAATGATAAAACACCATTGATCAAGCATGTAAACCAACAAAATACCAGATCAAAGGGAGGCTACAGATTTTTGGCTGTTGAGTAGAGCAACTACTCATGGATAAAAACTGTTTTTATGTCTGGCTGTGGCAGCCTTGACAGTCCGGAGTCGCCTTCCAGAGGGAAGTGACTCAAAGAGTTTGTGGCCAGGGTGAGAGGGGTCAGAGATGATCTTGCCCTCTCGCTTCCTGGCCCTTGCAGTGAACAGTTCATCAATGGAGGGAAGATTGCAGCCAATAACCTTCTCTGCTGATCGGACGATTCGCTGCAGCCTCCAGGTGTCGTGCTTGGTGGCTGAGCCAAACCAGACCAAGATGGATAAGGTGAGAACAGACTCTACAATGGCCAAGTAGAATTGCACCATCATTACCTGTGGCAGATTGTGCTTCCTCAGCTGCCATAGGAAGTACATCCTTTGTTGTGCCTTTTTGACTGTGGAGTCAATGGTAGCCCCCCACTTACGGTCCTTGGAGATGATGGTTCCCGGGAACTTAAGACTCCACAGATGTGACTGTAGTGTTGTTGATGGTGAATGGGGTGAGGGGAGGGGGAGCTCTCCTAAAGTCTACAATCAATTCCAGTGTCTTAAGAGCATTGAGCTCTAGGTTGTTGCGATGGCACCAGGACACCAGCTGTGACAGTTCCTGTCTGTAGGCAGATTCCTCCCCATCCTGGATCAGTCCAATCAGGGTTGTGTCATCCACAAACGTGAGAAGCTTGACAGAGGTGTCTGTGGAGGTGCAGTCGTTGGTGTAGAGAGAGTAGAGGAGAGGTGAGAGTGTGCAGCCTTGCGGTGATCCTATGCTGAGCGTTTGCGGGTTCGAGATGTGCTTTCCGAGCCTCACATGCTGCTTCCTATCCGTCAGGAAGCTGGTGATCCACTGACAGAGGGGTTCAGGCACAGTCAACTCAGAAAGTTTGGAGTGTAGTAGCTCTGGCACAATGGTGTTGAATGCAGAGCTAAAATCAACAAACAGGATCCTCGCATGGGTCCCCTGGTGGTCTAGGTGCTGTAGGATGAAGTGCAGGCCCATGTAAATGTGTGACTGATGGTTAACATGAACATGTTGGGTCACAGGACTAGTTTCCCTGCTGTGTCTCTACACTGAGCTAAGCTAAAACTGATCTTCCATTTTATTGACAGAGAGAATGGAGCATGATACTTTGCTGGCACCCAGTAAACAACAGTAGGTATCCTGCAGCAATGATAAACATGGTTAGATTGTCTAGAGATGCGCAGGTTGCTTGAATTTGCCACCACAGACATTTAAAAATGGATATTGTGTCAGTACAAGGTGGTGTGTAAATCTTCCATTTTTAAAATCAGGTATTAAAGTTGTTGACTACAGGGTCTATGAATTCATCAGATAAGAAAGAATGAAATAATTTGCTGGTGTTGCTTTCCATATGCAAAGAAGGTTTTCTGGGTATCGATATGTCCCACACTGACATGGGATCACAAATCTAGCTGGCAGTGGAACAGGCGGTATATTATTTAGGAGCACAAAGTCCTTTAAGATTTTGAAGGGGTTTGACATAATTGGCATAGAAAAGATGTTTCCATTTACTGCTGAGACTAGAACTAGGGCAGCACGGTGGTGTAGCAGTACTGTGACAGACCTGGGTTCAATCCTGAATATGGGTGCTTGTCTGTACGGAGTTTGTATGTCCTCCCCGTGATCTGCGTGGGTTTTCTCCAAGATCTTCGGTTTCCTCCCACACTTCAAAGACATACTGGTTTGTTGGTTAATTGGCTTGATATAAATGTACAATGGTCCCTAGTGTATGTAGGGTAATGTTAATGTGCGGGGATTGCTGGTTGGTGCAGACTCGGTGGGCTGAAGGGCCTGTTTCTATGCTGTATCTCTGAAAAATAAAATAGCCACATATCGGAAATTCAGAAAAAATGCCTTTCTACGAAGAATGTTTAGAATGTGGAGTTTATCTCAGGGACAGTTGTGATAAGTAGCAGATATTTTGACAGTAGCTAAATAACTACGAACTAGAAAGATAGAAGAATGTATTGGCAGGTTTAGACAAGATGTTTGAGTCTATTAGAGATACTGGCATGGATCTATTGGGCTCAATGGCCAACTTCACATTTTGGCCAAAATCAATTTCATTTTTACCCTTCAAAATACCAACACAAAGTTTTGTATAAAGACACCACCCAATATCTACATTTAGTTTAGTTTAGTTTATAGACACAGCGCATAAACAGGCCCTTCGGCCCACTGCGTGCCGATCCAGCAATCCCCACACCAACACTATCACTAGGGACAATTTACAATTGTACAAAGCCAATTAGCCTACAAACCTACATGTCCTTGTAGTGTGGGAGGAAACGGAGATCCCGGAGAATGTCACAGGGAGAATGTACAAATTCCATACAGAAAGCACCCATAGTCAGGATCGAACCCGAGTCTCTGGCACTGTAAGGCAGCAACTCTGTCACCATGTTGCCCTGAATTTCAGAATTGAAATTAAGGGAAGAGCTCCATATTGGATCAGTGGAAATTTAGAAATCAAAGGAATGGCAATTTGTATCACTGTTAATCAGTATTAAATGTCTGTTTGTGTATGAACACAGCCTATTCAACATTTCCTTGTGATAAATGCAAATCATTGTGTGAAATAGAGGTGGCTGGTGACGGTGCTGCAGTTCAATTATGCAAACCAAAACCGGTTTATTTTTCCAGATGGTGCATTAAGGCTTTGAAATGTTTATGAAGTACCTCGCAAATTTAGAATCAATTAAAATACCCCTATGATTTGCTTTAAAAAATTCCAATATATCAGCATGAATACGGTGTTACAACGCTGAACATATGCTGTAACTTTATGTCATCTAATGTTATTCAAGTCAGATTAAAAATCATCACTTGTAAAAATGTTAATCAGTCGATCCGTGATCCTGATGAATAGACCAGCCTATAAAAATTGATTTCTTTCATCTTGTCTTGTGCTCACTTCCAGATTGAAGTATGCATGGAAACTTGCTCTTCCAGTCACCTTGAACAGACACCTGACTCACTGCCAGATATCTCTTCCATCCAACAGACTTGCAATTCTCTAACTGGGTACAGCCAGCTTGTTGGGTGTGGAACAGACAAAGCAGTCACCATAGCAACATGGTCTTGACATTTAAAGAAAACCTCGGGTGGCACTACCAGCGAAAATCTGGCAGAAAATAGTTTCTGTTCATCTCCTGATTTTGCAGTGACTATAGTTCTGAAGCCCCGACATTAACCCTGCATGGCAATGGTACTGAGGTGAGAGGGTATTTAAAACCTAAACAGAATCCATGAACTTGTTCCCCCTTTTCAGTGGAAGCTAATGGACCGACCGGCACCGACTATGTGAATTTTCTGAAGTAGTGTAGGCATTACAGGGCTCTGTGGAGAAGGGCCAACATTCAAGTACACTAAATGGCCAGAATCTATATTAAAATCCCATGAACAGTTGACGCAAGGATTGTAAATAAGTGAAGACTGATTTATTTTTTTAATGCTATCATTAAGTGAATGGAATAATATGACCTATGCTAAATGTAGTGATTTGTAGTGATGTAGTATATTTATTGTATACATTAGCCGTTTTTTATAAATAAGGTGATTTTTAAGTTTAAAAAAGAGATGTGAAAGTGAAGTGATATCCTTGAAAGTTAATGACAAATCTGCAATTTATGGTGATTTGCAATTATGGGGTAATTCACCACAGTCACAAGCCAATTTGCACTTTAGTGGTGATCATAGATTATACAGCATAGAAACAGGCCCTTTGGCCCACTCCTCCACATGACCGAGTTGTGAACCAAATTAGTCCCACCTATCTATGCAGGCCCATATCCCTCCAAACCTTTCCTATCCATGAATTTATCCAAGTGTTTTTTTACTGTGATTGTACAAGCCTCTACCACTTCCTCTGACAGCTTGTTCCAAACACACACCAGTCACTGTTTGAAAAAGTTGCCTCTCACATCGGCTTTTAAATATTTCCCCCTCATCTTAAAACCGTACCGTTTAGTTTTAGACTCCCCTACTCTGGCTATGCCCCTATGGTTCTATAACTCATCCTCCTACACTCCAGGGAAAAAGGTCCCATCCTATTCAGCGTCTCCTTGAAACTCAAACCCTCCAGACCAGGTGACATCCTCCTTTTTGCACACTTACCAGATTAATGACATTCCTTCGTGTAGCGGGGTGACCAGAGCTGTACACAATACTCCATGGCCCTACCAATGTCTTGAACAGCTGCTACATGATGCCCCATCTCCTACACTCAATACCCTGACTGATGAAGGCAAGTGTGCCATGCGCCTTCTTCACCACACCGTCTATCTGTGTCGCCACTTTCACGGGATGATGTACCTGCACTCAAAGGGCTCTCTGTTCTGCCACACTCTCTAGGGCCCTACCATTTACTGTGCAAGTCCTGCCCTCATTTGGCTTCCCAAAATGCAATGCTTCACGTTTGTGTGAATGAAACTCCATCTGCCATTCCTCAGGCTGTTTGACTATTTGATTAAGTTTCTACCATTAACATAGATAACCTTCCTCACTGTCCAAGAGCAGGCCAGTTTCCAGGTACTCTGTGGTGAATGATTAACTTTCTAACTCTCTATATCTTTTCCACCATCTTTATGGGACACAAAAGGATAATGCTGAAAATCTCTCAGCTTGCCTGGATGGCTGCAGGTTCAACATCACCCAAGATGATCTTTTGAATGTAGGACAAAGCACCCTGATTGTTGGTACTCGTTCACCACCTTAAGTGTTTGGTCCCACCGTCACCATTACAGCTTGCTCATACTTGTACCATCTAAAATCATCCATAGCAGCAGCTTTAACTCCCTTCAACAGAACCTCCAAAAGCACTACTGCCTGGAAGCAACCCACATCATAGGGGAACTCCACTAGCCAGGCATACCCTGACAAACTGCTCATCCTACTCTCATGGAAGAATATCACCACCCCTTTATTGTTGCTGGCAGCCATTACTGCCTTTAAGAGAAATTAGATATGGGAACAAATGACATCAATGTCCACACCAATTACATGCAGACTGAACTATCCTCTCGTCAGCTATGCGGTCCTGACCTCCCATTTATCACATTGAAGACCTATAATTGGACTTTATCTGTTGTGTTTCACTGTTGTGCCCATTATCCTTTATCCATGGATGACAATGTAATCATGTCTCGTCTTTTCTTTACCTAGCATGCAACAAAAAGCTTTTCACTGCACATCTAACAATGCTGCCTGACCCACTGAGTTACTCCAGCACTTTGTGACTATCTTGGTGTAAATCAGCATCTGCAGTTTCTTTTTATTACATTATGTTTCATTATTAAGTTATGAAAAGGGATAAACATTGTTATATTGTGAAATAACAACTCTACTCCTGTTCATATGTTGACTGGAAAGTAAATGATGGATTATATTAAATTAGTTAGACCAGGGGTGGGGAACCTATCATGTTGGAATGCCACATTAAATTATCTGTAATCTAATAAGGCCGCATCCAAGAAACTTCAATTAGATATACTTCACGACATTCATCTTAAAGGTTGTTGAAGAAATCTATTCCTCGTGTTCTACCCATAAGAGTGTCCAAAGCAAGTACCTCTTCATGGCAATAAAATAGCCCTCATGATTTACTAATGTTTTAATTGTGGCCATCAGTCGGGGAGGATTATTTCGTTGAATCTTCTTTTACTCTTTGGTATTTTAAATACGTTCATTTTAAGATTAAAATAATAAGACAAACAAAAACATTAATAAAAATAAAACAGACAAAAATGCTGGAGAAACTCAGTGGGTGAGGCAGCATCTATGGAGCAAAGGAAATGGCTAACATTTCGGGTCGAGACCCGTCTGAAGAAGAGTCTCGACCTGAAACATTGCCCATTTCCTTTGCTCCACAGATGCTGCCTCACCCACTGAGTTTCTCCAGCATTTTTGTCTACCTTCGATTTTCCAGCATCTGCAGTTCCTTCTTAAATAAAAATAAAAGGATTTGTTATACAAAATTTGGATTCATTCAAAAGACCGCACTTAATGGCCTAGAAGTGAGACCATAGGTGATATCTTGCAGAAATATGCTGTTATAATTGTGGACTCCTATACATTGCCAAGATCAAGTGCAGGCCCTGCGACCATTTCGCTGAACACCTCCGCTCAGTCCATCGAGACCTACATGATCTCCTGGTTGCTAAACACTTTAACTCCCCCTCCTATTCCCATACCTATCTCTCTGTCCTGGGTCTCCATCACCGTCAGAGTGAAACCCAACGCAAGTTGGAGAAACAGCACCTCATATTTTGCTTGTGCAGCTTACACAACGGTATGATTATTGACTACTCTAACTTCAAATATCGCATGCTTTTCCTTTCTCTCCATCCCCTCCCCTTCCTAGTTCTCCCACCAGTCGGATTGTCTTCGACTAAATTTTACTTTTGTTTGCCTTGTCATCTTCCCCTAGCTAACAATGATCTATTTTACATTTTCCTTGATCCTCGTCTCTTTGTTCGCTCGTTTTCACAACTTACTCTTTCACATCTCTTGTTTCTCTCTCCACTGACTCTCAGTGTGAAGCAGGGTCTTGACCCGATATGTCACCCATTTCTTTTATCCAGAGATGCTGCCCGGCCCACTGAGTTACTCCGGCATTTTATGTCTATCTTCAACATTATAAGAGTCAGACTTATGTTTAGTTTTGAGATATTTAGTTTAGCGATACAGCGCGGAAACGGGCCTTTCGCCCCACCGAGTCCACTCCGACTAACGATCCCCACACACTTACACTATCCTACACACACTCAGGACAATTTACAATTATACCAAGTCCATTAACCTGCAAACCTGTACATTCTTTGGAGCGTGTGAGGAAACCGGAGCTCCCAGAGAAAACCCAGGCAGGTCACAGGGGAAATGTACAAACTCCATACAGACAACATCGAGAGTAAGGATCGAACCCAGGTCTCTGGCGCTGTAAGGCAGCAACTCTACTGCAGTGCCACCATGCATTGAAGAAACCTTGCACATTTGCAGGTCCCAGGAGGTGTAAGGGGTGGGCTTGGGGAGCGGAAACAAATTTCCTGACTGCGCTAGCAATTTCATGTTTCAATAGGCAGAAAAAAAATCCTTTGTAATCCTCATTTAAATACAATGCAGAGAATGCAAGATATGTTTTCATGTTTAACTGATTATACAGATGTATTAGAAATATTTCCCCCAACAACCAGCATCATCTACTGTATTGTCTATCACAGCAAACATTTTCCCCATAATTTTAACACATCCTTATGTTTCTAAAGTGTAATCTTTAAGTAGTCTTAAACTTTAATGGGCCTGTCCCACTTAGGCGACTGCAGGAGACTATGCAGTCTCCCATGTTCCCATGGTTGCTGGGGAGTCGCCTTCATGGTCGTGAGAAGTTCCTGCATTCTGGGAACTAGTCGCGGCCTCATTTTGGTCACCGCGAATGTTTCAACATGTTGAAAAATTAGCGGTGACTAGAATGAAGCTGCCATGGAGAGTAACGAGAATTCTCGTGCTGTAGGTGGGTTGCGAGGAGGTCGAAGGTTCTCGTAGGTTCCCATTGGCTCATAAGCAGTAGTTGTCAGAACCAAAGATAACTGACCAGTAATGTTAATGTTAATGACATGCCGAGCCTCGGTGTCCCTGAAAATTTGCCTAAGTGGGGCAGGCCCATTCTTGAGTGGATTCTTCTTTAATCTCCCCCCACTCTGTTCTGAAGTACCTACCTGCTTCCAGAAGGCCACCATAATCCTGATATCAAAGAAAATATTTCATGCTTTAATGACTATCGTCCATTAGCCTCGTCATCTACTATCGAGAATATGCCATATGGCGTATATTAAATCCAGTCTACCAAGCAGCCTTAATCCACTGCAGTTCACCTTCCACCACAACAGGTCCATGACTAATGCCATCTCCCTGGCCCTACACATCCCTGGAGCACCTGGACAAGAAGGACACCTACATCAGAGTCCTCTTCATAGACTGCAACTCTGCTTTCAAATCCATTATCCAAACTAAGCTTATCTCCAAACTCGTAGAACTTGAAGTCAGCACTCCCCTCCGCAACTGCATCCTTGACTTCCTGACCAACAGAACACAATCAGAGAGGTAGGTGATAAATCATCCTCTATGATAATCCTCAACACTGGTGCCCTGCAAGGATGCATTCTCTGCACTCTACTATACTCCTTAAGCACTCATGACTGTGTAGCCAAATAACAATTCAACTCAACCTCCAGATTCAGAGACAAAACCACCGTTGTGGGCCAGATACCAAATAATGACGAGACAGCGTACAAGAAGGAGATTGAGAACCTTGAAACTTGGTGCCAAAACAACAACCTCTCCCTCGTTGTCAGTAAGACAAAGGAGATTGTGATTGACTTCAGGAAATGAAGCAGTACACACAGCAATACACTGATAGTGCTGAAGTAGAGATGGTCGAAAGCTTCAAGTTCCAAGGAATAAATATCACCAGCAATTCGTCTTAGATTAGCCATGTCAAAGCTAAAGCCATGAAAGCACAGCAATGTCTCCACTTCTTTAGAAGGCCTGGGAAGATCAGCATCTCCCCAATAACCCTCCCAATGACGACAGATACAACATAGAGCATTTTATCAGCATGCATCACAGCCTAGTATGGAACCAGCGCTTTCCAAGACCACAAGACATTGCAGGGAGTTGTGAGCGTAGACCAGACCATCACACAAACCAGCCTCCCTTCTGTTGACTGCATCTACACTTCACACTATGTCAGCAAGGCCACCAGCATAATCAAGGACCAATCTCATCCCTTCTCCCATCAGGCAAGAGGTACATAAATGTAAATATGCATTCCTCCAGATTCAGGGACAGTTTTTTCCGAGCTGTAATCAGGCAACTGAATCATCCTCTAATCAGCGGGAGTCCAGTTCTGACTTTCACTGTGGACAGCTTGATTGTAATCATGTTTAGTTTTTCCTTTGACGAACAAAAGCTTTTCACTACCTCGGTACACGTGACAATGAGAAATTAAACTAAAATAAACCAAACAAGAAGTTCTATCTTTTTACTAAGAAAAGAGAACATGGATTGAGTTTGGAATTAATGGATTATGTCCTGGAAAGGACTTCACCAAAAAGAGATATTGTTTCATTTACAGTGCCCTCCATAATGTTTGAGACAATGACCCATCATTTATTTATTTGCCTCTGTACTCCACAATTTGAGATTTGTAATAGAAAAAAATCACATGTGGTTAAAATGCACATTGTCAGATTTTAGTAGAGGTGAGTTTTATGCATTTTGGTTTCACAATGTAGAAATTACAGCTGTGTTTATACATAGTCCCCCATTTCAGGGCACCATAATGTTTGGGACACATGGCTTCACAGGTGTTTATAATTGCTCAGGTGTGTTTAATTGCCTCCTTAATGCAGGTAAAATAAAGCTCTCAGCACCTAGTCTTTCCATCATATTTGGAAACTTTTATTGCTGTTTCAACATGGGACCAAAGTTGTGCCAATGAAAGTCAAAGAAGCCATTATGAGACTGAGAAACAAGAATGAAACTGTTAGAGACATCAGCCAAACCTTAGCCTTACCAAAATCAACTGTTTGGAACATCTTTAAGAAGAAAGAGCACTGGTGAGCTTATTAATCGCAAAGGGACTAGCAGGCCAAGGAAGACCTCCACAGCTGATGACAGAAGAATTCTCTTTATAATAAAGAAACATCCCCAAACACCTGACCAACAGATCAGAAACGCTCTTCATTAGGTGTTGATTTGTCAATAACCACCGTCCGCAGAAGACTTCATGAACAGAAATACAGAGGCTACACTGCAAGATGCAAACCACTGGTTAGCTGCAAAAATAGGATGGCCAGGTTACAGTTTGCCAAGAAGTACTTGAAAGAGCAACACAGTTCTGGAAAAAGGTCTTGTGGACAGATGAGCTGAAGATTAACTTATATCAGAGTGATAGCAAAAGCCAAGTATGGAAGAGAAGGAACTGCCCAAGATCCAAAGCATACCACCTCATCTGTGAAACACAGTGGTGGTGTTGTTATGGCCTGGGCATGTATGGCTGCTGAAGGCACTGGCTCACTTATTTTCATTGATGATACAACTGCTGTTGGTAGTAGCATAATGCATTCTGAAGTGTATAGACACATCCTATCTGCTCAAGTTCAAACAAATGCCTCAAAACTGATTGTTCAAGAAGGAACTGCAGATGCTGGAGAATCGAGGGTACACAAAAAGCTGGAGAAACTCAGCGGGTGCAGCAGCATCTAAGGAGCGAAGGAGATAGGCGACGTTTCGGGTCGAGACCCTTCTTCAGGGACCCAAGCAGTCCTTCCAGGTCCGACAGAGGTTCACCTGCACCTCCTCCAACCTCATCTACTGCATCTGCTGCTCCAGATGCCAGATGATCTATATCGGTGAGACCAAGCGGAGGCTTGGCGATCGCTTCGCCGAACACCTCCGCTCGGTCCGCAATAACCAACCCGACCTCCCGGTGGCTCAGCACTTCAACTCCCCCTCCCATTCCACATCCGACCTCTCGGTCCTGGGCCTCCTCCACGGCCAGAGTGAGCAACACCGCAAGCTGGAGGAACAGCACCTCATATTCCGCTTGGGGAGTCTGCATCCTTTGGGCTTGAACATTGAATTTTCTCAATTCTGTTAACCCTTGCTGTCTCCTCCCCTTCCCACCTCTCCTTCAGCCCTCGGGCCCTGGCATTCCCTCTCTCTATCTCCCTCCCCCACCCCAGTCGCACCAGCTTCTCATTTTCACACCACAAACAGCTTACAATGGCTTGTTCCCTTTATCATCGATACTTTTTTGCATATCTTTCATTCATTGTTCCTTATCTCTCCACATCACCGTCTATATCTCTCGTTTCCCTGATCCCTGACCAGTCTGAAGAAGGGTCTCGACCCGAAACATCGCCTATCTCCTTCGCTCCTTAGATGCTGCTGCACCCACTGAATTTCTCCAGCTTTTTGTGTACCCTCAAAACTGATTGGCTGGCGGTTCATTCTACATCAAGCCAATGATCCCAAACATACTGCTAAAGCAACAACGGAGTTTTTCAAAGCTAAATTTTGGTGCAGGGTCTCGGGAGAAAATCAGATGGATTGAAGGAGAGGTCCAACTGAATTCTACTAGTTGGCTGCAAGATCAAAGTTAACCACATTACGATGATGTTAAATCTGCCACACACATCCTCTAGGTTTGGTGGCCATCTGTCCATCTGGCTGCTGGTCAAATTGCTGAGAACTACAGACGTGTGGGAGTTTGCAACCAGGTGATGCATGTGGCCTGTGAAAGTACGTGGATTTAAATGTTGGGACCAGAATACAGGCGACAGCCATTTTAACCCAAGTGCTATAGCTTTATCACTGGAGTTTTAGATTTGGGTTTGATCTCCAAGCCATTGATATTCTAAATTTCCATGCCGTTTTCTAAATTGTGAGTTAGTCGAGAGGGCAGCGCAGTGGCAAACCGGTAGCGGTGCTTGCCTTTCAGCCCCAGAGACCCGGGTTCAATCCTGACTATAAATGCTGTCTGTATGGAATTTGTACGTTCTCCCTGTGACTGCATGGGTTTTCTCCAAGTGCTCTGGTTTCCTCCCATACCAAAGACACAGGTCTGCAGCTTAATTGGCTTTGGTAAATAACTGTAAATCGTCCCTACTGTATAGGATAGTGTTAGCACATGGGGTGATGTCTCGTCGGCACAACCTCGTTGAACAGAAGTTTGTGCTGTATCTCTCTCTCTCTCTCTCTCTCTCTCTCTAAAGACAGGAAATGTAGGATTTAGAGCAGGGGCTTTCAAAGACCATCTGTCGCATGTAGGATATCTTTGCTGGGGCATAGTTGGAACTAAGCCACACATAGCAACAAAATTAAATTCTTGTTCTGAGGTTTTCTCAGTCACACCATTATCATTTGTATCAAACCTCTGCAGGCACATTTTAACGAAATCCTTAAAGCCCAGGGTTTTTAATGCTATTTTTCAAACTTTCCTTTTCTCCTAATGTGTCCAACACTTACTGAGGATTGTCTGCAGGGTAGCCAGTAACACTTCAGATGATCCGTTAGTCCCATGGATGAATGAGAGCCCGTGTATACCATTGAAGATCTACATTTGCACTTTCCAAACCTTAGACCCCAATCCTTTAATTAGTATGCTGAGAGGAGGATGCAGGGGAATTTACAAACTGGATCAGCCAGGCATTTCTTTTGACACATCATTGCCAAGTTTCTGATTTCTGGGTGTAATATGTCTCAGTTTTAAATCCTATCAGGTGTTGAGTTTCAATTAACACACATTATGTTTTTCCATAAATTAAAATAATTCTTACCCTGCACAAAATATAACCAATTGATTTTTCCAGTTATGATAGAACATTTCTGGTTCTGAAATATCTGAAATAAGGTTCTCATCTTAGGAATTCCCTAATATTGTGCTGTGCCTTCAGTGCTGGTTTTTGTGTTCAAAAGAATGACAAATTAATCAAATTCCTAAAATAGACTATCACAAAACCCCTAGAAGTCATTTGTGCAAGTTTCCTTCTGAAGATGATCTGACCAGACAAATCTATTATAATTCTTTTGACATAGTGTTGGAGAAAAGGACCATAATCACAATGTAGAGACTATTTATTTATTAAGATAAATAATAATTATCTATTAGACAACCATCAGGTACATGATTCCATGAAGATGGCGACAAGTGTGGTTGTGTTTGGCACACTTGCCTTCATCGGGCAGGGTATTGATTACAGGAGTTGGGAACTCGCATTATATCTGCAGAATCCATTGTTCAGGCTAATGTATTCATCGTACAGATTGTTTGGATAAACAAAAATGAGCAAAAGCTTTAGCAAAATGTATATTCTGAAAATATATTTTAAGAGAAGTGTGGGGAGTTAGGAAGGGAGGCGCAAGCAGTTCGTTCTGGAAGGCAGAAAGCCAATAGATTTCCAGCATTTGCAGTATCCTGGTTCTAGATAACAGTAAGTACCAACATCACAGTGGACTGAATAGAGGGGAGAAGGGAGGTAAAATAGAGCAAGCCCCCCTAGAGATAATTTAATAGCATGCTAGCTTTCACCAACTATGTCAAATATCATAATTATTGGCTCATTTAGTCAGAGTACAGAAACCTGCCCAACCCATCCATGCTCACTAAGCTGCCAAATAGAGCTGGTCCCACTTGCCTGTGTCTGGCCCATATCCCTAGAAACCTTTCCTCTGGTAGTTGTGCAAAGAGTCTTTTAAATATCTTCATTGCACCCGCCTCTATCGCTTCCTCTACAGCTAGTTCCATATACACATCATTGTCGATGTGAAAATGTTGCTTCTCAGATCCTTTTTAAATCTTTCCTCTCTCACCTTAAAATGATGCCTTCTAATTTAAAAAAAACTTGCATGATTCTATGCATTTCAATAAGAGCACATCAGCCTCCTACACTCTGAGGGAATAAAGTCAGCCTATCCATCCTCTTCTTACAACTCAACCCCTCCAAACACAAAAACATTTTCACAAATCTTTTTTGCACCTCTTCCAGTTTAATGACATCCTTCCAATAGCAGAGCGACTTGAACTGGTCATAGTGCTCCAAATATGGCCTTAACAATGTATTCTACAGATATAATGCGAGTTCCCAACTCCTGTAATCAATACACTGCCCGATGAAGGCAAGTGTGCCAAACACAACCACCACCCTGTTCACTTGTGTCGCCATCTTCATGGAACCATGTACCTGCATCCAAAGGTATCTTTGCTCCTCAACAGTACCCTGAGCTTGACCACTTACTGTGCACTTTGTGTTGTGTACTTCTTTATAGGGCCTGAGTTACAGGGAGAGGTTGGGCAGTCTGGGACTTTATTCCATGCAGTGGAGGAGATGGAAGGATATATTCTAGAGGTATATAAAATCCAGAGGGGCATAGATAGAGTGAATGCACACAGTCTTGTTCCCAGGGTTGAGGAAATCATTAACTCGAGAGCCTAGATTTAAGGTGAGTGGGGAAAGATTAAATAGGAGCCAGAGTTGCAAATTTATCACACACAGAGAAGTGGGTACATGAAACAAGCTGGCAGAGAATTAGTTGAAACACTTAAATGAAATTTGGGCAGATATATATGGATAGAAAAGGCTTGGAAGGGTATGGGTCAAACACTGGCAAATTGTTCTAACATCCAGGCATCTAGGACAACATGGATGAGTGGGTCAGAGGGCCTATTTCTATATTGTACGGCCCTATGACTTTCAGAAAAATATAAAGAAAAGGCTAGAGAATAATGAGAATAGATGCAAAAGAGAGCTAAGAAAATTAAAGGAAAGATTGGACTGCAAAATGTAACTCCGTAATGCCCATTGTTTGGTTGGTATGAATTCTGAACTCGTTTCAAAATGCTGACTCAAGTGAGAAAATACATTGGTGTTACTTACCCACTGCCACATTGATGCGGCCACAAGTATACACCACCACTGCCCACAAGAGGTATGCGGGGCAGGCAGGTAATGATGTTGTTTTGCATGCAACACCGATTGCATGCCAGTGTGTGCTGCCAAAACGCAGCTCAGTGCTCCAGCTACCATTCTCTCTTTATCTCGCACAGCTCAACACGCACTCAGCAACACAAAAAGAACCCCTCAGAGCTACTTAAAGATATCATCAATTATCTGCAGGTTGTTGATTGATTTTTGCAGGCAGGTGTTCTAATTCTACAAATGTTCAATGTTTTCTATGGTTTTCTAAATTGTCTAAGTTCTACGGGGAGTACTTGCCAGATGTTGCAAGATTTTGTTTTGATTTCAAAGCTTCTCACAAATGATTAATTCCCAACGATGGACACTTTAATATCCTTCATTCATATCCTTGCTGAAACATACCCTTGGTTCCATGAACAAGCAATCTCATAGCAGTGAGACTACTGGCTTGTATGTGCCAGTCAGAAGTATTGTTATTGATTCTGAGTCTACCTAGACCGGTGCAATGGATATTTTGTAGGACATTGCATTTTACCATCCGCGGTTGCATAAAGGACTTCACACAAATTAACTCTGGCTCTGAATCCATCTGGATGTGATTACGCTATCCAGGGCATGAGAACTTTCTCAGAGATTTGTGAGTGTGGAATTCTCGGCCTCAGCAGGCCGTTTCTCTGGATACTTTCAAGAGAGAACTAGATAGGGCTCTTAAAGATAGCAGAGTCAGGGGGATATGGGGAGAAGGCAGGAATGGGGTACTGATTGGGGATGATCAGCCATGATCACATTGAATGGCGGTGCTGGCTCGAAGGGCCAAATGGCCTACTCCTGCACCTATTGTCGATTGTAGAGCAGACCATCTCCGAACTCTTCATGGTTTATTGAAACTACATAACCCTGCGACTGTGGCCCTGTAGCGCAGGGGTAGAGTCGCTCTCTTAAAGCACCAGAGACCCAGATTCGATCCTGACCACGGGTGCTGTCTGTACGGAATTTGCACGTTCTCCCTGTGACCACGCGGGTTTTCTCTCGATGCTCCGGTTTCCTCCCACGCTCCAAAGACATACAGGTTTGTAAGTGGCCTGATTCTACAGTATCACTTTAAAGTAAAAAAAAATGTAAAAATTTGACAACATAAAACATTATATGAAACTGCAAAATAATTATAAGATATGGGATTATTAATTGGCCTCACCAAAGATGTTATGGTGAAACAGCAGAATATGATAAAACTTTTAAGTTTATAAAGATATCAACGGTGAATCCGGTTATGATATCCATGTCTCAATTAAATTAGATATAATGAAATACGATTTTAAAAGTATTTCAAACTGGTGCATGGCATTTCCATTCAATGGAAAACAAATAAAATATTGTGCAAATAACCAATACATTTAAAATAAAATAAATTGCCATCAGTTTGTGGAGCTCAATGGGAAGAAATATATAATATTAATTTACCAAATCTGCACTCTAGATTTGCAGATCATTACAAATCAGGTTATGTTAAACTCCTGATTATTATGGAATAAAACCTGCCTTATGATAAATCAAAAATATTGATTACAAAAGAACAGACTACTGATCTTTAAACTTTGGGGGGGAAAACTATGATCCAATGAAAGATTTGATAATGGATCAAAACAAAGGCAGAAGTATGGTATAATCCAACATAGCCTTATCCAAACCCATATAATTGGAAAAAGAAGGCTTGAAGTACGTTGAAGAGGTGCAAACAACTTGTTACAAAATAAGTTCATGAAATCTCCAATTGTGGGGGATTACAGGTGTATCATGATTATTAATTTAATATAACTAAGAAAGGATTGGTTCACCTGTATAAGAAAACCTTAAAAATTGATTTTAGGTTTGCACCCAAAAGTAACTCCAATAAAGAAGGGGTACGTACATATATATATATTATAAAATTACCTCAGTGTAAAGATTTGATGGTATAAACCATACAAAACATCATTTTATATACACTTTCACAGTGTAAGAACATTTTATTAAAATGGAAACATCTTGAACATTGAAATACAGTTGCTATTAACAAATTGTTAATCAATATTACAGGTGCATGAAATTAATTAAAATGGGTCAAGCTGTGCAAGTTAAAACATTGTCTAAAGGATTAAAACCAGTTCAAGGCTGTTAAACAGAATACTGGAAGAACAATTGTGCTGATAAAAAGATCAGCACTTGCACTAATGAGGACATGGTCATGGGTTATCTTGATCACATTTAATTTGGAAGGTTATAAAGAGTCAGCTGCAAATTAGTGCTGCAATTACAAACCTGTTGGAAGGCAAGGACCTGACCCATCACATAAAGCGTATGCTTAGGCATTAATAAAATATTCATAAATTACTATTCTGAATTTAGGAGTAATTCAGCACCATAAGAGGGGGAAAATTGTTCCATGATACAAATATGTCTCATTGTTTTGTTGACATACTTTGTCCCTCCATTAGGAAAGGAGTAAATAAAGCTCCAAAAGAAGGAATACAGAAGCTTATAAGAATATGTATGCCTTTGTGAGAGGCTTATGCAAATATCAAATGATATGTTATCATTATTAAAGTAATGTAAAAAAAAAAAAAAAAAAGGTTCACAAGCTGCTTCAACTACACGCTTAGCAGCTGTTGCAAACTGAAGCAAGTGTTACAGATGATGGATAGCTTCTGTGAATATTTGGGTAAAAATAAGAATATTATCTATTCTTATAAAAATAATTGATACGTCTCTTGGGACTACGGACAATAATACCAGGTGAGCATAAATGGATTGTCCTAAGAAATTTCTCCAAACATTTGTATTAATTATTGAAGTATAAGGAGTTATGGATTAATTATCGATTGTTCTATTATGGAAGCGTCCATGTCATATCAAGGTGAACAATACCACGGCTGTGACATATGTTAAAACACACAAGATAAGTAAAATAATAATCATGGGATGATCTGAGTAAACAGATGTGGCATATCTCTAAGGAAGAGACAATGGTATCGGAGACAACAAATTAAGGGAGGAAAACACATTGTCATTAATATGGATTACTTACGATTAATCTGGTTGCATACAGATTAAACCACTGATCTTTCAAATGTTCTCGTGGGTAAACCAAGAACAGGAAAGGTGGATGCTTTTCTTTCAATTACATGAGAAAAGATGTTCTTTCATGTTCCTCATTTTTGTTTGATAGGACAGTGTCTGATGAAAATGTAGCAGGACACTGCCAGAGGCATTTTGGTGGCCCAAAACGGATCCTTCATGGTTTTCATAAATATTGAGTGATGTTGAACCACTTGTGATGATTCATAGTTGCAGAAATTTATTAAAGTCTGAGGAGGGGTCTCGACCCGGGGCGTCGCCTGTCTCCTTCGCTCCTTGGATGCTGCTGCACCCGCTGGGTTCTTCAGGTTCTGTGTAACTCTGCAGTGATTTATTGTTGTGCAAAGGCATCCATGACATGAAAATATGAATTTGACTATCTGCAGGTTGACCAGACCATTACAACAGTTTGATGGTCAAAGAAGTCTAGGAATGTTTAACTAATATAACAACATAACAATAAAATAATTATGTATAAAAGAAGTGTTATACCTGCAATTTGCAGAAATAAGTTTAAAAAACAATATTTTGTTATAAGAAATTGGAAGTCTGTGTATACAGTAAAGTTATTTTGTCATATTAGATATATGTGAATTCCTTGTGGATTGCATTTTTCTGAGTATCTAATTGATAGAGCCAATAATAGGGCTCAGAGTGTTATCGTCCTATTAACGGACAATATACTAACCAAGAAGTTATCAGGTGCATTCGTAATATCCCGATATGGAAAGGGATATATATGTAGATATAAATATAAATATATATATGTATATATAATCTGTCCAAAATTGTAATACATAAGTCAGGAGATCAATAGTCCTGAATTGCCTTAGGCAATGGACTCTAAATTCTATCAATGATTCAAAAAAGTTAACATTAAAAGTAATAATGCTGATGACTTTAGTATCAACATAAGAGTGCAAACATTGCAAATATTACGTTATAATTGCATGTGGATACAGATTACATTATCATATATGTTTATGAATTTACCAAACAAAGCACACCAAGAAGAGCTGAAACCAAGGTAAACCTATAAGCATATCCTGTCGGCCTTAAGTTGTGTGTGTGTGTGTGTGTGTGAACATTGATGAAATATGTTGAAGTAGGTAAGAGTCTCTGTGGTGATGAGACAGCACTACATATTACACACAAAAAAACCACATTAGGTTTCAGTAAAAACTGATGGTTCTAGAGGAATGTATTCTAGATGGTTAGAAATTGAATAACACTCAGTGGAACGAGACACTGAAATGTGGAAAATCACTCTGTTAATGAGGTAGATACATTCACAGGAATGGCACAGGATAAGCCGCTCGAGCAAAGATGCAAGGTCGCAGGAGGGTGTAAATTAAATGTTAAAATAAAAGGAACCAGTCATGGTGTCAGGTTTGGACACGGAGTGTTGGGTTCTCTATAATTGTTGCTTTGTTCATACCATCAAAATATACATATCAATTGATATTTTGTGATAAACTTGCCTTTCAATGGAAAGGGCATTACTTTTATTCTTTATAATGTGAAATAATTATCACATAACTTTTGGCAATGTTTGGGGAAAAATGTGTTATTCGCTCGTTACTGTGTTGAATGAGCCGGACTGTCGTATGTAATAAATTTTATGACATGAAAAACACAGAAGCTTCAAACTCTTCACGTAGTCACTCACGTGACTCCGAAGTAAAATAGTAAGATTAAACGAGAACTTACCAGTTTGAAGTTTGATCGTTATTTTATGAGGAGTAACGATGAGGGATTACGTGAAGAAGGCCCGCCTGCCGCTGGAACGGCATACTTCAAAGCAGCGGCATGAAAAACACAGAACATAATAGCCGGAGTAAGATAGTAAGGCTCAACATAGATTTAGAACTACCAGATGATCATTTATTTTATGAGGGTCGGGAGTGGAGGGCACGTAATCCCTCATCGTTACTCCTCATAAAATAACGATCAAACTTCGAACTGGTAAGTTCTCGTTTAATCTTACTATTATACTCTACACATTCTCATAATCTCTGATGAAGTTACCAACCTAAATTCAATACACCATATTCCTTCAGAAGCCAATTTGATCTGGTCAAGGTTTCCCAAATATTGCTATTTCTTATGGTGGCTCAGCGGTAGAGTTGTTGCCTTACAGCGCTTGTAGCACCGGAGACCCGGGTTCAATCCCAATTACGGGTGCTGTCTGTACGGATTTTGTACCTTCTCCCCATGACCGCATGGGTTTTCTCTGAGATCTTCGGTTTCCTCCCACACTCCAAAGGCTTACAGGTTTGTAGGTAAATTGGCTTGGTGTAAAAAGTGAAAAATTGTCCCTGGTGTGTGTTGGACAGTGTTAATGTGTGGGGATTCTTGGTCGGTACAGACACATTGGCTGAAGGCTAAATAGCTAAATTATGATCGGAGGCCCAGATGTTTTGGATATTAGATGAGTCAAGTGGGTTAACTTTATAAAAAATTGACATTCCCTTCCCTTCAAGTATGAAGACACTGCCTGTGTTTTGGTGGGCAGTTCTGTGGGGCATGATCATTCCTCGCATTTAATAGGAGGCCTCCATTGGCATCAGCATGTTTTACCAAGGAAGAAATAAGAGCTGAGATCAAGTACTGGGGCAGCAGCGTGGTACCGCTAGTAGAGCCTCTCAGCACCAGAGATGCAGTTCAATCCTGACCTCAGATGCTGTTTGGACAGAGCTTGTACATTCTCTGTGGTTGGGTGATTGTGGATTTAATCCATTTTTTTCCAGTTTCCTCACACTTCACAAAGATGTGGAGGTTGGTAGGTTAATTGGTCACTGTAATTTGCCCCAAGTGTGCAAGTGTAGAATCTGGCGTGACTGGATAAGAATGAGAGAATAAAAGAAAATTAGTCCTAAATCAGCCTGATCTTCCGGCTGCTAAACCCCAACTCCCCCTCCCATTCCACACTGACCTTTCTGGCCTGGCCCAGCACAAAATGGAGGAATAGCACCTCATATTTGGGCAGCGGTATGAACATCGACTTCTCTAACTTCAAGTAACCCTTACTTTCCCCCTCTCCATCCCTCCCCAGTTATCTGACCAGTCTTCTGTCTCCGACTACATTTTATCTGTTTGCTTTGTTGTTACCTTCTCTCAGCTAACAATAATCTATTCTACATTTTCCTTGATCTCTATCCCCTTTGTCTTGTTTTCACACCTTACACTTCCTTATCGATGTATCTCCCTCTCCCCTGACCAGTCTGAAGAAGGGTCTCGACTAGAAACATCACCCATTCCTTCTCTCCAGAGTTGCTGCCTGTCCCGCTGTGTCTATCTTCGGTTTAAACCAGCATCTGCAGTTTCTGTCTACACAAAAGAAAAGGATTAATCTGCTCAGTGGTGCAGCAGTAGAGTTTCTGCCTTACAGGCCAGAGACCCGGGTTCAATTCCGACTACGGGTGCTGTCTGTAAGGAGTTTGTACGTTCTCCCTGTGACCGCATGGGTTTACTCCCACATTCCAAAGACGTGCAGGTTTGTAGGTTAATTGGCTTTTGCAAATTATCCCTAGTGTGTAGGATAGAACTAGTGTTTGGGTGATTGCTGGTCGGCACAGACTTGACAGGCCGAAGGGCCTGTTTACACACTGCATCTTTAAACTAAAACTAATCTATAGTATTAATGTAAATGAATGGTTGGCACTGGCTGGCATAGCAATAGATCTATTTATGTGCTGCATCTGCTAAAGGGTCAGCAGCTTCAAGTTCCTCGGTGTGCACATCATAACCCAGCCCATTTATATTCAATGTTTTTTTTCCTGAGATGAGGACATTTGGCATGAACGCCAGCATCCTCACAAACGTCTGCAGTTGCACCTTCGAAAGTCTGCTGACGGGCTGCATCACAATCTGGTACGGGAACCGTTCTGCCCACAGCCGCAAATCAGTACAGAGAGTGGTGAAGGTGGCACAGCACATCACTGGCAACTGTCTCCCGGCCATTCAGGACATTTTCCACAGGCATAAACACATCATAAACACATGATACATGTTAATTATTTTATTTACTATTGTCTTTTACCTACCAATGTTACTTTTATCTTATTTTTTTTTAATCTTATTTTTATCCTTGTAATATCATTGCTGAGGTGGGGTGGAAGATTGCAACCTTCACGTGTTTCGACTAATGCAATCAACTCGACGTGCACAAACGGAAATTCAAATATAACAAGTTGTCCTACAACTTTAGACTGTGCACGCCACATGAAAGAAGATTGCTGAGGTGACCCGTTGCTTGTCAAATGCATTTCATTGTTTCGTTGACCCTGTGTTAACCTACATATGACAAATAAAACTGAACTCTCCAAATATCTCCAAACTATTGTAAATTACTTTCTGCAGGCAACAGCCATCGAATAAAAATTAAGAAAGGGGATTTTGACTGAATTCTTCGATCTGTAACTTGAGGACACTAAACCCTCCTGCAGCATTTTGGAAGTAGTTCTATACTGGAATCGGGAAGGCACAACTCTGGTAATGTAACATTATTGCTCATCATGCACACCAGCATTATGGTGCTGTGTAAACCGGACAAAGTTCAGCGGACAAAGTGATCCATGTCTCAAGACTTTGCTTCGCTTGTATAAGCAATAATTTTGGACAAGGATTCTTTGGAATCCATTGTGAAAAAAAAACATTGAATATAAATGGGCTGGGTTATGAATCCCTCCTTTCATTCATTATACATGATATGATCTCAGCTGCAAATCTGATCTAAACAGCAAGTTCCTTCAATCTCTCAACTACTGAACTTCCTTTGTGACTAATAACTTTTCAACATTTTTCTGTCACAAAATATTCTTCAGTTGCAGCCTTCCATTCAAAATGTTATGAGGATTAGCTCAATATGTAGGATAAAGTAGTTATTACCACTTGGAACTGCTACTATTGGGTTATTTATATGTTAAGAGTAAGTGGTAATCGAGCCCCATATAAATTGATACTTATGAAGTAACATCCAGGTTATTGTAACCTGCTGAACGAAATTGCCAAGAGTTTTGAAAAGATTTTGAATCGAGTTCTTTGTTTAGAGATACAGCATGGAAACATGCCTTACGACAAAATTAATTCATGCTGGCCATTGGTCGCCCATTCGTATCAGTTCTTTTATCCCACTTTAGCATCCACTCCCTAGACATTAGGGGCAATTTACAGAGGCCAATTAACCTACTAACCTGCCTATATTTGGGATTTGGGAGGAAACTCACACTCTCGTGTAACATTCCAATGTGCAATAATGTTTAAAGCCAAGTTATTTCACCTTGTACGTATTTGCTTAATGGGCATGTCCCACTTAGGCGATTTTTTTCGGTGACTGTATAGTCGTAGCAGGTTGTCGAAAAACCGGTGACTGAACCCCAACTAGGACAATGTCTACATCAACATACCACCTAGTCAACGTCCAGCTATGGCAAGCTACCGACAACCCGTTAGGACGCCCACCTACATCCACCAATGACAAGGTAAGACAATTCAGTCGCCGGTGCTTGTCGCTGGTTGATGTAGGTAGTCACCAATGGAATTCACCCAAGTCAGCACCCGCAACAACCTACGTCATCCTGGCGACTACCTACGATAGCACCTACGTCAGATAAATCAAGTCGGACGAACCTTTAGAATTTTGAGGATGTAACTAGTAGAGTGGATAATGGAGAACCAGTGGACGTGTTACATCTAGATTTTCACAAGGCTTTCGACAAGGTCCCACATAAGAGATTAGTACACAAACTTAAAGCACGGTATTGGGGATTCAGTATTGATGTGGATAGAGAACTGGCTGGCAGACAGGAAGCAAAGGGTAGGAGTAAATGGGTCCTTTTCAGAATGGCAGGCAGTGACTAGCGGTCCGCAAGGCTCATTGCTGGGACCCCAGCTATTTACAATATATATTAATGATTTGGACGAGGGAATTGAATGCAACATCTCCAAGTTTGCTCCCATATTCTGTAATTCTGCACCCATAACATGAATTTATGAAGTAGCAACCAATTACCATTTCCAAGAAAGACACGGATATCAGGCACAGTGGAACACCACCAATGGTAGGATCTCTTCCAGGGATGTCAAAAAGGCCTTCGGTACATTGCCCTTCATCAGTCACAGTATTGAGTATAGAGGTTGGTAGGTCATGTTGCAGTTATATACTGTAAGATGTTGGTGAGACCGCATTTACAGTATTGTGTTCAATTTAGGGCTCCATGTTATCGGAAATATGTTGTCAAGCTGGAAACGGTGCAGAGAAAATTCAGGAGGATGTTGCTAGGACTCGAGGGCCTGAGCTGTCGGGGGAGTTTAAGCGGGCTACTACTCTATTTCGTGGTGCGCAGGAGGATGATGTGTGATCTTATGGAGGCGTTAAAAAAATTATGAGAGGAATGGATTGAATAAACACACATAGTCACTTGTCCAGAGTAGGGAAATCTAGAACAAAATGATACAGGTTTAACATGAGGGGGGGGGGAAGATTTAATAGGGAACTGAGGGGTAACGTTTTTCCACTAAGATTGGTAGGTGCATGGAATGAGCTGCTGGCGGAGGTAGTTGAGGCAGGTACTATTGCAACATTTGTAGTAACCATTTAGCTTAACTCAGTATGTTATAACTATAACCAGTTATCTTTAAATTTTATCTGCCTGTAATTATGTGGGTGGGATTTATACGTAGTCTGAGGTGTGTTTGCGGCTGGGATTCTCGCGCAGACGCCCTAATAGTTAGTTTAGTTTGAAGGAGCATTTGAAGATTAAAATGTACTTATACAAGAAGAAGTTTGGATGAATATCTTACTGTTTTACTACTACAATAAATAAACTATTTATCAAGAGACTGAGTTTGGAAGATTTATCTTTTGACAGCATTGAATGTCTCGTGGAGAGCTCGTGAGTGCGTTTCGATTATCTTCTGATACCGTCTTCAATCATTATGACTAAGGAAAGAATCCTTGAAACAATATAAAAATCTGTCACTACATTACAGTCGAAAGCTACCTTGCTACCAGGAGGTAAAAGATTGGTCTCATAGAAAAGGGACAGAAGATTGGGCTGGATCTCTGTGAGCGATTACTGCCAGAAGAACTGGTTCCATAGAAGAGAATGCATTGCAGTCAGAAACAGGTGAGTTGATCATGGGGAACAAGGACATGGCAGACCAATTGAATAACTACTTTGGTTCGGTCTTCACTAAGGAAGACATAAATAATCTGCCGGATATAGCAGAGGACCGGGGGTCAAATGAGATGGAACTGAATTAAATCCAGGTTAGCCAGGAAGTGGTGTTAGGTAAATTGAATGGATTAAAGGCCGATACATCCCCAGGGCCAGAAAGGCTGCATCCCAGAGTACTTAAGGAAGTAGCCCCAGAAATAGTGGATGCATTAGTGATATTTTTTCAAAACTCTTTAGATTCTGGAGTAATTCCTGAGGATTGGAGGGTAGCTAATGTAACCCCACTTTTTAAAAAGGGAGGGAAAGAGAAAACGGGGAATTACAGACAAGATAGTCTAACATCGGTAGTGGGGAAACTGCTAGAGTCAGTTATTAAAGATTGAATAGCAGCACATTTGGAAAGTGGTGAAATCATTGGACATAGTCAGCATGGATTTATGAAAGGTAAGGGTACACAAAATGCTGGGGAAATTCAGCGGGTGCAGCATCATCTATGGAGCAAATGAGATAGGTAACGTTTCGGGCCAAAACCCTTCTTCAGACTGATAGGGGGTGGGTGGAGGGGGGGGGGGGGGGGGGGGGAAGGAAAAAGGAGGAGGAGGAGCCCGAGGACTGAGGGAGAGGTGGGAAGGGGAGGAGACTGCAAGGGTCAACAGAATTGAGAGAATTCAATGTTCATGCCAAGAGAATGCAGGCTCCCCAAGCAGAATATGAGGTGCTGTTCCTCCAATTTGCAATGTTGCTCACTCTGGCCATGGAGGAGGCCTAGGACAGAGAGGTTGGATATGGAATGGGAGGGGGAGTTGAAGTGCTCCATATATATTTATTTATTAATGATTTGGACGAGGGAATTGAATGCAACATCTCCAAGTTTGCAGTTGACACAAAGCTGGGGGGCAGTGTTAGCTTTGAGGAGGATGCTAGGAGGCTGCAAGGTGACTTGGATGGGTTGGGTGAGTGGGCAAATGCATGGCAGATGCAGTATAATGTGGATAAATGTGAGGTTATCCACTTTGGTGGCAAAAACAGGAAAGTAGACTATTATTTGAACGGTGGCCGATTAGGAAAAGGGGGAATGCAACAAGACCTGGGTGTCATGGTACACCAGTCATTGAAAGTAGGCATGCAGGTGCAGCAGGTAGTGAAAAAGTGAATGGTATGTTAGCATTCATAGCAAAAGGATTTGTGTATAAGAGCAGGGAGGTTCTACTGCAGTTGTACAGGGTTTTGGTGAGACCACACCTGGAGTATTGCGTACAGTTTTGGTCTCCTAATCTGAGGAAAGACATTCTTGCCATAGAGGGAGTACAGAGAAGGTTCACCAGACCAATTCCTGGGATGTCAGGACTTTCATATGAAGGAAGACTGGATAGACTTGGCATATACTCGCTAGAATTTAGAAGATTGAGGGGGGATCTTATAGAAACTTACAGAATTCTTAAGAGGTTGGACGGGCTAGATGCAGGAAGATTGTTCCCGATGTTGGGGAAGTCCAGAACAAGGTGTCACAGTTTAAGGATAAGGCAGAAATCTTTTAGGACCGAGATGAGAAAAACATTTTTCACACAGAGAGTGGTGAATATCTGGAATTCTCTGCCACAGAAGGTAGTTGATGCTAGCTTATTGGCTATATTTAAGAGGGAGTTAGATGTGGCCCTTCAGAGAAACTGAAGAAGCTAGATCTCTGCCAAAGATTGGTTTAGAGCCTACCTGCCGGTAAGTTAATCAACAAAGCCACGTGACTTATCTGAAGAATGAAAACTTCACTGATCGAAAGCATGAGTAGAACAGCTATTGTAATATGCTGCAAATTTGAAAGCTGGAACGCTTTAATTAAAACAGCTTCTTAACAAGATCCTGTGGAAGGTTTGACTGTTTCGTTGCATTTAAAGCAAAATTACAGGCTGTGATAAAGAGTCTAGAGATTTATTAGAAGTACAAGTTCTGATTAGTTTTGGGAAGCAGCCAAGAAGCGAGTAAAACTGGACTACCGGGTGCTCGGCCTTGGTATGTTTTGAAGTTGAGATAAGACACATTCTTTCTGATCTGAAGTCACCTATACTTCCAAAATAATTTACTAGTACAATGAAGAAACTATTAATCAAGAGACTGTTTTTGGAAGATTTATCTTTCCATGGCATTGAATGTCTCATGGTGAGCACGTGAGTGCGTTTTGATTATCTTCTGATCCCTTGTCTAAAGAAACTAAAGGAAAGAATCCTTAAAACAATATAAAAATTTGTCACTACAACGTTTAAGAAACATTTAAACAGATACATGGATATGATAGGTTTAGAAGGATATGGGCCAAATATCCCGCTAACGTGGGGCTGGTGTAGATGGGGTATATTGGTTGGTGTGGATTGGTTGGGCAAAAGGGCCTGTTTCCACACTGTGTGACTGTATACCCTGACCTTTATATGTATCATTTGTCTTTCAATTTTGCTAGATCTATATCCTGCATCAGTACAAGAAGATGGCAATTAGTGATGGATAATCGGTTAATGACGCCAGGATTCTCTGCTTTTCCATTTAAATAGTAGAAGAAATTATAGATATTGAAACCCATTGCTAAGTTGAATCCAGTAAGCAAATACCTCAAGCACAATGGTGGAAATTTATAGAACTCATTTATCAGTGGCAATTTGGTTCAAATGGTTCTATTCAAAGCTTCATTCCAGTACCCAGCTCCTCTAAAACTGTAAACATACACAAAAAGTTGGAGTAACTCAGCAGTTCAGGTAGCAGCTCTGGAGAAATGGAAAAGGTGACATTTTGGGTCGAGAGATATTAATGGTACTGAGGAGAAATGAATGAAATATATGCAAAAAGCAATGATAATCAAGGAAGTGTGGGGCATATAACAGACCATTGTTAGCCGTGGGGTCGATGCAATGAGCATACTGGCAGAGAAACTAAACAGGATGACAGTAAAACTAGTTCAATGACTAGGGTGTGGGAGGGATGAAGAAAGAGGGAATGCAAGAATTACTTGAAGTTCGGTTGTAAGCTGCCCAAGCGAAACATGAGATTCTGATCCTCCAATTTACGTTTGGCCTCACTCTGACAATGGTAAGGCAGAAAGATCAGTATGGGAATGGGAAGGAGAGTTAAAGTGTTTTGGCAACCGGGAGAGTACTTAGGCCAAGGCGGACTGAGTGGAGCTGTTCAGCAAAACGATCGCTGAGCCTGCGCTTGGTCTTGCCGATATACAGGAGTCCACACCTGGAACAGAGGATACAGTAGATGAGGTTGGAGAAGGTGCAAGTGAACATCTGCCTCACCTGAAAGTCCTGTTGGGGTCCCAGGACAGAGTCGAGGGAGGAGGTATAGGGACAGGTGTTGCATCTTGAGCCAGTAACCTTAATAAACTCTAGGTCAGAAAGAAGCATTTACTTTGTTTCATTTCTTAAATTCATTTGCTCACTGTATGTGGATCTTTATGGAAAAGGCCAGCATATATTGCCCATTCCAAACTATTCTTGTGCTGAGACAGTGAAATGACAACCACGCTGATGGATCTATGGGCTAGACTGATCCAGGATGGCAAATGTGTTTCCTGAAGGACAAGTTAACAAGGTAAGCTTTTGAATTACAATCTACAGTTTCAAATTCATGACTATTCTTACTAGCTTTCAGATTTCATTAATCTATTTTTTTTTAAATTAAGTTCCTCAATTGTCATGATGCAATTCAAATTTGTTGTTCCATATCAGTGGTCCAGTTTTCTGGATATTTGTCTCACATTTGAACCACTCTGGCTCTTTACCATTAATTTGCTGAGCAGTAATTTTCAAGCTTTCACAATCTTGCTGGTTGCCATCACTGCTGGGAGCTCAGCTACACATTGCTCATAAATTTCTAACCACATCAATGAAACAAAGAAGCCTGGTACAATGGCAACACTACGCTTAAATACTATTTCCATTAAAAAAAAAAATTGCTCGTGTATTTAAAAAAAAGGATTTCTCCTCATTGATATTTTTAAGTGCAGTGATTCCCAAAATGTGAAGTGCTATTTGACTTTTTTGAAAGAGTAGACAAGGCAATTTTTTAAAACTTGTAAGAACTTTTTTTCTTGCTGCCAGTGAGAGTTTGGGTTTTTAGACATGCAGAGCAAGATTGATAACAACAAAACACGAGAAGGAGTTCCTAAAGGGGGAAAAAAAGGAAGCAAGAGGAAAAAAATCAGTGAGGAGAAATACTTATTTTAAATTCACCTGCAATTATTTTTTTGAATGGAAATACTATTTAAGCGTGGCACTGCTATTGTACCAGGCTTCTTTGTTTTGCATTTTGCTGTTTCAAATGCCAGTATCTAAATTTATTCAAAGGAGAATAAAACTTAAAATAACTTGAAAGTCAGAAATAAAATTGCAGACGCTGGAAATCTGAAACAGCGAATGCTGGAAACAGCAGATCAAGCAGCATCTGTGGGTAGTCAACATTTCATGTCCATGACCTTTCATCAGCAGAGTAGAAATTCTTCAAGTTAGGTATTCCTGACAGAGATGTGGCAGTAAATTCAGCAAGTAACAGAAAGTTAAAAAAGCTGAAGTTATTGTAAATCTAAAGCAAAGGCAAACAATTCCGCAGGCCAAGCTACATCTGTGGGGGTGAAGGATCTCTGACATGAAACATTGATTCTCTTCCTACAGTGGGCCTGCTGAATATTTTCAGCATTTTCTGTTTTTGTTTAACCTAAGATAAGTTAGTTGCTGAGAAAAGGAGTTGATTCATGCTGTATTGCCAGATTTGCTTCCATCAACAGACTTCCACCTTCCCTCAGATTCCAAGGCATCTTCTATCTGCAAGGTAATCTCAGAGCTAACAGACGTCATTTGGAAATATGTTTAAAGCTGTTTGTGTTGCAGGACTTAGTGCATTATGCATTTGACAAATGGTGAGTATTTAGATAATGTTGAATTATTGCCAGCCGTGAAATGACTTTGTTTCTGTTGACTAAAACCTTAATCATCTCCAAAACAAAGGGATCTTCACAAATTTTATTTTAACATAGACCATGTTGCAGCCCAATGGCATTACATGGTTCACGGAGCACTGGGGGATGTTTAGTGTTGCAGCTAGGAGACCCTCATAAAACCAGAGGGTCGAGTTCAAGCCTGACCTTGGGTGTACGTATGTGGAGTTCTCATGTTCTCCCCATGATTGCATAGGTTTCCTCCAGGTGTTCGGGTTTAATCCCAGATGCCGAAGGCATGCCCGGTTGGTAGGCTAGTTGGCCACTGTACATTGCCCCTATTTTATAGGTTAGTGGTAGAATTTGGGAAGAATTGCTGGGGAGGTGGTGTGAATTATATGGGGTTCATGTAAATTAACTGTAAAAGGGTGATTGATGAGTGGCTGAATTACTATTGTAAGTAGTGTATCTGGGTGGCAAGGTGGCGCAGACCAGTACCAGTGACCCCAGTTCGATCCTGACTACGGGTGCTGTCTGTACAATTTGTACGTTCTGCCCATGACTCTGGGTGGAAATAATTTAGACGTTTGTTTGGACGTCCACTGATCATGGTGAGGTAGATGAAGCAGCAGAAATTGATATTTGGCTGGAAGTGATCAGGGATTGACTCAGACTAGTGTAATTTGTCCAATAGCAGATTGTTTATCATCTTGAAGATCGGATAACTGCCTCGCTGTAAATCTTAAATGAAAACGGAAAATGCATGACCTATTTCCAGTATTTTCCTGTTTTTATTCCAAAGGCTAACCTTGATGCTTTGCTCATTGGCCATCCGGCAACATGCTCCATGAACTGCACAAACATATTCAGACCTCTGAAGCACGTCTCCTGTTCTCCAGAATCCCTGCGCATCCATCATTGTAATGAGTTCACAGACTCAACATGCACCAACAAATTTAATTTGCCCTTTTGTTTTTAAATCACTCTTGCAGCAGATTACGTCGATGATCTTCTCCAGTTCAAGCAGTGCTGCTCTGATTCATTCTCTGCCGTCTCCCTCAACCTGTCATTGCGTGCGTGCGTACGTGTGGTCCAGCTCGCGGTTTCAACGCAGATGATCGATCCAGCTCGAGGTTTTCCAGACGAGTGCCCTCAAGCTTGAAGGTACTCTTCTTAACTCACGGATTAGGTCGCCGCAGTGGGACAGCTCCTTGAATTCAGTAGTACATGACAGGTTGGGTGAGTGGGCAGATACAGTTTAATGTGGATAAATGTGAGGTTATCCACTATGGTGGCAAGAATAGGAAGGCAGATTACCTGAATGCTGCCAGTTGGGAAAAAGGGAAGTACAACGAGATCTGGATGTCCTTATTCATCGGTCACTGAAAGTAAGCATGCAGGTACAGCAGGCAGTGAAGAAAACTAATGGCATGTTGGCTTTCATAACAGGAGGAGTTGAATATTGGAGTAAAGAGGTCCTTCTGCAGTTGTACAGGGCCCTAGTGAGACCACACCTGGAGTATTGTATGCAGTTTTGGTCTTCATACTTGAGGAAGGACATTCTTGCTATTGAGGGAATGCAGCATAGGTTCACGAGGTTAATTTCCAGGATGGCGGGACTGTCATATGTTGAAAGAATGGAGTGACTGGGCTTGTTTTCACTGGAATTTAGAAGGATGAGAGAGGATCCTATAGAAACATATAAGATTATTAAGGGATTGGATATGCTAGAGGCATATCTAGCCTCCGATGTTGGGGGAGTCCAGAACCAGGGGCCACAGTGGCCAATAAGTAATTGGCCATTTAGAACGGAGATGAGGAAAAACCTTTTCATCCAGAGAGTTGTGGGAATCTGTGGAATTCTCTGCCTTAGAAGGCAGTGGAGGCCAATTCTTTGGATGCTTTCAAGAGAGAGTTAAATAGAGCTCTTAAAGATAGTGGAGTCAATGGATATGAGAAGACAGGAACGGGGTACTGATTGTGGATGATCAGCCTTGATCACAGGGAATGGCAGTGCTGGCTCGAATGGCCTACTCCTGGACCTATTGTCTATCTGTGGAATTGTCTGCCACAGAAGGTAATGGATGCCAATTCACTGGATGTTTTCAAGAGAGAATTGGATATAGCTTAGGGCTAAAGTAATCAAGGGATATGGGGGAAACAATCAGTAAAAGGGTCCTGATTTAAGATGATCAGCCATGATCATATAGATTGGCGGTGTTGGCTCTAAGGGCCGAATGGCCGACTCCTATACCTATTTTCTATGTTTCTCACTGAACCCCCTCCTGGCTTGTTGGTGGCATGGTGGCACAGCAGTAGAGTTGCTGCCAGCGTCAGAGACCCAGGTTCGGTTTTGTCCCATTCTTCAAGGATGTGCTGGTTTGTGGGTTGACTGACAGTGCAAAATGTACAATTGTTCCCAGTGTGTGTGTTGGAAAGTGTTAACATGGTGACCCGGGTTAGATCCTGACCACATTGAGATACAACGCGGAAACAGACCCTTCGGCCCACCGTCCACACCAACCAGCGATCCCTGCACATTGACGCTGTCCTACACACACTGGGGACAGTTTACACTTATAACAAGCCAATTGGCCTGCAAACCTGTGCGTCTTTGAAGTGTGGGAGGAAACCGAAGATCTCAGAGAAAACCCACGTGGGCCATGGGGAGAGCGTACAAACTCCGTACATACAGCACCCATAGTCAGGATCGAACCCAGGTCTCTGGCGCTGTAAGGCAGCAATTCCGTGCCGCCCTGTTTCCTCCCGCACTCCAAAAGGTTTGTAGGTTAGCTGGCTTCAGTGAATATTGTGAATTATCCCTAGTATGTATAGTAGTGTTACTGTAAGTGGATCACTGGTCTGCGCTGTATCTCTAAAGCAAAGTTGTTAACCCTTGTGCCCCATGAGTGGAGAAATAGGGAGAATGACTTTATTTTATCAGGACTATTCCTTGGAGCGCTGGAGGATGAGGGGTGATCTTATAGAGATGTATAAAATCATGAGAGGAAAAGATCGGGTAGAATCTTTTGCCCAAAGTAGGGGAGTCAAGAATCTATGTCCTCTTATAATTGTATACACTTACATATACTTAACCTCACTCACTCACACACACTCCCATCTCTCTCTGTGGCACAACAGTGGAGGTGCTGCGTAGCAGCGCCAGAGATTAGTGCGGATATCACAGATTGTGGGGAGAAGGCAGGAGAATGGGGTTATGAGGAAGAGATAGATCAGCCATGATTGAATGGTGTAGGCTTGAAAGGCTGAATGGTCTAATTCTACTCTCAGAAAGAATTCGATTTAGCTTAGGGCTAACGGAATCAAGGGATATGGGGAGAAAGCAGGAACGGGGTACTGATTTTGGATGATCAGCCACGATCATATTGAATGGCGGTGCTGGCTCGAAGGGCTGAATGGCCTACTCCTGCACCTATTTTCTATGTGTCTGTGTAACATCAGGCCTAAAATGGCTGAACAGAAGTGTTGTAATTAATTCCTCTGATCCAGACCATTACTATTACTGCTCTAACAGGTTACCAATAAACAATGCATTTGTTATTATTTAGCTCTTTATCACCCCTCCCCTGAAAGAAACATCATGGAATTCGATTTTCTTTTGAAATATTGGAAGGGGTGGACACATGGAGGAAAAAAGGGGCTAGTTGGCAGAAATACAAACTAAATTGTCTGTATTAATATCATCAATTTTCATGACTTTATGGACAGAAATTGTATAATTCATTCGTATTAATGACATTGTATTCTAAAGGGTGGAGATGTTTTTATAAGCTTCAACTCCAGGCAACGCAATTGGCTTTTCAAATGTTTTTCTTGGAATACAAGTTGCTGGTACATCTCGAAGCCAGCAATTAAAACATGCAAGTAATGGACTCTATGGCAGACTAAACCAAAACTGTATTCCTGGTTATTATCATTTGAAGCATCACTTGATATCCAACTATATGCACTTTTCAGCAACATGGAATAAGCTGATTGGATAGATGAATCAAGGTACATATTCTTCAATTGGATTACATTTGAACAGCTCTGCCTCTGGCTACACAGCAAATATGCTTTTTATAAACCTAGACATTGAAACTTGTCCTGACAGCATTTATCACTGAACAATTCGGAGGGCATTTACCTGTAGAATTGTAAAGATGCATAATGGAAACAGGCCCTTCTGGCCTGCATGTCTGTACTGACCACCAACCTCCTATTTTCTCACCATAAATTCCCCTCAAACCCACCAGGGATACTTTAAAGTGGCCAACTAACCTACCAACATGCATTGTTCAGATGTAGGAGGAAATTCACGTTGTCTTAGGGAGAATGTACATATTTTACATGTAGCACAATAGATCAGGATTACACAGTCAGTGGTGCTTTATCATGTGTAACTCCCTGGTTATCCAATGTATCTGCAAAATAAAAGCCCACCATAAACAGCAAATGTGGATGCATTGGTGATCATTTTCCAATGCTCTATAGATTCAGGATCATTTTCTGTGGATTGGAGGATAGCTAATGTTATCCCACTTTTTAAGAAAGGCGGGAGAGCGAAAAGAGGGAATTATAGACCAGTTAGCCTGACATCAGTGGTGGGGAAGATGCTGGAGTCAATCATAAAATATGAAATAGTGGAACATTTGAATAGCAGTAACAGGATTGGTCCGAGTCAGCATGGATTTACTAAGGGGAAATCATGCTTGACTAATTTTCTGGAATTTTGAGGATGTAACTAAGAAAATGGACAAGGGAGAGCCAGTGGATTGCGTGTACCTGGACTTTCAGAAAGCACTTGATAAGGTCCCACTTAGGAAATTAGTGGGCAAAATTAGAGCACATAGTATTGGGGGTAGAGTGCTGACATGGATAGAGAAGTGGTTGGCAGACAGCAAACAAAGAGTAGGGATTAACGGGTCCCTTTCAGAATGGCAGGCAGTGACTAGTGGGGTACCGCAAGGCTCGGTGTTGTGTCTGCAGCTATTTACTATATACATTAGTGATCTAGATGAAGGGATTAAAAGTAACATTAGCAAATTTGTAGATGACAGAATGCTGGGTGGCAGTGTGAACTGTGAAGAGGATGTTATGCAGGGTGACTTGGACAGGTTGGGTGAGTGGGCAGATGCAGTTAAATGTGGATAAATGTGAGGTTATCCACTTTGGTAGCAAAAACAGGAAGGCAGATTATCATCTAAATGGTGTCGTTGGGAAAATGGGCAGTACAACAGGATCTGGGGATACTTGTTTATTAGTCAATGAAAGTAAGCATTCAGGTACAGCAGGCAGTGAAGAAAGCGAATGGCATGTTGGCCTTCATAACAAGAGGAGTTGAGTATAGGAGCAAAGAGGTTCTTCTGCAGTTGTACAGGGCCCTAGTGAGACCATACCTGGAGTATTGTGTGCAGTTTTGGTCTACAATTTGTGGAAGGACATTCTTGCTATTGAGGGAGTGCAGTGTAGATTCACAAGGTTAATTCCCAGGATGGCGGGACTGTCATATGCCGAGAGAATGGAGCGGCTGGGCTTGTAAACTTTGGAATTTAGAAGGATGTAAGGGGATCTTATTGAAACATATAAGATTATTATGGGTTTCGACATGCTCGAGGCAGGAAACATGTTCCTGATGTTGGCAGAGTCCAGAACCAGGGGCCAAAGTTTAAAGATAAGGGGTAAGCCATTTGGAACGCAAATGAGGAAACACTTTTCCACACTGAGGGTTGTGCGTCTGTGGAATTCTATGCCTCAAAGGGCAGTTGAGGCCGGTTCTCTGGATACTTTCAAGAGAGCTAGATAGGGCTCTTAAAGATAGCGGAGTCAGGGGATATGGGGAGAAGGCAGGAACGGGTACTGATTGTGCATGATCAGCCATTATCACATTGAATGGCAGTGCTGGCTCGAAGGGCCGAATGGCCTACTCCTGCACCTATTGTCTCTAATTTGGAGAACAAGCAAGAAAATAAACCTCCAATTTCTCAAAGCCCTTAATCTTTCTTACCTCCCAAGAAACTGAAGTGGGACAACACATGTAACTTAATTATGTAATTTAAGACTGACTTATAACTTTTTGTTATGTATTTATAATTAAGGAAAGATTCTAAGACATTCGCAAGCTCTTTTTTATTTGTTTCGAGGAGGGAGTGCATATTGAATCTAGAGGACCAACACATTATAATTTTCCATACCAAGAATATAGTCATAGTGATACAGTGTGGAAACAGGCCCTTTGACCCAACTTGGACCACATCAGCCAACATGTCCCGGCTACACTAGTCCCACCTGTCCATGTTTGGTCCATATACCTCCAAACCTGTTCTATCCAAGTACCTGTCTTTTTCTTAAATGTTGGGATAGTCCCTACCTCAACTACCTCCTCTGGAAACGTATTCCATTCACCCACCACCCGTTGTGTGAAAAGGTTACCCCACAGACTCCTATTAAATCTTTTCCCCTTCATCTTAAACCTATGTCCTCTTGTCATCGATTCACCTACTCTGGGCAAGAGACTGTGCCTCTAACGATCTATTCCTCTCATGATTTTACATATCTGTAAGATCATCAAACAAGAGGGCATGACATGAGAATTAAGGGACAGAAGTTTAGGGGTAACGTGAGGGGGAACTTCTTTACTCAGAGGGTGGTGGCTGTGTGGAATGAGCTTCCAGCAGAAGTGGTGGAGGCAGGATTGATTTTAACATTTAAAAGTAAAATGGATAGGTATATGGACATGAAGGGAATGGAGGGGTATGGTCTGAGTGCAGGTAGATGGGACTAGGGGAAAACAAATGGTCGGCACGGACTGGAAGGGCCGAGAGGGCCTGTTTCCGTGCTGTAATTGTTATATGGTTATATGTTTTATGGTTATATCATCCCTCATCCTCCTGTGGCAGCCTGCCCAACCTCTCCCTATCGCTCTATTTTATTTAATACATCTATGCCTCTCAAATGTATTTAAAAATGTCTATTTCACAAGTATATTTATATTGGGAGTAAATTACTGTTCCAGTGGTCTTTTTGTCGATCCATATTTTGGTCAGCTATTCTTCATTTTTTATCATTATCCATCATCAACATGTCGTAATACCATCATCGTAATAAGGTGGACGAGTTGAACGTGCAGATAGATATTAATGATTATGATATAGTTGGGATCACGGAGACATGGCTCCAGGGTGACGTAGGCTGGGAGCTTAACATCCAGGGATATTCAATATTCAGGAGGGATAGAGAGAAAGGAAAAGGAGGTGGGGTAGCGTTGCTGGTTAGAGAGGAGATTAACGCAATGGAAAGGAAGGACATTAGCTTGGAGGAAGTGGAATCGGTATGGGTAGAGCTACAAAACACTAAGGGGCAGAAAACGCTGGTGGGTGTTGTGTACAGGCCACCTAACAGTAGCAGAGAAGTTGGGGATGGTATCAAACAGGAAATTAGAAATGCGTGCGACAAAGGCAAAACAGTTATAATGGGTGACTTCAATCTACATATAGATTGGGTTAATCAAATTGGCAGGGGTGCTGAGGAAGAGGATTTTTTGGAATGTATGCGGGATAGTTATCTAAATCAACATGTAGAGGAACCAACGAGAGAGCAGGCTATTTTAGACTGGGTTTTGAGTAATGAGGAAGGGGTAATTAGCCGTCTTGTTGTACGTGCCCCCTTGCGCAAGAGTGACCATAATATGGTTGAGTTCTTCATTAGGATGGAGAGTGACATTGTTAATTCAGAAACAATGGTTCTGAACTTAAAGAAAGGTAACTTTGAGGGTATGAGACGTGAATTGGCCAAGATTGACTGGCAATTAATTCTAAAAGGGTTGACGGTGGATATACAATGGAAGACATTTAAAGACTGCATGGATGAACTACAAAAATTGTTCATCCCAGTTTGGCAAAAGAATAAATCGGGGAAGGTAGTGCATCCGTGGATAACAAGGGAAATCAGGGATAGTATCAAAGCAAAGGATGATGCGTACAAAGTAGCCAGAAAAAGCAGCATACCAGAGGACTGGGAGAAATTCAGAGACCAGCAGAGGAGGACAAAGGGCTTAATTAGGAAAGGAAAAATAGATTATGAAAGAAAACTGGCAGGGAACATAAAAACTGACTGCAAAAGTTTTTTATAGATATGTGAAGAGAAAGAGGTTAGTTAAAACAAATGTAGGTCCCTTGCAGTCAGAAACAGGTGAGTTGATCATGGGGAACAAGGATATGGCGGACCAATTGAATAACTACTTTGGTTCCGTCTTCACTAAGGAAGACATAAATAATCTGCCTGAAATAGCAGGGGACTGTGGGTCAAAGGAGGAATTGAGTGAAATCCAGGTCAGTCGGGAAGTGGTGTTGGGTAAATTGAATAGATTAAAGGCCGATAAATCCCCAGGGCCAGATAGGCTGCATCCCAGAGTACTTAAGGAAGTAGCTCAGGAAATAGTGGATGCATTAGTGATAATCTTTCAAAAGTCTTTAGATTCTGGAGCAGTTCCTGAGGATTGGCGGGTAGCAAATGTAACCCCTCTTTTTAAGAAGGGAGGGAGAGAGAAAACGGGGAATTACAGACCAGTTAGTCTAACATCGGTAGTGGGGAAACTGCTAGAGTCAGTTATTAAAGATGGGATAGCAGCACATTTGGAAAGTGGTGAAATCATTGGACAAAGTCAGCATGGATTTACAAAAGGTAAATCATGTCTGACGAATCTTGTGGAATTTTTTCGAGGATGTAACTAGTAGCGTGGATAAGGGAGAACCAGTGGATGTGGTATATCTGGACTTCCAGAAGGCTTTCGACAAGGTCCCACATAAGAGATTAGTATACAAACTTAAAGCATACGGTATTAGGGGTTCAGTATTGATGTGGATAGAGAACTGGCTGGCAAACAGGAAGCAAAGAGTAGGAGTAAACGGGTCCTTTTCACAATGGCAGGCAGTAACTAGTGGGGTACCGCAGGGCTCAGTGCTGGGACCCCAGCTATTTACAATATATATTAATGATCTGGATGAGGGAATTGAAGGCAATATCTCCAAGTTTGCGGATGACACTAAGCTGGGGGGCAGTGTTCGCTGTGAGGAGGATGCTAGGAGACTGCAAGGTGACTTGGATAGGCTGGGTGAGTGGGCAAATGTTTGGCAGATGCAGTATAATGTGGATAAATGTGAGGTTATCCACTTTGGTGGCAAAAACAGAAAAGCAGACTATTATTTAAATGGTGGCCGATTAGGAAAAGGGGAGATGCAGCGAGACCTGGGTGTCATGGTACATCAGTCATTGAAAGTAGGCATGCAGGTGCAGCAGGCAGTGAAAAAAAAGCGAATGGTATGTTAGCTTCCATAGCAAAAGGATTTGAGTACAGGAGCAGGGAGGTTCTACTTCAGTTGTACAGGGTCTTGGTGAGACCACACCTGGAGTATTGCGTGCAGTTTTGGTCTCCAAATCTGAGGAAGGACATTATTGCCATAGAGGGAGTGCAGAGAAGGTTCACCAGACTGATTCCTGGGATGTCAGGACTGTCTTATGAAGAAAGACTGGATAGACTCGGTTTATACTCTCTGGAATTTAGGAGATTAAGAGGGGATCTTATAGAAACTTACAAAATTCTTAAGGGGTTGGACAGGCTAGATGCAGGAAGATTGTTCCCGATGTTGGGGAAGTCCAGGACAAGGGGTCACAGCTTAAGGATAAGGGGGAAATCCTTTAAGACCGAGATGAGAAAGACTTTTTTCACACAGAGTGGTGAGTCTCTGGAACTCTCTGCCACAGAGGGTAGTTGAGGCCAGTTCATTGGCTATATTTAAGAGTGAGTTGGATGTGGCCCTTGTGGCTAAGGGGATCAGAGGGTATGGAGAGAAGGCAGGTACAGGGATACTGAGTTGGATGATCAGCCATGATCATATTGAATGGCGGTGCAGGCTCGAAGGGCTGAATGGCCTACTCCTGCACCTAATTTCTATGTTTCTATCATTATCCATCATCAAACAATGTATTTTTTTTAACAAACGATGCTCATTGAATGAAAGATCCTAAAAATAGAGGTTCAATGTCCTGTTCCCAACCTTTCAAAAATGAATCGGTTTTCTCTGGATTGGTAAAACGTGAATATTGCCAGAGACTTCAGTCTCTTCATGTGAGTGATATTATCATCGACTTGTTTTTAAGTATTATCACAAACTTGTACATTGTTCCAGTTTTGTTGAAAAAATTATGTTAATGTTAAGTTTACTTCCATTTCTTCTTTGGTTTAAAAATATCAATTGCTTAACAGAGCTGAAGTTAAGAAGTACTCAGCATTTAGAGTACTTTGCTTTCATAATTGTCTCTCACTATAATATTCTTGTTCAACTGATGTTAACGGGAGGTCATTCAGCCTCTCAAGCATGTTGTGACATATAGAACATAGAACAATACAACACAAGACCACTCCCTTGAGCTCCCAATGTCTGAGCCGAACCCGATGCCAAAGCCATTTCTTATCTGCCTGCACATAACCCATATCCATATACCTATCCAAAAGTCTCTTAACTGCTGCTACTGTATTGGATCTGCTTCACGCCCGCCCTCTGTACAAAAACTTGCCCCGCATATCTGTTAAACACTGCCCCTCTCGCATTGAAGCTATACCCTCAAGTATTTGACTTTTTAATCCTGGATAAAGGTTTCTGCCATCTACCCCACCAATGCCTCTCAAAAAGTAAGATGGCCAAATATCACAGCCGTACGTAGTCTCGTAAATGCATTACTAGACTAAGTGGGATCTGTTGGGTCCCATGTTCACACGGGAGGGCAGGTCCCCCAATGCAATATTCCACTTCTCCACCAATTCCAATATTGGTGGCCAGTGGGCGGAGCTTTCTGGAGCACTAGTATGGGTATTGTGGGCTGAAGGGACTGGTTTACAGAGGACTAGTATGGACATTGTGGACCAAATGGATTCTTGCGGTGACAGCTCAGTCACTCAAGCGTGATGTGCTGGCAGCTCACTCACGGCTGGTGGGCGAGTAGTTGACTCACGGCTATTCCTTGAAATTCCAGCAGGGTGCAAGGCCACCAAATTCAAATGCAGTTTCCTACAATTTCAAGCAGGGTGCAAGGCCACCAAATTCAAGTGCAGTTTATTACCACTTCAAGCAGGGTGCAAGGCCACCAAATTCAATTGCAGTTTCATACCACTTCAAGCAGGGTGCAAGGCCATCATAGAAAATAGGTGCAGGAGTAGGCCATTCAGCCCTTCCAGCCTGCACCGCCATTCAATATGATCATGGCTGATCATCCAACTCAGTATCCTGTACCTGCCTTCTCTCCATACCCCCTGATCCCTTTAGCCACAAGGGCGACATTTAACTCCCTCTTAAATATAGCCAATGAACTGGCCTCAACTACCTTCTGTGGCAGAGAATTCCAGAGACTCACCACTCTCTGTGTGAAAAATGTTTTCCTCATCTCGGTCCTAAAGGAATTCCCCCTTATCCTTAGACTGTGACCTTGTTCTGGACCTCCCCAACATCGGGAACAATCTTCCTGCATCTAGCCTATCCAACCCCTTAAGAATTTTGTAGGTTTCCATAAGATCCCCCCTCAGTCTTCTAAATTCTAGCGAGTTCAGGTGTAGTTTCCTACCACTTCAAGCAGGTTGCAAGGCCACCGAATTCATGTGCAGTTTCCTACCACTTCAAGCAGGGTGCAGGGCCACCAAACTCAAGTGCAGTTTCCTACCACTTCAAGGAGGGTGCAAGGCCGCCAAATTCAAATGCAGTTTCATACCATTTAATGCAGGGTGCAAGGCCACCACATTCAAATGCAGTTTCATACCATTTCAAGCAGGGTGAAACCACCATAAAACCACACATAAACACCACACTCACAGTTCAGTAGACATTCAGTGTGTTCAGTTGATTCACAGCTCAGAGTCGTGACCTCTTCCTCCCCCATCTTGCAGAGACTGAGCTACACCCACACTTCTGGGTTTTATAATCCCTCCCACCAGAAGGGGCATGGCTTTCATGACGTGATTGACAAGAGAGAGATTCTCAACATTTTTTTAAACAGTAATAACACTTATTTTTCATTGATGGGAAGAATCCTCTGCGCCTGATGAGCGGAGGGGGAATGAGTAAGATGGCCAAAAATCACAGCCGCAAGTGGTAGCGTTTTATCTAAAATCAATATATAGTGCAAACAGGAAGTGAAACAGTTACCACCAACAACAACCATTTGCAGTGCACCATTTCAAAGCGGTTCCCACCACCAACAACCATTTGCAGTGCTGCATTTCAAAGCAGTTACCACCACCAACAACCATTTGCAGTGCAGCATTTCAAAGCAGTTACCACCACCAACAACCATTTACAGTGCAGCATTTCAAAGCAGTTACCACCACCAACTACCATTTGCAGTGCAGCATTTCAAAGCAACCACATTTTCATTTTCAAACCACATTAAGGGCACTCCCAGTTGAGTAGACATGTGTTCAGTGTTATTCACAGCCCAGAGAGACGCGACCCTCTTGCTTCCTCCATCTTGCAGAGACTGAGTAAGGCACAACACTTCCGGGTTTTATAGTCCCTCCCCCCTCCCACCAGCAGAGGCAGCAGAGAGAATGTCAACATTTTTTAAACATTAATAACTCTTTTACTTTTCATCAATTGGAAAAATCATCTTGTCCTGCGCAGCGGAGGGGGACTCCGAGTAAGATGGCCAAAAATCACAGCCATAAGTGGCAGCGTTTTTATATATATATATATATTTTTTTTAAAAACCCATCACAGTTGATGTAATGTTTATTTTTAAGTCTATAAAATGTATATTAATTGATCGTGGAATAAATTTGTTAGTTGGATAGCACTACAAATTATCCTGTTTATATAAACGACAACAAAATTCAACATAATGGTTATTTAAGCCAATTTTACCAAATTTGATGGGACAGTTTTGGTAGTCACGTTGTCTATTTTGCCAGGTATAACAGTTTCTGCAAGCTCTTGTGCTACTGCAATGAGGAATTTCTAATTGAAAGAATGAATAATGTGAGGCTTGGTGCAACAGACAAAATATTCAGGAAAAGGCTCTCCTACTTGTAACAAGACGCTGGAAATATGAGTTAATTTTCTAATTTCAAACAGGACAGCTGACAGATACATTTTTTGCATAGAGCAAACATGCAAATAGTTTAATGGTTTATTAATTCAGTCAACAGTTAATATTACAAATATTTAAAAATTACTTAATATAAATAGTTGGCAGCAAATCATTCCAGTACAGAATTATCACCAGTACAACAGACAGACTGGAGGAATTAGACATCAACAGAAGTATGCAAAAGAAATATAAAAGTTGAAAGGAAAATTAAATCAAGCTTGAGGTGATCTTGTGTCCAAAAAGCATGGGTTCTCCTTTATTTAAAAATCAAACAAAATGTCTAATCAACTTTCCCCTATAAAGTACAAAAAGGAACAGAACTGGCAGAAGTTGATGGCTGTCTAAATTTGCATATCAAAGAACCATTAGTTGCTAATTACAACCTAAACACTCCTGTAAACCACCGCTCTGAATCTATACACAAGCATTTAATTAGAATCTAGAGACTTTAACAATATTACAAAGATTTCGCTCCAAAAATAATTCAACATAAAATAAACTTTAGGAATTAGCATCATAAAATTATATTTTCCACATAAAAATACAAAATAATATTAATGACACTGGCTGAATAAGAAAATCATTCCAAGTATCATGCTACCGTTGAAAAAGTAGTCATATTTTAAAAGTAAAATAAAACAAAATAAGCAAATATGCATGAAAAGTATCTCCTTTTTTTCTTTTTTTTAGCAAAACACTATCCAAAATAACTACAATCATTTACATCAGTACAAAGATCTCTGGATTTAAAAATATTAGCATGACAAAGGGGTAAAATTTCTGACAGTAAAAAAATGACATTGTGGATAACTAGTCTGCAAATATGCAATGAAAAAAATAAATCTGCATTAAAAGGTTTACACTGTTATTCTTTTTCTTTTCTTACAAACATTAGAAACAGTATTGCACATCACAACACAGAGTCGAGGTTAATCAGCCTTCCAAAATGTGTTATATTCAAGTCTTTCAGCATCTTTGAGGAAAGGCCTCACTTGGCCAGATGCAACAGGGGTTAAAATGTCAAGTGTTTCCCATAAAATATATTTTGCTTATGTTTTCTTTGCAAAAACACAGCGTGATTTAAAAAAATTAATTTCTCTGCAGAGCCCTGCATCTGGGCAGAAATACATACATTCGGGGAACACAGTATGTGAACAAGCTTATTAGAATATAAAAATAATACAATCAAAACAAAATAATTACATTTCTACAAAAATAGTGAAATAAATATGATTTCTTTAAAAAAGATGCATTACAGTGTTTACCATTTTCTTCATGGCAATGCTGAATAATTCAGGTGCTACAGTGTCACAGGAAAGAAATGACAGCAGATGAAACAAAAATCATTCTACTACCACCCCATCCTAAAAAGGATTCACTTAATATTTAAATTAAATTAATTTAACAAAATATATGAGTGATTATGTCTTTAGTTATATTTCAGGAGCTGGGGATATTTCAATTTACTGCACTTACTTTCTGCACAGTTTTAAATAGCAGAGCCCTCCTAAGGTTACTATAATAGTTTACAAATGTTTAGACCCTTCCAAATTTAGGAAGCAGAATGTATGGAAAAATAAAATTATCAATTTGTTAAATCATTTATTTGCTAGATTAAATTATATATGCAGATCTTTTGATAATAAACAGCAAAACTATCGATTTCTCTTCTAAATTCAGAAAAATTGAGGTATTGCAAAGGAGATGCCATCAGTCAAAAAGTGTGCCCTAAAACTGCTGACTGTTGGAAAAAATTCTCACCAAGATACAAAAGTAGTGCATAACAAATGCCAATATGGATGTCTGAAAATTGAACAAATTTGGCAGAGAAAAAATACTCCAAATAGCCTGGAGAACCATGGTAAGTAACAAATGGGAGCATTAGCCAATAAATAAATTAGTAAAAAAGCTATTCTTCAAAACAGCATAGACTTCAAACATTTTAAAAGTTGCATCACAATCACTAAACAGCAGAGTTAGACAAACTACATACACAAAAGCACACCAGGAGACCACCAATGTTCAAGACCAACACCTTGCTTACATAAAAAGATTGTCCCTAAGGATTATATACGGTTGTTTTATACAGCATATGCTTGTAATGGCATGATCACCTATTTTAAAAATAAATAATTGACACCCGCATAACTTTCTGCAGCTTACTAATACATTTTTTCAATCTAGTGTGATTAAACTGCAGAGAAATTCAATGCTCCATGCCAAACCAGATTAATTTAATACCATATTCATCTCCATTTTGACTTTAAAATGGTTAGGTTTAGTACTTCATGTTCCTCATATGACAAAATCAGTACCATTTTATATTTTTAGAGAGGACTGATAGGAGGGAAGGGACTTTTAAGAGTTTGGTGATTGTTTAGTAGTGTGCTGACCATCTTTGGTTTGTAGAGAAAGTCGGACCATTATACCAAAGAGTTTCATGAAAGGGGCAAAGAAGTCAAAGCTTTTAAGTTTTTTTACCATTTAATAATTTGTTTTAAATTCCTAGCTAGCTACTTCTAGATTTCTACTTTGGACAACAATTCACTGAACACTAAAACTAAACCCACATATTAACAAGATTGCACAGGGAAATACAAGATTACATCCAGTCTGCAGAAATCAAACTCCACAACCCACCAGGTCACGATAGTGGCTGCACTTCTATTCTAAAAGCTAATTTGCATAATGTACACAAAGTGTAGCAGTAGGACATTGTCGTTACAGGAGTCACATTTATGCATGCAAGTTAGGTTTTCTCCTCATTTTCTTTAAAAGTATTATTGTATTTTTCATGCTAACTAATTTTTCTGAATGCCAGATTTGACATTGCATTCACTGTTGTGAAGAACATGTATGAATATACTAAATATACTACTGCATGCATTAGGTGTACAAGTAAACATGCAGTTGTTTAAATTCACATTGTAAATTGTGGCAGTCTAGGCCATTGCTGCCTGCATTTAATTATTTCTTTATGCAGCTGTTATTATTGTTTCTGATCCCATTTTGTTACTGTGTGTTCTGGCATTAAATACAACACTATATAGCAGCAAAGCTCCTAATGCAGCTCAAGAATAATACAAATGCTAAAATAGTTAAACCAGATCAGTCTCGAGGTATTATTTCTTGCAAGTCAAAATGGAGAGCAAAAACGTAACCTATTTTTTAAAAAGTTTGTGTATATATTGCAAATAGCAACATTAAAAAATAAAATTTTGTGTGGCAGAAATCACTCATCTATAGCTAATCTTGCCTCCTACTATGTGCTACCTTTGGTAAAATTACTAGGGATAGGTCTTGGAGATGAAACTGAGCTTCCTGAAATAAGTGCATGCTCCACCCATTAAAGATAGCAGCAAACTGTGCGCCCCTAAGTGGCAACAATCTCACTTCTAAGTTTATTTTATATAAAAAAATAACTTGAAAAAACTACAAAAAATCCTTTTTTTCTCAAAAACATGAAAGTACCTCAAAAAAGTTAGTAAAGCCTGAGATGCAGGGTTTTGGTGACAAACAGAGGCCTGTAGTGTATTAGCTGCTACATATGATGTACGCATTGAGAGCTGGGGTAGGAGGCAGAGGAATGCACTTATTTCTCCTAACTAGTCATGGTTTCTTCAGCTTTTTAAAACCTCATGCACTCTCCTATCTTCATCCGTCATGATCCTTCAGGCGTCTGAATGTTCTGTTCAGCTCCAGCGGAAGTGAACTTGTCGAGGGCGGTCGGCCCCTTCCTTCACCAGTGGCTTGTGGAATTCTCGCCCTGCACGTGAGTGGATATTTGCCCAACAAAATTCACAGTAATACTGCAGACAAGTGACATTGGCACAGAAAAATGGAGCAAACTTTCCACCACACCGGGCCCCCTGGCATTCATCACACATTTGATCATCTAGCACATATGGCTTAACTTCCACCTGTTGGAACAAAATAAAATTTATCATAAATATCTCTTCCCAAAAAGTCTGCAAAATCTCTTTGGATCAATAGAACTGGTATAAATAGTTAAAAATATGCAAGTTTAAAAACTGCGGCTGCAACATTACAAATGCTCACAAAGAATCAGGGTCATCATGACCCATGAGGTCTTTTTGTCAATTTTTTCTCTCAATTATTGTCGCAGATTGTATGAAGGGACACATTAAGGTCTAGGGCGTTTCATCCAATATCCTCACTCCCACCTTCCTTCACTCCCCCAAAACAATGATTCAGTACATTAAGGACATGAGTGTGTGTAAACTCACAAAGTATATCTATTTAATGTGCTTCTTCAAAAGTGGTTAATTTAAAGTTTTATTCTTTGGCCATACATCAGAGGTGTGCTCCAGTCCTCTCGATAAAGGCTACAAACAAATGGGTAGACAATGCTTGAAGAAGGGTCATAGCCCAAAACATCCACAGTCTATTTGCCTCAGGAGATGTTGCCTGTCCTGTTGAGTTTCTCCAGCAGTATGGTTTTGCTCAAGATTCCAGCATCTGCAGTCGCTTGTGTGTACCATTTTATTAATCTTGTTGATTATTTTCTATACAATCCACAAACCATTGTGGTCACATTACAACTATTCAGATCTTAAAAATGGGCATTTTATCCGATCCATCCCTCAATATTATTCTATCCGAATTATAGGAAACAACAAACAACATTCTCAGTTAAATCTGAGCGTATACAAATTATAATAGACCTGTCGGCAGAATATACCTGTTCATACCACTCCAACAAAATCTATATAAATGCTAATGCTAATTCCTCAAACAAAATCAAATTTATAATATTTTTTTAAATGATCTTGGGAAAGCATAAGAATTGAAATCTTAAGTCAAAATGAACTCTGCATTTCCAATAGAACCATGTTTGATTGAAGGGAAAAAAAAGTTAAATTACTGATTACCTAAACTTCAAAATCTGCATGTAATCTATTCCTTATGAATACAGCAATATACAACATTTACTTCATGCCACATGCATCAAAATAGATACCAACAACATATGCAATGTTTGTTCACTTGAAATAAAGGACAGGAAAGAAAATCTGATTCATACAGCTTGGAGTGTAGGAAGAAAGTGCAGATGCTGTTTTATATCGAAAATAGACACAAAATGCTGGAGTAACTCAGTGGGACAGGCAGCATCTCTGGAGAGAAGAAATAGGTGACATTTTGGGTCAAGACCCTTCTTCACACTCATACAGCGTGGAAACAGGCCCTTTGGCCCAACGCTTACGCCAACCAAAGTGTCCAATCCACACAGGACCCACCTGCCTGCATCCCTCCAACCCTACTCTATCTTTGTACCTGTCCAAATGTTGCTTTTCAAAAATGGATTCAATGCACACGATAGAATCTTGAGGCAACTGACATGAGAGGTAAAAAAAGCACAAGCGTGATCACCAAATTTTGCTATCCAAGACATTTAAATTAAATATCCAATAGGACAAAATATATATATATTCTTATTAGCACCATCAATGCCAGAAGCAGAAGGCACAGACCAAGACCAAAGTCCTTAGTGCCAACTTGGTATTACTAGCTCTACCTTTGAGCAATTTTCCAATGTCAATCAGCTGCTGAAGTTTCTCTGTTCAAAATATTAAAGTTTGCTGCTGCACTGCATTGTTAAAAAAAAAGTACAGCATTTGGTTATTCTTTGTGAAAGCTCATGTTTTAATGTACAGTGCCCTCCATAATGTTTAGGACCGAGACCCAAAATTTATTTATTTGCCTCTGTACTCCACAATTTGAGATTTGTAATAGAAAAAAAAAATCACATGTGGTTAAAGTGCACATTGTCAGATTTTAATAAAGGCCATTTTTATACATTTTGGTTTCACCATGTAGAAATTACAGCAGTGTTTATACTTAGTCCCCCTCCATTTCAGGGCACCATAATGTTTGGGACACAAAATGTCATGTAAATGAAAGTAGTCATATTTAGTATTTTGTTGCAATGACTGCTTGAAGTCTGTGATTCATGGACATCATCAGTTGCTGGGTGTCTTCTCTGGTGATGCTATGCCAGGCCTGTATTGCAGCCATCTTTAGCTTATGCTTGTTTTGGGGGCTAGTTCCCTTCAGTTTTCTCTTCAGCATATAAAACGCATGCTCGATCAGGTGATTGACTTGGCCATTTTTTAGCTTTGAAAGAATTGACCATTTTTGAAAGCTTTGAAAAACTCCTTTGTTGCCTTAGCAGTATGTTTTGGATCATTGTCTTGCTATAGAATTAACTGCCAGCCAATAGGTTTTGAGGCATTTGTTTAAACTTGAGCAGATAGGTGGTGTCTATGCACTTCAGAATTCATTATGCTATGACCATCAGCAGTTGTGTATCGTCAATGACAATAAGTGAGTCAGTACCTTCAGCAGCCATACATGCCCAGGCCATAACATCCCCACCACCGTGTTTCACAGATGAGGTGATATGCTTTGGATCTTGGGCAGTTCCTTCTCTCCTCCCTACTTTGCTCTTGCCATCATTATGATCTAAAAGTGAATCTTCGTCTCATCTGTCCACAAGACCTTTTATCCAGTACTGTGGTTGCTCTTCCAAGTATTTCTTGGCAAACTGTAACCTGGCCATCCTATTTTTTTGGCTAACCAGTGGTTTGCATCTTGCAGAGTAGTCTCGTATTTTTGTTCATGAAGTCTTCTGCGGACAGTGGTCATTGACAAATCCACACCTAAATTCTGAAGAGTGTTTCTGATCTGTTGGACAGGTGTTTGGGGATTTTTCTTTATTATAAAGAGAATTCCAAACAGTTGATTTTGGTAAGCCTAAGGTTTGGCTGATGTCTCTAAGTTTTATTTTTGTTTCTCAGTCTCACAGTGGCTTCTTTGACTTTCATTGGCACAACTTTGGTCCTCATGTTGATAAAACAGCACGAAAAGTATACAAAGGTGATGGGAAGACTGGAGAAAAGACTGGTTGCTGAGAGCTCTCTTCTACTCGCATTAAGGAGGTAATTAAACACACATGAGCAATTACAAACATCTATGAAGCCACGTGTCCCAAATATAATGGTTCCCAGAAATGGGATGACTATGTATAAACACTGCTGTAATTTCTACATGGTGAAACCAAAATGTATAAAAATGGCCTTTATTAAAATCTGACAATGTGCACTTTAATCACATGTGATTTTTTTCTATTACAAATCTCAAATTGTGGAGTACAGAGGCAAATTTATTAGCTCTAATCCATATTCCTCTGCAATGGTCCAACTTTAACAGTTGCTAAATAATTATTCTATATGTATATGCAAAGATTTTTTCTAGTCTGAGTTTACTCATTGCAGTCATTGCTGAATTTCACAGGTAACAAATGTGTAGCGTTTTCTTTAGGCAGTGTTTGTTCATTTTTTGCTTAGTGTACAATGTGTGTTTAGCTGTTGAATTTTAGAGGACTTCCAAAATTAAATTAAAAGAGGTAATCGGATCTGGTAAGCTCAAAAGGTACCACTTACCCGTTTATCTATATCTCCATGCTGTAGCTGAACAAATCGAGCACTGATGGCAGCTATATAGCTCTGCTGATTTGAAAAAGCAACACGCCCCGCACCTTTTGGGTACTTCAGCTCTGGGTCAGTATCAATTCCTGCATAACACACTCCACCATAAAGGCGATCCATTATCATTGCTAGCTCCACTAAGAAAAAGTACAAAAACTTTTAAAACTCAGAATATGTACTGAAGTGAACAAATCATGTAAAATAGTACTAATAAACAGAAGGTCCTTCAATTGCCACTGTATTGTAAAACGTATAATTATTTAAGAGATGCCAGTATATTAATAAGTTAGTTTATTGGCCAAGTATTCACATACAAGGAATTTGCCTTGGTGCTCTGCCCACAAGTAACAACATGACATACAGTGACAGTTACGAATGACTCAGAAAACACTAAACATTAATAATAATAAAACATTAATGATAAAAAACCCATTGATCAAGCAAGTTTCCACAATTCTAGTTAAATGATCTGCTTCATTTTCAGCATTGAACATTTTGGTGAAATTGCCTTACATTGCTTGATATTATCAACCTTGAAAGGGTTCAGAGAAGATTTATGATGTTACCAAGACTGGAGGTTGTGAGCTATAGGGAGAGCTTGAGTAGGCTGGGTTTCTAATCCTTGGAGTGCTGGAGGATGAGGGGTGATCTTATAGGGTAGACAAAATCATGAGAGGAATGGATCGGGCAGCGAATCGTCCGATCAGCAGAGAAGATTATTGGCTGCAACCTTTCCTCCATTGATGAACTGTACACTGCAAGGGCCAGGAAGCGAGCGGGCAAGATCATCTCTGACCCCTCTCACCCTGGCCATAAACTGTTTGAATCACTTCCCTCTGGAAGGCGACTCCGGACTGTCAAAGCTGCCACAGCCAGACATAAAAACAGTTTTTATCCACAAGTAGTTGCCCTACTCAACAGCCAAAAATCTGTAGCCTCCCTTTGATCTGGTATTTTGTTGGTTCACATGCTTGATCAATGGTGTTTTATCATTAATGTTTTATTATTATTAATGTTTAGTGTTTTCGGAGTCATTCGTAACTGTCACTGTATGCCATGTTGTTACTTGTGGGTGGAGCACCAAGGCAAATTCCTTGTATATGAATACTTGGCCAATAAACTTACTTATTTACTTACTTAGATGCACCGTCTCTTGCCCAGAGTAGGGGAATTGAGGACCAGAGGACATAGGTTCAAGGTGAAGGGGAAAAGATTCAATAGGAATTGGAGGGGTAACGTTTTCACACAAAGGGTGGTGGGTGTATGGAACAAGCTGCCAGAGGAGGTAGTTGAGGCAGGCAGTATCCCAACGTTTAAGAAACAGTTAGACAGGTACATGGATCGGACAGGTTTGGAGGGATATAGACCAAGCACAGGCAGGTGGGACTAGTGTAGCTGGGACATTATGGCCTGTGTGAGCAAGTTGGGCCGAAGGGCCTGTTTCCACACTGTTTCACTCTGTGACTCTATGATACTGCCTCAAAAATCAATTGTACAAATTTGACAATGTATTTTTAGTGAACTATTTTCAAGGAATAGTGTGAATAAGACTCAATATAATGCTTTTAATTTTGTTTTGCATCTGTCATTTTAAACCCACACTATTCATCACTTCTAGAGTTCCATTAGTTAGTTCAATTCAGCAGTCAAAAAATAAATATGTAAATAAAGTAAATAAGTAAAAATAAACTTCAGAAATTTACCACTGTTGGAATAGTCTGGTAGGCAGACTAACTTTGCCTCGATTAATGTCAAGTAGGAGCCACTTACTTTAATATTTAGGTATTCAAATACTTTTTTGTAGGATTCCAAAGAAAAGATGGATAGAAATTAAAGGGAGAGGAACTCTGAAGTTTCCCAAACAATTTTGTTAGAGGTAAACTTCGCAGGATGAGGTATAAGCACCGAGGGTGGAAGACATTTTGAGCTTAGATATCTAAAGTCGTGAATGTCAATTGGTAGATGAAAAAGGGCAAGCGGTGCAAAAGAACAATCTGGAAAATGTAAATCTTATGAAGGCTGAACTTGGTGCTGTGGCAGGAGTAGAAAACCATTGTTTTGACTTTCCCTATTGAAAACGTAACAATACAGGGGCAGTGGAGAAGTTAACGGTATATGTGGCAGATAGAATTCAGCGTCACCATCATAGACACACAATCCAGTTCTATATATGTGGATTAAGTTGCCCAACAAAACATGCTACTATGAAGCTAGATGGGATGAAGAATGGATACTTATGGACACTGCCAAATTGACAGTGTGGTAAGAGATTGCTAAAGATTACATCAAGCACTGGAGTAACTCAAGTAGGTCAGGTAGCATCTCTGGGAAACATGGATAGTTGATGTTTCGGGTCGGGACCCTTATTCCGGGGAAAGGACAAAGCCTGGCAGATAATAGTTTGATACACATGAGGAGGGTTCTTTGACAGACAGATAGCTGGACAAAAAGCAGAGATGAAAATAACTGAAGAGTTGTGAATTGTGAAGCTAGAGGAAGGAATATAGGTGGAAGTGCAAGGGGAGAAATAGGTGAAATCCACATTGTATGACTATGACTCCACATGGGGCACAGGGACTTAAGGTACTTGGAAAGATACAAGAGCAGTCACACAAACTGAAGAACAGAGAAACTGGAAGAAGATAGTATGCTTAATTATGTTAAAGTCTTCAGAGACTGAGGATAACAAAGAACAATAACAGCATTTGTACATCAGTTGAATATGTTAAAGATTTTGAGTAGAGCTCTTTTAGATCCGTGGATGTCAGAAATCATAGAAATGTTCAAAATGAGTTGCACCAGATATGAACAATTCAGGGAAGTAATGGGTATAATAATTTAGGGTCGATGGTTTGATAGGAAAGCCAATTTAAAAAAAAAAAAAAAAAAAACCCCAAAAAAACAGGCTATGACAATTATTTTGAAAGCAAAGAGATGGTCGAACAAATAACCATTTTCAACCAGATAGAATGGTAATCAGTAGGAAATGGTCAAATGAACAGTAATTAATTTGCACTGTCAAGATGAAACCACATATTTTATGCTGGCACAAGTGTACGTGCATAGATTTTGCTTGGTCAGCAGTATAGGACCTTTCAGGTTAGGACAAATGTAATATTTGATTATGGTTTAAGTATTTTAGCATTTTAAAATATGCTATTATGCTATATTGGAAAAAAAATCATTTCAAATACTTCAGTGAAGTTTTCTTTACCAGCTCTCAGAGGACGAGGAACCCCTCCTACAAAGATGGTTTTGCGAGGATCAAGTGGCTGTGAACCATCCATTACAAAGTCGCTGTCACTTAAATTCCATGGCCGAATCTGGACCTGATTAAATGAATAGAGCACGTTCAGTCCACTCAAATACTACTATACAAAAACAATCTTCAATCAGAGAACTGCAACTGGCACTCTTTGACATCAATGAAGAAATCTTGGTGAAAAACAAAAGGACATTTACTATCAAATAAACACAATAGTGTGGATATTTAGGTGAAATAGGCAATATTTGCTGACAATTTCATGCATAGCAAACAAGTTCAGTGCAATGCTGAACGTTCATGGGCTGTAAGTCCACACTACCTTTGGTGCAAAAGCTGCCAACGACCCCGTGGTCAGAGATAACTCAGGGACAGCTGCCTCATTGATTTCAAAGGAGGGGGTGGAATGCAATGGACTCAGGCAAGTATATGTTCCCATAAAGTGCTAAACTGCATTTTTTAAATATTTAAATGTGTTTTAGGGCATTCATTTCTCCTGACATGTTTCAGAATTTGATCTTTTCATGAACATTTAAAATGTTTGAAGCGTTTGACAGTTTTAGTTATGTCATAGAAACTAACCACAAAAATTGGATGAACTTTAATCTGTAACTTCTAAATGGGAGGATCACTTAATACAGTTGTGCATTCCTGCCCATTACAACCCCACCACTTCTCAAAATGAATGCAAGATTGTTAGGTTAGGTTTGTTGCCAACACACCACTAGTAAGATTTTACATGTGTTATACCCAACCTTTATACTTCCATGAAGGATTCAAATATAATAAATGAATTCAAGATTTAAAAAAATCACAATCAGAGAAACAGGTGAATAAGTGGTTTAGTCATTATACTTCAGGGTAATTTACAGACTCTTAGTCATTAGACTTGTGAACAGTTTATAAAGCACGTTTGAACACACATTTAGATTATATCCAGAAATCTGATAACAGCACTGTCATTTACAAACGTATGCAAACTACTGTTGAATATGGCTACTCTACTTTTTTGCAAGTGGGGTGGAAAAGTTATGATTCCCAAAAAGCATTAAACATTTTGAATGCTTGGTTTGAGTAAACAAACCGTTAGTACAAACAAACCTTGGCCATTTGACCTGTCAGTGTATGAATGAACAACTAATTATATCAGTAATTTGCTTCACTGCATTGTTAACCTGAAGTCATGTGTAATGATGCTTTTCTGGGATTAATAATTTGATATTAGTACTAATTTACAAAGAAATAATGTGCAGGTGGTGTCAGGGGGTTATTCAGTCCCTGTATAGCAGGTAACTATATTCACTAAGGAGAAATATATTAGAGTTACAGATTTCAGAAAGGAAACAAGGGTATTCTAGAGAATCTTAACATAAAGAAGAGGATATATTTGATGTCTTCGCAGGCATAAAGGGGGATAAATCCCCAGGTTACTGTGGACGGCAAGGAATGAGATTGATGGGGTCCCGAAATAAATTTTAAATCTTTTCTGGCCAAGTGACTGAGGACTGCAAATGTGATAGTTAATTAAGAAGGGCAGTAGGGATAAGCTAGATCAGAGGCCAAGTGAGTCTATCATCAGTTGTCAACAAATTATTGGAAAAAAAAATTGAACACAGGAATAATCTACACTTGGAAAGGCAACGATTCATCAGGGATAGTCAGCATAGTTTTGTCTGTAAAAGATACTGCCAGCTAATTTGGACTATTTTTTTTTTCAGAAGAGATTAACAAAATGTACTGATGAAGAAAGTCCTTTGACTAGGTCCCACATGGAAAACTGTCCAACAGGATAGAACTCAGAAGATCCAAGGCAATAGGGCAAATTTGATGTAAAATTGCCCTGATAATAGGAAGTAGAAGGGAAGGCTAGAAGGGATCTGAGAAAGGGTTTTTAATACTAATCTTAAAATATACAGCATGAAAAGGTGGCGGATACTCTTCCAACGTTTATAAAGTATCTGGAAAAACACTGGGATAGATCAGGTATTGAAAATAAAAGCTACGGAGCAAGTGCGGGTCCACACAGACATAGTGGGCTGAGGGGCCTGCTTCTGTTCTGTGTGATTGACACATTGACAATATTGCAATGTGGGATAATTATTTATATATTTATGTTGTCAAACAACCTTGATGATATTCTGATATTTAAAATTCCAATTTGGGATTAATAAACTTTAGTTAGAAGATAATGTCACCAGATTACAATAAATATACTCCAGACCATTCACAAGCATTAAATTATAAGGAAACCTGCTTGCCTATCGCTTAACGTACAGTACATTCATTTATAGGTTTACTCTCTTTCATGCAACTCAAGAACTATAGTGCGATTAAAATAGGTATCTACATATATATCTATAAATTTACTGGTTTGTCCTTGATGGTAGGGCTTGAAACGCAAAGATAGAGTTTGCCATCCTCTTCAATGCAAGCATCAATCAGAGCCTGGACAGAACTCTCCTCCTGAAATAGGAGAAATGCATAGCCTGTAATAGAAAAGGAAACTAAATCAGCAAGCAGTCATTTTGTGCCTTGAATTATATTTCAAAATACAAATTGTTAATTTGTTTGCTGTACAGTAATATTTAAATCACACAGCAGTTAAAAGGGCCATCAGAAAAAAATGTACCTACACTGACATTACTTTTGTTATCCATTTTATAAAAATGTTGTATCAGTCTTTTTTTAAATGACGTTTCCCAAAACATTATGTACGATTGGCATTTGGGATCCGGTGCAAGACACAATCAAATAATAGAATAAATATTCCTCAAATGAAACAATAGACTGCCAAGAGATTGTATTACCTCATACACCATATAATACTAGGACAGCAGGAAACCAAATTAATCTGTGCCATAATGCTAGGTACACCCCAGGACAAAACTCTTTTGCAGTGACATTTTGAATTCTGGATTCAATTTTCTCACAATGACTTTGCTTCATCTCAGTCTGTGTACACTTTAATAAACAAAAAGTATATATTTCCTTAGATTGACAGCAACACGCTGGTTACCAAGCTCATGAAAATGGGTCTCTGTGAATCTCTCTGCAACTGGATCCTCGACTTCCTCATGAACAGACTACAGTCTGTACGAATTGGCTAACACACTTCCTCCTCAATAATAATCAGTACGGGAGCACCTCAAGGCTGTGTGTTCAGTCCCATGCTCTACTCACTCTATACTCATGACTGTGTAGCCGGACACAGTGCAAACTCCATCATCAAGTTCGCCGATGACACCACCGTTGTTGGACGAATTACAGATGGCAAGTCAGAATATTGAAGTGAGACTGATCAACTGACCAAATGGTGCCAGCACAACAACCTAGCTCTCAATGCCAGTAACACCAAGGAACTGATTATGGACTTTGGAAGAGGAAGGATGAGGACCCATAAACCTGTCTATATCGACGGGATGATGGTGGAGAGAGTCAAAAGCTTCAAGTTCCTGTGCGTGAATATTTCTGAAGATCTTTCCTGGACACAGCACACTGATGCAATTATAAAGAAAGCACAGGAAGCCTCTACTTCCTGAGAATATTACGGAGATTCGGTATATCAGAGAAGATTATCTTGAACCTCTACAGGTGTACAGTAGAGAGTCTATTATCTGGCCTGGGTCGGCAACTTGAATGCGAACCAGGAGCGAAGAAGACTGCAAAAACCTCCCCACCATCGAAGTGATTTACCAGATTCGCTGCCTCAAAAAGGCAGCCACCATCATCAGACACCCACACCACCCTGGCCACACACTCATTTCACCCCTGCATACAGGAAGAAGGTACAGGAGCCTGAAAACTGAAACACCCGGGTTCAGGAATAGCTTCTTCCCTACAGCCCTTAGGCTATTAAACACTACAACCTCAAATAAGCTCTGAACTACATCGACAATAATGCTGGAGAAACTCAGCAGGTGAGGCAGCATCTAAGGAGCAAAGGAAATAGGCAACGTTTCGGGTCGAGACCCTTCTTCAGACTGATGTGATGGTGGGGGGGCGGGAAGAAGAAAGGAAGAGGCGGAGACAGTGGGCAAGGGAGAGCTGGGAAGGGGAGGAGAAAGCAGGGACTACCTGAAATTGGAGGTCAATGTTCATACCACTGGGGTGTAAACGGCACAAGCGACATATGAGGTGCTGCTCCTCAAATTTATGATGGGCCTCACTCTGGCCATGGAGAAGGCCCAGGACAGAAAGGTCGGATACGGAATGGGAGGGGGAGTTGAAGTGCTGAGCCACGAAAAGAGAGAGGCCACGACGATCACTTCCCAGCCTCAGGAGACCGAGAGCCGAGGGGCTCCAGCCCCAGGACATCGGGAGCAGTGCAGCGGTCGAGGGGCTCCAGCCCCTGGAGACAGGGATCATCACAGCGGCCAGTGGGCCCCAGCTCCGGGTGACCGGGAGCAGCGCAACGGCTGATGGACCCCAGCTCCGGGCGATCGGGAGCATTGCAGCGGCCCATGGGCCCCAGCTCCGGGCGACCGGGAGCGGCGCAACGGCCGATAGGCCCCAGCTACAGGAGACAGAGGAAGCGGCATGCCCAAAAGGGGGTGGAACGAGAAGGCCCCCCTCAACGACACCTTTGGTTACGCCACCTGAAACTCACCTCACCGCTGGATTCCTGAGCCCAGGAAAGCTGAGGCAATTCACCGAAGCGGTGGGAATGAGGGGACATGGAAATGATCAGTGACTCTAAAGACAATGGAGTTCAAACTGGCATCTTTAAACGTGCGCAGTATAAAGAGGACTGCGCGATGTGTTAATGCCTTACAGTACCTGGCCAAGGTCAAGGCAGATGTGACTTTTCTTCAGGAGTGCGGGCTGCCACACCTCCGCTGCTATCGGAGGTGGTCGCGATGGTGGCCCCACGGACTGTCTGTGTGGTCAGGGGGGAATGACTGTCGTGCTTCCGGCCTGGGGATTTTGCTGCGGGGAGGGAACTTCGCCATCACTGAGGTCAGGGAAGTGGTTGGAGGGCGTCTCCTCGTGGTGGATGGTATGTACCGTGGCTCTCCGCTCCGGCTGATAAATCTGCATGCCTCACCCACGCAGAGCGAGCGGCTGGCCGTTCTTCAGCAGCTCCCAGTGCTGCTGGCCACGCCCCGGCAGCTCGTTCTGGCCGGTGACTTCAACTGCATCATTGATGCGGCTGGACGATCCAGCAGTGCCGACAGCAGACTGGACAGTGCATCCAAGTTCCTGATGGAGATGGTAAACGACGCAAAGCTGCGTGACGCCTTCAGCGACCCTGCAGGCGGGTCCCAGCCGCGGTTCACCTGGTCGAGATCGGACGGTTTAGCCCGATCTCGGATAGACTTTGTCTTCATGACGAAGGCCGTCACGGTGAGACACACTGACCTCACGCCAGTGTTCTTCTCCGACCACTGCCTCCTTCAGGCTTCCTGTCACCTACAGGAGGACCGAAAGGCAGGCTGAGGGACGTGGAAGTTAAACATGAAGCTGTTGACCCCAGAGAATGTCGAGGAGCTAAAGAGGGACTACGCATGTTGGAGAACGGTGAAGCCCCTCTTTGACTCCCCCACACTCTGGTGGGAAGCAACCAAGGAGAACATTAAGAGGTTCTTCATAATTAAAGGGGTTCAGAGAGCAAGACAGTCAGAGGGAATTGTGCCAACTCCAGACAGATTTGCAACAACTGTTCCTTCTGCAGTCGAGCGGGGTGGATGTGAGGGAGGAACTTAGAGAGTTCAAGGACCGGCAAGCTCAGCTCTTCACCTCTGAATCCTCCAAGATCATCTTCCGATCCAGGGTCCGCCACGTGGAGCAGGATGAGACGTGCTCACGTTTCTTCTTCCATAAGGTTCACAGGGGGAGCTCTGTGATGAACAGCCTTAGGGAGGAGGACGGCACGGTAGCATCCTCACAGACAGACATGCTGAGGATCTGCAAATCCTTTTACACAGATTTGTATGACCAAAAGACCACAGACAGTACCTCCTCCCAAAACGTCCTGTCCTCAATCACGGAGGTCTTGGAGGACAGCAAGCGGGAGAGTCTGGACCAACCACTGACCCTAGAGGAGCTGACTGGCTCCATCCGTTCCTTTGACTCGAATAAAACTCCCGGAAGCGATGGCTTACCGGCCGAGTTGTATTTGGCTCTGTGGGACTGGATGGGCCCGGATCTGCTAGAAGTGTACAATGGCATGCTTCTAGCTGGTAGCATGTTAGACTCCATGAGGAAGGGCAACATCACCCTAATCTACAAGCGGAAGGGGGAGATGAAGGACATAAAGAATTGGAGACCCATAACACTCTTGAATGTAGCCTACAAGATCCTGTCTAAGGCCATCGCCAACCGGATCAAGTCTGCTCTGGGACAGGTGATCCACCCGGACCAAACCTGTGCTGTACCTGGCAGGAAAATCTCAGACAGCCTAGCGCTGCTGAGAGATACCATCACCTACGTGCAGGACAGACGGGTGGATGACTGCCTAGTCAGCTTGGATCAGGAGAAGGCCTTCGACAGGATTTTGCACACGTACATGAGGGACGTGCTCTCCAAAATGGGTTTTGGGGAGAGAATCAGGAATTGGATCAAACTGCTCTACACCAACATCCGTAGTGCAGTTCAAATCAAGGGGTGGGAATCAGACAGTTTCCCTGTAAGGTCTGGAGTCAGGTAGGGTTGCCCTCTCTCTCCTGTCTTGTTTGTCTGCTGTATTGAACCTTTTGCCGAATCCATCAGGAAGGATGCGAGCATAAGAGGAATGACATTGCCAGGCAGTGGGGGCATTCAAGTAAAGACCTCCCTGTACATGGACGATGTCGCTGTCTTCTGCTCGGATCCAGGGTCGGTCCGCAGACTGATTAGTATCTGCGACCAGTTTGAGTCGGCCACGGGAGCCAGGGTGAACTGCAGGAAGAGCGAGGCCATGCTCTTTGGCAACTGGCCCGACAGATCTTCCGTCCCCTTCACCATCAAGCCTGACTTCTTGAAGGTGCTGGGGATCTGGTTCGGGGGGGCTGAGGCATGTAACAAAAATTTGGTTGGAGCGGATCGCCAGAGTGGGGAGGAAGCTGGAGCTGTGGAGGCAACGCTCCCTCTCCATAACGGGAAAGAATTTGGTCATCAGGTGTGAGGTGCTCTCGGGGCTGATGTACTTGGCACAAGTGTGGCCTGTCCCTCCCTCCTACGCCACAGGGATCACCCGGGCCATCTTCCAGTTCATCTGGGGGTCGAGGATGGACCGGGTGCGACGGGCCACAATGTACAAGTCGGCAGAAAAAACGGGGGTAAAAGCGTGCCCAACGTCGCCCTCATTCTGATGGCCACCTTCGTGTGTGGCTGCATCAGGTGGAGTGTAGAGCCAAGGCACGTGGGCACCAAGTGTCACTACCTGCTGAGGTTCTACCTGTCCCCGGTGTTGCGAAGGATGGGCCTGGCGCAGATGCTACGCAATGTGCCAGTTAGCTGGACATTGCCGCCCCATCTGTCGTCGGTGGAAGGGTTCTTCCGGACCAACACCTTTGACCACATGTCCATCGGGCAGTGGTCAGCACAGAATGTCCTGCAGGCACTGCAGGGAAAGGACTCTATGGACCCGGTGGCGTGGTTCCCTGAGCAGACTGCCCAGCTTGTCTGGCAAAATGCCTCATCGCCAGAACTCACCAACAAGCACCAAGACCTGGCTTGGCTGGCAGTGAGGGGAGCCCTCCCAGTCAGATCCTTCCTGCACCGTCGGAACCTCACTGCCAGCGCACACTGCCCTCGGGACGGCTGCTATGGAGAGGAGACGGTTGCCCACCTCTTTACAGAGTGTGGGTTTGCTAAAAGAGTCTGGAGAAAAATGCAAGGGTCCCTGGTACGCTTTATCCCGAACAGCTCCGTCACAGAGAACTCTGTGATTTACGGACTGTTCCCAGGGACACATTCAGAGGCTGACATCGAGTGCTGCTGGAGGGTCATCAACTCGGTAAAAGACGCCCTTTGGTCTGCCCGAGCATTGTTCACCACCCAGCAGAGCGAGATGTCCGTCAGGGAATGTTGCCGACTGGCCCGCTGCAGACTACAGGAGTACGTGCTGAGGGACGCACTGAAGCTCGGTGCAGCCAACGCCAAGGCTCGGTGGGGGAGGGCAACAGTCTAAGGCCCTTCCGCCGCTGGACATGGGGGGCACGGTATGGTGGAGACGCCCCTCAATATAAGGGAAGGTATCCCACGCCATTGTGCCACATGAGTGGCACGAGTGGGAGACTGATTTGTGGAAATTTGGGGAAAAGAAATGTCTAAACTGTATTCATCAACTTGTACAGCCTCCGAAAATGTCGGATGGATTTTCCGCAAGGTTAATGTATTGTATATATTTATTATTTGAATAAAGTATATTTTGAAATTAAAAAAATCTATTGCATCCGCTGCTCTAGATGTCAGCTGATCTATATCGGTGAGACCAAGCGGAGGCTTGGCGATCGTTTCGCCGAACACCTCCGCTCGGTCTGCAATAACCAACCCGACCACTCGGTGGCTCAGCACTTCAACTCCCCCTCCCATTCCTTATCCGACCTCTCTGTCCTGGGCCTCCTCCACAGCCAGAATGAGCAACACTGCAAATTGGAGGAACAGCACCTCATATTCTGCTTGGGGAGTCTGCATCCTCTCGGCATGAACATCGAATTCTCTCAATTCTGTTTAACCCTTGCTGTCTCCTCCCCTTCCTACCTCTCCCTCAGCCCTCGGGCTCCTCCTTCCCCACCCCCATCAGTCTGAAGAAGGGTTTCGGCCCGAAACCTTGCCTATCTCCTTCGCTCCATAGATGCTGCTGCACCCGCTGAGTTTCTCCAGCATTTTGTGTACCACCGGGAGATCAAGCTGGTTATTGCGAACCGAGCGGAGGTGTGGGGCGAAGCGATCGCCAAGCCTACACTTGGTGTCACCGATGGAGAGCAGTTGACACCTAGAGCTGCGGATGCAACAGATGAGGTTGGACAAGGTGCAGATGAACCTCTGCCGCACCTGGAAAGACTGCTTGGGTCCTTGAATGGAGTCAAGGGGGGAGGTAAAGCAACAAGTGTAGCATTTCCTGCGGTTGCATAGGGAGTGGTTTGGGTGGGAAGGGGCAAATTGACATTATGGAGGGAATCTTTGCTATATTGCACTATTATTGTACTTATATAAACATGGAAAATAGATGGAGTACACCATTCCGCCCTTCGAGCCAGCACCGCCATTCACTGTGATCATGGCTGATCATCCACAATCAGTACCCCGTTCCTGCCTTCTCTCCATATCCCTTGATTCCGCTAGGCCTAAGAGCTCTATCTAACTCTCTTTTGAATGCATCCGGTGAATCAGCCTCCACTGCCTTCTGAGGTAGAGAATTCCACAAATTCACAACTCTCTGGGTGAAAAAGTTTAAATGGCCTACCCCTTATTCTTAAACTGTGGCCCCTGGTTCTGGACTTCCCCAACATCAGGAACATGTTTTCTGCATCTAGCTTGTCCAATCCCTTAATAATGTTTTATGTCCGTGTACACACACACACACACAGATAACCTTTTTTTCTTATTCATTTTATTGTTTGCAGTGTACTATGTTTATATATTGTGTTGTGCTGCTGGAAGTAAGAATTTCATTATTCTATCAGGGACATATGACAATAAAACACGCGACAGGTTTAGCAGTCACAAAGATGTGGTGTGATCATGATAAAAGACTAACTTGGTATTGAAAGAGAAATAGAGACATAAAAAAAAAAGATAGAAACAGGCTCTTTGGCACATTGAATCTACACTGACAATTATGTACCTATTTAAACTAATCCTATCCTAACTGTGTTTTTTTTTTCTCCCCCGCATTCCCAACCTTCCTCCCTATCCCACGCTGACAATTTACAGTGACCAATTATTCCCAAATTCGTGGGGGTGTGGAAGATAATTGGAGGACCTGGCAGAAACACATGAGATTATTTTAAGCATTATATTTAAAAAATAAGAATTCCATTTTTAATCAAGGAAGCTTCAGTTCGGTTAATCATTGATGCCTGGCCGATGAAAATGTGTGCATTTAATATATTTCCATTTAAAAATCACAAATATTAACTTTGCGAAAGAATGCCTTATTTCAGTCCAAAACCAGGGATGGAACAAGCAAAAACATTTTCACGCAGTGAGTCAATATAGGTTGGATTTTATTACCCAAAAGGCCAGTGGATGCAATTGTTACTTTTAAAAGGGAACTGTACAGAAACTTGGAGAATTAAAATAAAGCCACGGGTAGAGAGCAAGAATTGGTGCTATCTCAACAATGCAGGTTCAATTGGATTAATTCTCTGTCGCTATAATGATTTCATAGCTTAGATTAATTTAAACAACTTTAACATTGAATTCCACTGATATTGGCTTACCAAGCGGGCTCTCCAGTCTTTTCTGTTTGTTATTTCAATTTCAGTATATTTTTTATGCTTGCATCTTATTAGCAAACTCTTCCAGGTGAAATATATATATAATACATATACATTTATGAATGGTACTTTGATAATTGCTCCAATGATAATTGTTTTGAAGCCATGTCAAAATCTAATCAAATATTTAAAGTTTACGCTAGACTGAGGTGAAACAAAATTGGATCAGGGGAATGTGCAGAACATGAGTTGACTCCAAATTGGATGTGCAACTGCAGATTCAGTATTTGTAGAATCAATGCTACAATAGCGTAAATTATAATGTAGTGCTTAATAAAAGTCCTTCCAGCTTTCACAACAATTGTAAAATAGTACAGCCTTACGCTGTAACTGTTTCATTTAGAAGGAATATAGAAAACATTCAATAAAAACTTCAGAATCAGCTACACACAAAATTACAACTTGTTCTAGTGCAGAGGTAAAAGTAAAGCAAAGTTGTGTTTAGATGGTTTGGAAAAGCAAATCTGATGAGTCAATAAGCAAATCAGAATGCCAAAAAGATGGGTGCATTGATTTGAGTCAGCTGAAAGATTAAAATGCAAAATAATCTAGATTGCCAACTGAATCAGGCTACTTTTAGATTTAACATTCCCCTGATAAATCCATGAGGCAAGTGCCTTTGCAACACGACTTGTGCATCAAGTTGTAGGAATGTTTTCTTCCCAACCCAATAAACCATTCAGTAAATATTTTAGTTCTGTATCTGCGCTTTATCCAATAACACTTCACCCAAACTCAATTGTAAACCTCTCCATGATTTTAGTCATATTCCTAAAACACAAATTGTCTTTAGTAGATTTGGCCTTGCGTGTAATGCCTCTCAATCAAGATACCAATGATTTTGGGCCCGACAGAAAAATAAAATCTAAAAAGGAGCCTGAAATAAGTTTGGGTAGCATTGTTCTGGTCTCAAAATAACAATGTAGAATTAATCTACAGGCTAAAATCTCATTCATCATTAGATATTTGCCTTACCTTTTGGTGGAAAATAGGATTTGCTTTCAGCTTTATGGGGCCAGTCGACAACCAAAGGTCCAAAACGGCGAAAACTGGCTGTAATTTCATCTGGAAAAGCAGCATTTGATAATGTATACAATCTCTATGAAGGCAGTTCAGAATTGAAGAAAGAACTCCATAAAAATTTCACATTTCAGCACTACCTTCATCAATATCTGGTGGAAGGCCACCAACAAAGACTTTTCGGGAGTATCGTTCAATTCTTTCTCCATTCTGGTGAGATGAGCAGCAATTAATAGAATTCAAAACGCCAGGAACAGTCTGGTCACCATGTCCGTCATCAAGAAAACCATCTTCGATGGGGAACAATGAGGAACGGCCTAAAAAAAAATATATATATATTTTGAAAAAGAGTTCAGCTGTAACAAAAGGTCCAACTTCTTGAAACATTTTTTCAATGCAAAAGATAACATTTAAAGCCTATGTAAAACTAAAGACATGAACTTGTTTACAACAGTTTGACTTGCATATTACTCGTGTTTATTTCCCCAGCCTCTTCAAAGATATATGCACAGAAATTCTGATGCTAACTTTGAAGAATGTTGGCTTTCCAGAAATATCTACAAATGGTTTATAATATCAATCCTAATTAAACCTGTAACAGCTTAACTTTGTAAACCAGTGTATGTTACCATGCATTGATAAAAGTATTGATGGAATTTATTTGATCACCCATAACACCGCAGTCTCTCTCTGCAGATGTACCCTGATCTGTATAACCAGCATTATATTTTTTAGGTTTCTAGTACTTTAAATTTAAAATGATAGTGATTGCTTTTCCGTTTTCGATTAGTCTGTTCACTTTGAGATAAAGACTAGGAAATACCTTTCCAACCAGGAAATACCTTACCATTTCCGGGTTGCGATAAAAGAAAATTTGAAACACTTTGTTTGCAAGGATACATTTCTACTTTACACTTGAATTATAATTCCAAATAACTATTAAATCACACCATCAAAAGACAGTATATTGCGCTGGTTACTTAAAAAAAAGTTTACAATAAAAGATGTGTGGTTTATTCCATGACCTTCAAACATGATTCATTAGCAACTTCAACACAATTAGCTTGACACCATTTAGGACAAAGATTCTGTTCTCTGTCCTAAAATGTAGTTTCTTCAACACTGCAGAATCTACAAAATCCGAATGCAATTACTCATAAAGGCTTCAAGAAGGAACTGCAGATGCTGGAAAATCGAGGGTACATAAAAGGCTGGAGAAACTCAGCGGGTGCAGCAGCATCTAAGGAGCGAAGGAGATAGGCAACGTTTCGGGCCAAAACCTCTACTCATAAAGGCTTTTCTTCAGAACATGAACAGAAGCAAGAATAGGCTTATTTGCTTGCTCTGTTGTAGGCTCATGACTGATCTTTTACTTCAGCAGTATTTTTCTTCACTAACCACATATCTAGAACATTTCATCTCAGTCTTAAATATACTTAGCAGCTGAGTCTTCATTCCTTTTGGATAAAGAACTCCAACGATTTACGTTCACTCTTTGAACTGGATCTCTCAGCCTCTACTACCAATACAGAAAGGAAAATCTGAAGGCTGTGGTGTTCCTTTAAGCCCCACACCAGCATAACCTGGAAATATATAAACCGTTCTTTGACTGAAGCCTGGATCTCCCTAACCACAGCTTTTGAGAGAATCTTTAGCAAATGCTCGCTGTGATGGCTGACCACCATCTTCTCAAGGGTAATTATTGACGGGAAAAAGTTGCTGGCTTTTTTAGGAATGCCACATCCCCAAAAGTAATAAATGAAAAAAAAAATTCTGAGAACGTAAGATTTTATATACTTATTTATTAAAATAAGTATTCTGCTTCTACTTTGACATTTTTGCTGATTTGGTTCATTCTTCCGTTTCAAATAATAACTATGTATCCATGCTCTTCAGCCATGTGTAATAACTATCAATGTAATTGATAGGAAATAACTAAGCGTATTAGGCTGGCAGACAGAATCAGATGCAGAATCAGCACTCAAGTGATCAGAACAGATGCAGAATCAGAAGAGCAAGCTAACAAAACAACCCATCAGAAACTGAAATTCTTATCCATCACTCAATCCACTTATAACAATATATTATCTGCATGTAATACATGAAATTAATCATGTGTTGCACACTTTATAAACTCTTAAAATATTAATACATTTTAATTTGATTTTAAAAATGAATCACTTTTATTAGATGTTTTATTTGCAAAGGAACTATCAATTTATAAACTGTTGAACTTGGTGTCATTTTTAACGCCATGTAAATCAAAGGTTTTCACCCAGTAAGTTCTGCAATTTTGATTTAGAATTTAATTTCAAAAAGTGCAAATGGCAAGTAATGACAAAGTAGGCATTCAGACTAAAACACGTGAGAAACTGTACTGATGACATTGCAGAAACCGAAGAATATTGCTATTTTCAATTTATAATGTAATGTCCAATTCTGGGGGTTGTTTCAGATAATAAGCACAAATCTATTATTTTCATACATGATTAGCAATGTGTGCGCGCTTAGGTGCAAGTACATAACTTTTGTCCCAAATGAAAAATCAATCTCCAACCAATCACATTCTAAATTCCCTGTGTGTGTTATTTTTGTGTAGCCATTAACCATTTCAGTCAAAAATACACAAGAGACTGCAGGTGCTGGAATCTGAAGCAAAAACCAAACTGCTGGAGGAACTTACCAGGGGAACCAGAATCTGTGGGGGCAAAAGAATTGTCGAGGTTTCAGATTGATCTCCGTCAGGACATGAACTGAACACTGGAATTGCACTACTCAGTAACACAAGAGCAAGTGTGACAGTTTCCTCGAATAGCTCTCACCGTACCTCATCAACATCAAATTTGAGCCCAAATCTGCAGTTATTCAGTACATGAAGAAACTGCCTGATGTAGAATTCATCTCACGGTCTGATATGGTTGCAACAAAAAAACTTAAGGATATTATCTTTCTCCTTGGTTGCTATCTTTTAATCATTCAAAATGACAGAAGCATTAATCATGTTGGTGGAGAGGAATGTGTTTACTTAAACCCCTATTCAAAGGACTCCATAACCATAGGTTGAAATTGTCCAAAGAGAACATGAGGCCTTGTAAGTAAAACCCAGGATACAGTAGAATTTGTTGCTTTAAATAGTGGTCCTATTTGTTGCAAATTTGCTCATGCAAATAGAAGGATGGGAGCAATGTGGTGTGGCATTTTATTGTATATGTTATACTGTGAAATTACACTCTTGGGTAAACATGTTGAGTTTCACCAACCTCATTTCACAAAATACTCACTTTTCACTCTAGAAAAGCAAGGAATGTGAAAGAAATACCATGAGTGAAATTTTAGTGATAAAGTAAAAAACAAGTTCTATGCAAAAAAAAAAAAACTGTTGGAAGAACTCAGCGGGTCGGACAGCATTTATGAAGGGAGGTGGACATACACTGTTTTTACATTGACCATTTTTTCAGCTGGAGTCTAGGGAGGTGGCAGGTGATAGCAGCTGGAAGAGGGCAGTTAAGAGCTGGCAAGTGATGGGTGGATCCAGGTATGGAAGGGGTGCCACCATTTGCACTCTTTTGCCTTTTCCTCTTACCATTTTCAGCCGGTTACTCTCTCCACCCTCTGTCTCCATCTGACAAATCTGCTAATCTACCTGCCTTACTTGATCCATATTTCACTTACCAGCACTTGCTCAACCGGTTCCCCTCCAAAGGTTACCACCACTATACTCTTTTAGGATGAAGAGTCTAAACCCAAAACAACATCTGACCATTTCCTGCCACAGATGCTGGCTGACCTGCAGATTTTTTCCTGAAGTTAATTTTTTTTAAACAAATATAAGATGATCCTATCTGTTATCATTTAATTATGCAAATATTAGATAGAAAGCCTTTGATCTTGATCAAAACAAAAAAGTGGGTTTTTTACGCAGATGGGTCAATAAAAATGTTATAAATTACTGTGCTTCTTTCATTTCCATAAAATGTGTCATATTCTGGGATGTGTGGCTTATTTGTCAAATGGCTACAAAAACAATGACTAATTATTAAATTATATGAAAAAATGAAAACACACGGTTAGCTTGGGATGCAATGAAATCTGTTTAAATGAAATGGCCTACTAGCCTTAGAGAATAAAACTGAACTTTCCTGGCAACCCTTAATTGTAGAAATACACATTAGCTTTATCTAGGATAACATTCACTCATCTTTTGTTCCATAGGAACTAAAACATAACTACATTTGCTAGAGAAGTTTTCATATTTTACTTGGGGAAAGAGGAGGAAATTCATTCTTCAAATAGAACTTATTTAGCTTCACGCAAATTACAGAAAGAATGTTATTAAGACACGAGTTTACTGATCCATCTGGTTAGCACAAAACACAGGAAGTGCATTCCTCTATAAATAAAATTAACATGGATCTGCTTTTATAAAGAACCCCTTCATAACAGCATGGTTTCAAATGCATGATTCAAACTTCCTATAAAATTAGACGGCTGTGCTGAATCCTTGTATTATATAATTTCTTCAAAAAGTTTATATTGGGAGGTTAATTCTTAAATTGTTTCTTTTTATGACAACTAAAATAACAGTAATTGGGTGCATGCAGACCATTAAATTGCTCATACGGTAGAATACCACAATAAATCCATTGGTTTGGTTTTTAAATCCTGGCAACAAACTGCACTTTAAAAAAATGCATCTATCGACTTGAAGCCAATCACCTGTACTCATTAATGTTGGCACACCTCTGGGACAGATCTATCAGGCAACATTAAATTACTTCTATATCTGAAATATACCATCATTAATGCTGAATACAAAATAATGTGTATAATAAAATGAGACTTTTGCTCCCTTTATAATAAAAGGTCTAATTGTTTTGTTTTCTTATTCTTAGGTTGCCCTGGGGACCAAAGATGATTTGCTTCCATCTTGGTTTGATCAGATGAGGTAGCACATAAGGCCTAAGTGGGACATGGAGACTTTTCTGCTGATGGTCAGGTGGTACCCGACAAGGTAGCCAGGTATTATGCACACTAAAGGCTGGAGAAACTCAGCGGGTGCAGCAGCATCCAAGGAGCGAAGGAGATAGGCGACGTTTCGGGTCGAGACCGTTCTTCAGACTGGTCAGGGATCAGGGAAACGAGAGATATAGACGGTGATGTGGAGAGATAAAAAACAATGAATGAAAGATATGCAAAAAAGTATCGATGATAAAGGGAACAAGCCATTGTAAGCTGTTTGTAGTGTGAAAATGAGAATGAGGAGCAACCCATACCCGTCCACTGACACCCTCCTCCGCCTAGCGGAGTTGGTCCTTACCATCAATAACTTCTCTTTTGACTCCTCCCATTTCCTCTAAACACAAGGCGTAGCTATGGGCACACGCATGGGCCCCAGCTACGCTTGCCTCTTTGTCGGGTACGTCGAACAATCCTTATTCTCGGCGTACCAGGGCCCCATCCCTGACCTCTACCTCCGTTACATCGACGACTGCTTTGGAGTCACCTCCTGCACCCACACACAACTGACTGACTTCATCCATTTCACCACCAACTTCCATCCAGCACTCAAATACACTTGGACCATTTCCGACATTTCCCTACCATTCCTTGACCTCACCATCTCTATTGCAGGTGATACACTCCTGACCGACATCCACTACAAACCACAGCTACCTGGACTACTCTTCCTCCCACCCTGCTTCCTGTAAGGACTCCATCCCCTATTCCCAATTCCTCCGTCTATGCCGCATCTGCTCCCAGGATGAGGTGTTCCACACCAGGTCATCACAAATGTCCTCATTCTTCAGAGAACGGGGATTCCCCTCCCCCCACAATAGATGAGGCTTGCACCAGGCTCTCCTCCGTACCCCGCAACACTGCCCTCTCTCCTCATTCCCCCACTCGCAACAAGGGCAGAGTCCCCCTGGTCCTCACCTTTCACCCCACCAGCCGGCAAATACAACCCATAGTCCTCCACCAGTTTCGCCACCTCCAACGTGACCCCTTCACTCGCCACATCTTCCCATCTCCCCCCTTGTCTGCCTTCCGCAAAGACCGCTCCCTCCGCAACTCCCTTGTCAATTTTTCCCTTCCCTCCCGCTCTACCCCTTCCCCGGGCACTTTCCCTTGCAACTGCAAGAAATGCTACACTTGCCCCTTCACCTCCCCCCTCCACTCCTTTCAGGGAGCCAAGCAGTCCTTCCAGGTCCGACAGAGGTTCACCTGCACCTCCTCCAACCTCATCTACTGCATCCGCTGCTCCAGATGCCAGATGATCTATATCGGTGAGACCAAGCGGAGGCTTGGCGATCGTTTCGCCGAACACCTCCACTCGGTCTGCAATAACCAACCCGACCTCCCGGTGGCTCAGCACGTCAACTCCCCCTCCCATTCCGTATCCGACCTCTCGGTCCTCGGTCCACGGCCAGAGTGAGCAACACCGCAAGTTGGAGGAACAGCACCTCATATTCCGCTTGGGGAGTCTGCATCCTTTGGGCTTGAACATTGAATTTTCTCAATTCTGTTAACCCTTGTTGTCTCCTCCCCTTCCCACCTCTCCCTCAGCCCTCATCATTCCCTCTCTCTCTATCTCTATCTCTCCCCCACCCTAGGCACACTAGCTTCTCATTTTCTCACTACAAACAGCTTACAATGGCGTTCCCATCATCATCAATACTTTTTTGCATATCTTTCATTCATTGTTCTTTATCCCTCCACATCACCGTCTATATCTCTCGTTTCCCTGATCCTTGACCAGTCTGAAGAAGGGTCTCGACCCGAAACGTCGCCTATCTCCTTCGCTCCTTAGATGCTGCTGCACCCGCTGAGTTTCTCCAGCCTTTTGTGTACCCTCGATTCTCCAGCATCTGCAGCTCCTTCTTTAACACGAGGTAGTATGCACCTTCTGCCGCTTACATAAAGTTTCTACATGTTTATGATGCATTCTCAATATTGTTTGATTGAAAGATATTGCACGGAAACGGGTCCTTCACCCAACCATTTCCAAGCGGACCATCGATTACACATTTGCACTAGTTCTATGTTATTCCACTTTCGCATACATTCCTTACACACTAGGATCAATTTACAGAGGCCTACAAACCCACACATGGGAAGAAAATAGATTGCCCAAAAAGCAAACCCATGCAAAGTTCATACAGATAGCAATCAAGGTCAGGATCGATCTAGAGTCACTGGCGCAGTGAGACAAGCAGTGCCACTGCAAGCTGTGCCACTGTGCTGCCCATATTATCCAGAGTTCCTTCTCCACTTTAAGAAGTCATGGGCTAGTAGTTCATAACATCTGGCATGGATCTTGCCATTTATGAGTTTTGCATCAGGCATGGAAAAAGCTTGGCTTGCCCAACACACCAACTGAATACAATGAGAGAATCAATGCAGGACACAGAAGTCTTGGAGAGGTCTCTTGACACTGGTTCTTCATGTCCACATGAATTTGAAGGATTTTGCCAAGGCACCTTGGTCTTTTTAGTGTCTTGCTGCAGACAGATTAAATGTTAGAAACATAGAGAGCAGTAATCCCTGTTACTTGGTCGACCATGTGTTTTGTGCCAGGTCTTTGGTTTTGATGTCCAACAACCCTTTTGCTCAATCAACCAAAGGATGTGTTGTGATAGGAATAACTTTTAGGTGCAAAAATAGACTATTTTACCCCGCGGTTAGGGAGGCAAAAAGTAAAAGCCAGCAGTCATTGCAGTAGAAACCACGTGGATATTCAAGGACACAACTAGGTCAGGAGTGGTGCCTCCCTTAGCCTATATGCATAAACTGGTCACATTTTCAAGACATTTGTAAGGTGCCTGATCATGGCAACATATTACTCCAGTAAAAGTGAGACCCTTCTGAGAGAGAAGTAGGGTTAAAGGTAGCATAATCCTATGTCTTATTTGTTATGTTCTTGAAAATTAGGAAACAACGATGTTTTTGAAATAAAGAATCTCGAGCATAACAAAACATTTTTTCATTGAATTGCATGGGTTCTGAATGTGGTCAACTGAAGAATTCACTGAGGAAAAAAAGCAGTTCAGTAGCTATTAGCTGACTTGTTAGTGCAGACTTAATGTATCTCAAAATAAGAACTGAGTGGGATGAAAACATTAGTAAACCATTCAGTCTCTTGTGCCTAGTCTGCCATTAAATAAAATCACAACTGATCTTGTGTCTTGGTGTTATTTTCCTGCATTCATCAATTTCCTTTAAATATAGTATCTAAAATATATTAAAAGTTTCAAACTGTTTAAAACGGTTATCTTCAGCCAAATCATCAGTTTCTTTAGTTCATTCAATCAGGGGGTCAGAAAATTGAGGAAGAGAAAGGGGATGCCAGTCCTATTCTATCCAATGACACTTGATCTGCAAAGGAGCCTGTAGCTGTCCCATAATGTATGGAGAAGATGATATAACAGTAGATATTAGCAAGCTTCAAAAAATTAAGGAACAAATGAACTGTAAGAATTATTTCAGACAAATTATTGAACAAGTTTTCAGGTTTAAGTATCAAAATTAATAGATCAGAACATTGTGTTGCTACTACATTCATAAAACGTTAATTATTAACATAAGAATCCAAGCCAAGCCAATTTTGAAAAATTGCATACGATTAGCATTTCTTAAACCATAATCACCAACTACTTTTTGTTGTGTTGTTCAGCCATACAATTATGCTGTTACAGTGGAAGATCTCCAGTCCAAATACATCCAAAATCCAAATGCATTCAGGATTCCCACCAAAATGTATTATGGGCACCCGATCATGTATTTTCAAACACTGCCATTATCAAAGCAAGGCACTTGTGCTTTTGCTTCCAGGAAATAGCTAAGTGATGCCATGGGAAGGCATGTTATATTTATAATGATGAAGAGCATTTTAATCATACAAAAAGTAAATAGGCGTTAAGCATAACTTTAGAGAATCTGGTGCTGGGAACTAAAACTGCATATGATATTATGTTTCATGGAAAACTATTTAAGTTTTATGTTAGAATGATTCAATAGGGCACTGCTACACAAAATTAAATGAGCTGATTGCAATAAGCTTGTTTATAGGCAGCTTAAGCAACTTTGTACCTGTTCCTGGGACTGGAACATAGGAAAGGACTGATTTCATCAGAAAGTGCAATTTAAAGATCTTTTCGAGTTTGTGTACATGGCAGTAAAAGTTGTGAAAGAGCATACGATACCCAAGAAGAGCAAGAAAAGGTCACATGGATGTGGTATGGTTATTAAAAGATAAAAACCTCTTGGAACCAAATTTATAATGAGGAGAAGAGCTACACTTGGCATTATATTCTAAGGAACATGCTTCAAAGGAAGACAAAGAGTCTCTGGCATGAAGAAAATAAAGACAGCAACTATTTGTGTATGTACATAGATGGCTGGCAGAGGTGCAAATGGCTGGTGATATGGAGTGTGGTCACCTTCAAGTATTGAATAGGGTGAATATGGTGTCAGTACTTTAGAGATAATAACAAACGGGTGCAATAGTTTGATACCTACATTGTGAAGATGACAGTGTGAAACGGAAAAATTGGACCCCTGTCTGCCAGATGAAGGGATTGAAATTGTGGTTTTGACCCAATTGAAGGCACTAATGACAATTGTAGTGGTGGGCAATCTCAAGAGAAAATCAACATGGAATCCGAGATAAAGTTGGGAGATCAGAGCATAGGATTTAGGGGGAAGAGGTTCAGCTCTTGAAGCAAGATTATGAATATTTACTGCATTCAATATGAGATTAATCAAGGTGTGGAGATCTTCAACTGTAGTTATTTTCTCTGTAAATGAAATCCATAAAATCATCCAATCAATCATTTAATTGTCAAAAATAACTAATAATTAATCATCCAATAGTACAGAATTATTTAAAAGATACAATCTAGTCAGCACTAAAAACCAAATGTTTACCTCGTCTTCTCCCATAACTTCTTGCTGCATGCAAACAAAGGATAAATAGAATTTGTATCAAATGTCAATGTGGACTTAAAGTTCATAGAATGTAAGCCAAGTAAAATTCAAAACCTTTACAATAAAGTTGCTGAGACAGCTTAATGAATCCGCATCCCTTTGTACATGATGATAGCAATTTTCAAAATCTAAAACATTCAAGTTTTCTTCATACAAAAGGCAAAGTAAGGATATGTGTTGTCAATTCATAACTGTGAATAAAATTTGAGATCAAACTCTGCATTCAAGAATGCACATTTATTACAGAACAAATGTTAAACAAATCAGCTGATTTAGTACATTTTAATGGCATTGCTTCAGATTACATACTTACTTGGCAATATGCCATTTATATGCAAACAAATTATAAAATTAACTGATTTTATACAATTCAATATCAGCACAATGTTCATAGAAGTACATTGAACAATCTTAGAAAAAGGTTAAAGTTTGATTAATTTTTAGAGCATTTCAAATGGGGAGAAGAGTCAATGACACTTTAGAGAGTTCTTAGCACGACAGTGTAGGACAGGGGAGCTCTGTACCTGCAGAAAACGGGGTTATCATTGAAATAATCTAATTAGACTGGCTGGCTTCAACCTTGCATTCTCTTTTTAACTACGGGAAGCTGGAGTTCCACAGTTGCAGAAAACTGTTAGCTGAAAGGAAGCACAAATAGCTGAATTCAAAGCTAGCATCTTTACAATACTGTTTATGGAGGAACAAGAGAATCTCCACCAGGCTCTATAACACATTCGACAATGACTACCCTTCCACTTCCATCACAATCTGTTTCAGTTTGCATCCACAACCATCACCATCTGCTCCTCACCACAACAACCATTATCCTCTCACTATGGACAAAGTCACATTCAGTCTCCACTCACCCCAGATCCAGAATCCTTCACAATTCCCAGTTCGCCTCATATATACTATATACTTCTATATACTGCTTGTAAGCATAAAATAAACTTAAAACAGAACTTTGGGAAGCCCTTTATCCAGATTTGCACATCTCTGAACAATGCACCCATTACTCTAATCACACACAATTTCTCTCCGAGTCAAAGTCCAGGCCTTTACTGTAATTAATATTAAATGCTTTTAAAACATTTTGTTTAAGATTAAAAAAAAAGAAATTGAGTTAATTCCATACAAGCTGCCTTAGGGAAAAATATATAATTTTAAGGCAAAACCCTGCTTGTCATAAACATCCTTCCTCTTTAATCTTAGACTAAATTTACCCCCACTTCCTTTGCAAATCCACCCCCATGTCAGCTCATCAAGACAGCCTCAGCCAGGGCATGCTGGGATTTTACACATTTGCTCAATTTCTGGGATTGTGGACCACAAATTATCCCTTCTACAGCTGCCCAGTCCCATTAATGTATGCACAGATACCCTGGCTTCGTGCAGGTATCCTTATAAAACCCAATACTAGTCATCCATGAATGCTGGAGGACAGTGGCATAATTATTTCCAACCAATACACGTAACTTCATGGCATATCTATCATTTCAGCGATTACCATCTAACCAGATTTATTGATTATGTAAAGGTTTACCAGGAACACCAAGTGCACGTAAAAATTGAGGTGGACTTCATACATGTTAATAGTGTCAGTGGGATTTGTTCTATATGAATTATTATACAAACAATAGATTAAATCAAACTTGCATGTAATAGCAAAACAAACTATAAGAATAGCTCTATATATATATATAATAGATAGAAGGTAGGTAAAGTAGGTATAGGATCTCTACAGACTAGGACGATGAATTAATAATATGAAACAAACAAATGGCTTATGTGTTAAATCATTTTTTTGCATCAGCCTTCATGTAGGACACTGCAAACATATTTTCGGAAACAGATAATTAACTTCAAATAACAGGAAGGAACTTGTTAAAATCCTAATCCCAAGGCATAACTCAGAGGGCTAAAGGACAAATTACTTTAACAGCCTGCACTCAAGGGTTTTAAAGGAAGTTGTGATAGATAGTGGACCCATTAGTTATATTTTCTCAAAACCTGCCAAATTCCAGGAGGGTGCTAGAAGATTGGAAAACAGCCAATTTGAATCCTTTGTTAAAAATTGGAGGAAGGCCGAGGGTGGGGAACTAGAGTGGCAAGGTGCAGGAATCAATAAATCAATTTCCAAAGAGGAAATAACTCTTCATTTAGGAAAGCTGAATATAGTCAAATCTAGTCAACATGGTTTTATGAATAGAAAATCATGTTTGAAAAATTCCCTCACAATCTTTAAGGTGAAAGCTAGAGTTGAGATATTGAATCCTGTATGTGTTGTGTATTTCAGACATCGGATTTACCAAATGAATACAAAAAGCAGCTAATTATACTGGGGCAGAGCTGCCAAGTTTTGTCAGAGCATTTCAGTATTCTAGTACCCGAAAATTAATATTTTGCTGAGGAAAATATGTGGTGCCATTTTGCTGAAAAAAATGTTATTTTCTATGTGCCATGTAAGAGTACAAGAATGCATAATTTTGCTACCAATTGATATGTCTTCTACACACCTTACTTGACAGTGTATTCATTGCCATCTCTTTGTATACTGCTGCTTGAATGGCTGCTTCCAGCTTTTAGCATCAGATGATGATGTAGAAGCCATTTTGGAAGCCTCCCTCTCCCTCCCTCCCTCTCTCCATCCTTCCTCTCCCTCCCTCCCACCTTCCCTCTCTTATTCCCTCCCTCCCTCTCCTCCTCCCTCCCCTCTCCATCCACTCTTCCACATGAGCCCAACCACCATTCTGTAAAATCAAGGATAATCCCAATTTAACTGCAATCCCACTGGTAACGTTTCACCACTAGGCTTATCCAAATTCAACCACTGCTTGAAAAATAAGCAAAGGCTTAACTTTCACTGAGAAAGAGAATTCCAAAGACCCATTGTTATACAAGAATTTTCCCGAACAGTTTGTGACCTATAGCACTGTGGCCATAGCGCTGTGTGTAAAGCCCATAGCGCTCCAGCTGGTAGCGCTATATTTAGAACCCATAGCGGTGTAGCTGACAGCTCTTCGTTTAAATTCCCACGCGTTAAACAGACAGCGCTCTGTTTAAACCTGGAGCGGGACAAGCAGATCAAAGCTTACAAAAATAATCATCCAGATCTTGAAATTTAAAATACTAATAGATATAGATCAGCTATAATTTTTAGAGGTACAGTATGACTTTTTATATCCTTGCATTTGTTAAGCAGCAAGATCTTAAGTCAATTTCACCAGGTTATTACTTTTCCATTGGCGAGTGGTATGTTAATTAAACACGAAGTCTGGCCGATTTAATAAAACATCCATATTTAACAACGAAAAATCGTACATCAGTATTCTTATCGCATTTCCGTACAAAATACGGAAAATTCGTACTACTTGGCAGCTCTGCTGGGGCATTAAAGTTTAAGGGTCCAATAACAACATTATGGCTGGATGGGAAATGTTTCACAGAACATATCACTACACGTTTAGGCAAAAGCTGATTCAGTACATCCTTAAACACTGATACCTATTTGGCAAAGTAAAAAAATTCAGAGTCACAAAAAACAAGTCAAGTAAAATTGCCAATTTTGGGAAAACTGTAGCTCAAGTAACATGTACTCATCAACCACCTACTCACAGCTGTTCAGTTTTACTTTGGTCAGGATAGTTTTGCCTGAGCATATGAGAGTCTTGGTTCAAATTAGAAATGCGTGCGACAAAGGCAAAACAGTTATAATGGGTGACTTCAATCTACATATAGATTGGGTTAATCAAATTGGCAGGGGTGCTGAGGAAGAGGATTTTTTGGAATGTATGCGGGATAGTTATCTAAATCAACATGTAGAGGAACCAACGAGAGAGCAGGCTATTTTAGACTGGGTTTTGAGTAATGAGGAAGGGGTAATTAGCCGTCTTGTTGTACGTGCCCCCTTGGGCAAGAGTGACCATAATATGGTTGAGTTCTTCATTAGGATGGAGAGTGACATTGTTAATTCAGAAACAATGGTTCTGAACTTAAAGAAAGGTAACTTTGAGGGTATGAGACGTGAATTGGCCAAGATTGACTGGCAATTAATTCTAAAAGGGTTGACGGTGGATATACAATTGGAAGACATTTAAAGACTGCATGGATGAACTACAAAAATTGTTCATCCCAGTTTGGCAAAAGAATAAATCGGGGAAGGTAGTGCATCCGTGGATAACAAGGGAAATCAGGGATAGTATCAAAGCAAAGGATGATGCGTACAAAGTAGCCAGAAAAAGCAGCATACCAGAGGACTGGGAGAAATTCAGAGACCAGCAGAGGAGGACAAAGGGCTTAATTAGGAAAGGAAAAATAGATTATGAAAGAAAACTGGCAGGGAACATAAAAACTGACTGCAAAAGTTTTTATAGATATGTGAAGAGAAAGAGGTTAGTTAAAACAAATGTAGGTCCCTTGCAGTCAGAAACAGGTGAGTTGATCATGGGGAACAAGGATATGGCGGACCAATTGAATAACTACTTTGGTTCCGTCTTCACTAAGGAAGACATAAATAATCTGCCTGAAAATAGCAGGGGACTGTGGGTCAAAGGAGGAATTGAGTGAAATCCAGGTCAGTCGGGAAGTGGTGTTGGGTAAATTGAATAGATTAAAGGCCGATAAATCCCCAGGGCCAGATAGGCTGCATCCCAGAGTACTTAAGGAAGTAGCTCAGGAAATAGTGGATGCATTAGTGATAATCTTTCAAAACTCTTTAGATTCTGGAGCAGTTCCTGAGGATTGGCGGGTAGCAAATGTAACCCCTCTTTTTAAGAAGGGAGGGAGAGAGAAAACGGGGAATTACAGACCAGTTAGTCTAACATCGGTAGTGGGGAAACTGCTAGAGTCAGTTATTAAAGATGGGATAGCAGCACATTTGGAAAGTGGTGAAATCATTGGACAAAGTCAGCATGGATTTACAAAAGGTAAATCATGTCTGACGAATCTTGTGGAATTTTTCGAGGATGTAACTAGTAGCGTGGATAAGGGAGAACCAGTGGATGTGGTATATCTGGACTTCCAGAAGGCTTTCGACAAGGTCCCACATAAGAGATTAGTATACAAACTTAAAGCATACGGTATTAGGGGTTCAGTATTGATGTGGATAGAGAACTGGCTGGCAAACAGGAAGCAAAGAGTAGGAGTAAACGGGTCCTTTTCACAATGGCAGGCAGTAACTAGTGGGGTACCGCAGGGCTCAGTGCTGGGACCCCAGCTATTTACAATATATATTAATGATCTGGATGAGGGAATTGAAGGCAATATCTCCAAGTTTGCGGATGACACTAAGCTGGGGGGCAGTGTTCGCTGTGAGGAGGATGCTAGGAGACTGCAAGGTGACTTGGATAGGCTGGGTGAGTGGGCAAATGTTTGGCAGATGCAGTATAATGTGGATAAATGTGAGGTTATCCACTTTGGTGGCAAAAACAGGAAAGCAGACTATTATTTAAATGGTGGCCGATTAGGAAAAGGGGAGATGCAGCGAGACCTGGGTGTCATGGTACACCAGTCATTGAAAGTAGGCATGCAGGTGCAGCAGGCAGTGAAAAAAGCGAATGGTATGTTAGCTTTCATAGCAAAAGGATTTGAGTACAGGAGCAGGGAGGTTCTACTTCAGTTGTACAGGGTCTTGGTGAGACCACACCTGGAGTATTGCGTGCAGTTTTGGTCTCCAAATCTGAGGAAGGACATTATTGCCATAGAGGGAGTGCAGAGAAGGTTCACCAGACTGATTCCTGGGATGTCAGGACTGTCTTATGTAGAAAGACTGGATAGACTCGGTTTATACTCTCTGGAATTTAGGAGATTAAGAGGGGATCTTATAGAAACTTACAAAATTCTTAAGGGGTTGGACAGGCTAGATGCAGGAAGATTGTTCCGATGTTGGGGAAGTCCAGGACAAGGGGTCACAGCTTAAGGATAAGGGGGAAATCCTTTAAGACCGAGATGAGAAAGACTTTTTTCACACAGAGAGTGGTGAGTCTCTGGAACTCTCTGCCACAGAGGGTAGTTGAGGCCAGTTCATTGGCTATATTTAAGAGTGAGTTGGATGTGGCCCTTGTGGCTAAGGGGATCAGAGGGTATGGAGAGAAGGCAGGTACGGGATACTGAGTTGGATGATCAGCCATGATCATATTGAATGGCGGTGCAGGCTCGAAGGGCTGAATGGCCTACTCCTGCACCTAATTTCTATGTTTCTATGTGTCTATGTTTCAAATACAGAATTTAGTCCTATGTCAAAAGTCAGCTGATAGCAAATCAGCATATAACAAGCTAGCACAAAGATGCCATAATAAAGTTCAAGCCAATGCAGGTCATCTGGAAATTCCACCAATTAGAATGTAGACACAAAATGCTGGAGTAACTCAGCGGGACAGGCTACATCTCTGGAGAGAAGGAATGGGTGACGTTTCGGGTTGAGACCCTTCTTCAGACTTCTCCATCAACTAGAGTTATCTGTTGTACAACAGAAGATGACTGTGACTGTAGAGTCCACATGGCTCTGTTCCAAGATCTAATTGAAGAAGTTCTTGAGCCCAAACATCTTCAGCTGCTTCAAGGAATCAAATGTACATGAATTGTTTGGGATAACTGTTCGCCGTTAGATCCCATTAGCAATTCCCACAAGAAAGAAGTACAATACTTGAGAAGAAACAAATAATATTTACATTACACAAATGTTGAGCAAAAGATTGAAAAATCTAACCACTCACTACCTTGTAACTTTCAATGGCATTACCACATTGTAATCTGGGGGGCACTATTAACCAGAAGCTTAATTGGAGAAACAAATATAGATTAACAGAAAATATTCCTGACGTGGGATAGCATCTCTGTTCCTTAAGGTGACGAAGACCTGGGAAACTGAAGGCCCGGAATATTAATGCCGAGATTTGTTCAAAATCCTAAAGTACTTGAGAAATTAACTTTAGATAAATATGGCTTTACGAAAACTAGTATCAGCAAAAGTGAGTGGTAAAACTACCAGACTGCTGAAACTATCAGGTTGATTGCTAGTTTGGCTACTAAAAATGTTTGCCATTGGGGAAAGTGATCTTTCTTCCTTACCATTTTGACATTTGACTTCAAATCTACACCAATATGGTTGACCTTCAAGTATCTTCAGACGTAAACTAATCACTCAGTTTCATGACAATTATAAACCGATAATAAATTCTTGCCTTATCAGCAACACCAATATCTGATGTATGAAATTAAAATTGCCCAAGACGTTTCCACTCCAAATAACAAGTGTGATGTAATACTTTTAACAAAACATTTTAAAAACATTTAATCACTGTTAATTAAGAGCGAAACATTACCGATTTTAATTGGCATTGTTAAAATTACAACGACATTCATCGATTTAGAAAAATAGTAATTCAGGAACTATTAAGCACTTCAGCATATTCTCAAGATAGACATTAACCAAGTGTTAGTTTCCTCACACTACACTCTGGCTCAGTGTAACTTGATTTACCACAAAGATTGCCATATATTTTTACCAAACATTATAAAATCTGGATCATTTCTGATTAATATGTATTGAACAATGCTGGAATGTGAATTAACAATTAACTGAATTCATAATGTAAAGCAAAGTGTATAAAAACAAGAATAACAATGGCAAAATAAAACATTTGGTGAAGGATCTCCGACTTAAAACATTAGCTCTGCTTTTCCAACATTTATATATTTAATGTATATAATAATTGCAGTTTGTTTTTGGGCTGGGTGAAGTATTCATGGAAATCCAGCAAAATCTTTAAGATTCCATATTTAAAAGATACAGCCATAAGCAGTATTTTGCTCATAGACACAGGCACCACCTTTCTAGGCCAGGGTTTCCTGTAAGTTAGCAACATTAATGAGAGCAAAATTGAATGCCCACTTACGGTCTGGAACAAAATTGGGATTCAGTTTCTTCAATTGTTATTCAAGACACACACTATTGTTAATATTGAAAAGATGTCAAGTCTGACACATCTGGCTATTGCATGGTGACTGCACTTATACACCTGACCCAACATTTTGTAGAGTCAAGCTCAACTTCATCAAGGCCTTTGACTAGGTCCCGCATGGTAGGCTGTCCAGAAGGTTAGATCAAATGGGGTCCAGGTTGAGGATGCAGACGATGGTGGAAAAAGGTTGATTTTCAGATTGGAGGTCTGCAATTAACGGTGTGACACATGGATTAGTGCTGGGTCCCCTATAATTGTAACCCTATATTTATATCGATGATTTGTATGAGAATTATGTGGCATGTTTAGTTAGTTTGCAGATGACACTAAAATCGGTGGCATCATGGACAGTGAAGAACTTTATCAATGTTAATGACAGTACCTAAATCAACTGGGAAGCAGGCAAAGGAATGGCAGATGGAATTTAAGCAGGACTAAGCAGGACAAACACGGCACTGGCTTGGGGAACGTTGTTGGGCAGGGAGACCCAAGGGGCACAGGGACTGTTCCTCGGAAGTGGAGAGATAGGTAAGCAGGGTAATGAAGAAAGCAGATGTCATGATTGCCAACCATTGCATTGGTTGCAAAGCATTTAGGAAGTTATGTTTAGGAAAGCCACTGCACATACTGGTTTAAATCGAAGATAGACACAAAATGCTGGAGTAACTCAAAGCTGTCGAATGATGGAGATGGCAGCATCTCGAAGAGAAGGAATCGGCGATGTTTCAGGACGAGACCCCTTTTCAGACTGAGAGTCAGGGTAGGGAGATGGGGAGATACGGAGATGTCAGGTGTGAGAACGAGACACAAAAAGGGGTGGAGATCATGGAGAATGTAGAATAGATCATTGTTAGCTTGGAGAATGTAACAACAAAGCAAACAGAGATAAAGTGTAATCAAGGAAAATCAGACTGGTCGGAGAACTGGAAAGGGGGATGGATGGTGAAAAAGGGAAAGCAAGGGTTACTTGATGTTAGAGAAGTCAGCAGTCTGGGATGTAAGCTGCACAAGCATAATACAAGGTCCTGTTCCACCAATTTACGCTGGGCCTCACTCTAACAATGGAGGAGGCCCAGGACAGTAAGGTCAGTGTGGGAATGGGAGGGGGAGGTAAAGTGTTTAGCTAGCAATCAATCAATCAATCAGATTTATTCATCACATACATAATAAAGTGCAGTGGAAGTGCATTTGCCAGCAGCGGTACAATCAAGAAAGAACACAAATACACAATAGAGATTTAATACAAACATCCACCACATTCTTCCTCACTGTGGTGGAAGGCACAAAGTACAGTCAGTCCTCCTCCATTGTTCCCTCGTGGTCACGGCCATAAAGCTCCGCAGCAGCCGCTGCAGGCGGCCAGATGTATAGGCCCTCTCTTCGGGACAGTAAGTCCCGAATTGGCGACTCCCTACAAGAGACCGTGGCTTTAGGATGTCGTAGGCCGCAGGCCGCTGGTCAAAGCTCTTCTCCGGGAATCACCGGCGAGGGATCCCGCTTTGGACGTTAAGTTCATGCCGTGCCCATGGCTAGAAGCTCCACAGACTGCAGAGCGCGGCTTCAGGATGTTATCAGCTGCGGGCCGGCGGTCGGAGCTCTTCTCCAGCGAGGGGTCCCAGGATCCGTACACCACGGCTAGTAGCTCCGCAGACCGTGGCTTCAGGCTGTAACAGTCCAGGGGCCAGCGATCGGAGCACTCCCTTCTGGCGACATAATTGGATTACATTACAACATAATTGGATTCCATTGTATCCAATCATCATCATATCGGCGGTCACTCGAAACGAGTGTGGCTGTCCTATCCTCTCCATAGGGTCGTCTACTTATGGGTCTGCAGATGTTTGTAGAGGCCAATCCGCCATCCACACACGTTGGTGCAACGTGGGCAGTGGAGACTGGCGGTGGTTGGTAGTCGTCAAGTCCCCTTCTCTCTCTCCTTATGGCTCTGTCGTTTTGTCTTAGCGACATGGCATAGTTCCACTTCGTGACGTGCAGTTTCTTCCTACACAGATTTCCTCCTGGAGCGCCATCTAGTGCAATGTGCTCCCAGTTGCTCGATGTGATGTGGAATTTCCTCAAACTGTTCTTGATGTTGTCCTTGAAGCGTTTCTTTGGCCCACCGGGGGCTCGCCGACCTTCCTTCAATTGAGAGTACAGGATTTGTTTAGGGAGACATGTGTTGTACATGCGGATAACATGGCCAGTCCATCGAAGTTGGTGCTGCATTATTGTGGAGGTGATGCTGGCTTCCTCCAAAACGCTGATATCGGTGCATTTGTCATCCCAGCTCATCCTCAGAATCTTTCGCAAGGATCTTTGATGGTATTGTTCCAGGTCCATCAGGTGCCTGCTGTAGGTGGTCCATGACTCTGTTCCATACAACAGGGTGGAGAGGACAACAGCTCTGTAGACCAGCAGTTTTGTTTGAGCCTCTAGGTCTCAGTCTTCAAAGACTCTTTTCCCCGGGTCTGGCGTATGCTCTGCTGGCACAACTCAGGCGATGGTTGGCCTCAGAGTCGATGTCAACTTTTGAGGAAAGAATGCTGCCAACGTAGGGGAAGTGGTCAACGTTTTCAAGAATGGTGTCGTCCACTTTTATAGTGGGCTGGATAGGTGGCTGGTTGGGTGGAGGTTGATGTAGGACCTGGGTCTTCTTGATATTTCAGGCTAGACCCATGGCTGTGTATGCCTTTGCAAAGGCATTCAGGATGCCCTGGAGGTCTTCTGCAGAGTGTGCTGCAATGGCGCACACTCTGCAGAAGGTTGAAGGTTGAAGAGCTCACCCACCGTCAGTTCTGTGAGGATTGGGATCCCCTGTGGCAGCTCTTCACCAATTAGGTGAAGTATGGCAACAATGAAAATTGACAAACAAGGTGGGTGCGATGATGCATCCCTGTTTGACCCCCGTTTCCACAGTGAAGGGCTCGGACTCAAGCCGCAGTTGCTGAGCAATGTGACTGACATGCCATCATGTAGATGCCTCAATATTCTGATGAATATACGCTACCTATACAAATTGTTCAAGAGCTCAAAGTCAGTCTTAAGAATCAGTGTTTGCAGACCTCAAGGCCAATATATCCTTTCCTGCGTTATTCCTAAAGGTGACAGAAGCAGCAATCTAAATGGGATCCAGCAAAACCTTTTGTACAACTGAATTGAATCTGGAGTGGCACCCAAATAAGTCATTTTGAACTGCTGTTACTGTCAACATACTGCAGTGCAAAAATGACAATATTCAAGGAGCTGTATTGTACTGAACTATACTGAAAATATTAAGTCTAAACTTTATGCTTGCACATTGCTTCTTTTGTCAAAAAAGTACAGCAGTAGCTTGACAGAAGTTGAATGACACTTGATTAGCAGCATTTTGCAGGTGTAATTTTTTCAGCTGATCTATATTTACACAGATCATATAGAATAGATCAATGTTTGGCTCCGCAACATTCTCATTTTACCAAGAGAATGGTATTAGAGTTGAGCTGCATGCATTCTGATGATTTCACCGTGAGGGGACAGAGCAGACAGACTGGAGACTCTGGTAGGAAACTGAAATAAACTAATTGTCAGCTTTAAGGCATTGGCAGTCTCAAAAATGGAAAAAAAAAGGGAACTAGATTTTTCAGCTGCAATTGTTAAAAATAATCTCAGGAATGGAAATAGTCGCACAAAGTACCTCAGTATCAGGTAAAAATATATTTTTGATAGCCATCCTGTGAGGTGCCTGGAGATGTTTACGATGTTAATGTCACTATATAAATGCAAATTGTTAATATTTTAATGTTCAGTACATTTCATTCCAGTAAAATAATTTAAATAGTACAGTAAACAGTTTACAAACTTTAAAATATAAATTTTGTAGGTAATATTAAAAATCCTAGCAGTTTAAAATGTATTTTGAATTACATAACATTCTGTAAAAATACCCATTTCTCATTCAATCATGTTTTTTGTGAACGATGAGAGATTTGAATATCAGAAATATTATCCTATCCCTTTGAAATTGCATAACTGTAGTTCCATTTATTGGTTATTACTCTACCAATACCAAAGTTTGTTGCAATTTAACTATGAACTTAAATAACTCAATTATGTCCATAACGAGTTTGTGCTTCTGGATTTCTCATTAATAAATAATCGTTACTTAAATGTACAATATGAATCAAAATATCAAATATGTCAAAATAAAATATTTTTTACATTGTAAAGGAATATTATACATATCCAATAAGTTAACTTAATTAATAACAGAAGGACATTTTAAACAACTGTGAAGGTCAGGCTAAAATTAGACCATTCCCTGATGCTGCAGGAGCGAGCTTCACATGTGACATTTTGATGAGAATTTTTCTTCCTTGTGTGGCACGTTCTTTTCACATCTATACCATTGACCTTTCTTGGGAATGATGTGATGCAGTGAGTCATAGTTTCTGCAGCACATTTTACAGTCGTTCTAAGAACCAGTCAGTTGCTGGCTTCAGCAAACTGTAACACTCTAGAATTACCAACCCTACAAAATAGGATGTACAGATGCAACAGGCATGTGCATTTCACGCTAGGAGTTCAAATGATTTAAACACTAAACAAAGAGCTTCTGGATTGCAGGGTGCACCATATACAAAACCCAAAGGAATCTCACTCATAGTGGATCATAAGTCAAAGAGCTGGAATTAAATATTCTGCAAGTCAAATAGCATCTGCAGAGACTAAAACAGAGCTAATGTTTCAGGTCAAAGGCTTTTCATCAGAACTGAGATGCGTCAGAAATTAAACATCTCAAGTCCAAAGAAGGAAGAACAAAGAGAATGCCTTTCGTCAGATGGAGCTGATTGTTGACTTCAGGAAGCGAAAGCCGAGGGACCATGCATCAGTTTTTATTGTCAGGATGATGGTGGAGAGTCGATAGCTTCAAGTTCCTCACAACAAAGACGATCTGTCCTGGGCCCAGCACTTTGAAGCTATCACATGGAAAGCTCATCAATGCTTATACTTCTTCAGAAATGTGAGGAGATTCCACAGGTCGCTGGTGGAGAGCATGCTGACTATTTGCATCGTAGTCTGGCTCGGAAATGCAGATGCTCAAGAAAGGAAGCTGCAGAAAGTGATGGACATTGCCTAATCGATCATGGGTACGCCGCCATCAAAGGGATCTACTGCCTCAAGACAGCACCTAATATCATCTGAGACCCACACCACATGGGTCATGCTCTTGTCTCGCTTCTACCATTAGGAAAGTAGTTCAAGAGTGTGAAAACTGGTACATTCGGGATCTAGAGTAACTTCTTCCCACCAGGTTCTTGAACCACCATATGCGACATATTCTTTGCTCCAAATCACTATGAACTTCGAATTACTATGGTTGCTCTACATACTTTGATTTTGCAATTTTCATGGTCTAGTTTACTTAAGAACGATCATTTATTGTATATATTGTTGTTGCCGAGTCTCTTATGCTTGCAAAGCTGCTGCAAGTAAGAATGTCAATGCTCTGGTTCATATCCGGTACATAAAACAAATAAACACGCTTGACCAAGAGAGAGACCAAGTGACAATTGGTGATGTTAGACGAAGGCTAGTGGAAGCTTGTTATTTGGGAAGTACAAATTTGAGATGAATGAAAACAGAAGAAGGAAACAAAAAATATACTGGGTACAAAACACCTCTTCTGATTTATTGTACTGCATTGGCATTTACAACGAGCTCAACGAAAAATTTTGGAACCACCAAACAGATTGGATAACCACACCGCATAACACCGCCATTCACTCAAGCAATGGTTCTGAGCTTCCGATTTCATGCCACTTTAATTCTCTATCCCACTCACTCTGTGTTGTCTTTGCCTCCTTACCTGTGCTAATGAGACTCGTGGAGCAGAATCTCATCTCTAAGCTTAGCAAATAGAATCTGAACTATTTAGCACGGATACAGGCACTTTTGCCAACTCGCTTAAGCCGACCAAGTTGCTTAACCGATCTGGTTCCACTTGTTCCGCCTGTTCATGACCAATATCCCTCCAAATCTTTTCTGTGTACCTGCCCAAGCATTTTTTACATGTCTTAATTGTACCCGATTCAACCACTTCTGGCAGCTCGTTCCATGTACGTAGCAACCTCCTTAGGTTCTTTTTAAATCTTTCCACTCCCACCTTAAACCTATGCCCTCTAGTCTTAGCCTCACTTACCCTGGGGACAAAATATTTGGCTATTCACCTTATCTGTGGCCCCATGATTTTATGAACTTCTACAAGATCACACCTCTGTCTGCTATGCTCTAGGGGAATAAAGCCCCATCCTATCCAGCCTCTCCTTTTAACTCAAGCCTTCCAGGCACGTAACCGGCTTAAATATTTTTTTGCTCCCTTTCTAGTTTAATGACATCGTTCCTATACCAGGATGACCACAAGTGTACATGGTAATCCAAATGTGGCTTTAACAATGTCTTAAACAGCTGTAATATGGCTTCCAAATCCTATACCCAATACCCCAATAGATGAAGGCATGCATACCAAATGCATTCTTCATCAACCTGTCCATCTGTAGTGCTACATTCATGGAACTATGTACCCGCACCTGCAGGGTCTCAGTTCTATAACACTTTCAAGAGGTCTACTGTTTACTGCATAAGTCCTGCCCTCGTTTGTCATAAAAATGCAACACCTTATATTCAACTGAATTAAATTATATTTGCTATCCCTTTGCCCATTAGCCAAGCTTAGTTTAGTCAAGTCGAGTCGAGTCAAGTCAAGTTTATTCGTCACATACACATACGGGATGTGCAGTGAAATGAAAAGTGGCAGTGCCTGCGGACTTTGTGCAAAAATCAAACAAACACACAACCAACAAACTACAAACAGAATCACATGTTTTTTTTCATATTAAATATTTTGGGCAGTATTGTGGTACAGTAAGTTAGTAGAGTTAGTCCCTGGTGAGATAGGAGTTTGCAGTCCGAATGGCCTCTGGGAAGAAACTCCTTCTCATCATCTCCGTTCTCACAGCATAGCAACGGAGGCGTTTGCCTGACCGTAGCAGCTGGAACAGTCCGTTGCAGGGGTGGAAGGGGTTTCCCATTATCTTATTAGAGATACAGTGCAGAAACAGGTCCTTCAGCCCACCGAGTCCGCACTGACCAACGATCTCTGCACATTAACACTATCCTAGTATCCCAACAAGGACAATTTTAATATCCTAATCCTAATTAGGACTATTCTAATAAGGACAATTTTACACTTACACCAAGTCAATTAACTTGCATACCTGTATGCCTTTGGAGTGTGAATGGAAAACCGAAGATTTCGGAGAAAACCCATGCGGTCATGGGGAGAACGTACAAACTTCATACAGACAGCACCCGTAGTTGGGATCAAACCCGGGTCTCTGGCACGAGTTGCTACCAAACGATGTATGGCAGCAACTCTACCGTTACACCACAGGGGTCGCCCATTGATTAAGATCATATCGTAATCTTAGATAACCTTCATTATAGCTCTCAGAACCCAACTTTAAATTAAGACGGTTGATCATGAATTAAGATGGTTGATCATGAATTGTTAAGCTTTTTTGCTCTTAATATCTTAACATAGTACTCACAACATTTCCTTTTTATTTTATGTCCAGTATATGCCGTCTTATTGCAGAATAGACATAGTATTCTCACCAAGGCTTGAGGAGGAGAGAAAACAGGAAATGTCTAAACTATTAGCTTAAAGTCAGCAGTAGGGAAAGGAATGTTATAACAGAACACTTTATGATGGATCTTGAATAATTAAGAGATGACCATACAGGAAGGAAATAGAGCCTAGTAGCATGGTGTCAAAACAACAACCTCTCCCTCAATGTTTGTAAAAGAAAAGAGCTGGTCATCGACTTCAGGAAGCAAGGTGGAGTACATGCCTCAGTGTACATCAATAGTGCTGAAGTGGAGACAGCTGAGAGTGATCACCAAAATGCCCTGGTCCAACCACAAGAAAGCACACCCACACCTCTACTTCCAAGGGACGATCAAGGAAATTCGGCATGTTTTCAATAACTCATACTAATTCCATAAGAAGCACAACTGATATGTCCAAAGCCGCAAGAAATTGCAGGGTTATGGGCGCTGCCTGGTCCATCACACAAACCTGCACCCACTCTCATCAACTCCGTCTCCACTTCACATCGTTTGGGAAATCAGCCATCATAATCAAGGCCCATTCATACACTGGTCATTGTCTCCTCGTCTCTCGTGTTAGGCAGAACATACAAAAAGTTTGCCGGCACATACTACCAGATTTAAGAATAGCTTATTCCCAGCTATTAGCAGACTCTTGAACAGACCCACCATAAGACAAGGATGGATTCTTGATCTCCAAACCTTCCTTGTTGGTAAATCTTAAAATAATAGTGCATCGTTGAGGGCCTTAAATGGCTCTCAGTGGGTAACCGCTGTAGTGTTTCATCAAGCAGAGAAACACCTTAAATACCTCATGTTACTTGATCAATTTTCTGACTGTTAATTATCTGCCTTCAATTATACAGAAAAGCTTTTTGCTAAGTTATTTTATGAAGTACGTTTGCTCTGCACAACCTTTCCTTTCTAAATCCTAATTCTGGCTTTATCCTTAATTATAGATTCTGCCGATGCAATGGGCAGAATGAACTGCTTGATATTATTCATATTTTTTCCAAATGACCAAAATGTACTCGATGAAGGCAATATTACATATGTATAGATAAATGAACCAAAACACAGGATAACAAACCATTCAATTAGAAAACAGGTTCAAAACTAAAAGCTGAGTCATGTGCACAATATTTTTATATATCACGCTGCTGCATGTTAACACTAGATTGAACTTTTATCAGTTGACCATTGCACCTCGTGTGAGATGTTTGATGGTCTGGAAATCTGTGAGGTTTCCAATATCAGCAATGGAAGAAAATAATGCATTACTCATTAAAGACTTACCATTAAGCATCAGAAAATTGTCAGTTCCTGGATGGGGATATCCTAAACGACCTGGAAAAGAGAGGATAGCATAATTAAACATTTTTAAATGAAAAAAAAGGAAAAAATTGCAAGATTATCGCAATGTTAACCCTTGAAGAAATGTTAGGGGAATGAAAACAGGGATATTTCCAGCATCATTTAGAATCTGAACTTGTTTTAAAAGACCGGGAAATGATGTCCTTCTGATTGTGTGTGGGGGTGGTTAGTGCGTGTGTGACGCCGCAGGCTGCCCCCCCTCCCTCCCCCGCAACCGCGCGTTGAGGGGACAGGACTCAACGGATTCCACTTGGTCTAATGTAATTATAAAATCCTGACTTAATACTGAACTCTGTTCATCAGGCAATAGTTTAATTGGCACCTCCAAAATTTCACCAAACTATTTACCTCTGACCCATTTCAGAACTCCAACAACCTCAATCGTTTACTAGATTCAATATCTTTCTGGAAATATTTCATTTTAACACCAGAGAAAGTTTGCGGGGAATATAAAAACTGACTGTAAAAGCTTCTTTAGTTGAATAAAAAGGAAAAGATTAGTGAAACCAACTGGTAGGTCCCGTACAATCAGAGACAGGTGAATTTATAATGGGAAAAAATGAACTGACTGAACAGTTAAACAAGTACTTTGGTTCTGTCTTCAGTACAGAAGGCACAAACAATCTCCCAGAAATACCAGGGGACCAAGGATCTCGTGGGAGGGAGGAACTGAAGGGAATCCACATTAGTCAGGAAATGGTGTTAGATAAACTATTGGGACTGAAGGAAGATAAATCCCCAGGGCCTGATGGTCTGCATCCCAGAGTACTCAAGGAGGTGGCCTTAGAAATCATGGATGCATTGGTGATCATTTTCCAATGTTCTCTCGACTCTGGATCAGTTCCTGTGGACTGGACGGCAGCCAATGTAACTGCACTTTTAAGAAAGGAGGGAGGGAGGAAACGAAGAATTATAGGCCACTTAGCCTTACATCGGTGGAGAGATGCTTGAGCTTGCACACTTATTAATCATGCATTGTACTTCCTCATCAAAATCTTTGATATAGACCTCAAACAACAATGGGACCAGCACTGATCCGAGGCACACGTCACTAGCCACAGGCTTCCAGTCCGAAAGACACCCTTCCATCATGATCCTTTGTTTTCTACCCTGAAGCCAATTCTGTACCCAGCTAGCTTGATCTAATCTCCCAAAATGGCCTACAATGCAGAACCTTATCAAAAGCCTTGCTGAAGTCCATATAGATAACGTCTGCAGCCATGCCCTTGTAAATCTTTTGGTTACTTCAAAAAAAAATCTTAACCTGATTCGTAAGACACAATCTCCCAAACACAAAACCATGCCAACTTCCCTAATCAGTCCTTGTCTATTCAAAAACATACGATATAACTTTATTTATCCCAGGAGGGAAATTGATCTGCCAACAGTCATAAAAACACAAAATACATGAAACATGAAATTAAAGTGACGAGTGGAAAGGATTGGGGATATGTAAAGATTGGAGGGGGGGGGGGGCAGAGACATTCTCAGTTTACCCCACGACAGAAAAAGGAGTTGTACGTTTGATAGCCATAGGGAAGAAGGATCTCCTGTGGCGTTCTGTCCTGCATCTTGGTGGAACCAGTCTGTTGCAGAAGGTTGACCAGTGTTCATGGAGGGTGTGAGCTGTATTGTCCAGGATTCTCCGCAGTTTGAGGAGCATCCTCCCCTCCAAGACCACCTCCCACAAATCCACTCAGCCCCCAGAACAGAGCCAGCCTTCCTGATGAGTTTGTTAATCCTAATGATGTCCGTGACCTTGGCACTGCTGCCCCAGCACAGGGCAGCAAAGAAGATGGCACTAGCTACCACCGATTGGTAGAACATCTGCAGCATATTACTGCATACGTTGAAAGAGCGGAGCCTTCTCAAAAAGTACAGCCAGCGCAGTCCCTTCTTGTGCAGGGCCTCAGCATTCCTTGACCAGTCCAGTTTACTGTCCAGGTATACGCTAAGATATTTGTACCAATCTTATATATCTTATCCCTCAGAATCCTCTACTGTAGTTTACCTACCACAGATGTTAGACTCACTGGTCTATAGTTCCCAGGCTTTTCCATGCAGCCCCTCTTAACTAAAAGACAACATTTGCCACCCTCTAGTCATCTGGTATCTCATTTATCTCCAATGATGAAAATATGTTACAAAGTGGATATGTGGGTACAAATTTGGATTATCAGCCATTGAATGGCAAATTAACTCAAAAGGGCCAAATGGCCTACTCTTGCAAATACATTCCATCTTTTGCTGCCATGAGCTGACAGAACCCAAGGGATTTGGAAATCCATGTGAGCACCAAAAAGCAGAAGTCTAAAACATAATGAAATAATGTCATTGCATCTATCTGCTCTGTCACAATACTAATGCAAAGAGACTATGGATGCTTTTAAATCTATCCCTCAGTTTTACCAGAGGGTGGCTGGTGTGTTAAGGGCCTGTCCCACTTGGCCGTCATTTACGCGACAGGCCAGTACTGACTGACGTGCGACTATCACGCGCGTCATCATGCTTCAGCACAGACATCTGGAGCGTGTGACGTCATTTGAATACCCAGTTTATCATATTTACCCAGTTTATGATATTTATGGTGATTTTCTAAAATGTTCCTGTTTCTTGAGTGGTGCTAGCAATTGGAAAACTGCAGATGTAATGCCCCTATTCAAAAAAGAGTTGAATGAAAAATAGCAAGCTGCAGACCAAATTAATCTGTAGGAAGGAACTGCAGATGCTGTTTTAAATTGAAGATAGACACAAAATGCAGGAGTAATTCAGCGGGGTAGGCAGCATCTCTGGAGAGAAGAAATGGATGATGTTTCGGGTCGAGACTCTTCTTCAGTCTGAAGAAGGGTTCTCAACCCGAAACATCACCCATTGCTTCTCTCCAGAGATGCTGCCAGTCCCGCTGAGTTACTCCAGCATTTTGAATCGCTTCTCTGGTTTGCTCTTCCATTTCTATATTGGTATGTATTGGTATGTAACCTTTCAGGAATTTGTGTGCAAGGATTTCCAGCTCGTTCTGAATACAAACATCTGGCAAACCCTCAATTTCTCATTCCTCATGTGAATTGCCCGTTGCCAAAGATTGCCAACATTACCATTGTTCTGAAAATGCTAAATAATTATCCATAATGTACTCTTAAATCGCGCGCGCTTATATGCATGACGCTTAAAAGGCAGGCTGACTGCATATGGGCAGTGCGCGGCGGCGCATGGTTACGCACGGTGATGTAATCATACCTCACCACACACTACATGTATGAGGTCAGGACTTCAGCGTGTGACCGCAGTACGTCCGTGTGCGCAAGCGATACGCCACGCTGGTGGCGCGCGAAGATTTCGTGCAGCACGAAATGCTGGAGTGCTGCGCGATACCGCGCGCAACTCCACACCTCTCCATGCGCCCGTCCCGCTCTACCCACACGCTACCTGTGCGTCACAACGCGACAACCACAATTTTGGAGGTTGCGTAAATGGCACGCAAATGATGGCCAAGTGGGACAAGCCCTTTAATGTCAGCAGTGCTCATTTAACTGATCCCGTCGCATGTAGCACATGCTTTACATATTAAAATGCCCAGCAGAATTTTAATATCTCTACTGGAGAGAGAAATGTCTTTGACAGCCACTGAGCTGACAAAGAATATGCTGACAGCAGGGCCTAAGGGCTTAGACAATGCCACCTAAGCCTACTCACTGCCAAAGTCCACCCCATTAGAAGCTTGCCGGATATGGCCCTCAGTCTGGACAATGCGAGTGCAAGTGGACTTCAAGGTTAATATGACTTGGCTCAGAATTACTTATTGTGCGGGATACATTGCTATACCAACAATGCCCTTTTATTCAATTACTCAATGAAAAGAGTAACCCATGCCATGATTGTATAAAGTCTAACAAATATCCAAATTAAACCGCGTTCACTGGTTAAACGAAACTGTAGTGAAACTGTAGTTTCTAAACATATGAACTGATGTTTAAAATGAAGTTAAACTGCAAATTTGGAGATCCATAAACCACCTAGAAATTATTAAGAACAGCACTCAGAGGATAAAAAATATTCAGGAAATGCAGTGTTAAAATGAAACTGAAAATTCATTAAAATACTAGCCAACAATCATGAATACCATGCCCTTGACCCAAGTATAAAGGAACACAGATCAGCTTCTTAATCTTAATTCCTTCATCACAAATTCTGTTATACAAAGCTCTTGGAACCTGTTACAATAGAATAAAGCCTTTTTTGTTGCATTTGCCCACATTCCCTTCCTCTTTCATCACTGATAGCAATTCACGCATTTGCAGATCAACAAGCACCACATTTCTCTACTTGCTTTTTGAATTTGTATACTGAATAATAGTCCTAACCACATTTACAAATAAAATGATTTCAAATGAATGTAATTTATTTTAAAGTGGGTTTCCAATTAATTCAATGATTTCATTGAAATTGGGATTGGACACAAAAAAAAACAGGCAAATTTACTTTGGCTAACTACCATTCATTCAGTCTACTTTCAATCAAAGTAGTGAATAATGTATATACATATACATATACATATACATATATATATATATATATATATACATATATATATATATATATATATTTAAAACTAGGTCCCAATGAATGCAGGGCATTAAAGATGCATTTGGCCGAATTTGCAATAAAAAAGACAGGACGGCAGATGACAATGGGCTCTAAAATGGCTCTTACTCTCAAAGATTGGCATCCCACCCAGCTCCAATATATTTCGGAAATAATATCTTTCAGCTGCTTCATCATTTATCTTCTTTCCATCATTCAGTGAGTGGTTGGTTATGTTCACTGATAATTGCGTAATATTCAATTCCCTCAACTTCACGGTAATTCAATTAGTCGTTACCTACATACAGCAAGACCTGATAACATTCAGACATAGGCTGGGCTAATAAATAACAAGTAACAATTGTTGCACAGAAATACTAGGCAAGGAGCATCTCCATCAACAGGTTAACCACCTCTCCTTGATATTATCAGAAACCCACACCATCAACATGTTAGATATTACCTGCAGCAAGAAACAACTGCATCAGCCTCAAAAATAAAAATAAGAGCAGGGCAGATGATTATGCACAAAGGTCTTGATATTTCAAAACCTTTCAATCATCTACAAGGCACAGGACACGAGAGTAAAGGCATATACTTCATTTTCCTGTATGGGGACAATCCAATGACACTAAAGAGTTTTACACCTTCCCAGGCAAAGGAGCCTATTGGAATAACATCAGATCTACCACCTACACAGTTATTTCCTATACCACTGGTAAACAGTAGCTACCTTTTTGTCCCATCTGCAAAACAAACTGCAGTCACTTGTCTGGGCTATTCTGACAGTATCTTCTATAACTATAAATGCACCATCAGGACAGAGTCAGCAGAGTCAACACTCTCATATTCAGGGTCTGTCCCACTGCGGCGACCTGAGTGGCGAGTTTAGAAGAGTTTAGGAGAGTTTGAAAAAAAAAAGTCATGTTGAAGACCTCCTTCGACTATATAGATGACCTCCTTTGACTATGTAGAAGACCTCCTTCGACTATGTTGAAGATTAGCTTCGGATAAATTGGACACCGAATAGTGGAGAGTGAAGGCGACCTCCTTCAATCTCCTTTCAACTATGTTGAAGATTATTTACAACTGCCTTCGACTACCCTCGAATAACATGCTGATCCACTTCGACTAAACCTACGAGTAAAAGAAGTATCGATTTTTTCCATGGCGACCTTTTTTACTCGCGGTGATTTTTCAGCATGTTGAAAAATATGCCGCGACCTAGCTGAGACCTCAAGTACACGGGGACTACTCTCGAGCATGAAGGAGAGTTACAAAGACCTCCCAGGACCTCGTGTCGACCATGCTGCGAGTATGAGTCGAAGGCAAACTCGCCAGAACTCGTAGATTAGGTCGCCGCAGTGGGACAACCCGTTTCCTCTCCAAGTAGCAGACCTCCTGAATATTGCTAGGTCCCTACTCAAATAAAATGAGAATACATTAATTAAATGGGCTAAAGCAGTGCAACAAGGCTCAATGCCACCCCTTCAAGTATAATTATCTAATGTAATAAATGGTGGCCCAGCCAGATTCTGATACATGAATGCACAAAAAAGAAAATGCAACAAGGTGAATAGAAAAGCATTCAAAGTCCATTTATTGAACATTACTATCAAATTAATGGCAAAATTAACTTGCATATAAAAACCGTCAAACTTATGCTCAAAATGAAGATTCACCTTGTTCATTTTTAAAATGCCTACAAACCATGGACAAGAAAGTTTATTTATCCACCAGCTGATGGTCATGTTTGGGTTCCACTAAAAACTATTTAGCTCCAGACCTCATTACAGTGTTGCCTTAAACGTGAACAAAAATATTTGAATTCTAAGGGTGAGATGGTAACAACTACCCTTGAAATGAATGCCACTTTGATACAGTCTGACATCAAGGAGCCCCAGAACAAAGATAGGCAATTGTTGGGCTGAAATGTATCAGTCCGTATTGGTTCCAATCACTGTCAGCCTTTTTATTAGCCTCCTTCCTTCCTCATTTCTGATCGTATAATAGATTCATATATAGATGATGGCAATTCTTTGTTCCTTTCATGACTCCTCAAAACAAAAGAGGCCATGATTACATAAAACAAACCTGGATAATCATGAAACTTAAATTGATAAACTGCAAGTGAAAATGTGCTATGCAAGGAGGAGGAGACTGACCATATCCAACAGGAGAAAGAAGTAACCATCATAACACAGATGTTCAGTGATAATGTTCTTATTTACCAACATCCTAATGCAGGGTTGGGGTTAGAGAAGGGGTCATCATTGGTTAAAAACACATCTGAATCCACCACATAAATATGAGAATATGAAAAAAACCGTGTAACCTGTAGCTAAGCATTTCCACCATTTACAAGTTAAGAGTCAGGAAGGAGTGAGATGCAATACTACCCTATTGTCTTGTTGAGTGCAACTATAACACCAACAAAGGTCAACACCATCCAGAATGAATTCTATTCACTATCTCAAACCATACCATCTGCCAGAATCACCTCACCTTAAGTGTTGCATGTACTATTCACACGATGCACAGCTCAACTCAAAGCTTCTATAAATACATCCCACAGGCCCATGACCTCTTGCGATGTGACAGACCAAGGTCAGTGAACACAAACTCCAAATTACCGGTCTGGATTGTAAATATGTAATCACTCCTTCATTGCCACTTAGTTATAACATTGGATTTCCCCATTCATCATCAGTGGTTATACCTTCATCACACATGAGTGCAATGGTTCAAAATGCAATTCACCACTACCTTCTCATGACCAACCTGGAATTAACAATCAAAGTTGTCCTTGCCAGATGATCCCACATTCCCTAAATAAACATAAAAGCTAATAAATTCCATATTCTATTAGCATTTGCTGCTGTTAACACCCAACATATTATTGCCACAGGCTATTATTAGAAAGCTGGAATGTGTTATTTCATAATATGCATCTGTGTTATATGCAAAATATCCATATGTTACAAGGAATAATCATGACTCTTGTCCTTTTTGCAAATAGTTTAGCAACTATTTTCATTTGAATTGCTTTGCACATGAAATGTTTTGTTTGTTCATACCCAGCTTCTAATCAGGGTATTGCTTAGTAACTCAAAACTTAGGATATAGGCTCAACATTCCATTGGCTTTCATTCTCAACTGCAACTACACAACATAAAAGATGCACTGTTTCTGTTCGTTTCAACTTTCTACTTGAAGATTAGGTTGTAAACAAATTCTAAGCAAGAGAATAAGATCTTTGTGTTCTGTCAGCGACTTTCATCAAATTAAAACAAAACAGCCTTCGCAGAATCTACACTAAATCTTCTTGTCAGTGTTTTGAAAAACCCCATTTATTACAATACTTTCACAAAAGTAGGTAACTATTCAGTTTTAAGCCAATTCTCTTTGTTGAAGTAAATTCATTACATTTGTCTAGAGAGAGTCAAATTCCCATATGAATTTTTTTGTCATGAATCTGCTACCACTTCTGCATCTTTTAGCACACAAAAAATTAAGCTGGTTTGGGCAGGAAATTTTAAAGATCAGGACCCAAAGTTATGCCATTCATGACTTGACTTGCTTTCTTTTATCACCAACCAAGAAGAAAATACAAGAGTTCAAAACACATTGAGATATTCATAGTCGTACGTCTAGGATCTTTTAAAAAAATGTTGATACCTGCTTTTGAAATGTGGCTGTTTTGCATCATCACTTTTGTCTCCTGCTTGCTCTTCAACTGAGCAATTTGTAGCGGGTAATAGAATCGGGCAAAAACAACGCAATACTAAAAGTTGCCTGCAGCAGATAAAGGAAAATGTTTACTACTGTACATGCTTCCCATCTTTTAAGATGCTCCAGAAGGCTTCACAACCAATGTTTAAATGTTGTCACAATTGTAATTTCAGAGAGAAGAAGTGTAAATGGAATATGACCACTAAAGCATTTCTGTACAAAATGTATTTTGCAAAAAGAGTTTGACAAAAGGTTGACACCAGGAAGCAATCAGAAAAAAACCCAAAAGATAAAACTAAAATAGTTGGAGACAAATGATGAACCAATGTATGCTTATCGTAAATTTCTTTAATACAAAGTTTATCTACATTATTAACTCAACCTAGTCTCGATCTTCCCATTCTTTTACTTTCTCTCCTCTTCTCTGTTCTTTAGTGTACCACTGCACACTTACCTTAATGTCCGAATTTAATAATATCCCTGCTTTGCCATACTATGTGCTATAACCTTACACTTGACATTGCTATTCAACCACATCTACGTTGGTGAATCACTGTTGGTATTGTGACAAGGACCTCTTTGTTAGTTTAAGTAGGTTAACACACAAGAGAAAACTGCCAAAACAAAATGAGCAGGTTATTATTCACACAGGAAAATGAAGCCAATATACAAATGGTTTAATACTTCAAGTACAGGAATAGACTTACTGACAGGAACATATTAGTAGCTAACCTTAGTCCTCAAAACAATATCTTTAGTGAAATGTTTTAAACAATTTTTTAAAATCTTTTTGTCCACAACTCTTTGGAAGTTTTCACAAATCTATGATCAAAAGGTCTAACACCATTCTTTTAAGTTCCCAACATAAAATATGACCAAAGATATTCTTTGAAATCCTTGTTTGAATCTCAGCTTGAGCCCATAAAAATGCCCACACTCCATTGTGATGCTGATCTCAGTGCTTAACAATTTGACATTTTATTTTAAATCTTTTACTTTTGTAATAAATTTGCATTGAAACTCTACACAAATATAACTATACTCCAGCCATCTATTACTCAAGGTTATGATGACATTTTGATTCATGACCGCATCCCCTTGCTTAGAAAGTGCTTGTTTGTAAATTTTTCCTTGAGTTCTCACAATCCAACTTCTGAAGTTTCATTCAAATTTATCCCACACCCGCTCTAAACTTTCATTTCTGATTACTTTGTTTTTCCCTACCACCACACATCCTCTATTTATTTCACTGGTCGCAATCTCTCAAACTAACCTCCACAAACTGGTCAGCTTTTCTTCATCATTATTCATCGTCCAACAACTTCTTCAATAATATTCTTCTTGGATTGTCCCTCAGAATCGAGGATGACTTGTGTCCAACTCCATTGAGGTGGCCAACTAAATCCAAGAGATTGCCTCATTCCTGTGTTTACACCAGGCACGTGCCGTCAGGGTAGGCAAGGTGGGCAGTGCCTACCCTGACTAAAATTATAAAATAGTAGTTATTTTATATATAAATATAATATATATATATATAACATATATAAAATGGTCATAAATAGTAAAGTCACGGGAGAATTATGCCTCCCTAAGAGATCAATCTCTTAGGGAGGCATAATTCTCCCGTGCCTTTCATCAGCAATACGTTTTAAACGCGGAAGTATGAGGTACTCACGTGCCGTCGACGCTGCTTCAAGCCATCAGTGTGAACGGTCCGTAAAGGCAGCTGAAACTCTGCCTTTAAACTGTGAACTGCGTGCATGTGCTGCGTTGCGCAATGCGCATGCGCACCAGCCTACTGAACATGCGCAAGTTTCTTAGCGGGATTTTCAAGGGTGGATAGTGATTACCTGAAGAGTTTCACGAAGCAACCTTATGGATATTTTTGCTGCAGAATGGATTTTGTGCACAAATAATATGGTAAGTAAATTTTTTTGAGCTATATGTTTTTAAATACTTTATTAAGAGATAGGACCTACTGAAAACAAATTACATGATAAAAGTTGAGAGAACAATCTGCGCATGCGCGGTTTCCACGATTTAAAAATAGCCGAATGACAGTTCACCGGTGAGGGAACAATGTGCGCATGCGCAGTTTCAAGATTTAAAAAATGCCGACCGGCAGTTTACCGGGGAGGGAACAATGAGCGCATGCGCAGTTTCAAGATTTTAAAAAAGCCAACTGACAGCTCACCGGGGAGAGAATAATCTGCGCATGCGCGGTTTTCAAGATTTTTAAAAGCCACTGCCTACCCTGGCTGATTACTCATGGCACGTGCCTGGTTAACACCAAGTGTTCTCCCAATGAATGGGCTCAAGGCTGTATTCATTAAAGAGATGTGGGCTCCACATTTAAATGGTCATCCCTAATAGCCACCAAGGTGATGGAGAGCTGTTTGATTGAACTGCCCCTGTCCTTGAGGTGCAACCACAATGCTTCTAGGGAGGGAGTTCCAAGATTCATACCCAGCAACAATGAAGCAATGGAAATATATTTCCAAGTCAGAATAATGTGTAGCTTGAAAGGCAACGTAGGTGGTGGTGTTCCCAATCTTTTGAAATCTTTGCCTTGCTGGTTGGACGAGGTTTGGAAGGCTCCACCAATATGGGAAGGTGGCTACTTCTTCTGAGATTTCTTGCAGAGATTATTGGAGAATGCTGTTGTTCAACATCTGCCAGTTGGTAAAAGAGCTATTTAGAAATGCAAGGTCCATTCTTTCATTTATTTTAGTGAATGAGTCGATGAGTTAGAGCTTCCAAATGTGCACCTTTGACAACGCCCTTGGAGGTCGCTCCGATCCTTTTAACTGGTTGACAGGCCCGGAGGCACCAATCCCCAGCATCATTGATAACAGCCGAGTCCAATTAGCTGCTATTGGTTGGCCATTTGCACCTTGTCAGCCTACTCTATAAAAACTAGGCTTTTGAGCCAGAGATAGAGACCGCGAGAAGAGAGAGAAAATGGAAGAAACCAGAAAGAAAAGAAAGAGAACGAGGAAGGGAAACCAAATCTCCCTCCTTGTTGTGTTCCCGTCGCAAAGTTTGCGGAAGACTGAGCCACTGGTAGAGGCCCAAGACCACCAGCACCACAATGTGGTCAAGACTGGATTGCCGGGATAGAAGTCCTAGCCCGCAAGTGCCTTCCATCTGAGGCCAAGACTGAGTGGCTGGGTCAAGCCTGAGATGCCAGAACCTCATCTTGCCCACAGATAACGAGGGACTGCACCCAAACACATCCACAGAGGCCAAACCTGTCCAACAGGATAATTTGGAGATGGCTGTGTCGCCTCTTCGATCCCAAAGCTGAGCTGCCTAGAAGAAATCTACTCCGTCAGCCACTCATCACGAGGCAGGGGTGAACTGCGAGAAGCCTGAGATCATCATGCCTCCTCCTACGTAGACCAGGCCTTGAGCTGAGGTCTGCGAGATAGCCAACGTCATTGCACACATGCTCTGACGAGGGGCAGTGACTCCATGTGATCCTGGACTTTCTTACCACTGTAAATTGAATAAACCACTTGCGTTTGCCCTGGTGCGAATGTCGGTGTGGTCATTGCCGAACCAGGTGACATTCCCGAACGCCATAACCTAAAGCTTAATTTGTGTTCTTGTCACATGTGATGGTCAAATGCTCTCCTGTTCTGTGGATTAGCAACACTACAGCAGGATGTTTGTTATATGAAAGTTACAAGAATCTAATAGGAAAATCATCAAACAAAGCACTGAAGCTATGACACAACCTTGTTTGACAGGAATCGGCCTTGATAATGTGCTAATGTGGAACTGTCGGTTAAGATCATATCTTGAATGCTGTCATAAAAAAAGCACAAGATAGAGTAGTTTCTGCAGCCAGCCAAATTTGACTCATTGGGTTAAAATGTTGAGGGCTCCAAGTGCTCCTTGTGATTCTTTTTGGAATCGTGCAGTATGTGAAGATCACGTCAATTGTGCTTCTAGCTGAGTCCACACTGGGATTCAGGGAGTAGCCCTCCGGCAACTGTGAGGAGGCAGATCCTAGTAATAACTTTTTCTGTGGAATGCAGGGAATTATTTGTAATTTCCACAATCAGAATGGTCTTTATGATTGTGGCATCACTGAAGCCCCCTGGCACACCTTTCTCTTCTGTCATGACTGAAGGTACTTTTTCCAATGATTTAGAATTCCAAATGCATATGGCTATTCAGTTGCTGTTCAAATGGAGGTGTTGCTTCTATCAGCACCAGCCTAGATCCAACATAACAGACACATCTTGGTACAAAAACAAAATATTGATAGTCTTAACCCCCTGAGAAACTGCTCTTCTCAGACAACATCTCACAGATAACCTGATGACTCCCAATCAACAGGAGCTAGTGTCCAAACTGTGGAACAGTCAATAATAATTTGCACTTGTGAAACATCTCTTCTGACAAGAATTTACCAGGACTGATTTGATGCGAATGATTAGGAGATCCATGAACAAATTAAGTATAAATACAATATATTCCTGGGTTGGAAGCATCACCACAGCTCAATAGAAAATAAATAGTTTGTGGCACTTAAATGTCAAAGTCCTGTATGGATCACCTGATCTAAATTACAGATGCTGGGTAGAATATCCAGCAACTCACCGATAACAGTATTGCCAAGTTTTGTCAGAGCATTTCAGTATTCTAATACCTGAAAATCAGTATTTTGCTGAGAAAATCAGTATTTTTACGCGGTGCCATTTTGCTGAAGAAAATGTTGTTTTTTAATGTGCACTCATACCCGCGTAAGAGTACAAGAATGCATAACTTTGCTACCAATTGACGTGTCTTCTGCTCACCTTACCAGACAGTGCATTCACTTCCATCTCTTTGTACACTGCTGTTTGAACATCTGCTCACCGCTTTTAGCACCAGATGATGATGTAGAAGCCATTTTGCATTTTTAATCCCTATTCTTTCTCATCTTGTCGTGTCTCATCCCTTGACTCGCAACAGCTTCGCATCCATCATGCCACGTGATATGTAACGCTCGTGGGCGCCCGTGAACCCCGACCAAAGATCAAAGCCGTAGTTCGTCATGGATAATTTTCGCGCCATCTTAATGAGCTCGTGATTATCGTCATGGCGTCCACGTCCACATCTAACTGACTGAATGATATAGACGTCCCGACTGAAAATCACACCCTTCCAATCAATTATTTTAGGCTAAGCCTTTCCAGAGAACATGCTACTTTTTACTTCACCCATTTTCAATATATTCATTCATGGGCGGAAATCGCTTTTTAAAACATGGGGGGGGGGGGGGGGGGGGGAGGAGACACACAAAAGCTCCCACGCACAAAACACCAGATAATCTGCATCTTTTCATTTTATTTGCAGTTCATTTGTCTTTTTGAACTTTGCGCATTTAATAGTGCCATTTTAGCAGCAGTGTCAAATAAGTCGTACTTTTATCCCCCCGCAGACGATACATTACTCTTAAATCACATACTTTACCTCTCTACATAAAAACATAGAATCCCACCCTGGAATTTGATGGTATTTCCTGAAATTTTCAAAATGCTTCCTGCATGCTATTTGTTGTTTTTTTTTGCGGGCACACATTAACAACACAAAGAAGAACATGGCAAAACAGATCTATGTAACTACACCGCATCTGCCTGCTTCTGTAGTGTTATGCAAGGCAGCTTTCGTTGCCTCCAACAGCTTTCGTTATCTTCATTTTTTCAACCTGTTCTCATGTGTCTCAGTCTCTGCTCGCTCTCTCTCCATCCCTGCTTCCCTTCGTCTCTCCCTCCCTCTCTCTGTCCCCTCCCCCTCCCTTCCTCTCGCCCCCCTCTCTCCCCTTTCCCTCCTTACCTTTGTTTTGTTCTCCCTCCCCCTCCCTCTACCTTCCTTTTGTTCTTCCTTATTTCCTCCCTCCCTCTCTTCACCCCTCCCTCTCTTCCTCCCGCTCTCCACCCCTTGAGCCCACCCACCGTTCTGTAAAATCAAGGCCAATCCCAATGTAACTCCAATCCCACTGGTAACCTTTCACCACTATACTTATCCAGAATTCTACCACTGCCTGAAAAATAATCAAAGGCTAAACTTCCACTGAGAAAGAGAATTCCAAAGACTCATTGTTATAGAAACATAGGAAACATAGAAAATAGGTGCAGGAGTAGGCCATTTGGCCCTTCGAGCCTGCACCGCCATTCAATATGATCATGGCTGATCATCCAGCTCAGTATCCTGTACCCGCCTTCTCTCCATACCCCCTGATCCCTTTAGCCACAAGGGCCACATCCAACTCCCTCTTAAATATAGCCAACGAACTGGCCTCAACTACCTCATGTGGCAGAGAATTCCACAGATTCACCACTCTGTGTGAAAAATGATTTTCTCATCTCGGTCCTAAAAGACTTCCCCCTTATCCTTAAATCTTTTTAAATACGAGAATATTCCTAAACAGTCTGTGACCCATAAGGCTGTGGCCATAGTGCTATGTGTAAAGCCTATAGCGCCACAGCCTGTAGCGCTATAATTAGAACCCACAGTGCTGCAGCCGACAACTCTTTGTTTAAATTCTCACGCATTAAACTGACAACGCTCTGTTTAAACCTGGGGCGGGACAGGCAGCGACTCCGGAGAGAAGGAATGAGTGACGTTTCTGGTCGAGACCCTTCTGAACTGAATTCTTGTTGGTGAGAGTACTTGTGATTGTCTGAAGAAGGGCCTCGACCCGAAATGTCACCCATTTCTTCTCTCCAGAGTTGCTGCCTGTCCCGCTGTGTTACACCAGCTTTTTGTGTCTATCTTCAATTTCAGAGTTAAATAAAAAACACAGAGTGCTGGAGGAACTCAGTGGGGCTAGGCAGTATCTCTGGAGGGAATGGGTTAGGAGTTGTTTCGGGCAGGTTCTTCTTCTTAGGAAGGAACTGCCTATTGTCTTTGCAAAACGCCAAATGATTCCGGGAATGCCGAGGTGAGAGGGTGAGAGGGAAGGAGTGAGACATAGATGGGGAGTGGGAGGGAGTGAAAGACAGAGATTCAGCAAGAGAGGGAGAGAGGGAGGGGAGAAGAGAGTGGGGAGAAAGAGAGAGAGCAAGAAAGAACAAGAGATAGAGAGATTCCAGCTTCTTAACCCCAAGCACCGTGGTAGATCAACGCGTACAAAAATAATCATCCAGATCTTGAAATTTAAAATACTAATGGATTTACTCTGCTATAATTTTTAGAGGTACAGTATGACTTTTTATATCCTGACATTTTAAGATCTTGTCAATTTCACCGGGTTATTACTTTTCCATTGGCGAGTGGTATGTTAATGAAACGAAGTCGGGCCGATCTCGGTTGTTCCCACCCGCCCGCTGCACCTCGGCCGATACAGTGGTGACTCGTTGTTACGATTATCTATGGTCGAATTAAAAAAAAAACCCGTATTTAATGACGCAAAATCGTACTTGAGTATTCTTATCACATTTCCGTACAAAATATGGAAAATCCGTACTACTTGGCAGCTCTGCGATAACCAGTCTGGATTTTTTTTTTAAAAGCAATGTTAAAACCATTAACTGCCCAAAAACATTAAAGAACGAAACACTGTGAAGAACTGCGCAACCATGGCTCCATCTTTGATGCAGTGTTCTTTGAATAGGAAAGTGAATTACCCTTAAAAAAAAGCTTCTTTCTCTGCCACAGAAGGCAGTGGAGGCCAATTCAACTGCAACATGACCTCCCAACTTCTATACTCAATACTCTGGCTGATGAGGGCCAATGTGCCAAAACTCTTTGTGACCACCCGATCTACCTGCGTCTCCAGGGACTATGGACTTTTAAATCCCTCTGCTCAACATCACCACCCAGAGCCCTACCTTTAACTGTATAGGTCCTGTCCATGTTAGACTTCCCGAAATGCAACAACTCCCTTTTTTCTGCATTCAATTCCACCAACCATTGATCAAGATCCAGCTGCAATTTTTCACAATCATCTTCACTTTCTGAAAACCTAATCTTGTATCATGTACAAACGTTAATCTTGCCGTGTATGTTCTCATCCAAATCATTGATACGGATTATAAACAGTAACGGCCCAAGCACTGAATCCTGAGGTACACCACTAGTCACAGGCTTCCAGTCCGAAAAGCAACCTTCCGCCATCACCCTGTTTTCTTCCAAGAAGCCATTTTTTTATCCATTCAGCTATCTCCCCTTGGATCCCATGTAATCTAACCATCCAGAACAGCCTACCATTAGGAACCTAGTTGAATTCTTTACTGAAGTCCATATATACACCTCCACAGTTCTGCCCTCATCAACCTTTTTGTACATGTATTCAAAAAACTCAGATTTGTGAGACATGATCTCCCATGTACAAAACCATGCTGACAATCCCTAATCAGTCTGAAGAAGGGTCTCGACCCGAAACGTCGCCTATCTCCTTCGCTCCTTAGATGCTGCTGCACCCGCTGAGTTTCTCCAGCTTTTTGTGTAACCCCCTAATCAGCCATTGTCAGTCTAAATGCCTGTATATCCTACCCCTCAGAATACCCTCTGGTATCTTTCCAACTACAGATGTTAAGCTCACTGGACTGTAATTCCAGCATTTCCCCTGCAGCCCTTCTTGAATAAAGGCACATTTGCCACCCTCCAGTCCTCCGGCACCTGTATTTAAAGACGACTCGTAAATTTCAACCAGGCTTCCTGCAATTTCCTCTCTAGTTTCTCACAATGTCCTCAGTTATATATGATCAGGCCATGGATATTTGTCTACCTTCAGACATGATGGCAGCGTCCACGGGCTACATTGGAAACCATGGCACATTTGATAAGAGTAGAGAGCTGTTCAGCTCCTATATGGAGAGAGCAAACATGTTTTTCACGGCAAACAGCATAATGGAGATTAGTGGTGAAGGAGAGATAGTGTCTGAAACAAATACGGCAGCTTGAGAATGCATGAAAGCGATTCTGCACATGGAGATCGGTCCAGAAGTGTACGGCACTCATGAATCTCCTTGCGCCCATAAAGGCAAAGGACATGCCTTTCAATGACATTATGAAGGTGGAGGACCATTTCAACCCAAAGCCTCTGGAAATTGCAGAAAGCTATACATTTGGCACTAGAAGCCAGAAGCAGAATGAGACAATCAATGAGTACATTGTTGCCTTTAAAAACATAACCTTGCATTGTAACTTTGGAATCTTTCTCGGACGAGCACTATGCGACAGATGTTTGTGGTCTAGTGGTCTAGTCAGACTCATGAACACTCCAGATATTACATTCGAGAAAGCATGCAAGATTGCTACCACAATGGAGATGGCATCAAAGAATGCTCGCGAGTTTTGTCCACCACGGACTGCAGTGGCTGTTTACAGTCTCAAGGCAGTGCCTATGGCCAAACCAAGAGGCACTAAACCAAAACCAAAGTATGGCGGGGAGCCGAGTTCAGCCAGTTGTTATCGTTGCACTCATCCCAATTTTGTCAGTTCAAAATGGCCAAGTGCTATAAATGCCAGAAGAAAGGCCATATCGCCTCAGCTTGTCAGGCCAAGCTTAAAACAGGAAACCAACAATCTGCAGGAAACAAGCGACAATACCAGAGAGGAGTTCACAACTTGGAGATGAACTCGGATGGAAATAAACTTGGGTTGTACACCATTTATGCAACCAACATCGATAAGCCTACAACCAGCCAAGGCAAGGACTTTCATACTAAACTATTGATTAATGAACAGTTAATCGATATGTGTATTGACACGGCAGCAGATTGTTCAGTCATGAGCAAAGACCTGTTGTTCCCCAGATACCATTGTTTGAGAGTACGGTCAAGCTGAGAACCTACTCGGGCAAAATTTTGAAGACATGTGGACAAATGAACTATAAAGTTGAGCATAATGGTCAGTCAGTAATACTGCCCATCTTGGTGGCCAGCTACAGAAATAAACCAACCCTCCTTGAAAAGGATTGACTGAGTAGAATAGAGTTAGACTGGAAGAACATTTTCAGCTTCGATTTGTCCAAATCACGTCTTGAAAATGTCATAAGCAAACATGCAAACATTTTTGCTGACAGTTACACGGGAATAACAGGGTACCCTGCACACATTCGACTTAAACAAGATGTGAGACCTGTGTACTGCCGACCAAGACCTGTACCATATGCATTAAAGCAACAAGTGGAGGACGAACTCGACAGGTAAGTGTGGAATGGAGTACTCGTGAAGACAGACCAGAGTAACTGGGCAACGCCAATTGCCATACCCGAGGCCGACAAAACTGTTTGACTATGTGGTGGCTACAAAGTCACAATCAACCAAGCACTTCATGACGAACAATATCCGTTATCAACCTTGCAAGATCTGTACGCAGAACTTAGCGGAGCAAGAGTCTTCACTAAACGGAATTTGCCTCATGCTTACGCCCAATTCAATGTTGACAAGGAAAGTCAGCAGTACTTGACTATCAACACACATAAGGGCTTGTATTCATATACAAAGCTGCCCTATGGTGTGAAATCCTCCCTGAAAATGTTCCAGTCTGTCATGGACAAAATGTTACAAGGCATTCCGCACTGTGTGTGCAACCAGGATGACCTACTGATATTCATAGAAGGCATAGTAGAAAATCTGGAAATCCTCGAGCAAGTTCTCACATAACTGAACTGCCACAATGTAAAACTGCGGCAAAGTAAATGTGCATTTGCGCAGTCAGAGGTGGTCTACCTTGGACTCAAAGTAGACGCCAACAGACTTCGCCCCGTGAAAGTGGAAGCAATAGTGAATGCGCCAAAAACCTACAATGTGTCAGAGCTATGATCATTCCTTGGGATGGTGCAGTTCTATGCACAATTCCTTCCAGATTTAGCAACTGTGCTAAAGCCACTACATCATCTGCTACAAAAAGATGTGAAATGGGCGTGGGGAAAGGAACAGCAACATGCATATGACATCTGCAAGGAAATCCAGAAAAGTGACAACCTCCTTGTTCACAACGATACGACATGCGAGATGAAACCTGCTTGTGATACTGTTATGGTGTAAGTTATGGTGTAGGTGCAGTGATCCCTCACATAATGAATGACGGACATGAAAAGCCTAATGAAACATAGAAACATAGATGCAGGAGGCCATTCGGCCCTACGAGCCAGCACCGCCATTCATTGTGATCATGGCTGATCGTCCCCAATCAATAACCCGTGCCTGCCTTCTCCCCATATCCCTTGATTCCACTAGCCCCTAGAGCTCTATCCAACTCTCTCTTAAATCATCCAGTGACTTGACCTCCACTGCCCTCTGTGGCAGGGAATTCCACAAGTTCACAACTCTCTGGGTGAAAAAGTTTTTTCTCACCTCAGTCTTAAATGACTTCCCCTTTATTCTAAGACTGTAGCCCCTGGTTCTGGACTCGCCCAACATTGGGAACATTTTTCCTGCATCTAGCTTGTCCAGTCCTTTTATAATTTTATATGTTTCTATAAGATCCCCAATCATCCTTCTAAACCAGTGAATACAAGCCTAGTCTTTTCAATCTTCCCTCGTATGACAGTCCCGCCATTGCAGGGATCAATCTCGTGAACCTACGCTGCACTGCCTCAATCAAAGGGTGTTGGATGCAAAAGCATCCCGCACCCTTTCACCGAGTGAACGTAATTATGCACAGATAGAAAAGGAAGCACTCAGCATCATGTTCAGAATCAAGAAATTCCATCAGTTTATTCTCGGCAGACCATTCACCCTAGTGACTGATCACAAGCCACTACTAGTGATAGATACTTGGTCCCAAGTCAGCTATACCTTAGATGGCAGCATCAAGGATGCAGCACTGGGCAATTTTGCTGTCCCAGTATGACTACAAGGTGGAGTACAGAAGCTCCAACTGCAACGCAGTTGCAGATGCGTTGTCCCGGTTGCCCCATGAGAACTCTGACGTGGGAAGTGAGAACTCAATCTACACACTGCAAGTTGTAAATGAAGACTTCCCAGTGATTGCAACAGAAATTGCAGCAGAAACAAAGAAAGACAATGTGCTTAAGTGGGTCTATGAACAGACATTGAATGGTTGGACTGAAATCGATAGTGGATTGAACTCAGTTCTGAACTCAGAGCTGAAGCCTTTCCATAATTGGCCCCATGAATTATCATGCGAGCAGAGATGCATTGAGTGGGGTTACAGAGTGGTTGTACCAGAGCCTTTGAAAAACATAATTATGAATGAACTTCATGCTGAACATCCTGGCATAGTAAGCATGAAGTCAATTGCCAGAAGTTTTGTGTATTGGCCTGGTATTGACAGTGACACCGTCACTGGTGAGCAAATGTAGTTTATGCCAAAATTGCTGGAGTAAACCACCAAAAACACCACTGCAACCCTGGTCATGGCCATGTAGACCTTTTCAGAGAGTTCATATAGATTTTTGTGAAAAGAGTAATGAGCACTTTCTGGTACTAGTAGATAGCCATACCAAATGGATTGAGGTGAAGCATATGGGGTCAAGCACTACTATTGAGTGTACAATCGATGAGTTGAGATCAAATTTTGCATGCATGGTTTACCGGAAGAACTTGTTTCTGATAACGGGCCTCAGTTTCGTTCAGAATGGTTCAAAGAGTTCATGCAGTGAAATGGTGTAAAACACACACTTGTTCCCCCGTACCATCCAGCCTCCAACGGGGCGGCGGAAAGGTCTGTTAGAGTTGTCAAAGATGCTCTCAAGAAACAGGTTTTGCAGGACATGAAACATCGTTTTGGCTAGTTTCTTGCTGAAGTACAGAACCACACAACACACAACAGGTTATTCATCTGCAGAATGTTGATGAAGAGAAAGCTAAGAATATGCCTAAGTCTTGTCCAACGCAATTTGGCCTTGGGAGTTGAGCAAAAACAGTTAAGTCAAAAACACCATTTTGACTCCCACAAAAAGGAGAGGTACTTCAAGCCAGATGAGCAGGTTTGTGTTCTCAGTCCTCCCAACAACTGGGATGCTAGGAAAATAGTGGAAGTGTGTGGAACAAAAAGATACTTAGTTGAAGTTGGAGATAGGATCAAAAGTGTTCATATTGATCAAATGATTCCACCCAAAGATGAACCAAAAACTGAGCATGAAGTCCTAATCCCCGAGTCTTTATCTGAAAGTGAGTTGGAAGAGACCACTGTGATTGAAACACAATGTTCAGTTAGTACAGACAAAGAAACTGATTCCTCTAGCCAAAGTCAGGGTACTAAAACAGAGCCAAACAAGCCTACAGTTGAGTCCACACCTAAACCTGTTACTGTTAGACAATCAGTCTGGATCCATAAACCAGTAGTCAGATAAGGTTTATAAATTAAGTAACTCACTGTATAAGTAAAAACGAAAATGTGTAGATATGTAAAATAAATATATTATGTTTATCATTTAAGATTTCATAAATACTGGTTTAAATCAAGTATCACAACAACAAAATTGTAACTGAGTACTTAGATTTAATACTTCAAAATAGGAGAGCTGTGTAATGTATTCATACATATTCATGTATATGTTAATGAGTTGGTGTTCAATATAAGCAAGGAGTGTTGGGTAATAAATCTCTCTCCTAATCTAGGCAACCTGCATGAAAGTTGTTATTCATTCTGCTGTCCGGAATATAACAGTGTCTACCTTCTGCATCTGCACTTCTTTCCTGCACCACTTGACTGATGCTCCTTTCCCCTCAAATAGCCTGCTCCAATCAACATGAGCAAGACCTTCTCTCATACCCTCAAAGTTGGCCTTGAGGTGTGTTAAAATTTAACATTTTAACATACAAGCCTTCTCTGTCCCTATCCATATCTACCTTAAACCTAACCGAACAGTGTTCACTGGTCCCAAAAGGCTCCTCCACGAACACCTCATTCACTTGCCCTTCCCAATTTACCAAGACTAGATCAAGTGGCATCCTCTCACGAGTGGGGCCCTCCACATATTGTTATAGAACTCTCCTGAACACCTTTGAGAAACTGCACCCATCTAAACCTTTCACACTATAATTTACCCGGTCAATGTTGAGAAAGTTAAAATTCTTATATAACAACCTCATTTGTCTTGCAGCTGTCTGCAATCTCCTGGCATTTTTGTTCTTATAATTCCGGTTGACAATTTGGGGGTCTGTCCAACCCAACAAAGTGATCATCCCTTTCTTGTTCCTCACCTCCACTCATATAGCTTCATTTGATGAACCATCCGAAATGTTACCTCTGAACACAGCCAACTGTAACCAACAATGCAACTCCCTCTCTTTTATCATCACCCGTCTCTCCTGAAGCACCTGTATCCCAGAACATTGAGCTACCAGTCCTGCCCCTCTCTTAACTAGGTTTCGGTAACACCTATATCCCAGTCGCACGTACCTATCCATGCCCTAAACTCATCTGCCTTAGACCGTCAGGCCCCTTGCATTAAAATACGTGCAGTTTAAACCAATCTCTCTTCCTTGCTCTCTGTCTTTCTCCTGCCCTCCAACATTTCTCTTACCACCTTCTATACCAACTTCTAACCTCTCACCTGTCTCTGTCCTGTATGAGATCCCACCCCCCTGTCAATCTAGTACCAATCAATCAATCCATTTGAGAGCTAATTAAAATTTACGGTCAATATTTCAGTTCAATGGGGTTCTGATTAGGTTTGATAAATCCTCAGAAGCCAAGGAGTCCTCCATGCATCATATTAGGTGGCATAATGAAGGAGTATTGTTCTCTTGAAAACACAAACTCTGGATAGGTAATCTATGGAGGGGTCAATGGTCGGCTCATGTACTATGGTGCTACTGTTCAGTGATTTTGCTTCCATTGTCCACCAGAGTTGACATCATTTACTGGTATTGATACACATGTTTGGAAGAGTAAGTATTTTAATTCATTATTATAAAACTAACATAAGATATTTTATCAGAAACACCCAGCTTCTGACCAAGCACTCCTACAATAATAGCTAAACCCCCTTTCAAGTTATTTTCTTTAATATAGGATTAATATTTGGCTTCTCTTGTTGAATCGTCGTACCTGCTACAGGAGGCCACTTAGCTTATTGTTAGCTTCCAGCAGAGCACACCCTATCATTCCTATTTTTCTCTCCCTATTTACCTGTATACCTGCAACTCATTTTCTCACAGGTCCACCAATACCAGGCACGTGCCGTCAGGGTAGGCAAGGTAGGCAGTGCCTACCCCGACTAAAATTATAAAATAGTAATTATTTTATATATAAATATAATATATAAAATATATAACATATATAAAATGGTCATAATTAGTAAAGGCACGGGAGAATTATGCCTCCCTAAGAGATCAATCTCTTAGGGAGGCATAATTCTCCCGTGCCTTTCATCAGCAATACGTTTTAAACGCGGAAGTATGAGGCACTCACGTGCCGTCGACGCTGCTTCAAGGCATCAGTGGGAACGGTCTGCAAAGGCAGCTGAAACTCTGCCTTTGCACTGTGCACCAACTGCGTGCATGTGCTGCGTTGCGCACTGCGCATGCGCACCAGCCTACTGCGCATGCGCAAGTTTCTTAGCGGGATTTTCAACGGTGGATAGTGATTACCTGAAGAGTTTCACGAAGAAACCTTATGGATATTTTTGCTGCAGAACGAATTTTGTGCACAAATAATATGGTAAGTAAATTTTTTTTAGCTATATGTTTTAAAATACTTTATTAAGTGATAGGACCTATTGAAAACAAATTACATGATAAAAGTCAAGGGAACAATCTGAGCATGCGCGGTTTCCACGATTTAAAAATAGCCGAATGACAGTTCACCGGGGAGGGAACAATGTGCACATGCGCAGTTTCAAGATTAAAAAACCAACTGACAGCTCACTGGGGAGATAATAATCTGCACATGCGCAGGTTTTCAAGATTTTTAAAAGCCACTGCCTACCCTGGCTGATTACTCACGGCACGTGCCTGACCAATACTTACTCTTCCAAACCTGTGCTGCAATACCAGTAAATGATGTCAACTCTGGTGGAAAATGGAAGCAAAATCACTAAACAGTAGCACATTGGTTATTTTGCAAGTTATCTAAACTAAAGGATAGTTTCCAATAACCAAATTTTAAACAGCAACACACATTTGGATTGAAAGATCTCTTTCTGCACCACAAAATTACCTGTCACACTATCTACATCCTTTGGACTATTTTTTCACTATCATGGTTATATAAAGTGACCTCAAACTGGTTATGCGCTTTTATTTTCTTGCTCAAAGAAGACAAATCTTTTCCCCATATGTAATAGTTTAATTCAATCAATGTTTTATTCATAAGCAAAATATTATAGATGTTGAAAATCTGAAATAAAAGTAAAAAGTCAGTAATAAATTGTATGGAGAAAGAAAATGTTACTGTTTCTAAAATGCTAGATTGCATCTCCGCAGATGCTGCCTACCTTACTGAGTATTTATAACAATCTGCTTTTTATTTCCGATCATGCATTTTTTTAGGTTTATTGGCAGTCATGATTTCACAAGATTACTATTTTGTATCTTTGTATACTTGCATCAATTTTAAGTTTTATTCTTCATTATTTCAGATCCAAAGCATTTTATACACTGCTAGCACAAACGTTCCACGTTGTAGTGAGCCTAAATAATCACCTCTTCAAGTCACATCTATTTCATTTCACCAACCTTTTAGGGGATCTTGTTCAGCTCTCATTATATCAATAAGAGAGTTTTCAAGTGAATGCATGTTGAGGGAATCATACAGACGAGTGCGATCCTGTGAGGAGAAAAATACATTCAGTACATACAGTAATTCTTGCATTGTTAACTATAACTCGGCAAGATAACAAAAAAGGACAGATCGTTATTACATTAAAACATCTCATATATAGCACATTTGTTGCAGTATCATCAAATTCTTAGTTACCAACTTATTTTAGACTACAATACATGTCCTTCAGCTCATATATATGGTTAGAAACGTAATTATTTCAGGTTTTTTTAAAGCATATTATGTTTGAAACATGAAATGTTTTGTTCAAAGATTTAAATCTTTGAACAAAAACAGAGTGTATCATAACTGCTAATGAAACATAAGAACAGTTGCAACAAAACACAACTCAGGCCAGTTTGTTGAAATATGAATAGCTTAATTGTATCGAAGACACCAACAGCCCCCAGCAAGTCTTAAAGCCAGGAATGGGAGAAGTAGCAGCTCCGAGGAATCTACAGTTACCATAGTTGTATTTTTTTTAAGATCAGAAAACATTATTTAGCAGACCTCCAGCATCCATATAAAGTAGAGGGCTACTAGCTATTCATTGCATTGATTGGGGGTATATTCAAGATCAAAATGCAGAGTTCGTTTGACAACTTCAAATGATCAGTAAACTGAAGGCAAATAATACGTTCTCCAACCTCATCTGGGCTACTGCCCTGGCCCAATCCTGACATCCACCATAGTTTGGTCAAAACGATAATTAATTACTGGGCAACAGGCAGTGTAGAACTTGCATCACAAATATCAGCAGTAAATTGTGACTAACATCCTGATATTATCCATTCCCCAGATCACAAAAACAAATTTTCATTCATTATTTGAACTTCATAAGTTAAAATATCTAAATCGCCTGATTGATAGTCCAATCTTTAATATTTCAACATGATTTTTTAAAAGTGAAAATAAACATTTAGAAATCAGCACTGTTTCAATATTAAATTTCAATCCTAATACTGCACATCAGAATAAAAATACATAAAAGAGTGTTATATTTTTACACTATTTCCACCTGTAGTTCAATAGAGATTGATAAAATAAAATCCTAATAAACTCTTCTTCAAGGGACTGCTTGAATGACCGAAAATAGTATTTTCCAGTTAACTCTGTTAAATACCTCGTATGTATGCAAAATGTTTACTTCGATATCACTGGTTATAAGCAAAATAAGAGGTCTGAATAATGAACAGCATTTCAGATTTTCTTCAATTAAGAGATGTTTCCTCCAATTATTAAATATTTAGTTTCATTTTTGTTACTCCTTTACCGAATTCTGTCACAATAATTTTTAAAACAAAGCACAAGGTCAAAATAGCTCCTGAAAATAAAATTAAACTGGATGTGCAAACTGTACTTACCCTTGAGCTATTTTAAACAAGATCTGTAAGAATCAACAAACCAGTGTAGCCAGTAAAATTGCAATTTCAAGTTTAGAGTGTCAAATTATGCACCTCCCTTGTCTTTCAGTTTTTTTTCAAAATCAAGCTAATATTTATAGGACTGGAACGAAGGACAACTAATTAATTCAGCGTCACTTAATATATTGGTTAATACAATTATTTCCCCAAACCTGAAGAAATTTAGTTAAAAATCAACCATAATTGTTTTAAAACTAGTGGGGAAACAGTAACAATAGTTCTGTTTTCCAGGATGAAAGCAGAACAAAATGTAGACTTATGATCATGAACAGCAGGAGCAAGCACCAAGCCAGGGGAAATTCATCTGAATTCCTTGGAATTTCCTAAAATTATTGTACTTTCATTTTCCTGCTTCTACTGAATCGGTAATAAAAGTCAGTCTCTTCCATTGGATCAATCCAAATCACAACATTCCACACAGTTGCATATAATAACATATAAATCCTTTCCAGAATGACAGGCAGTGACTAGTGGGGTCGGTTCTGGGGCCCCAGTTATTTACAATATATATTAACGGTTTAGACGATGGAATTAAATGTGACATCCAAGTTTGCGGATGACACAAAGCTGGGTGGCAGTGTGAGCTACGATGAGGATGCTATGATGTTGCAGGGCGACGGATTGGTTGGGTGAGTGGGCAGATGCACTATAATGTGGATAAATGTGAGGTTATCCACTGGTGGCAAGATCAGGTAGGCATATTATTATCCAAATGGTATCAGATTAGAAAAAGGGGAGGTGCAACGAGACCTGGGTGCGCTTGTACATCAGTCACTGAAAGTAAGCATGCAGGTACAGCAGGTAGTGAAGAAAGCTAATGGCATGTTGGCCTTCATTGCGAGAGGATTTGAGTTTAGGAACGTGAGGTGGTCCAACTGCAGTTGTACAGGGGCCTTGGTGAGACTGCACCTGGAGTATTGCGTGCAGTTTTGGTCTCCAAATTTGAGGAGGGACATTATTGCTATTGAGGGAGTGCAGCGTAGGTTCACCAGGTTAATTCCCGGGATGGCGGGGCTGACATACAATGAAAGAAGGGAGCGACTGGGCTTGTATTGGCTGGAATTTTGAAGAATAAGAGGGAATCTTATAGAAACATAAAATTCTTAAAGGATTGGATAGGCTAGATGCAGGAAAATATTTCCCGATGTTGGGGATAGTCCAGAACCAGGGGTCACAGTTTAAGAATAAGGGGTAGGCCATTTAGGACTGAGATGAGGAAAATCCTCTTCACCCAGAGAGTTGTGAATCTGTGAAGTTCACTGCCACAGAAAACAGTGAAGGCCAATTCACTGGACTAAATGAATTATGGCTAAATGAATTAAGGGATATGGGGGGAAAAGCAGAAAAGTGGTACTGATATTAGATGGTAGACAAAATGCTGGAGAAACTCTGCGGGTGAGGCAGCATCAATGGAGCGAAGGAAATAGTCAACGTTTCGGGTCGAGACCCTTCTTCAAACTGATTTTAGATGATCAGCCATGATCATATTGAATGGCGGTGCTGGCTCGAAGGGCCAAATGGCCTACTCCTGCACCTATTTTCCTATGTTTCTAAATGTTGATTATTGTTCCTGTCACGACTACCACTTCCATAAACCCACCACCAGCTGAGTGAAAAACGTTGGCCCTCGGGTTCCTAAATCAAATCATGCCCCTCTCACCCTTGTTCTATTAATATCATCGCACTTTTTGGTTTTGAGCATCCACCTACACATTAGGGTCAATTTACAAGAAGCCATTTACCTACACCAGCATATCTTTGGGATGCGAGAGGAAAGCAAAGCTGACAGAGGAAAGCTGCACGGGTCATAGGGAGAATCTGCAAAATCCATACAGGCAGCACCCAAGGTCAGGATTGAACCAGGTCTTTGGCACTGCGAGGCAGCAACTCAACCAAAACCGTGCCACTGGGCAGCTAACCCTCGGCCTCCTACATTTCAAGAAATAAAATCCTAGCCTGCCCAACCTCTCCCTTTAGCTCAGGCTCTCAAGTCCTGGCAACATCCTTGTACATCTTCCGTGCACTCTTACCAGCTTCATAACATCCCCTCAATAGTAACGTCCCAACTTCTGCACTGAATATCCTAACTGATAGTTGTAGTGGCCAGTTCATTGGCTACATTTAAGAGGGAGTTAGATGTGGCCCTTGTGGCTAAGGGGATCAGGGGGTATGGAGAGAAGGCAGGTACGGGATACTGAGTTGGATGATCAGCCATGATCATATTGAATGGTGGTGCAGGCTCGAAGGGCCGAATAGCCTACTCCTGCACCTATTTTCTATGTTTCCATGATGAAGGCCAATGTATCAAAAGCCATTTTTTCCACCCTATCTACCTGTGACACCACTTTCAGGGAATCTGTACTCCTAGATCATCTGCTGTTGACTGTTGTTTCTTTCGTAAATCACTGTTATTGCTGACATGTTCTGTTTTGGAATTTTTTGTACATTGCTGTATCTCATTGTATTGAGGCCCAGGCCCAGTACAAAGATCTTCACACATGAAGGCAAGTGCAAAGGAGATTTGGCATTTCACTGAATACTCTTAACAAATGTCTACAGATCACTGCAGAGTATCCTGGTTGGTTGCATTGTGGCCTGGTACGGCAATTATCCGGGCCATGCCCTCTTCTTGTTGCTACTATTGGGAAGAACTTACAGAAGCCTGCAGTTCCACATGTTCAGAAATAACTACTTTCCCACAATTATTAGGCTCTTGAACTAGCCTGCTCAACCCTAATGCCGCATCAATACTGGAACACTGCAAACCACCTCTTGCACTTACACGGACTTATCTGCATATTGTGTATTTAGCTCTGTTTATTTGCACAGTCTTCACCTTTACATTCTTGTGTGCAATTTGTTTTGTGTGTTGTCTGAGCCTATTTGCATGTGATGCTGCAAGCAAGATTTCATACTTGACTTGAGATGCTTTACTTACATTAATATAAGATAAAACTTGCCCTGCATTATAAGTGCCGTACTTATGGACATTCATATATATGGAACGAGCTGCAACACTCAGGGCTGGGTCAAACCGAACACAGTTGGCAGCACTGAGTGGGCTCGCTCATCGAGTCAGGAAGGCTCTTCCCTCTGATCGCTCTCGGAGCCATGTGTATGTGAAGTTGCAGTGGTAACTCATTCAAATTATTCAAATAACTATGCATCGGTTAAATATGCCAATTATGCATAGGTTTAAGGTGAAGGTGAAAAGATTTAACAAGAATCTGAGGGGTAACCTTTTCACACAAAGGATGGTGGATGTTTGGAACAAGTTGCCCGAGGTGGCAGGGAGTATCCCAACATTTAAGAAACAGTTAGACAGGTACATGGATAGGACAAGTTTGGAGGGATATGCACCCAATGCAGGCAGGAGGGACTAGTGTAACTGTGGACATGTTGGCCGGTGTGGGCAAGTTGGGCCAAAGGGCCTGTTTCCACATTATATCACTCTATGACTCTCTAACTCCAGATTTTTTGGTTGGTTGTGAAATCACCTTTATGGCTTAGAAGGCAAAACCATTAAATAAAACTGAAGCCCACAGTACAGCTTCCGTCCAATATTTATAAGCACTAAAGGGATTGTTTTCCTCTTTGCTGTTCACCTTGAATTGTCCTTCCGTCTGCTTAATATGCGTTGAATCCATCAGTGTCCTCATGCATGGCTTGCATTATTAAAGCACTATTTCCCCACTACACCAAGGAACAGTTGGAGTTTGCTTTCAGGTGGCACATATTAGCTTACAATATTTCGATTTATATTTTTTAAATGCTGTATGCATTTGGAAAAAAACAGATGTTATCCAGTTAGTCCACACATATTTCTGCATATGATGTTCTGTGCTCAAAATTAATCTACAGCATAGGCTGGACAGTATTATTACTACTATGAATTTCAGGTCATTGTTTCTGTGGTAGTTAGATTAAATTATAACTTGCCATTTGTTTTAACAGATGGCTCTTTCCTCCCCCTGATCACATAGTAACTTGTCTCATGAATGTCCAATAAGCTGCTGCTTAAAATAAACATAACCAGCTGTAATAATTATCAAGCTATTTGGACCCATGCTGACAATTCTGGTATTGTGAGTTACTAGAATGGAAATTGTGACTTGAAACAGCCATCTAAATCCCAAGGTCAATGGTATTAATGTTAACCTTTTTATTTTTCTATTTTACACATGCTACTGAAATTGCAAGCATTTTATTACATGATTATTGTATTGATATACCTGACTTTTTTTTAAGAGAACAGTAAACTGCGACAAATTGGTGGTTGATTTACAGTTTTGGGTTCTAATATAATAGAAACATAGAAAAATAGATGCAGGAGTCGGTCATTCGGCCCTTAGAGCCAGCACCGCCATTCAATATGATTATGACTGATTGTCTAAAATCTGATAAAAATAAATGTTTCCTCATCTGTCCTACACCTTATTCTTAAAATGTGACCCCTGGTTCTGGATTCCCCCAACATCGGGGGCATTTTTCCTGCATCTAGGCTGTCCGATCCTTTAAGAATTTTATATGTTTCCATAAGATCCCCTTTCATTCTAAATTCCATTGAATACAAGCCCAGTTGACCCAGTCCTTCATCATATTCAGTCCCGTCATCCCAGGAATTAACCTGGTGAACCTACGCTCCCTCAATAGCAATAATGTCCTTCCTCAAATTAAGAGACCAGAATTGCACACAATACTCCAGTTGCAGTCTCACCAGGGCCATGTACAACTGCAGTAGGACCTCCTTGCTCCTAAACGCAAACCCTCTCGCAATGAAGCCCAACATGCCATTAGCTTTCTTCACAGCTTGTGTACCTGCAAGCTTACTTTCAGTGACTGATGTACAAGCACACCCAGGTTTTGCTGCACCTCTCCTTGTCCTAATCGGACACCATACAGATAGTAATCTGCCTTCTTGTTCTTGCCACCTTCCTGCTCTATCCATATCAATACCCTACACCAAATACCATGTGCTCTAATTTTGCACACTAAAAATCTCTTGCGTGCGACCTTGTCAAAGGCTTTTTGAAAGTCCGTCCAGATACACATCAACTGGCTCTCCGTTATCCATTGTACTTGTTACATCCATCCTTAAAACACATTCAGACAGGTACATGGATAGAAAAGGTTTAGAAGGATATGGGTCAAATATGGGCAAAGGGGCCTAGATTAGATGGGACATCTTGTTTGGCATGGATGAGTTAGGCCAAAGGGCCTACTTCCATGCGGTAAGACTGTGATCCCATAACGCAAGTATTTATACTAAATTATATTGAATCAAATTTCTCACGTGGAATACTTTCTGGCTGGAATGGTGCAGATCAATTATATTGTCCCATTGCCATTTTGGTTCAAATCAGCTATAGTAGCATCGTCCAAAAAACTAAATTTGCCAGACAAATTTTAGCAGTTAACTCACATAACTTTATTATGATTGTCGAAATGAGGCACCAACCAGTGCTTACCAATCAGACATGGTAAGGTACAAAAGATTCCAAAGCAGAACATGAGCAATAAATGGAGTAGAGGGTCAGTCAGAAGGTCAGCTTTGCATGCCACACTCAAGAAAGCCAAACAGATAATCTAGGATAATACTTTAATGCAGTCTTAAGAAAACAATACACATTCAGGTGTGCCGTTGGTTCATTGAAAAGAGCTGCACCTGCCTTATCAGACAGACGTGAAAACATCCTAGGGATTCATTCCATGAAAAGCAGGAGAAATGTTCTGGTATCTTGGCCAAATATATTCCACAACGAAATTCACTAAAACACAGTTGTGGGACAGTGTAGGACAATGGTTTCCCTTTAACCACAGTGACTACACCAGAAATATTTCAATATTGCAAAAAATTAGTTTGCAATGCCCTAGCATTTTCACATGTGTTACATAAAATACTTTCACTAAATGTAAACAAAAATGCCGGAGAAACTCAGCGGGTGAGGCACCATCTATGTAGCAAAGGAAATAGGCAACGTTTCAGGTCGAGTTAAGAATGTATTCATTATAGTGCTATATCACATTGTTCACGTGCAAGGCCTTTTTAGAAACATAGAAACAAGGTGCTGGAGGAGGCCATTCAGCTGCACCTCCCCCTTACCTAACCTAACCCCATTGAGATAATAATCTGCCCACTTGTTTTTGCTGCCAAAGTGGATAACCTCACATTTATCTATATTATACTGCATCTGCCACGCATCTGCCCAGGTCTCTGTGTGGAAACAATTGCACTCAGATCCACATTAAATCTTTCCCTCTCATCTTAAACATATGCCCTCTAGTTTAAAACCTCTCCACCCAGGGAAAAATATTGTACCATTTTATCTATGCCTCTCCTAATTTTACAAGCAACTGAAAAGTCAACTATCAGCCTTCTTCACTCCAGGGAAAACAATCTCAACCTATCCACTCTCTCCTAATAACTCAAGCCTTCTATTGCAGGCAACATCCTTGTGAATCTTTTCTGCACTGACTCCAGCTTAATCACACTTTTTTTTTATTGCATGGTGACCAGACATGCACATAATATTGCAAATGCAGTCTCCCCAATGTCTTGTACAATGTAACATGATATCCCAACTCTTGTACTCAATGCCGCAGCAGATGAAGGCAAGCAAGCCATGTGCGTTCTTCACCATCCTGTCCACCTGCGTTGCCACCTGGTGATAGAGGCAGATGCTTTCACAACACTTAAGAAGCATTTGGAAGACCATTTGATACAGGTCTACGGGCCAAGTCCGCTGGCAAAATGAGAGAGCTACTTGATTATGGACGTGGCGGACCAAAGTGCTTGTTTCTGTTCTTTATGAACTCTGACTCGGGTGCACTGGTGCAAATTCTCTATGTGCACATTCGACTCATGGCGGCTCTGAAAACTAATGATCCCTCACTGTGCAAATCTATACAATTGTTCATGCAGTCCAACAGAATTCACAAACCGAGCAAGTCTCAGTAAACGATGCATAATATCGATACTCCTGACCATAAATTTCAATATTATAAAATAATCTCTATGGACCAAATGTGATGCCATACAACAAGGCTGAGGAAGAACAAAATATCTGTCGAAATTCAATGCAACAGAATGCTCATGAGTACCTTCATATTCGCAATACGAATTGTAATCATAATCATTGTTCTTCATGTTTCCGAAGTCAGCCAAAACTATCCATTTTATAGCCACCTGCTTTTTGGAAACTCAATGGCATTTGAGTTATACACTGTCTGGAAAATTACTTAAATGTATACATTTCTTTAAAATGTTGGCAGAATCCAACCAACCCAATAAAATTAAGATTGAGTTAGACATTTTAATACACTCAAAAACCTTTATATTAGGCTCAGTCAATAGTACAAGTGTTACCCATAAGACAACATGAACACAACTTCAATACTATATCTTTATTTTGTCTGAGCATTTGAATGTGCAGATTCAATACTAATCCAGGGGGTGGCAGTGCACAATAGAGGTTAATATAAACCTGCAGCACCTTGTTCATCAAAATCATATGATACGAATACAGTCATATTTGACCCATTTTCAAAATATCTCAGCAAATCATTTTTTGTTTTCTGTCCAGATGCCATTAATTTTTGTTACTGTTACTGCATCCAAAATCTGGAACCCAGTGCAGCCTACTTAATGTGTAGGAAGGAACTGCAGATGCTGGTTGAAACCGAAGATTGACTCAAAAGCTGGAGTAACTCTGCGGTTCAGACAGCATCTCCGGACAAAAAGGAATACGTGATGTTTTGGGTCGAGACCCTTCTTCAGACTGAAGGGTTCGACAAAACACATCATCGATTCCTTTTCTCCAGAAATGCAGTCTGAACTGCTGTTATTCCAGCTTTTTGAGTCTATCTACAGCCTAATTAATGTTTCGTAACATGAAGTTCCAACTATTGCATTACTTGCCTGGGCCTATGAAGGCAAGCTTGTCATACACCTTCATAACCATCCTGTCTACCTGTGTTGCCACTTTCAGGGAACTATGCACATGTAGGTCATGGTGTTTCTGTTCCTATGCTTCTCAGGGCCCTGCATTCACTGTGCATGTTCGGTCCTTGTTTAGGTTTTCAAAATGCATCACATTGCACATGCCCAAGTTAAATTCTAATCTGCACTTTCCTTGCCCTCTTTCCCATATGATCTGTGAGGTGTTGTAACCTTTTTCACCATTCACTATACCAATTTTAGTGTCATGTGAAAACTTACTATTCATACCACCCACCTCTTATCCAAATCATTAATATACAGGACAAACAACAAAGGACTCAGCACTGATCTCTGTGGCACACCAGTGGTCGCAGACCTGCAATCTGAATACTACCACCAAGTTACGTTTTATACAATTGGCTAGCACACTCTGGATCCCATGAATGAATTAATACGTTTATTGGCAAAGTGCTCACATACAAGGAATTTGCCTTGGTGCACCACCCGCAAGTGACATGGCAAAGTGACAGTTAGGAATGACACATAAGACATTAAACATTAATAATTTTAAAAAATCGATAAAACATGCGAATTAAATAAAATACCACAGCAAAAGGAGACTACAGATTTTTGTTTATTGAGTAGAGCTACTACTCATGGAAAAAAAACAGTTTTTTGTCTGGTTGAGGCAGCTTTGACAGTCCGGAGTCGCCTTCCAGAGGGAAGTGATTCAAAGAATTTGTGGCCTAGGTGAGAGGGGTCAGAGATGATCTTACCCGCTTGCTTCTTGGCCCTTGCAGTGTACAGTTCGTCAATGGAGGGAAGATTGCAGCCAATAACCTTCTCAGCTGATCGGACGATTCGCTGCAGCCTATGGATGTCATGCTTGGTGGCTGTGCCAAACCAGACCATGATGGAGAAGGCGAGAACAGGCTCTACGATGGCCGTATATAATTGGACCATCCATGGAGATAATGGTTCCCAGGAACTTAAAAGACTCCACCGATGTGACTGTGGTGTTGTTGATGGTGAGGGGTAGGGGAGCTCTCCTAAAGTCTACAATCAATTCCACTGTCTTAACAGCATTGAGCTCCAGGTTGTTGCGGTGGCACCAGGACGCCAGCTATGTCACTTCCTGTCCGTAGGCAGATTCCTCCCCATCCTGGATCAGTCCAATCAGGGCTGTGTGGTCTGCAAACTTGAGAAGCTTGACAGAGGAGTCAGTGGAGGTGCAATCATTGGTGTAGAGAGAGTAAAGGAGAGGGAGAGAGTATGCAGCCCTGCAGTGCTATGCTGAGGGTCTACGGGTCCGAGATGTGCTTTCCCAGCCTCACGTGCTGCTTCCTGTCTATCAGGAAGCTGGTGATCCACTGACAGAGGGGTTCAGGCACAGTCAACTTGGAAAGTTAGGAGTGTAGTAGCTCTGGCACAATAGTGTTGAATGCAGACTTAAAATCAACAAACAAAATCCTCACATAGGTCCCCTTGCAGTCTAGGTGCTGGAGGATGAAGTGCAGGCCCAGGTTGACTGCGTCATCCACAGATCTATTGGCCTGATATGCAAACTGCAGAGGGTCCAGCAGGGGGTTTGTGATATTTTTCAGCTTGGCCAACACAAGCCTTTCAAGGATCTTCATGACTACAGAGGTCAGTGTGACAGGCCTGTAGTCATTAAGAGCAGTAATCCTTGCCATTTTGGGTAGAGGGACAATAATGGAGGCTTTGAAGCAGGCAGGGACAATACAGGTTTGCAGGGACTGGTTGAAAATGTCTGTGTAGACCAGTGCCAGTTGTTCGGCACAGAGGATGTGTTTTAACCTTCCAGATCTACCCACCATGTGGGACTTTGTCAAAGGCATTTCTAAGGTCCATGTAGCCAATGGGTAATCTCGGTCAGCTCTTCAAAAAACTGTGACATATTTGTGAGCTGAATATTTAGGGTTATACGTCATATCAGATTGATAGGAAGGTGGGTAGGGGGGATGGGGGTAGCTCTGTAAGTTAGGAATGAAATTCAGTCCTTTCTGAGGGGTGACATAGGATCAAAAGATGGAATCATTGTGGATAGAGCTGAGAAATCATATGGGTAAAAAGACCCCAATGGGAGTTGTTTACATGCCCCCAAACAGTAGCAAGGATATAGGGTACAAGTTATGACATGATAGAAAATTGATCTGCCAAGTCATAAAAAACACAAAATGGCATGAAATTAAAGTGACGAGTGGAAAGGATTGGAGATGTGCAAAGATTTGGGGGGGGGGGGAAGAAGGGAGCAGTCTGTCTACCCCATGACAGAAGGGGGAGGAGTTGTACAGTTTGATATCCACAGGGAAGAAGGATCTCCTGTGGCGTTCTGCCCTGCTCTTGGTGGAAACAGTCTGTTGCTGAAGGTACTCCTGAGGTTGACCAGTGTGTCATGGAGGGGGTGAGCTGTATTGTCCAGGACGCTCCGCAGTTTAAGGAGTATCCTCCCCTCCAAGACCACCTCCCATGAATCTAACTCTGCCCCCAGGACTCAGCCACCCTTCCTGAAGAGTTTAACCCTATAGGCACCCACGGCCTTTGCCCTGCTTGCAGCAAAGAAGAAGGCACTGAAGGAGAGCTGAATTTCATCTTAGTTACATTGGGTACCTTAGTCAACAACAGTTAGAAATGCAAGGACACGACGGAGATTGTTGTGTCTAATAACTAACTATTGAGCAGACAACGTTGAGTCCATAACATAAAACAAATTAGAGTGCTATAGCTGGTTTCTTTAAACCAATAAGAGTAAGGATATCCCTACACTATATGTCTAATAAAGTAATTTTAAAATGGCAATAGCAATCTCATAACTGCCAGCTGAAGGAAATTAAGTTTGTGGCTCAAAATGCCCAGTGTCCATCGTCGCCAATGATATTATTATTTACAAAATAATTTGCATGGACAATTGTTTACAACTGGGGAAAACTGATTTGATTTTGTAAATTAAATTATTTGGATATTTGTAAGACAGGAAATGTTTGGTATAAGATGTGGTGTGGCTTTAGCAGGTATGCTAAAGCATTCAGTTTTAAAATAATGGGAGTACTATCAACAAAGGATGATAGAATGTGTTACAGGAAATTAGTGTGACACTTGGAAATGTGCACACTATGGAATACAATAAAGAACAATTATATAATTATATGAGCAAAGATCAAGTTCAGAACTTTGGCAAGGAACCAGTTGAAAAAAAGTGGATAGGGCCACATATTGCCAAATGTAGGGGAGGGATTAGCAAAGGCCTAACTTTAATGGAGGAAAAAAAAACAGGTATTGATTGCCTCTTCTCCCTGAGAAGGCTTAGTTTGGCATGTCCCTTTCAACTCTCGACAACTTCTACATATGCACCATAGAAGGCATTTTATCAGGATGCATCACAGCTTGGTTTGAGAACAGAAATTCACAGCAAGAAATCACAGCAAAATGTGGATGCCGCCCAGACCATCACACGCCAACCTCCCTTCTCGGGACTCCATTTATACCTTGGCAAGGCCAGCAAATTAATTAAGGACGATTGCAGAGTTCTTCCGGCACTTTGTTTTTTTGCCCAAGATTCCAGTATTGACCATTTCTTGTGTTTCCATAAATATACTCCACTTTCCATATCAGGAATTAAATAAAATTCATGTGTCTTCTAAATCCAGAAAGTTGACCACAGAATTCTAACGTCTGGCTAAAGATAGCTGTGTATACTCCATTCTCATTTTATCCACTCACTTGTTCCATTGAGTAGGGTGTGTTCACAGAGGATCTTTACATTAGTAACACAATTTTCCATGCCAATGAAACATTTTGTGACAATGACTGCAATAGATTGATACCTTGCAAAAACATTAGGGGTTGCATCCACTCGTTCTCTCCCCCCTCCTCCGCATTTACTTCTCGTTTTCTTTAAAAGCTTGTCACCCATTACACTGCCAAAAGTAACAAACAAAAAATCTAACATACTCAAATTTGATGTACAAGCCAATGATAAGTACATCACTTATTTGTTAAAGAAGGAACTACAGATGCTGGAAAATCGAGGGTACACAAAAAGCTGGAGAAACTCAGCGGATGCAGCAGCATCTAAGGAGCGAAGGAGATGGGCAATCTTTTGGGCCGAAACCCTTCTTCAGACCTCACTTATTTGTTAAATCAGCTACAAATTTCAACTCCCTCCAATAGCAATTAACGTCAACATTTTGTTAATCTGGTAATATTACACGTCTGTCATTGATCTACACAGAATGGAGTTAAAATTACACTCGCCTTCTCCATACTAGTATGCCAAACATGTATATCATGACATGGAAAAAAAGTAAGAGTGAGCAAAAAGTTTTTTACATCAAGAATGTGGCCAAAAACAAAGGGAAAAACTTTCATAGTTATGTACATCAATTGGTGCTACAAACCAATGAACTGAACAGAATTTTCAGTTAAAGTTTGATTCAATTTATTGTCTAAATTGCTCCAGTCAAGTCATTATCTTAATTGCTCCAGCCCTGAGATCAGCTTCTAAGCCCTCAAAATATAGCAGAGGAGATTTCTGCGCCCAAAAGAGCAAAAGTTAATGCAGCACGTTTGCTACCTACAAGCGTCCATCAAAAACATTAACACTCTCATGCCAAACACCCCTTAATTTTGTGCTGAACTCAGTTAAGAAGAATGATAAAGATATAGTTAAGAAGGGTCTCGTCGCCTATTCCTTCCCTCCATAGATGCTGCCTCACCCGCTGAGTTCCTCCAGCATTTTTGTCTATCTTCGATTTTTCCAGCATCTGCAGTTCTTTCTTAAACAAGATATATAGCTATAGGTAAATGGGAAAGGAGGTTAAAAATATTTAAATGTTGAGAAACTAAGCAGGATGGAAGCTTTACTATGCATCTGGTTTATGTGATGGGAGCTTTAATTACTACCTGGTAAAGTTCCTTCGACAATTTTGAAACAAAAAATGACATTAGAATGTTGGACAATTTTGACATTTTTTATAGAAAACAGAGGTCATCAAATAAAAGATTTGGGTATTTGAGAGGGTACAAATTACATTCAGAGGGCGATTTTGTGCACTCAAGAGGTGAGTGTCCTAATTTCCAATGTATTTACAATACAGAACTACATCATAAGTAGTTTTGGTTGTACACTCCAGCTTGCGGAAAATTAAGATGCAAAAGCCAAACATTTGCCAACAAAATTCCCAACAGAGGGGAATAGCAAAAGCGAGAAAATACATTAAAAATTTGCAGAACTGATAAGGATCAGTTATGCAATGGGGCATTCAAAGAAAATGTCAGCGTATAAGATACTATATTTATTCACAATGCAATGTAAATCAATGAGGTAGACTTAACAGGACCTGACAGTAATAGTAAACATCACCAAATGCTGTAAAGCAATTTTATGATCAAATAAAATTTGGAAAGAAAACCGAGTAATAGAAGTTTTCAAAGGAGATTAATTCACCTGTTCTGTATAGAAACATAGAAACATAGAAATTAGGTGCAGGAGTAGGCCATTCGACCCTTCGAGCCTGCACCGCCATTCAATATGATCATGGCTGATCATCCAACTCAGTATCCCGTATCTGCCTTCTCTCCATACCCCCTGATCCCCTTAGCCACAAGGGCCACATCTAACTCCCTCTTAAATATAGCCAATGAACTGCCCTCAACTACCCTCTGTGGCAGAGAGTTCCAGAGACTCACCACTCTGTGTGAAAAAAGTCTTTCTCATCTTGGTCTTAAAGGATTTCCCCCTTATCCTTAAGCTGTGACCCCTTGTCCTGGACTTCCCCAACATCGGGAACAATCTTCCTGCATCTAGCCTGTCCAACCCCTTAAGAATTCTGTACGTTTCTATAAGATCCCCTATCAATCTCCTATATTCTAGAGAGTATAAACCGAGTCTATCCGGTCTTTCTTCAGAAGACAGTCCTGACAACTCAGGATTCAGTCTGGTGAACCTTCTCTGCACTCCCTCTATGGCAATAATGTCCTTCCTCAGATTTGGAGACCAGAACTGTACGCAATACTCCAGGTGTGGTCTCACCAAGACCCTATACAACTGAAGTAGAACCTCCCTGCTCCTATACTCAAATCCTTTTGCTATGAAAACTAACATACCATTCGCTTTCTTCACTGCCTGCTGCACCTGCATGCCTACTTTCAATGACTGGTGCACCATGACACCCAGGTCTCGCTGCATCTCCCCTTTTCCTAATCGGCCACCATTTAGATAATAGTCTGCTTTCCTGTTTTTGCCACCAACGTGGATAACCTCACATTTATCCACATTGTACTGCATCTGCCAAACATTTGCCACTCACCCAGCCTATCCAAGTCACCTTGCAGTCTCCTAGCATCCTCCTCACAGCTAACACTGCCCCCCAGCTTAGTGTCATCCGCAAAGAAGGAGATATTGCCTTCAATTCCCTCATCCAGATCATTAATATATATTGTAAATAGCTGGGGTCCCAGCACTGAGCCTTGTGGTACCCTACTAGTCACTGCCTGCCATTCTGAAAAGGACCCGTTTACTCCTACTCTATGCTTCCTGTTTCCAGCCAGTTCTCTATCCAAATCAATACTGAACCCCCAATGCCGGATGCTTTAAATTTGTATACTAATCTCTTGTGTGGGGCCTTGTCAAAAGCCTTCTGGAAGTCCAGATACACCACATCCACTGGTTCTCCCTTATCCACGCTACTAGTTACATCCTCGAAAAATTCCACGATTCGTCAGATCTGATTTACCTTTCGTAAATCCATGCTGACTTACCCCTTATACAGTTATGTTGAAAAGTTGAAAAGTTTTTCATGTGCCAGCTGTTACAGTAATTAAAAAAAGCTGATTGGCCTGCTCTCTTCCTCCTTTGTTTCCCCCATTTCAAATGTTTACTCATACAGTTATAACCATAGCAGAAAAACTCTGTACATGAAGACATTTCTCCATGACTATTGTCATGAATGATTCTTCAGTGCTGCTTCTATCAGAGGAAAACTATTTCCATTTGCCGTTCAGAACAGTAAAACCATCACAAACTGCTCCACTAGGACTGTTTAAAACAAATATGCCACTCATAGCCACACTTCCATTCGTACGTCCTTGTGTAAATTCAGAGAATGCTGGACAATACGTTTCATAATGCAAACTCTGTGGCTTAACCAATCTTTGAATAATTGTTACTTCTTCACTCTTGCTTTCTAAGGCCTAATTATGAAATCAAACTTTTAAAAAACCCATCCAATGCCTTGCCTCGCAGTAGCAATGTACACAAGCCCCTAAGCTTCTGCCTAAAGTTAACAAACCTTCAGCATTTCAGAGTATATCCTTCCAAATTACACACCTCATTTCCACATTTGCACACAAATATAATTACAAGTAAAACCAAACAATTTAGTCACAAAATAGGCTACTGCTGTTCGGGGCCCGTCATTCGCTCCGACTCGTCTGAAGCAGCTGCACCAAAGATCTTATAGCGTTAGGATCTCTGAGCTGCACCGCTCAGCCTCACACCTTGCTGTCGGCTGGCGGAGGAGAGAGACGGTGGCGAGGATTTCCCAACAGCCGAGGCAGCGGGGCGATGTTGTCTGAGGAGCGCTGACCTTCCTTCCTCCCCAACTGCCCCTCTCTCTCCCCTCCACCCCATTATCCTGGGACCCGCCCTCTATCCCGCACTGATCCCCATTCCCGCTTCTATTCAGTCCTCACTGATATCCCCTGTGCTCCCCTCCCCATCTACCCCCCACCCATATATATTCATCCTGCGCTGATCACCCTATCCACATTGCATTAATTCTCCTGCCGCCGCCGCCCCCCCCCCCCGCCACCCATCCATCCTACGCTGGTTCCCCAATTCACCCTGTACTTACCACTTTCCCATCCATCCTGCACTTCCCCTCCATCCATCCTGTACTAATCCACGCATTCATCCCGTACTGACCCACCCTCCATTTACCCTGCACCTTCCCCCCTTCATTCTGTAGTGATCCTCCATTCATCCTGCACAGACCCTCCGTACCACACTGTACTGACCCCCTCCCCATTCATCCTGCACTGATCTCCTCCTCCCCCATCCATCCTGTACTGATCCCCCCCTATTCAAGAAAAATGGGGGGGGGAACAGTCTGAAGAAGGGTCTCGACCCAAAACATTGCCTAGTTCCTTCGCTCCACAGATGCTGCCTCACCCTTGAGTTTCTCCAGCGCTTTTGTCTACCCCATCCATCCCGTACTGAACCCCTCCATTCAACACCACTGACATCCCCGGTGCTCTCCTCACAAATTTTACCTACTCCAACCAACACGTACTAATTCACCTGCCTCAATCCATCCATTCTGCACTGACTGCCTTCTAACCCTACACCCCCCATCTATCCACCCCGCACTGATTCACACCCCCCCCCCCTGACCCTATTGTGCTGGAAATGTCTTCTGAGCGAACATTGACTATGTTTGATAACTGAATGCCATCAAATGTGTTTTCATTCCCAATGTTATTATGTTTTAATCCATAAAGATGGATTAATTAAATTGTGAACACGTGAAATATTAAAACAGCAGTGTTCGATTGTCACTGCTGCCGTTGACACGTTATTACAGAATTCATTTTAATGGCAAATCAATGCTCTTAATATGGAGTATCAGTACTGTAGTTATTTAATGAGCAACATTCACAACTATACGTTACCATGGTCCAGGATTTATTGACACAGGTTGATCATACGCTGAATAATCCAACCACATTTTTGTTTGGAAGTGGAAAGAGCTAATATAAATTGCATTAATTGCAATGTGTAAAAAGAGTTGAGATATTGTCTTATAATTTTGCTGCTTGTCATTGTGGTATATTTCATGAATATGTTTAGTTTGTGACTTTATTTGAAACAGAAATAATATGTGAATGCTTCATTGAGTATAATTCTGACTGGTAACTACGCACTTCGTCCGAGCACATTATCGCACATGTCATGCAAGCTGTCTTAAATGACCACCTAAACTGTCATTTGGCAACCTGAAAAACTGCCGAGGGAAAAAAAGTTAAGCGAGAGCCCTGCCCTGTTGTCTCCCCATAACCTCCGGCACCTGTACTAATCAAGAATCTATCTCTGCCTTAAAAATATCCACTGACTTGGCCGCTACAGACTTCTATGGCAATGAATTCCACAGATTTACCACCCTGACTAGACATTTCTCCTCATCCCCTTCCTAAAAGAACGTCCTTTAATTCTGAGGCTATATCCTCTAGTCCTAGACTCCCCCACTAGTGGAAACATCCTCTCCACATCTACTCTATCCTATCTGTATGTTTCAATGAGGACCCCCGTCATTCTTCTAAACTCCAGCGAGTACAGGCCCAGTGCCGACAAACGCTCATCATAGGTTAACCTACTAATTCCTGGAATCATTCTTATAAACCTCCTCTGGACTCTCTCCAGAGCCAGCACATTCTTCCTCAGATATGGTGCCCAAAATTGCTCACAATATTTCAAATGCAGCTGTACCAGCACCTTATAGAGCCTCAACATTACATCCCATTTTTTGTACACAAGCCCTCTTGAAATAGCATTGAGTTCGCTTTCTTTACTATCGATTCGACTTGCAGATTAACATTTTGGGAATCCTGCACCAGTACTCCCAAGTCCCTTTGCACATCCGATTTAGAAAAGAGTCTACACGTTTATTCCTACTACCAAAATGCATGACTCCACACTTTGCGACACAATATATTCCATCAGCTATTTCTCTGCTCACTCTCCCAACCTGTCCAAGTCCTTCTGCAGAGTCCCTGCTTTCTCTACACAACTTTACCCTCCACCTATCTTCGCATCATCTGCAAACTTTGCCACAAATGTAAATGTATTAATACATCTGAAAGCAGCAAAAGCAAATTGCCACGAGAGAGGAGCAATGCCTTCTGGAGAATCTTAATTAGTGATAAATAAGTATTTGGCTGAAATGTTGGTACCCTCAATATTTGTTTGTAAATGCAAGTGCAGTACTCTCTAAAACATGATTGTTGTGCCCACTCAATGTAGACTATAACTATACTGCTCAACACGAATTAGTAGGGCTCTCACTTAACTTTTTTTCCCTGTTGCCAGCCGGGCAACCTTGACGGCGTTTTATGTTGCCAAATGACAGTCAAGGTTGTCATTGAAGACGGTTTGCATGACGCGTGCGATAATGTGCTCGGACGAAGTGCGTAGTTATCAGTCGGAATTATGCTCAATGAAGCATTCACATATTATGTTCAAGAAGGAACTGCAGATGCTGGAAAATCGAAGGTGGTCAAAAGCGCTGGAAAAACTCAGCGGGTGCAGCAGCATCTATGAAGCGAAGGAAATAGGCAATGTTTCAGGCCGAAACCCATCAGTCTGAAGAACGGTTTCGGCCCGAAACGTTGCCTATTTCCTTCGCTCCATAGATGCTGCCACATCCACTGAGTTTCTCCAGCACTTTTGTCTACATTCACATATTATTTCTGCTTCAAATAACTCACAAACTAAACATTTTCACCAATCAAGACATGATATATACCACAATGACATGCAGCAAAATTATAATCTCAACTCTTTTAACACATTTCAATTAATGCAATTTCTATTAGTTATTTCCACTTCCAAACAAATATGTGGTTGGATTATTCAGCATATGATCAACCTGTGTCAATAAATCCTGGACCATGGTAACATATATGCTTAACCCATGCACACTACAGATTGATGCAAGCATGTTCTCTGTGAAGGACCGAAAATTATCATGACATTGCCTTAGCATGGGTCGTTATTGCTATTGGAACAGAAACACTCTCGCTTCCAACATAATTTATCCATAACAAAATATACAGGTTGCAAGGAAATTTCTAAAAGGCATTTTATGATAATAGCTGTTAAAACCGACTATACCCAACACACTGTACACTAACTGACAAGAGACGGTCAAAGGACATATGTTTAAAGGTGTCAAAAGAGATAATAACATTAGGAATTAAAACACATTTGATTGCATTCCGTTATCAAACAGTCAATGTTCGCTCTGAAGACCATGAAGCACAATAGGGTCGGGGGGGGTATGTGAATCAATGCGGGGTGGATAGATGGTGGGGGGGGGGGGGGGGGGGGGAGTTGATAAGGCAATCGGTGCGGAATGGATGGCTTGAGGCGGGTGAATTAGTACGTGTTGGTTGGAGTATGTAAAATTGTGAGGAGAGAAACATAGAAACATAGAAATTAGGTGCAGGAGCAGGCCATTCAGCCCTTCGAGCCTGCACCGCCATTCAATATGATCATGGCTGATCATCCAACTCAGTATCCTGTACCTGCCTTCTCTCCATACCCCCTTATCCCTTCAGCCACAAGGGCCACATCCAACTCCCTTTCCGAGAGCACGGGGGATGTCAGTGGAGTTGAATGGGGGTTCAATACGGGAGGTCAGTACAGGATGAATGGGGGAGTCAGGACAGGATGAATGGGGGTAGACAAAAATGCTGGAGAAACTCAGTGGGTGAGGCAGCATCTATGGAGCGAAGGAAATAGGCAAAGTTTCGGGTCGAGACCCTTCTTCAGACTGTTCCTCTCATTCGTATTGAATGGGGGGGGAGGGGTCAGTACAGGATGAATGGCGGGGGGATCAGTACAGGATGAATGGGGGGGTGGCAGGACAGTGTGGATCGGAGGGTCTGTGCAGGATGAATGTGATCACTACAGGATGAATGAGGGGATCAGTATACGATGAATGGGGGATCAGTACGGGATGAATGAGGGGGATCAGTACAGGATGCATGAGGGGATCAGTACAGGATGCATGAGGGGATCAGTACAGGATGCATGAGGGGATCAGTACAGGATGAATGGGATGATCACTACAGGATTAATGAGGGGGGGGATTGGTGCAGGGTAAATGGGGGGTGGGTCAGTATGGGATGAATGGGATGGTCCAGTGCAGTATGAATGGGGGATGAAGTGTAGGATTGATGGGAAGGGGGGGTCAGTACAGGATGAATTGGGGGACCTGTGTAGGATGGATGGGGGGTGGTAAGAGAATCAATGCAAGGTGGGTCGGGTGATGAATAGATTGGGGGCGGGCGGGTAGATGGGGAGGGGAGCACAGGGGATGTTAGTGAGGACTGAATAGAGGAAGGAATGGGGATCAGTGCGGGATGGAGAGGAGGGGTCCCAGCATAAGAGGGGTGGAGGGGGGGCGTACAAGAGAGAGAGAGAGAGAGAGAGAAAGAGGGGGGGGAAGGGGCAGAGGAGGTGGGAAGGAAGGAAGGTCACGCTCCTAGGACAAGAAGTCGCTGCCTTGGCCGTCCATGTCCAACGCCAAAGTGCACCGCCTCCTCGCCACCGCCTCCCCTGCCAGCCGACAGGAAGGTGCAGGGCCGAGCGGTGCGGCTCAAATATCTTAGGATCTTTGGTGCAGCTGCTTCAGACGGCGGAAGAAGACCTCCCCCTCCCTCCCTCGGCGTGCGAGAGGGGTTGTTTTGAAAGCGCTGTTAGCGGACTTGCAAGCAGCGACCGTTATCAGGGCGGCAGCAGCCACTGATGGCAAATACGCAAAAGGCGCTTTCAAAACAACCCCTCTCGCACGCCGAGGCCGGGAGGAGGGAGGGAGGAAAGGAGAGGGAGGTCTCCTTCCGCCGGGCGGGGTGCGGGAGGAGGAGGCAGTGGAGCCGCTGCTGCTGCTGTTCGGGGCCCGTCATTCGCTCAGACCCTTCGTCACCCCGCTCCTAGTATCTTTGCCATGCAATCAAAGATACTAAAGGAATGCAGCCGCCGCCGCCGCCAACACGAAACGTCAGTTCCTATTCACCAGAGATTCTGCCTGACCCCCTGAGTTACTCCAGTTTTATGCGTCTACCGGTATAAACCAGTATTTGGGTGACACGGGCAAAATGAGTCGGCGTTTAGGTTGCCCTTTCTTTGATCAATGGCACCTGGGCAACCGGTAATTTCGAGCCCTGGCCTCCCCTCCTCTGCCAGCCGACAGGAAGGAGCGGGGCTGAGCTATAGGATCTTTGGTGCAGCTGCTTCAGACGGCGGAAGGAGAGTGACCTCTATCTCCCTCCTCCCGGACTCGGCGTGCGAAAGGGGTTGCTTTAAAAGCGCCGTTAACGGATTTGCATGCAGCGGCCGTTATCAGGGCGATAGCGGCCACTGCTTGCAAATCCACCAACGCCGCTTTCAAAACAACCCCTCTCACACGCCGCGACCTGGAGGAGGGAGAGGGAGGCCTCCTTCCGCCGGGCAGGGTGCGAGAGGAGGGGGCGGTGGAGCCGCTGTCGCGGCCGCAGCTGCCGCTGTTCGCGCCCCTCATTCGCTTCGACCCTTCGTCACCCCGCTCCTAGTATCTTTGCCTCGCAATACAGCCGCAGCCGACAGGAAACGTCACGTTCCTATTCGCCAGAGATGCTGTCTGACCCGCTGAGTTACTCCAGTTTTTTGTGTCTATCGGTATTTGCATGCCAAGCCGGGCAAAATGACTCGCCGTTTAGGTTGCCAGGCGGCACTTTGAGTGGTCATTGGCACCCGGGCAACCGCTAATTTCGAGCCCCGATTAGTTGCCAAGCGCTGAATGGTGGCATGCCTGAAACCTCATTGGAACCCCCACCGTTCATTGGCTCTCTTGCAGCAACGAACCATTCCCTGCTCAGTGTTGAGAAATTGCTGGTTAGGACTGTGGTGTGTGGTGCAGACGCTCGGCATTGAGAATGTGGGGCTCGGGGCTGAACAGGACATGCAGGCCATTGCTAAGAACTGACAGTATCCACTCCACGTGTTGACAAACCACTGGATCCTCCAGTCTCTCTCATCTTTTATTGGATGCAATGCAAAGTATTACTCCACTTTTTTGCCTCGTCAACCTCAAAAGCCAGTGATCACTGCTGACTTTTCATCTCAGAAATCTGTGGGCTGGGATGAGCTGTGTAACTAAGAATGAGAGGAAGGGAAACAGCAGCTTCCTTCATAAGCAGCAGATACCCCAGCTTCCCTAAACCAACCTTCCTTGGAAGTATTTTCACGCCAAACGAAGCAAATTATTTTTGAATTCACACTATGTTCCTGGCATTCTACTGCTGTCAGTATTGCATCTCATATAATCATAGAATCCTATAATGAATCCTTTTGGTACCGATTCCATAAACATACATTTCTGAGAATGTAGCCCGAATACAGAGAAGATGCAGCTTATTTCCAGTAATTTAATTGATATTTGTTAAACTAATCCTGAATATCAACCTGAAATTACATTAATAAACTGTAATTCTACAACTATAAAATAAATAGTAAGGAGAAATTTTAAAAAGGTCCAAAAAACTGACTGCGATATTAAAAAGCCGCAGTTTGTTTTTACTTAAACAATGCAAAAAATATTAGACACTGTACGAGGCTTGAAGAGCATGAATATATAAACAAAATGCAGAATTCACAATTTTTGGAACAAAACGTCATTCAATTACACTTTATCTGGGATACTTTAGTTTCTGGTTTGCAATTGGTTGCAGTGGCAATAATTCTTATTTTCTATGGGATTCCTAGTTAGATTTCCACTTGGAAGCAGATGCCTAGAACTGCTGAGTCATTCCATGACAAAAACAAACTATCCCCTTTGAGAGAAGAGGTCCACTGCTGAAGATGGTGCAAATCAGGAGGTTGTTTGATTCATTTTCCCTGTCCTGTGGCTAAGCTGTGATGGGAAACTATTGATTCGCCCAACCAAGGATTTGGCACCCAAGGCTCATTGCAGGACATTGGGAAGTAGAATGAAATAATGATGAGCCATGATATTGCAAAAACTAGTCATATTTCCCACAGAACGTGTTACGGAATGGGGGCATGGATTGAATGAGCAAATAAATAGCTGAAATCTGACACTTTAACATGAGGTGTGTTGTCTTTGTTTTGTGCAATTTAATATTTTAGAACCTATCAACAAGAATGTTTCTCTGTATGACCATATAATTCCATTGTTGATCCAATATATAAACATTTCAAGCAATACGATGAACTGTAACCTAAACAAAATGACATACCCAAACTCCAACAATCTGTTGTTGGTTACTCATTTCTAACCTTTTCTTCTCTACATTTGCTCAGCTTTGAAAAACAAAGTGTAACCATCTATCAAATATCATAGAGAATAAATAAATTCTACAGCTATGTAAAATTATCATATTACTTCATTTATCCCACAGCCATTACGTCACGTCAGCTTGCTACACAAAAATGGTGGTCATAGAGACAACAGGATAAGAAAGTTTCAACAACACTGGCAATAAAATCTATTTTGTTTGTTCTTACCATTCAAATTTAATTATATCAATTTGTTAATACAATGACAAATGTCAGGCCATTGTTCTACCTCTTGGAGGAAGCTCTAATGTAGACTTTCCAAGATTGAATTAAATATATAAAAAACAATTCCTAAATTGGATCGTAACAAATGCAATGTTAACATTTGTGTCGCTGTGAGTCATGGCATCAGCAACAATTGAATTAATTATGAACGCAATTGTATTACTGCTCACATATGGTATATTTTTCTTTGCAGGAAGAGTCGTAGAACCAGTATTTTGTTCCCGCATTTGAGCATCGGGAGAAAATAATGACAGCTGGTTTGACGATTCAGGATATTTGCCTTTCAATTTAAATTTTCAATGCCTTCCTTAAAATTATGTCTATAAATAAACAGATTATATTCTGATGCAGAATGATTGCCAAGACTTCTATCCTTTAGAGTAGCGTGTTGAGCTACATATTATCAATTATAACTAAAAATTATAACTGATGATTTAAACATTTTATATCAGTTTTTCACTAGAGAATACAAGCACATTCCAGAAATAGCAATACATACGGAAATAGGAGGATCTCAAGAACATGACAATCATCAGGTAAGTGGAACTGAGCACATTTTTTGGAGCTGCGGTCTGACAGGTCTCCAGATTCTGGAGGACCACATCCGAGATTCTTAAAATAAGTGACTAGTGAAACTGGTGATGTGTTATTTTTAATCTTTCCAAATTCTCTAAATGCAGGGAGGGTTCCATTAAATTGAAAAATAACAAATAGGATTATTTATTCAAAAAGCGAAAGTAGGTAAACCAGTTAACTTAACGATACGGTAAAATGATTAATAAACAATTATTAAAGTTATGATAATTTTACAGTAATCAGGCAGTTTTGTGAAAGGGTCAATTTACTGGAGCTCAGTGAAGAAGAAACCTAAACCATTATGAATTATATTTAAGATTTCTAGAGAGCATTTGATAAGGTGATGCAAAAGTTGTTACCAAAAATAAACACTTGTGATATAGGATGTAACAAATTGGTATAAATAAACGACTGGTTGGCTAACAGGAAACACTTGCATGTGCATTTTTTTTCCTTTCTGGTGACAGGATGTAATGGCTAGTGTGTTTCAGGTTTTTTCCAATTTATACAAACGATGGCACCCAAGTCATTGTTGTTACATTTTCTGCAAGATCTAATGAATGGAATACTGTGGGAATACAAGGAAAAATATAAATTGTACATTTTAGTGAGAAAATGTTGCTGGTCTTGGTGAATACTGGGCTTCAATAAAGATGGTGAGCAGAAACAAGGCAAGGTGTTTAAGATTTACTTCTTGAATCCATTATTTTTAAGTGTCATTTGAGGGGACATGAATGGCAGTCAGTGGAGTGGTATGCTCCTCCTGTCAGAAGTGGAAAGAATCAGAGAGCAGTTATGGATTCTGACAATTGCACCTGACCCACTGTGTTGCTCCAGCACGTAGAAAATGGGTGTTCCTGTGGCTACAAGCAAGGATGTCTCTGAGCAGGCATACGACATTGAGAGGGGAAGATGAACAGCCAGAAGTCATAGCCCATATTAGTACCAATTACATAAGTAGGAAGGGAGATGAGCCCCACAAAGAAAATGTTGGTATTTAGGTAGTCGGTTAAAAAACACAGGACTTCCAGGGGTGTAATCTCAGGATTACCACCTCTGCCATGAGTGACTGAGGCAAGAAGCAGAATGACAGTTCAATTCAAAATTTGGCCAAGCAGTTGATGCAGAGGTCTTCAGATGAATGGATCATTGGTCTCTCATGCAGGGCAGGTGGGACCTGAACTGGAAGGAAACAAATATCCTTGAAATAAATCTTGAGTGCTACTTGAGATGGTTTAAACTAGAGTAAAGTGGACAAACGTAGAGTTTTGATCAGTGCATAGAACTACAATATTGTGACCATCACAAAGACTGTGTGAGGGACAGGACAAGTAGCTCAATGTTTCAGGTTTTTGATGGAGGTAAAAGAGGTGGAAGGGTTGCATAACTAATCAGGGAGAATGTCATAGCTACACTCAAAGGATGTACTGGTGGATTCATCCACTAAGGAAACATGGTTGGAGCTCAGAAATAAGAAAGGTGCAATCATTCTGATGGGATTATACTAAAGGCTTTCCAATAGCCAACAGGTAATAGAGGAACAGATATATGGACATATTATGGAAACATGCAAAAGCTGTAAGTAACTTTAGCTTCCCCAATATTTATAAGGTTTTTCCTTAGTGCAGGAGGATTAAATCATAAGATCATACGTGATAGGAGCAGAATTAGGCCATTTGGCCCATTGTCAACTCCGCCATTCAATCATGGCTGATCTATCTCTCCCTCTTTACCCATTCTCCTGCCTTCTACCCATAACCTCTGACACCCGTACTAGTCAAGAATCTATCAACCTCTGCCTTAAATATTGCCACCACAGCCTTCTGTGGCAAAGAAATCCACAGGTTCACAACCCTCTGATAAAGAAATTCCTCCTCATCTTCTTCCTAAAAGAACATATTTTATTTCTGAGGCTATGACCCCTAGTCCTAGACTCTCCCACTAGTGGAAACATCCTCGCCACATCTACTCTATTCAAGCCTTTCACTATTCTGCACATTGATAATAAAGTCCCCTCTACTTTAAGACACGGGGCTAGTGAGTAAAATGGTGCTTTCCAGCATTCCTACAACTGCCGTGCCAGGTCACAAAACAAAATGGATAGCATTTACAATCACAGAAAGAATAACTGGCTTTTTCATGTGTAGATTAATGTAACAAGATTGCTTTTAGTAAGCAGATTTTTTGTATTAATGAATTAGCAATTACAATGCAGTAATTGTTTGTGAAATTGGACAGCAAATGTTGCTCTCAAGAATGTAGTAATTTGAGAGAGGCTGAGCAATTGTGAAGAATGTCATCATGATGTGCTTAAAAAATAAAATAATGGCATAATTTAGAGTGTGGATGTATCTGTGTTCTACAAAAAAAATCACATTCTGACGTTAGGGCTCAGAAGTATCCCTCCACCCTACATATTGACAAAATAATTTGTAAATTCAATGGGGGAAAAATGGGTAATCTAGAACAGATAAAACAAGCCACATTTTTCAACGTGATCCTCCTTCTTATGTAGTTCATTAGGGCTGAGAATGTGCTTCAGGGGGAAAATTCTATGAAATTATTTTTCCATGGGGTGGCTATTGCACATCATTGATCTATGCAATCTTCATAAAGTGTGTTTATTTTGTTAATTCTCCAATTTTTATACATTAAATATAATGACTGAATGAGGTTATAAAATAAATTTGTGAGTATATTCCGAATACAATACAAAACGTCACAGAAAAACTTCTAAATGGATGCACATCACTTACTGTGCAAATAACCTAAACCTTAAACTTAAACTTGAGGGGAACTGAACCCTTTTGATGCTTGTGCTAAAACTGTGAAATGTTTTATGAAATAGCTTCATTTGAAAGACATCCACCTATGTAATCGTAAGCAACTGCTCCAGATACCACCCTCTAAACTATAGATTGCAGGCACTGCATGTAGACCACCTACATCGTGATCTTCAAATCCTGATTCAACAAATAGTCCAGAGGCACCAAAAACCGCTGGAATCGTGAGCAAAAAAACAAAGTGCTAAAGTAACTCAGCGGGACAGGCAGCTTTTGTGCAGGACATGGACAGGCATGTTTAGGGTTGGGACCCTCCTTCAGAATAATTCCCCTCACAGATACTGTCTGACCCGCTAAGTTCCTCCAGTACTTTATTACAAGACTAGTACCCCTGAAATGGAATGTTTCCACCATCAATTCATTTAAAGATGAGATAGAACCCATTAAATTCTATGTATCTCAAAATTATTAGAATCTGATTCACTGACAAATGTGAACTACATGGAAGGAATTAGTATCAATTTGCAAACTACAAATCATGGCTAACAACCAAAATTAATTTGCTGAGTGACAAGCATGATAAATCAGGCATTGAGATGCATATTCACACAATATAAATTTAATATCTTGCAGCATGTTTATTCTTGAAATTTTTTAGGACAAGCTTGGTGCGATGGCCAGAAAAATGACTGTCTTCAAAGGCAAAATCCAATTGGTCTCCTTTTCGGAAGATGACCTCTCTCATTCAAAATAAACAAGAACAAATTATCAACATTACTTTGTTTCCAAAGGCTGATTTTTCTGCTTGTTTTCCCTTCGGATCAAGTATTTGTGATGTGCAAAATTAGCTTTCAAAATGAAGTTTTTGTACTCATGACAGAATCACAGATTTGTTCATCTCAACTCAATACATATAAATGCATACCTTTCAAAGTATACCTTTAAGTAATGGGTAGATGCAAAACCTGGTGCTTACCTCAAATCAGTTAAACAAAACAAATCTACGCTCAACTATGTCCGAATGGCCTGACACATTTTGCTGATTGCTTAATACTTGCTGATGTTTACATTTAATTATAATTTACTTAGAGGTGGTGTAAATCGTTCCCTAAAAACTATACCAGTCAGAGCCAAAAAAAAAGTAAAAATGTCATCAGAGCCCTGGCGCCAATATCCCACTGAAGTCGCCATACATAATAATTTACCATCTATAAATATTATATTTCTGCATGACGTTAAAGTGAACAATCCATAAAGAAAAACATCCAAAATTTAGATTGTATGCTATATTCAAATATCATACTGTGGCACATGGAAAGAATTATAGCACTATTGTGGTTATAATTTTGTTTTAAGTTTCTAATCAATCTTACTGTTCCAGGAGCATATTTTGTTTTTGACCATTTGCCTGCCAATAAAACAGCATGTTCTGTTCTTACCTGTAAAGGTAACAGAGTGTTGCTATTGTTGTCCGTCCTGAAAACATTGTCTTCAATCCAAGATTTTGGTGTCAGTGTTGGGGCTGAACGAGGAAATTTGGGTGGTGCTATAATATTACTGGAGAAAGGTTTCTTCAGTGGAGAGATTTGGTTCATGGTTGTTGGCATTCCTACACCTCCTGTTCTGCGGTGATCCCTTGTCTGCATGCCTCCCCAAGAGACTCCTGCACTCCAACCACTGCTCTGATGGCTGTTCCATGGAGACTGTTTCATTACTGGCTGATAATATTAAACATAATACATATATACATTTAGCAACTGGACAATTACAGGAGTTTAATTGCAGGAGAATTAACATAAAACAAATTGTGTTAATCTTTGTACAAATATGAAAATACCAACCCTTCATTTGTGCACACTGGAAATAGCTATTCCTTAATAAAAAAAAAATCAAAACCATCAAATGTTGAAGAATTTATCATTCTATTTTTTTTAAACTACTAATTGTTTTACCGATGTCTGATCAGCTAATTTCAAACCGTTATAATTAATCTTGTAGTTCCTTTAAAAAAAAAAAGCCATATTTAGGAGATAAGTGTTATACAAAAACACAATTTTATTGACAATTTTGAAAAAAATCTCAGTTGTATTAATATTACTGTGAATATTTTTTTTAATGCATTGAGAAATTTGATCCTCCGATTATATTTTTTTATTCAACCTATTCAGATGAAAAATATGAACTGCCATTCAAGTTTTCTAAAGAAATCTTCCACAATATGGGATGGAAGTATATTCTGATAGAATGAAAAAGTGGAAATATTTATGATATCATTTAAATCATGCTGCATATTTTCTGCCTGTTAAAAGGTAGAGATTTTCCAAATTTCCTTGTCTAGGTCTTTCCCTCAGCATGAAACTTTTAATATCTATAGTCGACATTGTATACTTAAATGTTCAGTATTGTACCATTTGAGGTTCAACAAACGATACGCAGCATAAATATGTTCAGCAATAGATAACCAAACTATGTTTTAATTAAGGATGTGGTTCATTCAGTGATATGTAAAACAAGGGTTTGAAATTAAGTAATGGCAAAGAAGCTTGTTCGCTATTTAATACCGGCCGCGAACTGAAAACCTTCTGTATAAGCTATAAACTGCACAGTAATTTTCCATCCCCACTCCTCTCCGCATCATGACACTTCTATTCATCCAATACAGCTGCAGTATCAGACCGAATACTGCATCCATTTCTTACCACACACCCTCCCACCGCCCGAATTTTAACTAACATTTAGCTAGTTTGGAATAACACTTCGCAAATTCGCATGTTCTACGTTAAATTAACAATTTTGGCTGGGGGAAGGGTGGGGTACGTGCAGGGAAGCGCTAAATGTACCTCATTATGGCAGCCGAAAAATATTTCTACAACATAGCCCTTTGCTGGCGATTTACAGTGCTAATTCACGCGAATATACTTATTATTAAACAGCAACCAACAATTAGTCTTATGCATACGTCGTTAGCAACAACCCGAAAACCGTTTTTCTTACAGACTAAATAACTTCAGCTGAGGTGCGGCTGCAGAACGCCAGAGGAAAAAAAAGGTATATTCTTTCCTTAATCTTCCCTAGGCGTTGACAGCTCACGCTCAGCAGCATAATTCAAAAACAGAGCAGAGCAGCGTACATAACTACCCCCCGGGTTTCTCAATGGCTCTGCCATAGCGATCGGGAGCAATCGAAGTAAAGGAGAGGCGGATCTTGACCGGATCCGTTCAAGGTAGTATGGATCAACCTCCTTCAGCAAACAAAACCCATCCGAAAACAGCAAGATTCCCCGCAACACAACCTCGCAATCCACATACCACGGGCAAGGGGAGGACACAGGTGTAACTTTAAATGCTAAAATCGCAATCAGATGCGTTCTGTGGTCGGGTCGGACACAGAAATTGATGCAAGGGTTGATCCCGTGAACTGGCCCCGCAAATATTTTTCAGGGACCTGGGCGCCATTGGCCTTTACCTGGTGGTGGCTGTAGGTGTTCCTCTGGTGGGGGAAGGCAGCCTGGTGTTGGTGTTGGTGCTGCGGGTGGTGGTGATGATGCTGAAGGCCGACAGGGGACCGTCGGTTCTGCTGCTGCTGAGGTAAAGGCGAAAAGGTACCGCCGTAGCCGTGGCCCACACCCGCCGTGTTGGCAGCGAAATTCTGGAAAAGCACTGTGCCGTTGATGGACGGTATGCCGTGGAAAAAGCTGTCGTCGGCGGGGCTGGGCACAGGGCAAGGTCCCGGAGCGTTGACGCCGCCACCGGAGCCGGGCGAAGTGCTCATCTGAGCAGCGGGTGCTGGCGACCAAGCGGTGCCGAAACCGGCCAGAGCAGCCACTGGAGACGGAGAGGAGCCATTGCTGCTGCCACCGGGTCCGGGCTCCTGCTGCTGGTGGAGCTGCTGTTGTTGCTGAAAACCGGCGCCGAGCCCCGGTAACATCCCGATCCCACCACCACCACCACCACCTCCTCCTCCGCCGCCACCGGCCGCCGTCATGTTACTGGTAGCCTCCATCAGACCTTGCCCTCGGTGCGGCGGCGGGGGCTGATGTTGCGGCTGCTGGTGGCTGCGGTCTGCGATGTTCACAGCAGCGGCGGCGGCAGCGCAGGCATCGGTGGAGGCGAGCGCGTCCCTGTCTCCCGTCCTTTCCTCCTCCTCCTCCTCCTGGCGGCAGGGCGGCGGCTCCTCTCCGGGGTGGGACGGCTGAGGAATGGGAGCCGGCTGATGGTGGCTCCGTTTGGTCAGGGGATCCGGACAGATCTTGTCCTGCTGTTGCAGCCGTCGATCGCTCCTGGGTGTGGATGCCGGGCGGCTGGCGGAGCCTGCACTCAGGGCTGGAACCGGAGCCAGCGACGCGGCGTTGCTGTTACTGCTGCTGCTACTACTGATGGCGGTGCCTATCGTCCTGTCCGGTATCAGAAGGTCATCATCCTGCATAATAGGGCTGGTGTGTGGAGCCCGGCTGACTGGTGGGAAAAACAAAGAGGCGGAGGCAGAGGCGGCGCCGGCGGCGGCAGCAGCTCGGGAGGAGGAGGAGGAGGAGGAGGAGGAGGCGGAGGAAGCTGAAGAACACGACGTGGCCGCCGCCGCCAGCACCGGCTTGGTGCATCGGTAAACCCCGACACCGCCCCCGCCCCCCGCCGGCTGGAACAAGGCGAAGCCGAAGTCGCCCATTTCTAAAGTTGCTGAGTGTTTTGTCAGTGCAGCTGCCCGGGCCGCTCAACACCGGCAGGGGGGGATCATTGGCGGCTCTGGTCGGGCTGCAGCGGCTGGGCACCGGTTTATTTCTCACCGGGGAAGGAGGAGGCCACAGTGTGTTGACTGTTTCATGTCCATGACTGACTGACTGACTGATTCCCTTTCTTCCACTCACTCACTCACTCACCCAGCCAGCCAGCCAGCCAGCCAGCAGCCGCACACGGCCCTGGCCCTGGCCCTGGCCCAGGCTGCGACTCGCCGACCCCCGCCCCTCCCGGTGCCTGTTTCCAGGCTCCCCGACCTAACCGGAGGGGGGGGGGCGCCAGAGGCGCGTGCGCGTTCCCACTCGCTCCCGGCGTCGCTGGTTCAAGTTGCCCCCGCATTTGCATTGACGTCAGCCGCACTTGCGGAGTTGCGTCGTAATCGCGCGCCGTGGGAAAACAAATACGCAGGAGGTTAACTGTAGGTGTGCTGGTCGCGGGGAGGTGGAGTAGAGAGGTAGAGGCGGGGGGGGGGGAGGTGGAGTAGAGAGGTAGAGGCGGGGGGGGGAGGTGGAGTAGAGAGGTTGGAGGCGGGGCGGAGGCGAGGTGGAGGTGAGGTGGAGGCAGGGGAGAGGTGGGTAGGGATGAGGGAAGTGGGAAGGGAAGAGGTGGGGTAAGGGCAGGGGAGAGGGGGTGGGTAGAAAAGAAGAGGATGTGGGGTGAAGAAGTGGAAGGTGAAAGTACTGGGTGGGAGAAGGAGGTACAGGAACGGGGGAGAAGGGAAGGGGTGAGGAGTCTGTAGGGGACAGAGGTGATGTATGCAGGATGGCGTATAGTGAGGAAATGAGGGTTGAGGATGAATGGGGGCGGTGAAGATATGATGAGGAAGCAAGGACTGGCTCTTTAACCACTAATCCAATTTTCGATAATTACACCTGTGACCTATACATTGATGATTCAAGGTTATGTCTCAATACTTTTTAAATATTATGAATGTATCTGCCTTTACCACATTCTCAGTTGGGGGGCTGGGGAGATCCTTTCAAGAGAGGGGAAAGTAGGACAGTAGTAGTAAGGGATGGGGAAGGGTCGGGGAAGGAGGGAGTGGGGGAGCTGTCAGGATGGGGAACAGGTGGTAAGAAGGAAAAGGGTTGGAGGAGGGGCTATGAAGAGGAATCGTTGGTGATGAAGGAGATGGACTGGGTAAAAGGGATGGTTTAGATGTTGGGGAGATCATCTTCTTGTGTTTGAAGCAGCAGAGGTTATTTAACACCCTCCAGACCCCGTAGCCAGTTCAATGTGCTGCTGTCGAGGGCCGTGAGGTCTACCCCTCCACCAGGGGGGCGGAGGAGGACAGTGCAGTCAACAATGTGGTGCTGTTTGCTGGTCTGCTCCACACATGCAGGCTGCTGATGAACGTAGCCCCCAGCGATGCATGTTGGCGTTGAACCAGCCGACTCCTGTACACTCCTGTACGGAGCCGGTTCAGGGCGAACCACTCTTTGCGGTGCAGGTCCGAGCCAGGTGGGGCTGTGGTGTTTGGTGCACCAGTGAATTGCGAAGGTCGTGAAGTCTGTCCCCAGCTGGTTCTCCATGCTCCTAGCGTGTTGAAACCGGAGCCACAGAGGGTCGCTGCGTGACGAGAGAAGGGGCGACAAGATGACAGGCGTTGTGGTCCCAGTTGCTGTGAGCCCTGGCCGAGGTGGTGCAAAGAATGTTTGCCATCTGATGGTGCCTTGCACACCAGCCTGTGAGTGAAGTACTCTCTGCGAAGCTTGGCGGGTGCGATACCTGCGAACAACAGCAGAAGATCCGTTGGAGTAGGGCATAGGCAGCCGGTGATGATCCGCATGGTATCGTTGAGGATGGCATCTAGCTTGCTTGTATGAGCACTACGGCACCATGCTGGGGCGGCGTACTTGGCGGCGCTGTACATGAGTGCAAGAGCACAGGTTCAGAGAGTAGATGTCCTGCCGCCCCATGACGATCCAGCCAAGCAACGCAGAAGGTTGTTGCACGCCAAGACTTTGGCATGGAGAGCTTCAAGGTGTTGCTTGTAGGTCAGCTGCCAATCTAGTTTCACCCCGAGGTATGTGGGAAATAGGTTATGGGTTAGGGGTGACCCATTGAGGGTGATGGTTAGCTGGCGTTGAGCTTCCTTGTTGTTCAGGTGAAAGGCCGTTGCGGTGGTTTTTGCCACACTCAGTTTTAGTCTCCAGGTCTTAAGGTAGCCCACGACAAGTTCCATATCTGACGAGAGCACATCCTCCACGTTTGACCAACTCCTGTCTGTATGAAGTAGGGTCAGCTCATCTGCACGAGGTCATGTGTGGCAGATCGCTGATATAAAGATTGAAGAGCATGGGGGCCAGTACTGAGCCGCCTTTGGGGACTCCGTTTCTTAGGCGTCACAGTCGGCTAGATTGTCCGTCGCTGGTCTTGAGTACAAAGCTGGGGAGATGAGGTGGAGGGTGTGGCTAATGGCAAGAGTATTAATGAGGACTTGAAGGAGGATGCAAAGAATCTGCAAAAGGATAAAGGTGGGTTAAGTAGTGGACGAAAATTTGGAAGTTTGTGTATTCTTTCGGGAAAGCTGAGGTTATCCACTCTGATGGGAAGAATACGAAACCTGAGTATTATTTAAACGGAGAGGATCTACAGAAATCCAATGCGCATAGTGAGTTTGGAGTTCTTGTGCATGGAAGATAGAAGGTTATCTTGCAAGAGTAGCAAGTATTTAAGAAGGCAACTGATATATATGCATTTATTGCAAAGTTGATAGAAGTCTGACTATGGTGGTACAGGGCATTGGTGAGCCCACACCCTGAGTACAAGTTTTGATTTCCTTATTTAAGGAGACTATACATAGCAGGTCACTACGAGAAGATGTACAGTTGATTCTTGAGATGAAGAGGTTGAGCAATGAGGAAAGGTTGGACCTATATTTAATGGAATGTAGATAGAATAGAATAGAATGCCTTTTATTGTCATTGGTTTGAACAAAATTGGATTTTCTACAGTCTTAACAGTAACAAAAAATCCCAAAACCCACACTTAACTCACTGTGATGGAAGGCAAAAGTCTTATCTCTTCCTTTGTTCTTCTCCCGCGGTCCAGCAGTCCAACTGCAACGTCGAGGCGAACTGGGGCTCCCAATGTAAAGCCCCCCAGCGGGCGATGGTAAGTCCCGCGGCCGTGTAAGCCGCGCAGGGCGATGTTAGGCCCTGCTCCCAAGTCATTTCACCCCGCGATTCCAGCAGGAGAAGTTGCCATTGCGGGAGCTCCGAAAAGCGGTCTCCCACCAGGGACCTGCGAGCTGTCCACCGGGCCTGCGGCCGGAGCCTCCAAAGCTCCGAAGTCGGGTTGCAGCCGTGCGCCACGCCAGCTCCTCCTGCTCGAAGGTCGGCCAGCTCCACGATGGTTGGTACACAGGCTCCGCGACTGGAGCCCTCAGGTTAATTCCAGTTGGAGGCCGCCGCCGGCTCCCCGATGTTAGGCCCAACGACACCGGAGACCCGGCAGGGAAAAAGTCGGGTCCCCGAACGGGGGAAGAGATTAACGGTTTCCAACCCCCCACATATACACGGCTAAAAAATAATAAAACTAGAATCAAACATACATTTAACAAGGCAAAAATTAAAAACACGACAGACGGACTGCAGTCGAGCCGTTAGGCGCAGCCACACCACACCACAGATGAATAAGAAATAATCTTATTAAAACATAAGATTCTGAGGGCATTAACAAATGCTCGCTGTGAGGACGTTTCTCACTCATGGAGGAATCTAGAACCAATTGCACTGTTTCAGACAAAGAGTTAATCCATTTACAAAGAGATTATGAGGAATTTTTGTTTTCAGAGACTTACGAATCTTTGGAATTCTCTGCCCCAAGGAGGTGTAGGGAACAAATCAATGAAGATATTTGAAACAAAGATGGATAGATTTTAAGCCTATATGAAATGAAAAGGTTTTTAGTGAACAGGCAAGAAAATAGATCCAAGATTGTATTCGCTGTAATCTTATGAGGTGGATCCCATACAATTTAACTTTCCAAAGCAGCCTACCATGCAAATCCTTATCAAAGGCATGAAAATCCATACCAATATATTTACTGCCCTGTCCTTATTGATGTTCTGCAAGCCATGATATCCCACACATAAAGTATTACTGACTCCAAACAAACCCCAATCTTTCCAAATGCATGTATATTTTATCCTTCCGAATCCCCTCCAGCAACTTATCTTTTACAGACTTGGGGCTTATTGGTCTTTAGTTTACAGGTTTTTATTTGCAGTCCTTCTTAAATTAAGGCACAATATTAGCCACCCTTCACTAAAATATTTGTGTTGTTTTACATAAGGAATGTTAGAAACTGGCCCTGAGATCTGTGGTTTATTGAAATGAAACTTGTTTTATTGAAATGAAACTTTTTAGAAATTTGAATAGCTGGTTACATTAATAAATATGTACAGAACATAAAAAAACATTAGGACCCATTTGGAAGTTGGATAGAGTGGATGTGGAAAGGATGTTTCCATTAATGGGAAAGTTTAGAACCAGAGGTCATAGCCTCAGAGTAAAAGGACGTTCCTTCAGGAAGGAGATGAGGAGGAATTTGTTTAGTCCGAGGGTGGTGCATTTTGGAATTCATTGCCACAGAAGGCTGTAGAGGCCAAGTAAATGGATAGTTTAAAGGCAGAAATAGATAGATTCTTGATTAATATGGGTGACGGGTTATGGGGAGAAGGCAGGGGAATGTGGTTGGAAGGGAGAGATACAGTGGCTTGGAAAAGTTTTCATACCCCTTGAACTTTTCCACATTTTGTCACGTTACAACCACAAATGTAAATGTATTTTATTGGGATTTTATGTGATAGACCAACACAAAGTGGTGCATAATTGTGAAGTGGAAGGAAAATGATACATGGTTTCCAAATTTTATTACAAATAAAAAACTGAAAAGTGTGGCATGCAAAAGTATTCAGCCCCCCTGAGTCAATACTTTGTAAAACCACCTTTCGCTGCAATTACAGCTGCAGGTCTTTTGGGGTATGTCTCTACCAGCTTTGCACATCTAGAGACTGAAATTTTTGCCCATTCTTCTTTCCAAATTAGCTCAAGCTCAGTCAGATTGGATGGAGAGCGTCTGTGAACAGCAATTTTCAAGTCTTGCCAGAGATTCTCAATTGGATTTAGGTCTGGACTTTGACTGGGCCATTCTAACACATGAATATGCTTTTTATTCCATTGTAGCTCTGGCTGTATGTTTAGGGTCGTTGTCCTGCTGGAAGGTGAACCTCCGCCCCTGTCTCAAGTCTTTTGCAGACTCTAACAGGTTTTCTTCCAAGATTTCCCTCTATTTGGCTCCATCCATCTTCCCATCGACTCTGACCTGCTTCCCTGTCCCTGCTGAAGAAAAGCATCCCCACAGCATGATGCTGCCACCACCATGTTTCACAGTGGGGATGGTGTGTTCAGGGTGATATGCAGTGTTAGTTTTCCGCCACACATAGCGTTTTGCATTAAGGCCAAAAACTTCAATTTTGGTCTCATCAGACCAGAGCACCTTCCTCCACATGTTTGCTGTGTCCCCCACATGGCTTGTGGCAATCTGCAAACGGGACTTCTTATGGCTTTGTTTCAACAATGGCCTTCTTCTTGCCACTCTTCCATAAAAGCCCGATTTGTGGAGTGCACGACAAATAGTTGTCCTGTGGACAGATTCTCCCACCTGAGCTGTGGATCTCTGCAGCTCTTCCAGAGTTACCATGGGCCTCTTGGCTGCTTCTCTGATCAATGCTCTCCTTGCCCGGCCTGTCAGTTTAGGTGGACGGCCATGTCTTGGTAGGTTTGCAGTTGTGCCATACTCTTTCCATTTTCGGATGATGGATTGAACAGTGCTCCGTGAGATGTTCAAAGCTTGGGATATTTTTTTATAACCTAACCCTGCTTTAAACATCTCGACAACTTTATCCCTGACCTGTCTGGTGTGTTCCTTGGGCTTCATGATGCTGTTTGTTCACTAATGTTCTCTAACAAACCTCTGAGGCCTTCACAGAATATCTGTATTTATACTGAGATTAGATTACACACAAGTGGACTCTATTTACTAATTAGGTGACTTCTGAAGACAATTGGTTGCACTGGATTTTATTTAGGGGCATCAGAGTAAAGGGGGCTGAATACGTTTGCACGCCACACTTTTCAGTTTTTTATTTGTAAAAAAATTTGAATACCATGTATCATTTTTCTTCCACTTCACAATTATGCGCCACTTTGTGTTGGTCTATCACATAAAATCTCAAAAAAATACATTTACGTTGTGGTTGTAACGTGACAAAATGTGGAAACATTCAAGGGGTATGAAAACTTTTGCAAGCCACTGTAGATCAGCCATGAGCGAATGGCAGAGTAGACTTGATGGGCTGAAAGTGGTTCTATCACTTATGAACATGAAAACCAAAGTGAAATGACAATTTTGGAAAATATTACAACTGGTAAACCTTTACAACTTTAAATTACAATTTTATTTTAACTTATGACATTTTTACACAGCAGAAAAGCAATTTAAAATTAAGGTAGTCATCAAGCAAGTATGATAATGCAGTGCCAATTAACATTTTTTTTAACCAATACATATGGGATATATTGATGGCGTGAATTAAATTCCTGCTTGACTATGGCACCTTGATGAGCCCTCCGTTGCTACTCCATTTCAAAACAGGAAAGTTATGCAAGATGGAGGACTGTGGAGGAAGAAACTGCAGATGTTGGTTTAAACCGAAGATAGACATAAAAAGCTGGAGTTACTCAGCCATTTGAGTCTTGACCCTGCAGCATGGATCAAAAACAAGCATTCGACCATCGGTCCTCCATCTTAGATAGGTACAAAAAGCTGGAGTAACTCAGCGGGACAAGCAGCATCTCTGGAGAAAAGGAATGGGTGACATTTCGGGTCAAGACCCATCTTCCCCTAGTCTGAAGAAGGGTCTCGACCCAAAATGTCATCCATTCCTTCTCTCCAGAGATGCTGCCTGTCCTGCTGAGTTTCTCCAGCTTTTTGTGACTATCTAAGATGGAGGACTGATGGTCTGATGTGGTTAGCTTGTTCTTGATCCATGCTGCAGGGCCAATCCTACAATTGCAAACATTCAAACTGTGCAGGCTGCCACATACAGACATCAACAGTCATGCTGTTGAAAGGGTGAAGGGCAGGCTGGTATCACTCTCGTAGCATACTCTTGAACTTACCTTTCTTCAATTGAAGTAATCACCATATCTATGTATTCACATTATATGGATATTATTCACAATGTCAGCATTTATTAGTCATTCTAAATTTTCTCTATGCCAAGGAGACTGCAAAAAGTCAAATTCATTGCTGAATCTTGTCTCACAAAGCAGAGTCAAGACTCGAATGGCAGATGTCATTCCCAGAAGAGCATTGGAGAACTAGATCAGTTTGAATCTGGTGGTATCATGTTTACCATTTCTGAAAACCGTATTATCTAACCAGATTAATTTAATTGTTCTTTAACTCCGATAAGATTCAAACTCATGTCCCTCGACCAACAGTCCGGACCTTTTGGCTGCTAGTCCAGTGATTTAACCACAGCACTACTATGCCAATTCCCTAATGTAACGTGTGGCATAATAGCAATTAGGAAAGTTTTTAGAGGCTAGTGAATATATTTGATGCTTTCAAATCTATTGCGCAAGGCCTTGATCAGAGATCTATGACTCTATTTGATATTCTTTAAATGTTGATTTACCATGACAACTATGTTTCAAAATGCACCTGATAATTACTGTATGGCTTTGGCAGCTATAACATTGTCTGTGCTCAGCATGACAGCTGGCTTGGAGGATGCATTCGTGAAAGACTTCCAGTTGGCGCTAATGGATCCAGAGTCGTCCCTTTGCCTCTCAAAAATTAGTGATCTGCTTCCTGTTCCTTTAGCATTCTCTGGAAAATAAACAATCGGCTGGATTTGTTGCCTTTGCCATGACAAGTGCATTCAGGGAAGAGAAAGCTGCTTGGGGGAAGGTAGTAATCTACTTAAAATGATGGAGTTCTTCATTTTGTGCAATGTAACAGACCAGATGTGACACAACCAAGAGGACTTAAGGGAATTAAGGGGAGGACATTTTTTAACTCTCACTAATTACAGGGATAGTACCAGATGAGTGAAGAAAGGAAAATATACTTAAGGGAATTATAGGTTATTAACTTGACATCCGTGGTTGGAAAAAAATATTGGAATCTATGTTCTAAATAGCAATGTACTTGCAATGAAACTAAAAATAAAACAGTTCTGCTGTTCTCCAGCCTTTTGTGAAAAAGATTCCTGTCCTGTCTGAAGAAGGGTCTCGACCCGAAACGTCGCCTATCTCCTGCGCTGCACCCGCTGAGTTTCTCCAGCCTTTTGTGTACCCTCTGCTGTTCTCCACTCAGCTTTGCTCAAATGCCATGAGGAGATTGGATGATGGTTTGTAACCTTGAATTTCTGTGGTTTAGTAGGAGACAAAATGTTTCCACTTTTTGATTTCTTGAGCCTCTCTTTTAGAGAAATAAACTTACGGGTGGTCTGGTTGAGGTTTGAACGGATTATGGTGTAACATTCTTTGTTCAGTCGAATATATGCTAAATGTTGGAGGTTCAGAGTCTGAAGAAGGGTCTCGTCCCGAAACGTCGCCCATTCCTTCTCTCCAGAGATGCTGCCTCACCCGCTGAGTTACTCCAGCATTTTGTGTCTGCCTGCTAAATGTTGAACCTTTAATTTGTTATTTATATAATATGAATTCATGATATAATGATGAGGTGCATGTTTCTTTATGATGTATAAAATACGAAAGACTAGAACTTGTGGACCGATCGCATTTCCCAGTGCTGAACTGCCAGCAATTCACAATATCATTATCTGCAGGGTACAAAAAAGGCTGGAGAAACTCAGCGGGTGCAGCAGCATCTAAGGAGCAAAGGAGATAGGCGACGTTTTGGGTCGAGACCCTTATTCAGACTGGTTAGGGATAAGGGAAATGAGAGATATAGACGGTGATGTGGAGCGATAAAGAACAATGAATGAAAGATATGCAAAAAAGTAACGATGATAAAGGAAACAGGCCATTGTAAGCTGTCTGTAGTGTGAAAATGAGAAGCTAGTGCGACTTGGGTGGGGGAGAGATAGAGAGAGGGAATGCCAGGACCCGAGGGCTGAGGGAAGGGGGGGGGGGGGGAGACAGCAAGCATTAACAGAATTGAGAAAATTCAATGTTCAAGCCCAGAGGATGCAGACTCCTCAAGCGGAATATGAGGTGCTGTTCCTCCAACTCTCAGTGTTGCTCTGGCTGTGGAGGAGGCCCAGGACGAGAGGTCGGATACGGAATGGGAGGGGGAGTTGAAGTGCTGAGCCACCGGGAGGTCGGGTTGGTTATTGCGGACCGAGCGGAGGTGTTCGGCGAAGCGATCGCCAAGCCTCCGCTTGGTCTCACCGATATAAATCAGCTGGCATCTGGAGCAGCGGATGCAGTAGATGAGGTTGGAGGAGGTGCAGGTGAACCTGTCGGACCTGGAAGGACTGCTTGGGTCCCTGAAAGGAGTGGAGGGGGGAGGTGAAGGGACAAGTGTAGCATCTCTTGCGGTTGCAAGGGAAAGTGCCCGAGGAAGGGGTGGAGCGGGAGGGAAGGGAAGAATTGACAAGGGAGTTGCGGAGGGAGCGGTCTTTGCGGAAGGCAGACGGGAGGAGACGGGAAGATGTGGCGAGTGGAGGGGTCACGGAGGTGGCGAAACTGGTGGAGAACTATCTGTTGTATGTGCCGGCTGGTGGGGTGAAAGGTGAGGACCAAGGGGACTCTGCCCTTGTTGCAAATGGGGTGAGAGGGGAATGTTGCAGGGTATGGAGGAGACCCTGGTGCGAGCCTCATCTATAGTGGGGGAGGGGAATCCCCGTTCTCTGAAGAATGAGGACATTTGTGATGACCTGGTGTGGAACACCTTATCCTGGGAGCAGATGCGGCGTAGACGGAGGAATTGGGAATAGGGGATGGAGTCCTTACAGGAAGCAGGGTGGGAGGAAGAGTAGTCCAGGTCACTGTGGGAGTCAGTTGGTTTGTAGTGGATGTCGGTCAGGAGTGTATCACCTACAATAGAGATGGTGAGGTCAAGGAATGGTAGGGAAATGTTGGAAATGGTCCAAATGTATTTGAGTCGATGAAAGTTGGTGGTGAAATGGATGAAGTCAGTCAGTTGTGTGTGGGTGCAGGAGGTGACTCCAAAGCAGTCGTCGATGTAACGGAGGTAGAGGTCGGGGATGGGGACCTGGTACGCCGAGAACAAGGATTGTTCGACATACCCGACAAAGAGGCAAGCGTAGCTGGGGCCCATGCATGTGCCCATAGCTACGCCTTGTGTTTGGAGGAAATGGGAGGAGTCAAAAGAGAAGTTATTGAGAGTAAGGACCAACTCCGCTAGGCGGAGGAGGGTGTCAGTGGATGGGTATGGGTTGCTCCTCTGTTCGAGGAAGAACCGGAGGGCTTTGAGACCATCCTGGTGGGGGATGGAGGTGTAGAGTGACTGGACGTCCATGGTGAAGATGAGAGGATGGGGGCCTGGAGAATGGAATGCACGGAGCCGACGGAGAGTGTCTGAGGTGTCTTGAACATAGGTGGGGAGGGATTTAACAAAGGGGGATAGGATGGAGTCAAGGTATGTGGAAATGTGTTCGGTGGAGCACGAACAGGCAGAGACAATGGGTCTGCCGGGGCAGTCGGGTTTGTGGATTTTGGGGAGAAGGTAAAATCGGGCCGTGCAGGGCTGGGAAACGATGAGGTTGGAGGCTCGGGGGGGGTAGGGAGTCGGAGTTGATGAAGTCGATTATGGTGCTCGAATGGTGGCCTGGTGCTCGTCAGTGGGGTCATGGTCCAGGGGTAAGTAGGAGGAGGTGTCCGAGAGTTGGCGCATGGCCTCCGCTTTGTAGAGATCGACACGCCAGACTACCACGGCACCTCCCTTGTCGGTGGGTTTGATAACCCATTCTGGGTTGTTACGGAGTGAGTCGATGGCAGTACGTTCGGGGGGGAGAGAGATTGTAGTGAGACAGGGGAGTAGAGAAGTCGAGGCGGTTGATGTCCCGACGGCGGTTCTGGATAAAGAGTTCTAAAGCCTTATCTGCAGGTTCTGTATTCCAAGCCAAATGCAGAAGTCGCAGATTTGCGGGTCACTTTTAGCCTGTAATTTCCTCATTGCACTCCAACATTAGGTCCTCATGGAGCCCGGCATTTGGAGCATGATCCTGCTGCAATTCACCAATTCCTTGTGGAATCTACCAGCTGAACTTGCAATAGGTCATACATGATTGCTAGTAAAGATGAACACAACCTTGCTCTTTCATGCGTTTGATTAAAGAGAGTTTTCGTTGTTTGCCAATATGTTTAAATGTTACAATTGTTTGATATGTAATATTGTTTGAATGTTTTAGAATATTTTTGAATTCTAAGGCATTCAGATGCACTTAAACACCCCTCCCCCACAATCAATCTGAAGAAGGGTCCCTACCCAAAACATCCATGTTCCCTGTTGAGTTACTCCTAATGGCAGAAAGATAATAATAGGTTTGCCATTATTTGCACATTTTAGAAATGAATATTGCAAGAACCCTGAATATGTTGATTCATGTCTTCACTGTGAAATATTTCTAAATGGATTAAAAAAAACATTTTTTTTGTACAATTTTATTCTCAAGTCCCTTCAAAAATACAAGTGATCTTAATCCTCAAATTTTAGTTGGTGTATAGATAAGCGGATTGCAGTGGTAGGTAAATGCTGATTAAATAATATGGGAAAGGGATGACATTTCACGTGAGATTCGTACCTCTACTAGAACAGGAAGGAACTGCACAACTGGAATATGTGCCAATGAACCACATTGGGACCAGGAACATTGCGATTCTGCATTTCAGTAAAAAGTAAGAAGTGATCCCTTGGAAGGTCACTCTTCTGATGAGTTTTTGGAAAGTATTGATGAGGAATTGGGGTATGCAGCTCTGTTTTCTATCCCACAGATCTTTCAGCTTATGGAATGATTAGCATCTATATTACCTTGTTTTGCAACATGGTGCTATCCAGGCACTGCCAGCTGTTTGGTTTCTAAAGACACGTTCATATCCTAAGAGGGTATATTTGTCCCTCTCTATGACCTAATGCCAGATATGTCCTTCTGTCATATGGGACAGATGGAATAAATATGTCAGGCTGCAGCAGGTGATAACACTGTTTAGTGCTGAATAATCAGTGGCAGTAATTAACTAGACAAGACCTTGCAAAAAATAATGGGCTTTCAGCCAGCTGGGGCTTTTAAAAGAAGTTTGAGTGTTTAATATTTTTAAAAAACAATGAAAGGTTTTTCTTCACAATAGATCTGAATAATAAAATAAACTTGAATGGTGCTGACTCCTAAAATCGTGTTTAAAATAAAATCAAGAAAATGTTGTGAATAATTTTTAAATGTTAAATTTGTTGTTAAGATGTGTGATGGTAAAGCATCTCCAGAGTTCAATAATGTAGTAAATTTAAAGTTTAATTTAATAAAACATCTTAAAAGTCATTTTCAAATGTTGTACTTTTACAATGCAAGATGTACATTTTGAATTCAAGTATAACTATCCGTTGTGTATCTCTGGAGTTTAGAAGGATGAGAGGGTATCTTATTGAAACATATAAGATCATTAAGGGTTTGGACACGCTAGTGGCAGGAAACATGTTCCTGATGTTGGGGGAATCCAGAACCAGGGGCCACAGTTTAAGAATAAGGGGTAAGCCTTTTAGAACGATACGAGGAAACACTTTTTCACACAAAGAGTTGTGAATCTGTGGAATTCTCTGCCTCAGAGGGCGGTGGAGGCCGGTTCTCTGGATACTTTCAAGAGAGAGCTAGATAGGGCTCTTAAAGATAGCGAAGTCAGGAGATATGGAGAGAAGGCAGGAACAGGGTACTGATTGAGGATGATCAGCCATTATTACATTGAATGGCGGTGCTGGCTCGAAGGGCCAAATGGCCTACTCCTGCACCTATTGTCTATTTGGGCCAACACTGCAGATTTAGGAACTCTGACACCACTCATTGTGCAAGACAATTAATTTTATGCCAAGTGACAATTTTGAAGTTTCAGATAATATTTTAGAGATTGGCTTATGAAAGAAGCAATTCTCATCTGCATTAGGTGTACATTTACAACGTACTACAACAATCCTCGGTTATTTTAAATAGTCTGCATTGTGTTACAAGATTTATAACCAAAATATGCCATTACTAATATTTGAAGAAATATTTCTGAATCTAAAGTTTAATATTTTTCTATTAAATATAAACAGTTGTCAATTAAAAGAATATATTTAAAAAAGCAGATAAACAACATTGTAGTATTGTCAGAAATGTTAATTTCTCCACATATTCATGGTGTCAGAAAAAGTCGCCTTCTCATTACTGGTAAATAGACTATCACTGATAAATAATCTGAAATATATTTGCGGTTGGTGATGTTGTCATTGTGAAGCCCTTTGCCTTTCTGTAATCTTTTCCTGGTTCAATTTTAATATTTAGGCTTAGGCTGAAGGAGCTTGGTACTATAATGATAACATTAATTATTTGCTTGGCGTCTCGGCTGTTGTGTTGACAATCTCTCAGGATCCGACCTGCAATTTTGGGTCTTTTCCTTCACTGATGATTCAGCACAATTTGATGATTCTGAATGTGCCCCTTTTGATGACCATCAGCTGGACTATAGAAACACTAGCCTGAGTCAACAGATGGTGCAAGAGTAATTGTGCTCTTGTACTATTACCTTCCAAACTGTGCCAATTTGTGTGATTTTCTAAGTTGGACTGACATATTCATTATGTAATGGTTCAGTAAATAATAGAATTTGATATCACCCAAAGGGATTAAATGATGTACTCGCAAATATATCCTGATAACTTTAAGCAAGAAATATTCTGCCAGATGATTACTTGGCATGGAATATCAGTATGTGATATTAGGAGAGCCTGATGGCACAAAACTCATTAAAGTATTCGTGTTTGTTAATAGAAAAGCATTACAAAGTTCATTCTAGCATAACATGCTTGTTAAAAATGTCTGGCCGAGTATAACGTTACAAATTAAAATGCAGTTTCTTATTTTCACAAATGTTAAATGTTAACTTGCCTGACACAAACTTCTAGGATAAAGATAAATTTAAAGCTTGCTATGAACACATAGCTCTGACATTGCTTTGGGATCTGAAACCGTTTTGTGCAGGAATTAATTAAGCATTCAGCCTGGAAAGGTATCGTTCCTGTGGCAGGCAAGCTGAAGTGGCATGTTTTGACTGCTACTCAGAAGAGAGAGGTTGATGGGAAGATAAACTAAGCAACAAGGTTCATACAAAGAGATATTTAAGTTATGGTGAATGAAATAGAGGTCCAGAGATGGATGAGAGGTGAGGAGGGGGAGGGGTAGCTGGGGTTCCAGTAGTTCCAGCATTCAAGAGTGAGTTAGATAGAGCTCTTAGGGATCTTAGGAATCTAGGGGTATTGGGAGAAGGCAGGAACGGAGTACTGATTGTGGATGATCAGCCATGATCACATTGAATGGCGGTGCTGGCTCGAAGGGCCGAATGGCCTACTCCTGCACCCACTGTTTATGTATCGATGTTATTGTGATTTGCGAGTGGTTGTGGTTTGGAGGTGCTAGTTTGGATGGGAATATGGCAGGATACTCATCAGGCATATTTTTTGAAGACTTTACTAGGAAGTGGCTACAGTGGTTACCCCAGGAGTAAGAATCCATGTGCTGTGGAGCAATGTGGAAGACATTTCATGCTCTCATGCTAAATAACAGGTTAAACTCTAGGCCAACAACAATACTGGTGTTTCATTCTGACACTAATGCACACAGACACATACCCTCTCAACACACCATTGATATTCTACGTACATCAAACCTACTCCTGCAGGAAGGGGTACCCTCGTGTACACAGCATTATCCTGACTCATATTGGTAATGAGCACCAAATCATCTCGGGAATAAGTACATTGCGATCACCATGTTCTCATTGATTCTACCAGCTGTAGATGTCCTTATTACTGTCTGTGCTACTGCATCAGTGCAGAGATGTTTTGGTTGCAACTTGCAGTTCAAATATCTTCTGATTTGCCTTTGTAGAGTAACAATAGATCACTTTATTATCCTTCCCAGAAGAATTGATAAAACCTGATGCCACACAACAGATTGGTTCTATCTGGGCATATTAGAGGATTTCTGTTCATGGGTAATTACAGCTGGCACTAATGGACTACTCTCTAATGTGAGTTGTAAGGATTCTGAAGCAGGAATTCACTGGAGGAAGGGCCTATGGCATCAATACAGTTTTAGAAGGCTCAGATGTTGATGAAGATTGTGGTGCATAGATGATTTATCACCTGTGAGGCCTGTTTCACAGAATGCAAGAAATGACAAGGAGCATGCAGGAGTATGGTGGTAGTGTAAGTTACTAGACCAGTAATCCAGATATTTGGACTAATAATCCTGAGACTGAGTTCAAATCTCACAGTGGCTCTGCAATTTAAAATTCAGTTAATCATCTGGGTTACATCATGGCCTGGTTCTGTAACTTGAATTTCCAATAAGATGAGAAAGTGGTACTCTTTGCCTGGTCCATCATTGATATTGACCTCCTCACATTCAAAGGGGTCTACAGGAAGTGTTACATCGAGAAGGCAGCTAATATCGTTGACGACCAACACTATCCGAGCTTCTCTCATCTTGCTGCTACCATCAGGAAGAAGGTTTGTGAGCCTGAATGCCATTACCTTAAGTTTCAAGAACAGCTTCTTCACATCAATTATCAGGATCTTGAAACACACTGCACAATCCTGGTCATAACCTTACATGAACAAGAACTGCCATGGACTTTGTATAGGTCGCACTACATACTGCGGTTAGGTTTGCACTATTATGGTCTGATTACCTCGTATTACTGATAATTTATTGTATTACTTTATTTATTTAATGTATTAATATGCCTGTAAAGCTGTAGCAAGTTAGAATTTCATTGTGCCATTACCGGTGTATTAAACACTCTTGTCCCTTGACTGAAGAGCATGAAAAGCTTCTGGACAGTCATTGAAAGATCCATCTAGCCCATTAATATCCTTTCGGGGGGGAGAGGGAAGGGAGTGGGGACACGGGAATCCAGTCCATTCTGTGTGTATGACTCGGATATCTTCTGAAGTGGCCTAATAAGCAATTGTATCTTACTGTTGTGTTTAAGCAGAGTAGGAATCAATTTCAGTGGACCACTCTGTATTCACTAAAGCACTGAATTTGGACATGACAAAGTCGCCCCAATCCATTTACAAATGTCCTCACAAACGTCTGGAGCACTATCTTCAAATGAATCAAGCAATAGCAGGACATTTATCTAATTGTCAATGCTCCAGAATAAATAGTTCAATAGTCCTTTATTGTCATGTGAGGTGCATTGAAATTTGATTTTACCATATAGTCATGCCAAAAAAAAAAGCAACAAGAAGCAAAATTATATGAAAATTAAACATAAACAGCCACCACATAGAATCATAGAGTGATACAGCGTGGAAGAAGGCCTTTCGGCCCAACTCGTCCACACCGCCAACAATGTCCCAGCTTGCGCTTAGTCCATAACCCTGCAAACCTGTCCAACTGTTTCTTAAATTATGGGATAGTCCCAGCCTCAACTACCTCCTCTGTGTGAAAAAGTTACCCATCGGATTCCTATTAAATCTTTTCCCCTTCACCTTGGTCCTCAATTCCCCTACTCTGGATAAAAGACTGTGCATCTTCCCAATCGATTCCTCTCATGATTTTGTCTACTTTTATATGATCTCCCTTCATCCTCCTACGCTCCATGGAATCGAGACCCAGCCTACTCAACCTCTCCCTATAGCTCACACCCTCTCGTCCTGGCAACATCTTCGTGCATCTTTTCTGAACTCTTTCAAGCTTGACAATATCTTTCCTATAACATGAACTGAACACAATATTCTAAATGTGGTCTCACCAACGTCTTTTACAACTGCAACATGACCTCCCAACTTCTATACTCAATACTCTGACTGATGAAGGCCAAAGTGCCAAAAGCCTATTTGACCACCTTATCTACCTGTGACTCGACCTTCAAGGAAACATGCACTTGTACTCCTAGATCCCTCTGCTCTACAACATTACCCAGATGCCTACCATTTACTGTGTAGGTCCTGCCCATATTCAACATCCCAAAATGCAACACCTCACACTTCTCTGTATTAAATTCCAACAACCATTCCTCCGCCCACCTGGCCAATCAATCCAGATCCTGCTGCAATCATTCACAACCATCTTCACTATCTAGAAAACCACTAACGTTTGTATCATCAGCAAACTTGCTGATCTTGCCTTGTATGTTCTCATCCAAACCATTGATGTAGATGACAAACAGTAACGTGCCCAGCACCAAACCCTGTGGCACTAGTCACAAGCCTCCATTCTGAGAAGCCACCTTCCACCATCACCCTCTGCTTCCACACTACAGCGGCGCGTGAGAATCCATAAGCACACAGCCATCAGTCCAATGTCCGGGCCACACACACACACACCACCGTGATGTGACCAGAGTTGCACTGACCGCTTGTTGCTCTATTTGCAGTCCCTATCTGCCCGTACAGTTAGAAATCCATCCGCACTCGCACCAGACTCCAGGACGCTCCCGTGGCACGATATCCCTACAACATCGTGATCACTGCACTCAGGGCAATCCCTCCGAGTCCCCACCAGCGCAGACAGCATCCACCTTGCTTTTGATGACCTCTCACTCCTCACTGTGATGGAAGGCAAATTACTTTTACCTTCTTCCTCCTTATCTCCCGCAGTTGGGGCGATCGAAAAATCCACAGTCGGTGCTGTGCTGCGAAGGGTTTTTATAGTATTCTCACTCTGTTTAATCTTCAACTAATCCACTATAAATACTGAGATGCTACCTTCAGTCCCATGAGCTCAACTAATTTGCAGATGTTGTTCCCTTGTGCCTAAAACCCTTGCCTTTTGTGATATTTGTTGCATATTTGGGGCCTGCTATGTGAGTGGACGGTGCACAACGCAGCTGCAATGAAATGGTCTGAAGGGAATGGCATTTAAGGCAGAGTTGTCGCCAGTCATGCAAAGCACAGTGACCTGGATGGTGTTGACTTTTGTGAGCCTTGATGGCTAAATTGACTGTCATATATTGCATCCTGTGTGTAGATCAAATTTTTAAGTCCATAAGACGTAGGAACAAAGTTAGGCCAATTGGCCGAATGAGCCTGCTTCAAATTCCTGAGTGAAAACATCTCAAATAACCTGCCCTGAGCCAGCATATATAGTCATGAAGCTAGTGTGCCATTGTCTCTACTTTCTGAGAAACATAATGAGATTCGGCATGTCATGAGTACCCTAATAAACTTCAACAGATGTATTGTAGAAAATATGTAAGAAGGAACTACAGATACAGATACTGGTGTAAACCTAAGATAGACACAGAAGGCTGGAGTAATTCAGCGGGACAGGCAGCATCTCTGGAGAGAAGGAATGGGTGACATTTTGGGTCGAGACCCTTATTCAGACTGGTTAGGGATAAGGGAAATGAGAGATATACACGGTGATGTGGAGAGATAAAGAACAATGAATGAAAGATATGCAAAAAAAGTAACGATAATAAAGGAAACAGGCCATTGTAAGTTGTAGGGTGAAAATGAGAAGCTAGTGCGACTTGGGTGGGGGATGGATAGAGAGAGAGGGAATGGCGGGCTACCTGAAGTGAGAGAAATCAATATTCATACCACCCAAGTGAAATATGAGATGCTGTTCCTCCAATTTGCATTTAGCCTCACTCTGACAATGGGGGAGACCAAAGACAAAAAGCTCTGTGTACAATTAAAGTGTCCAGCAACCGGAAGATCAGGTTGGTTCACGTGGGCTGAGCGATGGTGTTCCGTGAAACGATTGCCCAGTCTGAATTTGGTCTCGCTGATGTATAAGAGTCCAGATATTGAACAATAGATACAGTAGAAGAGATTGGAGGAGGTGCAACTGAAGGTCTGCCTAACCTGAAAGGACTGTCGTGGTCCTTGGACAGAGTCGAGGGTGGAGGTACAGCGACAGGTGCTGCATCTTCTGTGGGTGCAGGGGAAGGTACCTGGGGAGGGGGTAGTTTGGGTGGGAAGGGTTAACCAGGGAGTTGCAGAGGTAACGGTCTCTGCGGAAGGCGGAAAGGAAGTAGAAAATATCGTGATTTATAGCATCATGGTCTAGTATGATAATTCCAATGCACAGGAACGCAAGAGGCTGCAGAGTGTGGTGGATGCGCGCAGGTGGTACACAAACATGGATTTCCACACCAACAGCTTCAAGAACAGCTGTTTTCCTATAAATATCAGGATCTTGATCTGCCCCACACAATCTTAATCCTACCTTGGCAACGGAACACAGTGGTTCATAGTGAACATAGAAACCATAGAAAATAGATGCAGGAGTAGGCCATTTGTCCCTTCGAGCCAGCACTGCCATTCAATATGATCATCGCTGATCATCCCAAATCAGTACCCAGTTCCTGCTTTTTCCCCATATCACTTGATTTTAGCCATAGGAGCTATATCTAACTCTTGAAAACATCAATGAATCGGCCTCCACTGCCTTCAGTGGCATTTAATTCCACAGATTCACAACTCTCTGAATGAAAAAGATTTTCCTCATCTCAGTCCTAAATGGCCTACCCCTTATTCTTACACTGTGACCCCTGGGTCTGGACTCCCCTATCACCGGGAACATTTTTCCTGCATCTAGCCTGTTCAATCCCTTAAGAATTTTATATGTTTCTAAAAGATATCCTCTCATCCTTCCAAATTCCAGTGAATACAAGCCCAGTTGCTACATTCTTTCATCATATGTCAGACCCTCCGTCCCGGGAATTAACCTGGTGAACCTACGCTGCACTCCCTCAATAGTAAGAATGTCCTTCCTCAAATTAGGAGACCAAAATTTGTTCTCGACCCGAAACATCACCTATTCCTTTTCTCCAGAGATGCTGCTTGACCTGCTGAGTTACTCCAGCTTTTTGTGTCCATCATTCATGTAAACCAGCATCTGTAGTTCTTTCTACACAGTATGGATCACCTCTTGCATTATCATGGGCATGTGTCTCTAATAGTGTTTTGCACTAACGCCTTGCATTTTTGCATATTCTTTCTCTAATGTATTACAGATTTTATGTACAAGTTATGTTTTTATGGGTTGCCTGTAATGCTGCAGCAAACAAGATTTCTGTTCTACCTGTACTTCACTATACTTGCGCATATACCAATAAACACGACTTGACCTGAGTAGTAGAACCTGAGGGGTAGCCATTCATTTAGAATGTGGGGAGAATATGGTACAAGGAAATTAACAGAGGAATGGGTGTACTTCGTGAGCTGGCATAAAGTCAATCGGCCAAGATGGCCTCCATCAAATTGGTAAGGAAATCTTTGTTTGCATATCTTTCATTCATTGTTCTATATCTCTCTACATTATCGTCTATATCTCTAGTTTCCCTTTCCTGTGACTTTTTGTCTGAAGAAGAGTCTCGACCTGAAACATCAACCATTCCTTCTCTCCAGAGATGCTGCCTGTCCTGCTGATTTACTCCAGCTTTTTGTGTCTATGAAATATATTAGTTGCCTTAATCTCCATCAGCAGTCATGGACAAGTCATTTTGCCTTGGATATTTTTATTTCTCAAAGCGATGTGCATTTGTTAAGGAGCATGAAATATTTATGCAAATATTTTCCTACTCTGAAACACCTTTGTGAGTTCACCGAATCACCATATCAATTCACACCTTGTAGGTAGGTAATAGGCTTTACTTAAATTAAAGACTCTAGTTTCCTACTGAACCATTTCCCTCTTAGATGGGATGTAAAATCCTATCATATTGTGATCCATTTTCTCTATTAAAATTTCCTTACTGTGAAGTTACAAATTAACCCTGTCATTTTAAACAAGATAAAATCTAAAATTGTCTGTTCATTGGTTGGTTTCATGACTTATTGCCTCAGGAGATAAGCTCAAATGCACTTTATATATTTCTCATCTAAACAGCTTTTGCCACTTTAATTTGTCCAGTTTATGGGAAGATTTAAGTTTCCCATAATAATCGTATTACCTTTACAGCAACCTCGTGTTATTTCTTGATTAATCCCCTCTCCAATTGTGCTGCTGATATTAAAGAGCCACTAAACTTCATCCATACTGATGTCACGCTTTGTTCTTCTGTGTCAAGATCATTCCTCCTTTTCATCAGCCGTATCTGAATCTTTTTCTATCCTTTTCTATTTTATCTAAATTTTCTAAACATCAAGTAGTCTGGAAAAATTAACTCATGATTTAGTAATTATGTAATACACGTCTCTGTGACAACTATTAAATCAAACTGATGTATTTCAATTTGTGCCACAGCTTTGTCTACATTGGTATGAATTTTAGAATAATCAGATATTATATTTTAACTTATAATTTTGCACAGATTTGACTACTCTTTCATGTTATTACTGTTCAACTGTCACATTTATTTTGTAATCCCTATTCCTCACTCTACCTATTTTTATGTCATTCCAACTCAGATTCAAATGAACCAAAATGGTCAATAAATAACATCTCGGTATATTTCAAAGTGATCGCTATGCATCTAGACATTCCCTATTCTGTTCTGGAATTCCACGCCTCCGATTCTTCATTTTATATACCTTTTCCAGAAGAATCAAATGACCTTTGGAAGATCAATATGGAAAACATGTGAATTACTATATGTTTCATTGTTGCAATGAAGATGGCCTGTACATCAGTAACTATCTGCATTTTTCTTGTTGGAAATTTCCAAATTATTTCATCAAATAAATAATGCTTAGATATCATTCTTCTTCAATAGACAACAGACAATAGGTGCAGGAGTTATAAAGGCAAGAACTTACACCCTACATTCGGGCGACTATTTGGGGGTCTGTAGATAACACTAATTGGTGTTATCTACAGACCCCCAAATAGTCGCCCGAATGTAGGGTGTAAGTTGCAGCAGGAGTTAAAACTGGCATGTAACAAAGGTAATGCCACTGTGGTGATGGGGGATTTCAATATGCAGGTAGACTGGGAAAATCAGGTTGGTTCAGGACCCCAAGAAAGAGAGTTTGTAGAATGCCTCCGAGATGGATTCTTAGAGCAGCTTGTAATGGAGCCGACCAGAGAAAAGGCAATTCTGGATTTAGTGTTGTCGAATGAACCAGATTTGATAAGAGAACTCGAGGTAAAGGAACCGCTTGGAGGTAGTGATCATAATACCATTAGTTTTAATTTGCAATTTGAGAAGGAGAAGGTTAAATCGGTAGCGTCAGTGATGCAATTGAACAAAGGGGACTATAAAGGCATGAAAGAGGAGCTGGCCATGGTGGACTGGAAAGGGATTCTAGCAGGAATGACGGTGGAACAGCAATGGCAGGAACTTCTGGCAATAATCCAGAAGACGTAGGATCATTTCATTCCAAAAAGGAAGAAAGATTCTAAGGGGAGTAGGAGGCAACCGTGGCTTACAAGGTTAGGAATAGAATAAAACTAACAGAAAAGATGTATAACACAGAAAAGAGTAGCCAGAAGCCAGAGGATTGGGAAACTTTCGTAGGACAACAGAAGGTAACAAAACAGGCAATACGGGCTGAAAAGATGAAGAATGAGGGAAAACTGGCCAGGAATATAAAGAAGGACAGTAAAAGCTTCTTTAGATATGTTAAGGGAAAAAGAGTAGCAAAGTCCTCTGACTCAAGAAATTTCTCCTCATCTCCTTCCTAAAAGAACGTCATTTAATTCTGAGGCTATGACCTTTAGTCCTAGACTCTCCCACTAGTGGAAACATCCTCTCCACATCCACTGTATCCAAGCCTTTCACTATTCGATATGTTTCAATGAGGCCCTCCCTCATTCTTCTGAACTCCAACCAGTACAGACCCAATGCCGACAAATGCTCATCATAGGTTAACCTCATTCATGTGATTATTCTTTTAACCTTTCTCTGGACCCTCTCCAGAGCCAACCCATCATTCCTCAGATGCCCAAAACTGCTCACAATATTCAAAATGCGGTCTTATAGAGCCTCAACATTACATCCCTGTTTTTGTATAGAAGCCCTCTTGAAATTAGCTATCTATACTACTGATTCGACTTCCAAATTAACTTTTTGGGAATCCTCACCAGCACTCCCTTTGCACCTCCAATTTCTGGATTCTCTCCCCATTTAGAAAATCGTCTACACTTTTATTCCTACTAACAAAAAGCATGATTCCACACTTTGCTACACTATATTCCATCTGCCACTTCTCTGCCCACTCTCCCAACCTGTCCAAGTCCTTCTGCAGAGTCCCTGCTTTCTCTACACTACCTGCCCCTCCACCTATTTTTGTATCATCTGCAAACTTGGCCACAAAGCCTTCAACCCCCTCGTCCAAATCATTAATATACAACATGCAGACTAGCGACCCCTGCATTGACCCGTATGGAACACAACTAGTCACAGGCAGCCAACCAGAAAAAGCCCCCTTTATTGTCACTCTTTGTCTTCTGCCATCTAGCCAACCTGCTATCCATGATAATATCTGCCCTTTGATACCATGGGCTCTCATCTTCCTTAGCAGCCTAACGTGTGGCACCTTATCAAAGGCTTTCTGAATATATAAGAAAACAACATGTACTGATTCTCCTTAGTCTGTCCTGCTAATTACTTCTTCATAGAATTCCAGCAAATTTGTCAAGCAAGATCTCCCTTTCACAAAGCCATGCTGACTGGCCAATTTTATCATGAACTTCTAAGTACTCCGTAACCACATCCTTTATAATGGACTCTAAAATCTTACCAACCACCGAAGTCAGACTAACCGACCGATAGTTCCCACTATTCTGCTTTGCTCCCTTCTTGTGCAGCGGGGTAATATTGCCATTTTCCAATCATCTGGGCCCACTCCTGACTCTAGTGATTCTCAAAATATCACTGTCAATGCCTCTACAATCTCTAAAGCCACTTCTTTCAGAACCCTAGGGTGCCGTCCATCCGGTCCAGGTGACTTATCCACCTTAAGCCAATTCAGCTTCCCAAGCACCTTCTCCTTTGTAATAGCCACTCCACTAACTTTCACCCCCTGACTTTTTTGAATTTCAGGCATGTTGCTGGTGTCTTCCACTGTGAAGACTGATGCAAAAATGTTATTCAACTCCTCTGCTATTTCTTTATTCTCCATTATCACTTCTCCTGCATCATTCACCAGCAGTTAAACTTCCACTCTTGCCTCATTATTGCTCTTTATATAACTAAAGAAACTCTTGCAACCCTCTTTTATACTATTGGCCAGCTCCTTTGCATTTTATCTTTTCTCCCCGTATTGCCTTTTTAGTTACCTTTTGTTGTTCTTTAACAGCTTGCCTATCCTATGGCTTCCCACTAATCTTTGCTATGTTATACGCCTTCTCTTTTAGTTTTATACTGCCCTTGGCTTCCCTTGTCAGCCACGGTCGCCTCTTTCTCCCCTCAGAATCTTTCCTCCACTTTGGAATGAAACGATCCTGCACCTTCCGGGTTTTTACCCAGTAATTCCTGCCATTGCTGTTCCACTCCCTGCTAGGGTCCCTTTCCAGTCAACTTTGGCCAGCTCCTCCCTCATGCCTCTGTAGTCCCCTTTGCTCAACCGCAATACTGATACATCCGATGTCACTTTCTCCCTCTCAAAGTGCAGGTTAAAATCATATTGTGATCGCTATCTCTTAATAGTTCCTCCTAATGGTTTTCATCTGTCACTCAGTACACCTGCTGCTGGTTCATACACTTAATACGCTGAGGATTATATACATGAATTTGTGCTTGCAAGGAATTTAATGATTAATATGTATGGTGTAGCATTGGTGGACTTATTAATAGGACACAGCTTTGTGCATTACAGGAAGAAGAAGAATACTAAAATATTTTTACCCAAACCCATAACCTGTTTGTGGAATGAATCCTGCAACAATGCATATATTTATTGTAAATATAACCAGATTCTCAATTGCAAGTATATTTTTTTCTTGCAGCTTGCCCACATTTATAATATGCGGGTAGTGGTGGGGGCAGTATCCTTCAGATTAAATGGGCAATTTTCTTGACTGACGACGTCCATTCTGACTCTTGTACAATTGGAAAAAAATTGACCAATGTGCAGATAACATAAATAATTGTCTAATGTGAAATTCACAGGAAATGGTTTTGGGTAGACTGATATGACTGAAGGCTGATAAATCCCCAGGGCCTGATGGTCTGCATCCCAGGGTACTTAAGGAAGTGGCTCTAGAAATCATGGACACATTGGTGATCATTTTCCAGTGTTCTCTTGATTCAGGATCAGCTCCTGTGGATTGGAGGGTAGCTAATGTTATCCCACTTTTTAAGAAATGCGTGAGAGAGAAAACAGAGAATTATAGACCAGTTAGCCTGACATCGGCGGTGGGGAAGATGCTGGAGGCAATTATAAAAGATGAAATAGCGGCACATTTGGATAGCAGTAACAGGATCGGTCTGAGTCAGCATGGATTTACGAAGGGGAAATCATGCTTGACTAATCTTCTGGAATTTTTTGAGGATGTAACTAGGATAGAAAATTGTTTGGCAGATAGGAAACAAAGAGTAGGGATTAACGGGTCCCTTTCAGGATGGCAGGCAGTGACTAGTGGGTACCACAAGTCTCGGGATGAAGAGATTCAAAGTGACATTAGCAAATCTGCAGATGACACAAAGCTGCGTGGCAGTGTGAACTGTAAGGAGGATGCTATGAGGATGCAGGGAGACTTGGACAGGTTGGGTGAGTGTGTGGATGCATGGCAGATGCAGTTTAATGTGGATACATGTGAGATTATCCACTTTGGTGGCAAAAACAGGAAGGCAGATTGTTATTGTCAGGTTGGGAAAAGGGGAAATACAATGAGACCTGCGGGCCCTTGTTCATCACTCACTGAAAGTATGCATGCAGGTACAGTAGGCAGTGAAGAAAGCTAATGGCATGTTGGCCTTTTTAACAAGAATTGAGTATAGGGGCAAATAAGTCCTTCTGCAGTTGTACAGAACTCCTAGTGAGACCACACCTGGAATGTTGTGTGCAGTTTTGGTCTCCAAATTTGTGGAAGGACATTCGTGCTATTGAGGGAGTGCATCATAGGTTCATGAGGTTAATTCCTGGGATGGCAGGACTGTCATATGCTGAGAGAATGGAGTGGCTGTGCTTGTGTACTCTGGAATTTAGGATGAGAGGTGATCTTATTGAAACATATAAGATTATTAAGGGATTGGACACGCTAGAGGCAGGAAAAATGTTCCCGATGTCGGGGGAGTCCAGAACCAGGAGCCACAGTTTAAGAATAAGAGGTAGACCATTTAGAACAGAGATGAGGAAAAACATTTTCACCCAGAGAGTTGTGAATCTGTGGAATTCTCTGCCTCAGAAGGCAGTGGAGGCCAATTCTCTGGATGCTTTCAAGAGAGAGTTAGATAGTGCTCTTAAAGATAGCTGAGTCAGGGGATATGGTGAGAAGGCAGGAACAGGGTACTGATTGTGGATGATCAGCATGATCACAGTGAATGGCGGTGCTCGCTCGAAGGGCCGAATGCCCTCCTTCTGTACCTATTGTCTATTGTCTATTATCATCTCAAGATTATCTAGGAGTCACGAGTCCATCCATTGGAAAGCACAATCGTACTGGATTTAGTTCATGGATGGGAACAGCAGGATCTGGAAAAATTGCTGGAGCTGTATCGAGAATGGTGCTGTGGTGAAGCTCAAGAAAATACAATTTTGTACAAAACAGATCCTAGCAATATTATACAATTTATATTCAGGATTTATTCAGGGGAATCAGGAGTTATGGGGAGAAGGCAGGAGAATGGGGTTGAGAAGGAAAGATAGATCAGCCACGATTGAATGGCAGAGTAGACTTGATGGACCAAATGGCTTAATTCTGCTTCTATAACTTATGAACTTATATGCTTCAAATCTGTGTACAGTATAGCTTACTATAAGCATCATCAAAAGGAATCCACACATATATTTATTGTACACATTTGATATATCTCACAAATTTATTGCTTACAAATTTCCTTTTGTACTATTCCAAATGAAAAGTATAAGGAAAGGAATATCAATCTAATCACTTGCAATGTAGAGAGCATCAGGAAATTTCACAGGAGGATCCATTTGCCAGCCAATTTTAGTGATCACAAAAAAATGTCTAATTTTGTTTCTGATTTAAGATGTAAAATCTGAAGTTTAGAAGCTCTTCTCTATCTCTGAACATTCCTATCCAACCAAAAACTGTGAAAATTAAGCTTTTAAAAACTCCATTTAGATATTATGATTTGCCATTGATGCATTAAATGCATTCTCTTATGTTGCAAAAAAAACTATTTTTAAGAATGTCAAGAGTGTTTTATTGTCATATGTCCAGAGACAGAATAATTAAACATAAAACATTCTTAAAAGATGGTACAGTAGGATCTTCTGACATCGGCCTCTGTGACTGAGATTGTAACACCATCAGGGGCAATGGGGGCCCGGGAAGGCACATCAGCGTTTTCCCTTTTAAAGTGTACGTATTACGCATTGAACTTGTCTGGGAGTGATGCTTCACTGTTGCTTGAGCTGCCTCCTGGTTTCGCCTAATAGGAAGTGATGATGTGAAAGCCCTGCCCACAGTTGCCGAAATTCCGTCTCATCCTCCAGTTGAGAGCAAAAGTCCCTTTTAGTCCTTATCATGATCGTATCTAGACTTCTTGTATGACTGCGTCTTGAATGCCCGAGATCTGGTCCTCAAACGAATGAGGACCTCCTGGTTCATCCAAGGCTTCTGGTTGGAGAACACTTGGATGGTTTTTGTGGGAACAAACTCCTCCACACATTTCCTTATGATGTCGGTAACAAAAAAACCCACTAAAATTAAAGAAAGAATGCAGAAATGTACTGAGTCCATTGAGCTGCAAAGAACATGCAAATTACATTTATTGATGTCACTGAGTTTGACATAAAAATATTTTGGTACATGTTCTTCAACATTTTCTTCAATTATAACTAAAAAATGATTAGTTCATTGAAGCAATTCAGTTAATATGTTTTATTCCTGGTGCCATTTATCATCCCTCAGTTGTTGGAGCATGGTTTGTTTTGGTTTTGTTTCTTAAATATCAAAGATTTGAGATAATGAATATTGCCTGCAGGCATTTAATATATCTCAGAGTATATATTTAATTAAAATAATAGCTGACTGAAATGTTTTGCTTGCCTGCTGTTGAAACTTATTCAAAGTTTCGTGGGGTATTAGAACAAAATATAGAATGAAACAATTCTCCAGTAACTTCAGAAAGTTTAATTTAAAAAATCAATTGTTAATATTGGCTTCAGTTCCTGGGTTTGATTATTGAGCAAAAATAAAATGCTGGGAAAACTCAAAAAGCCAAACAGCATATGTGGAAGGAAATGTTGACATTTAAAATGTATTCATTACTGGAAGATAGGCATTTATTGTCCATTCCTAATTGGTCTTGGGAAGATGACGAGTCTTGAAACACTGTAGTAAGTCTGATGATGGTACTCCCTGGTGTTTCAATGTACAGAATTTGAGAATGTAGACCTACCGGTGATAAAGGATATTTAGGAGTGTTGAAGTAAATGTTGTCCCCGGACTGACCAATATTGGGCATTCTCCGGATAAGTAAGTCTTGCGCTGGATTTCCACACTTACTTACCTTTAATTGTTCTCTCTGCCACCCACACCCTCAGGTCTTTCAACCGTTCTCTCTCTGCTGCTGCCACCTGTCTGACCTTCCATACCACTAAGCCAGAGGACCTGGCTCCAATTTCACACATTTTGTAGTCTGCACGTCACCATCCACCATTTGTTGAGATTCCCAAGTGGAGGCCTAGTTCTCCAATCCCCCATACACTTAAGCTCCTCTACCATTTATCTATCTGTTGACCCAATCTTAAACCTTATCCTGGGGCATGATCAAATTATTCTTCTCTTCTTCCTCAATCCCTCCTCCACTACCTTTCAGCGGCATGAACTGGGAGACTAGTCAGGATCAAGGGAAAGATGAACGGAGCAAAGTACAGAGAGATCCTTGATGAAAATTTGCTCCAGAACGTCTGGACCTCAGACTGGGGCGGAGGTTCACCTTCCAACATGACCATGACCCGAAGCACCCATCCAAGATAACGCAGGAGTGGCTTTGTGACAAGTCTGTGAATGTCCTTGAGTGTCCCAGCCAGAGCCCGAACATGAACCTGATCGAACATTCTCTGGAGGGACCTCAAAATAGCTGTGCATCAACATTCCCCATCCAACCTGACAGAGCTTGCGGAGAAGAATGGGAGAAATTACCCAAATAAAGTTGTGCCAAGTTGTAGCAACATACCCAAGAAGACTTGAGGCTGTAATCGCTGCCAAAGGTGCCTCAACAAAGTACTGAGTAATGGGGCTAAATATTTATGTAAATGTGATATATCAGTTATTTATTTTTAATTACTTTGCAAAAATTTCTAAACACCTGTTTTTGCTTTTTTATTATAGGGTATTGTGTGTAGATTGATGATGAAACAAAAAAATGAATCCATTTTAGAATAAGGCTGTAACGTAACAAAATGTTGAAAAAGTGAAGGGGTCTGAATACTTTCTGAATGCTCTGTATATTTAAGCCATCAATGCAGATCAAATTTTGCCTTGTGTAAAAATCAGTTACCTATTGTCAACCAGTTGATGATTCTATTACACTACCCAAGCACATCTTCCCATGCATATTCAATGATAACCATTCTGCTGTTGTGATCTGTTCTGAGAAGAGATCATTAGAATCCTGAAGCAATGTTTCTGTTGTCAACAATGCTCTGGGGAAGTTCTGGTGCACTAAAAATGGTGAATGTGCTTCCACAATACTTTGAAGGAGGGAGTACCAGTATTTTAAACCAACAATAGAAACATAGACATAGAAACATAGGAAATAGGTGCAGGAGTAGGCCATTCGGCCCTTCGAGCCTGCACCGCCATTCAATATGATCATGGCTGATCATCCAACTCAGTATCCTGTACCTGCCTTCTCTCCATAACGCCTGATCCCTTTAGCCACAAGGACGTCTTCTAACTCCCTCTTAAATATAGCCAATGAAGTGGCCTCAACTATCTTCTGTGGCGGAGAATTCCAGAGATTCACCACTCTCTGTGTGATAAATGATTTTCTCATCTCGGTCCTAAAAGATCTCCCCCTTATCCTTAAACTGTGACCCCTTGTTCTGGACTTCCCCAACATTGGGAGCAATCTTCCTGCATCTAGCCTGTCCAACCCCTTAAGTATTTTGTAAGTTCTATAAAATCCCCCTCAATCTTAAAAATTCCAGCGAGTACAAGCCAAGTCTATCCAGTCTTTCTTCATATCAAAGTCCTGACGTCCCAGGAATCAGTCTGGTGAACCTTCTCTGTACTCCCTCTATGGCAAGAAAGTATTTCCTCAAATTAGGAGACTAAAACTGTATGCAATACTCCAGGTGTGCTCTCAACAAGACCGTGTACAACTACAGTTGAACCTCCCTGCTCTTATACTCAAATCCTTTTGCTATGAATGCTAACATACCATTCGCTTTCTTCACTGCCTGCTGCACCTGCATGCCTACTTTCAATGACTGGTGTACCATGACACCCAGGTCTCGTTGCATCTCCCCTTTTCCTAATCGGCCACCATTCAGATAATAGTCTACTTTCCTGTTTTTGCCACCAAAGTGGATAACCTCACATTTATCCCCATTATACTGCATCTGCCATGCATTTGCCCACTCACCCAGCCTATCCAATTCACCTTGTAGCCTCCTAGCATCCTCCTCACAGCTAACATTGGCCCCCAGCTTCGTGTCATCCGCAAACTTGGAGATGTTGCATTCAATTCCCTCGTCCAAATTATTAATATATATTGTAACTAGCTGGGGTCCCAGCATTGAGCCTTGTGGTACCCCACTAGTCACTGCCTGCCATTCTGAAAAGGACCCGTTTACTCCTACTCTTTGCTTCCTGTCTGCCAGCCAGTTCTCTATCCACATCAATACTGAACCACCAATACCATGTGCTTTCAGTTTGTATACTAATCTCTTATGTGGGACCTGGTTCTCCCCTATCCACTCTACTAGTTACATCCTTGAAACATTCTATAAGATTCATCAGACATGATTTACCTTTTGCAAATCCGTGCTGAGTTTGTCCAATGAGTTCACTACTTTCCAAATGTGCTGCTATCCCATCTTGAATAACTGACTCTAGCAGTTTCCCCACTGCCGATGTTCGAATAACTGGTCTGTAATTCCCCGTTTTCTCTCTCACCCCCCTTTTTAAAAAGTGGGGTTACATTAGCTACCCTCCAATCCTCAAGAACTATTCCAGAATTTAAAGAGTTTTGAAAAATTATCACTAACGCATGCTCTATTTCTGGGGCTACTTCTTTAAGTGCTCTGGAATGCAGCCTATCTGGCCCTGGGGATTTATCAGCCTTTAATCCATTCAATTTACCTAACACCACTTCCCGGCAAACCTGGATTTCACTCAGTTCCTCCATCTCATTTGACCCCCGGTCCCCTGCTATTTCCGGCAGATTATTTATGTCTTCCTTAGTGATGACAGAACCAAAGTAGTTATTCAATTGGTCTGCCATGTACTTGTTCCCCATGATCAATTCACCCGTTTTTGACTGCAAGGGATCTAAATTTGTTTTAACTAATCTTTTTCTCTTCACATATCTATAAAGCCTTTGTTTTTATGTTCCCTGCCCATTTCCTTTCATAATCTATTTTCCCTATCCTAATTAAGCCCTTTGTCCTCCTCTGCTGGACTCAGAATTTCTCCCAGTCCTCTGGTAGGCTGCTTTTTCTGGTTAATTTGTATGCTTCATCTTTTGTTTTGATACTATCCCTGATTTCCCTTGTAATCCACAGACGCACTACCTTCCCTGATATATTCTTTTGCCAAACTGGGATGAACAAATGTTGTAGTTCATCCATGCAGTCTTTAAATGCCTTCCATTGCACATCCACCGACAACCCCTTAAGAATCAATTGCCAGTCTATGTTGGCCAATTCACATCTCATACCCTCAAAGTTACCTTTCTTTAAGTTCAGAACCCTTGTTTCTGAATTAATTATGTCACTCTCCATCCTAATGAAGAACTCAACCATATTATGGTCACTCTTGCCCAAGGGGCCACGTACAACAAGGCTGCTAACTAACCCTTCCTCATTACTCAATACCCAGTCTAGAATAGCCTGCTCTCTCGTTGGTTCCTCTACATGTTGGTTTAGAAAACTATCCCGCATACATTCCAAGAAATCCTCTTCCTCAGCACCTTTGCCATTTTGATTCACCCAATCTATTTATAGATTGAAGTCACCTATTATAACTGTTTTACCTTTGTTGCACGCATTTCTAATTTCCTGTTTGATGCCATCCCCAACTCCACTACTACGGTTAGGTGGCCTGTACACAACTTCCACTAGTGTTTTCTGCCCCTTAGTGTTTTGTAGCTCTACCCATATCGATTCCACATCTTCCAAGCTAATATCCTTCCTTTCTATTGCGTTAATCCCCTCTCTAACCAGCAACGCTACCGCACCTCCTTTTCCTTTCTGTCTATCCCTCTTGAATATTGAATATCCCTGGATGTTCAGCTCCCAGCCTTGGTCACCCTGGAGCCATGTCTCCGTGATCCCAACTATATCATAGTCATTAATAGCTATCTGCACATTCAACTCATCCACCTTATTACGAATGCTCCTTGCATTGAGACACAAAGCCTTCAGGCTTGTTTTTGCAACACTCTTACCCCTTATACAATTATATTGAAAAGTGTCCCTTTTTGATTTTTGCCCTGAATTTGTCTGCCTGCCATTTTTACTTTTCACCTTGCTACCTATTGCTTCTACCTTCATTTTACACCCCTCTGTCTCTCTGCTCACACATTTAAGAAACCCACCACCTCTTATTCTCTGTTGATTATTTTTTTCTTCATTCCCCCCTACATGTTGGGTCTGAATGCTTCCCTTCTCTGCCTCCTGCCTCACATACTGTCTACTAGCTTTCTCTATTTGAATCCCCCTAACTGTTTTAGTTTAAAGTCTCCCCAGTAGCCTTTGCAAATCTCCCCGCCAGGATATTGGTCACCCTCGGGTTCAAATGCAACCCGTCCTTTTTGTACAGGTCATACCTTCCCCAAACGAGGTCCCAATGATCCAGAAACTTGAATTCCTGCCCTCTGCACCAGTCCTTCAGCCACGCATTTATCCTCCACCTCGCTCCATTCCTACTCTCACTGTCGCGTGGGAGAGGCAGTAATCCTGAGATTGTTACCTTTGCGGTGCTTCTCTTTAACTCTCTTTCTAACTCCCTAAATTCCCCTTTCAGGAACTCTTCTCTTTTTCTACCTATGTCATTGGTACCTATATGTACCATTACCTCAGGCTCCTCTCCCTCCCATTTCAGGTTATGTGGACACAGGGAGGCAAACTACCATCCGGGTCTCCTGACTGCGTCCACAGAATCACCTATCTGACCCCCTAACTATAGAGTCCACAATTACTATTGCCCTCCTCTTCTTTTCCTTACCCTTCTGAGCAACAGGGCCGGTCGCTGTACTGGAGGCCCGGCCACTGTTGCTACCCCCAGGTAGGTTGTGCCCCCAACAGTACTCAAACAGGAGTTCTTATTGCCAAGATGTACAGCCACCAGGGTACTCTCTAGTCCCTGCCTCTGCCCCTTGCCCCTCCTAACCGTGACCCACTTGTCTGCCTCCTGTGGTTTTGGAGTGGCCACCTCTCTGTAACTCCTCTCTATGACCTCTTCGCTCTCCTTGACCAGACGGAGGTCATCGAGCTGCTGCTCCAGGTTCCTAATACGGTCCCTTAGGCGCCCCATCTCGATGCATCTGGCGCAGATGTGGATGTCTGGAGGGCTATCAGACTCCATGACCTCCCACATCTGACATCCAGAACAGTACACTGCCCTGGGCCTCATACTCCCCCCTTACCCAGGATACAATACAAAGTAGAATACAATACAATATTGAATGAATTACATTATATTTTCAAAGCAAAATTAAGTATGACTTGAAGACGATTGCGTATCCAGTTAGTTGATGCATTTTGCTTTCTAGTTGATTGAGCATGCAGGGTTAAAGTTGCTGCCAAATAGTTATTTAGCTTCTTTGCTGTGTTAGATATTATTAAAATCTTGGGGACAATAAAAATCAGCTACACTAATATTGAGGTAACAGCAAGAAAATGGATAATTCCTGATTCATCATATACAGTATAAGGCCCAGATCGGGAATGTGATTGACTACCTGTCACTTGCCTGGATGGAAAGTTGGAATTCAACTAGACAGAGTACATAACAGTCCAGTTGATTGGTATCTTTGTTGTTGAATTTAACACTGATACTTTCTGTCACTGCAGTATGAATTGTATCAATGTGCCCTGCAGCAGCTCACTAGTTTTACCCCAACAACATAACTCATATCACCAAGGAGGACAAGGACATTAGTGCCCAGGATCACATCGCAACTTGTGCTTTGGAAGACTAAAGAGCAGAAAAACGTAGATAATTGCTTGCAGCTCAATATTACAAAGGCTCAGGCAACTCAAGAAGGCTGCTACTTCAATTTCCAGAATAAGCCATGGGCGGCATGTGGCCAGGTTGTTGGCTTACAGTGCCAGACACCCGGGTTCAATCCTGACTGCCACACTGGTGAGAAAGGCAAGGCAGCGCCTTTACCACCTCAGGCGGCTGAGGAAATTCAGCTGAGGATCCTTCAATCCTTCTACTCTGGTGCAGTAGAAATTATCCTGACCGGAAACATCTCGATCTGGTTTGGCAACAGCTCTGACCAGGACAGGAAGGCTCTGCAGAGAGTAGTGCGTATGGCCGAATGCACCAATGGAACTACACTTCCCCCCCCTTGCAGGACCTATACACCAGGAGATGCCGAACCAGAGCCAGCAAGATCATGAAGGACCCCTACCACCCCAGCAATGGACTGTTCCAGCTGCTACGGTCAGGCAAGCGCCTCCGCTGTCTCGCTGCGAAAACAGAGAGGATGAGATGGAGTTCCTTCCCACAGGCCATCAAGACTGCAAACTCTGATCTCACTGGGGTGTAATTAATGTTGTGTCTTTTAAAAAAATGTAAATATTGGTTCTGTTCTGTTCTGTTCTGCTCTGTTGTTCTGTTGTTTTGCACAATCCCCCACGCATTGCCACTTTCATTTCACTGGCATCTTGTATGTGTATGTGACAAATAAACTTGACTTGATCTGACATGACCTGACGACGGGTGCTGTCTGAATGGAGTTTGTACATTCACTGCGTGCCTGCGTTGGTTTTCTCTGGGTGCTCCGGGTTTCCTCTCCCTCTCCAAGATGTACAGGTTTGTACGCTAATTGGCTTGGTAAGATTGTAAATTGTCCCTAGTGTGTGCAGGATAGTGTTTATGTGCAGGATAGTGTTTGCTGACCTGCAGTGACTCGGTGGGCCAAAGGGCTTGATTCCACGCTGTATTTCTAAACTAAACTAAAAAGTAGAGATGACCATTAAATATGACTTTGCCAGCAGCACCCACATACTGAGAACAGATTTCTTGTGTTTCTCAAACAGCTTCATTTTTTAGAAACCTCTTTGGATCAAGCAATGCAGCAATTGGTGCATGTTCATTGTAAACAATACTACTGGAAAAAGATTACATGCTGGCAAGCAGATACAGGAGTTGTAAGCTGAAGACAGAGAAGAATAAGATTCCCACAGGTAACCACTGATCAGTTTCTACTCTCTCTTCATGTGCCACTGTTCAGTTCCCAATTAAATGGTTCTGAGACTTGAATATTGTTTTCTAAAAAGTTGTCAAGGTAAAATGGTGCATTAAACATTAGTGTACAGTACAGGAAATTGCCATCCATGAGTATATTTGATGAGCAGGGACACCATAGGTTAGATACAAAGCTCCAATTACACAGTCCTGTTAAACACTCTGAAACCAAAGAAGCTTTTTGCTTCTTGGCACCTCGCCAATTTTGGATGTAATTTGCCATTCTTCCTTGAATCCCATGTGTTTTACCTTTCTGACCAGTCTGCCATGTGGGACCTTGTCAAAAGTCTTGCTAGACCATATACAACACAATGCCCTCATCAACTCTCATTGTTACTTCTTCAAAAAAATTGAATTTTTAGTCAATCTTACCATAAGAAATCTGTGCTGACTGCCCCTGATTAATCTATACCTTTCTAGATAATGATTTATACTGTCCCTTACAAATGATTTTTTTTAAAAGGCCCCAAGTGGAAACGTCATTGTTTCATCTGCTCAGTAATTTGAATGACATTATGTGAAGTCTCGCTTAAATTGCTCAGAATGTGATGCTTTGATGAATTTTGCACGCGGTTAGTACTCAAGTATTTATCATGATTCTAGCACATTTAGCGATAGAGTAATCCTTAAATCTTTAAGAAGGAACTGCAGATGCTGGAAAATCAAAGGTACACAAAATTGCTGGAGAAACTCAGCGGGTGCAGCAGCATCTATGGAGCGAAGGAAATAGGCAACGTTTTGGGCCAAAACCCTTCTTCCTTAAATCTGTTGGGGAAGAATAAATTGAGGCTGAAGGAGAGGCCAGAGTGAGAGGAACATAGGTTTCACAATATTTTATAGTGTTGGAGGAGAGTGCAGAAATGAATGGTGAAGATAAGAGGACATTTAAAGTAAAGATGAGAATTTTAAAATTGAAGCTTTGTGTAACTATGAAACAGTAAGGGTCAGAAAGCTTGGGAATGATGGATGAATGGAACACAGCGAGTGTTAGCAACAGATTTTTGAATATCTATTAAGTCCATGGAAAATAGAAGGCCAATTAGAGGAACGTATTGGAATAATCAAGTCTAGAGGAAACAAAGGCATTGCAATGATTGGTTGTTGAGGTGTTATGAGGCACAAGTGCAACTCAGCAATCTTAGTGATGGCATAGGTATAAGTTCTGATTCTGTAATAGGGCTCAAATATGACACCCAGAGGTAATACAATGACATAGAAACATTAGTCATAATTTATGGACTCACACCAGTTTTTAATAGTATCAGTATCTATTCACTGTGGGATCATATCCACTTGTATACCTTTAAATTAATCATGATTTATTGTGAAGATGATAATGTTACAATAGGTTTAAGTACCTTTTAACATTTACGAGAATTGGTCTTACATTAATTTCAAATTAACCTTTCTTATGAAATTTAACATATCGCCTAAAATGCTTATTGAATTACAACTTCAGGTAAGATGTAAGCTGATGTTAATTTAAAACCCTTGGGAAATAAATCACAACACTTGCTGTCAATAAATGGTATTGCTGCTATGAATGTGTTGCTCAATGTCTTGATCTGAATACTAAAAACAATAAAATATTTTTTGTATTCTCAGGGTAGAACAGTGAATTTGATCTGCCTATCAAATACTGTAGCTAGATGAGCAGTAGATGATGTATCGGTGACAAGTGGCACAGTTAGTAGAGCTGCTGCCTCATAACTCCAGTCACCCAGGTTTTCCTCTGACTCAAATGTTGTTTGTGTGGAATTTGTGATTTCATGAGTTTCCTCCAGGTGCTCCAGTTTCTCCTACATGTGGGTTTGAAATTAATTGACTACTCTAAATTTGTCTCTGGTATATTCATGACAGGTCGAATCTGTGGGGACGATGGGAATGTGGGATAATATAACAGGATTAGTGTAGGGTTAATATAACTGTGCTTGATGGCGGCACTAACTCAGTGGACTGTGTCCATGTTATATGTTCAAAAGTCAAGAGTGCTTAATTGTCATATGTACTGAAAACTGAACAATGAAATTCTTACTTGCAGCTGCATAACAGGCATGTAAACACAGTACACATAGAAAACAATAAACAAACAAAAATTTAATAAATTAAAAAATAATATTATTGCAAAAAGCTCAAAGTCCTAAGATCAGTTTATAGTTCATCGCCTGTGGTCTTCATTAGTTGTTAAGAAGAAACTATTCTTGAACCTGGAGGTCATGGTTTTCAAACTCCTATAACTTTGTTCCAATGACATGAGTGAAACGAGAGTGTGTCCAGGATGGTGTGGGTCCTTGCTGATGCTGGCTGTCTTTCTGAGGCAGTGTCTCGTATACTTCCATTCAATGGTGGGGAGATCAGTATCAATGATGGACTGGGTAGTGTTCATCACATTTTGTAATCTCCTTCATTCCTGGGCATTTGATTTGATTTGTGGAACCAGGACATGATGCAACCAGTCAATATGCTCTCTAGCCTCCACCTGCAAAAGTTTGATTGAGGGTTCAGAGGACCTGATCTTCTCCTAACAGTTAAAACAAATAAGATGGTTTCTAACTTGATCTCTGCAGAGATAAGGGGTGCAGTGTTGTTATTTTTTGATGCATCAGCAATTACTTGCAGAGTAGATATGGTGAACCTTGTACACCTTTCCAAACGTAATATGATTTAACATTTTTACTTATTATTGTAGATTTGTAACAACCTAATTGTAAGATGGAAATGTAACCATCTATAGAAGGTTATTTTTATGAATTATTTCTGTTCCATAATAAAATTTTGATATTTCTGTTGCAAGTCCATTTCGTTAGTCCATTTCAATGCTAAATAGGAGTAGAATATTTAGCATCTCGATCCCATTCTACTGTACACTAATATTATGGCGGATGTGTGACCAAACCATAAAATGTTTGGTAGAATATTGTCAACCCATCTCATTTTTAACTTAATAATAGACAACATCAACAATCATTTGGGAAAGAGATTTCCAAATTTCCACATGTAAAAAGGATAGGCTGTAATCATCAGATAATGACCCCCTAACCCCAGACTACCAACCATGAGAAATAGATTATCTCCGTTAACTGCATCAATTCGCTTAATTGAAGACTTCAATCTGTTCACTCTTAATTTGAAGGAAATTCATTGCTAGTTCCTAAGTCTTTCCATATAATATAATCCCTGGAGCCCAAGTGGCAGTGAACAAAATTCATATTATATTCCTTCATAGCCTTTCTAAGGCAGGTCAAGTCAAGATAGTTTTATTGTCACGTGTCCCAGATGGGGCAATGAAATTCTTGCTTGCTGCAGCACAACAGAATATTGTAGACATAATACAGATCAGTGTGTCTATATACCATAGACCATATATATACACATAAATAATCAGCAAAACTGCAATAAGCTGTTATAGTTCAGAGTTTGTTTTATGTTGTGTTGAATGAATATGCCACAGTCGTTACAGACTTTATAAAGAAATGTGTGGAGGACTGCATCCCTGCAAAAACCTTCCGAGTGTTTCCCAATCAGAAACCTTGGATCAACTTTGAGATCCGCACTCTTCTGAAGTCCAGACACCGAGCATTCACGTATGATGATACAGTGGACTACAAGAAGTCCAGATACGACCTTGGTAAGGCCATCAAAAAGGCCAAAAGGGACTTCTGCTCCAAACTGGAGGATGAGACAGATGTTCAGAAGCTGTGGCGGGGCCTGAATACAATCACCTCCTACAAGGCAAAACCAGGAGGCAGCTCGAATGTCGGCGAAAAATCACTCCCTGACGAGCTCAATGCGTTTTACGCATGCTTTGATAGGAAGAATACTGATGTGCCTTCCTGAGCCCCCATTCGCTGTGATGGTATTTCAGTCTCAGTCACAGAGGCCGACGTCAGGAAATCCTTCAGAGGGGTGAACCCTCGAAAAGCGCCTGGACCTGATGGTATACCTGGTCGAGTTCTAAAAACCTGTGCGGACCAACTGGCTGGAGTTTTCATGGACATTTTCAACCTCTCATTTCTGAGGTCTGAGGTCCCCACCTGCTTCAAAAGGGCATCAATTATACCAGTGCCCAAGAAGAGTAAGGTGACGTGCCTCAATGACTATCGATCTGTGGCACTAACGCCTGTGGTGATGAAGTGCTTCGAGAGGTTGATCATGGAGTAAGTCAACACCTCCCTCGACAAAAACCTGGACCCACTGCAGTTTGGTTACCACCATAACAGATCAACAGTGGATGCGATCTCGCTGGCCCTCCACTCCGCTCTGGACCACTTGGACAACAAAAACTCACATGTCAGGCTGTTATTTATCGATTACAGCTCGGGATTTAACACAATCATCACCTCCAAGCTGGTTACCAAACTCTTAGAACTGGGTCTCTGCACATCCCTCTGCAATTGGATCCTCGACTTCCTCATTCACAGACCACAGTCCGTTCGTATTGGTGGAAATGTGTCAGCCTCAATAACAATCAGCACGGGAGCACCTCAAGGCTGCGTGCTCAGCCCCTGCTCACAGTGCGAACTCCATCATCATGTTCGCTGATGACACCGCTGTTGTGGACGTATCACCGATGGGGATGAGTCAGAGTATAGAAGAGAGATCGAGCAACTGTCCATATGTTGCCAGCACAATAACCTGGCCCTCAACACCAGCAAAACCAAGGAACTGATTGTGGACTTTGGAAGGAGTAGGATGGGGACCCACAGTCCCGTTTATATCAACGGGTCAATGGTTGAAAGGGTCAAGAGCTTCAAATTCCTGTTATATTATCCCACATTCCCATCGTCCCCACAGATTCGACCTGTCATGAATATACCAGAGACAAATTTAGAGTAGTCAATTAATTTCAAACCCACATGTTGGAGAAACTGGAGCACCTGGAGGAAACTCATGAAATCACAAATTCCACACAAACAACATTGGAGGTCAGAGGAAAACCTGGGTGACTGGAGTTATGAGGCAGCAGCTCTACTAACTGTGCCACTTGTCACCCATACATCATCTACTACTCATCTAGCTACAGTGTTTGATAGGCAGATCAGATTCACTGTGCTACCCTGAGAATACAAAAACATATATTTTATTGCTTTTAGTATGCAGCTCAAGACATTGAGCAACACATCTCTGAAGATCTTTCCTGGTCCGAGAACACTAATGCAATTATCAAGAAAGCACATCAGCGCCTCTACTTCCTGAGAAGATTATGGAGACTGTTTGTCAAGGAGAACTCTCTCTAACTTCTACAGGTGCACAGTAGAGAGCTTGCTGACTGGTTGCATCGTGGCTTGGTTCGGCAACTTGAGCGCCCTGGAGAGGAAAAGACTTCAAGCAAATGATTTGAGTATAGGAGCAGGAGGTACTTCAAAGTAAACACTGCCCAGTCCATCATCGGCTCTGACCTTCCTTCCATCGAGGGGATCTATCGCAGTCGCTGCCTCAAAAAGGCTGGCAGCATCATCAAGGGCCAACACCATCCTGGCCACACACTCATCTCCCTGCTATCTACAGGTAGAAGGTACAGGAGCCTGAAGACTGCAACGGCCAGGTTCAGGAATAGTTACTTCCCCACAGCCATCAGGCTATTAAACCTGGCTCGGACAAAACTATGATCATTAATAACCCATTATCTGTTATCTGTTATTTGCACTTTAACAGTTCATTTATTCTTGTGTGTATGTATTTATATAATGATATATGGACACACTGATCTGTTTTGCAGTAAATGCCTACTATGTTCTGTGTGCCGAAGCAAAGCAAGAATTTAATTCCACTTTCAGGGACACATGACAATAAACTCACTTGAACTTGAACTTGTGTTTAATAGCCTGATGGCTGTGGGGAAGTAGCTGTTCCTGAACCTGGATGTACCAGATTTCAGGCTCCTGTACCTTCCACCTGATAGCCAAGGAGAGAGGAGTGTGTGGCCAGGATGGTGTGGGTCTTTGATGATGTTGGCAGCCTTTGTGAGGCAGCAACTGCGATAGATCCCTTCGATGGTCGGGAGGTCAGAGCCAATGATGAACTGGGCAGTGGTCACAACTTTCTGCATTCTTTTCCACTCCTGGACGTTCAAGTTGCCGAACCAAGCCACGATGCAACAAGTCAGTATGCTCTCTACTGTGCACCTGTAGAAGTTCGAAAGAGTCCTCCTTGACATACCGACTCTCCATAATCTTCTCAGGAAGTAGAGGCGCTGATGTGCTTTCTTTATAATTGCATCCATGTATTGGGACCAGGAAAGATCTTCGGAAATATGCACACCCAGGAATTTGAAGTTCTTAACCCTTTCCATCATCGTCCCATTGATATAAACGGGATTGTGGGTCCCTATCCTACCCCTCCCAAAGACCACAAACATTTCATTGGTTTTGCTGGTGTTGAGAGCCAGGTTGTTGTGCTGGCACCATTTGGTCAATCGGTCAATCTCACTTCTACACTCTGACTCGTCACCATCAGTGATTCGTCCCACAACAGTGGTGTCGTCAGCGAACTTGATGATGGAGTTCGCACTATGTCCGACTACGTTATCATGAGTAAGAAATTAGTAAGACATAGCAAACCCTGAAAAATGTAAATACCACAGAGCAAATTTTCATTAGTATACTGTGATCATAAAAATGTATCTTTATAACATTATAGAAATCAAGGAAGCTTTTGATAGGGTGCGAAGTACACCAGAGTATGGTAATATTGTTCTCATTCTGATTTTAAACTTCTTTCTCAAACAAATTACCACAGTCATCTTAGAATTTCACAGAAACCGTGTAAATCAGGGAAGAGGAGGTCAATCCCTGTTTAGCATTTTGGTAAGTTCTTGAAGCTCTTTAGGGGCTCCTGATCTCAGATCTAAATCAAGCTGTTGACATTGTTCTGATGACTGGTATTCCTGAAGAGCTCCAAGAACTTACCAAAATACTAAACAAGGCTGCAGAGAGTTACAGAATGAAAATAAGATCCAAGATCACTCTCCGAGAGCACTGACAGCAATATTGATGCATGGATTATAGAAAAATCTATAAATAGTGATATGTATTTAAATATCTAGGAACAAAATTGACAAACGATGCAAAACTGGTAGGGAACATAAAAACTGACTGCAAAAGTTGTTATAGATATGTGAAAAAGAAGTAATGAAACGCCATTGACAGCCTTCAAGCAAATATAAAGAGTGTCTGGACAAAGAGCAGTACTTCATGTGCGCTAATGGCAACCCGCTTGCTTCAAACTGCTTGAAATCACAAAGTTAGAAAACAGAATTGATGCATTTGAAAATTAGTGCCCTGTGAGACAGTTCAATGTCTGGATTAAGGAGTCTATCAAGCAGCAAATTTGCTAGAAATTGTAATTTAATAGCAATTGGTTAATACAATGAAGAATGTTGCAAGAGTTTGAATATAATATAAGAAGAATAGGCAATTAATTCTAAAAGGGTTGACAGTGGATATACAATGGAAGACATTTAAAGACTGCATGGATGAACTACAAAAATTGTTCATCCCAGTTTGGCAAAAGAATAAATCAGGGAAGGTAGTGCATCCGTGGATAACAAGGGAAATCAGGGATAGTATCAAAGCAAAGGATGATGCGTACAAAGTAGCCAGAAAAAGCAGCATACCAGAGGACTGGGAGAAATTCAGAGACCAGCAGAGGAGGACAAAGGGCTTAATTAGGAAAGGAAAAATAGATTATGAAAGAAAACTGCCAGGGAACATAAAAACTGACTGCAAAACTTGTTATAGATATGTGAAGAGAAAGAGATTAGTTAAAACAAATGTAGGTCCCTTGCAGTCAGAAACAGGTGAGTTGATCATGGGGAACAAGGATATGGCAGACCAATTGAATAACTACGTTGGTTCCGTCTTCACTAAGGAAGACATAAATAATCTGCCGGAAATAGCAGGGGACCGCGGGTCAAAGGAGGAATTGAGTGAAATCCAGGTTAGTCGGGAAGTGGTGTTGGGTAAATTGAATGGATTAAAGGCCAATAATCCCCAGGGCCAGATAGGCTGCATCCCAGAGTACTTAAGGAAGTAGCTCAGGAAATAGTGGATACATTAGTGATACTCTTTCAAAACGCTTTAGATTCTGGAGTAGTTCCTGAGGATTGGCGGGTAGCAAACGTAACCCCTCTTTTTAAGAAGGGAGGGAGAGAGAAAATGGGGAATTACAGACGTTAGTCTAATATCGGTAGTGGGGAAACTGCTAGAGTCAGTTATTCAAGATGGGATAGCAGCACATTTGAAAAGTGGTGAAATCATTGGACAAAGTCAGCATGGATTTACGAAAGGTAAATCATGTCTGACGAATCTTGTGGAATTTTTCGAGAATGTAACTAGTAGCGTGGATAAGGGAGAACCAGTGGATGTGGTATATCTGGACTTCCAGAAGGCTTTCGACAAGGTCCCACATAAGAGATTAGTATACAAACTTAAAGCATACGGCATTAGGGGTTCTGTATTGATGTGGATAGAGAACTGGCTGGCAAACAGGAAGCAAAGAGTAAGAGTAAACGGGTCCTTTTCACAATGGCAGGCAGTGACTAGTGGGGTACCGCAGGGCTCAGTGCTGGGACCCCAGCTATTTACAATATATATTAATGATCTGGATGAGGGAATTGAAGGCAATATCTCCAAGTTTGCGGATGACACGAAGCTGGGGGTCAGTGTTAGCTGTGAGGAGGATGCTAGGAAACTGCAAGGTGACTTGGATAGGCTGGGTGAGTGGGTAAATGTTTGGCAGATGCAGTATAATGTGGATAAATGTGAGGTTTTCCACTTTGGTGGCAAAAACAGGAAAGCAGACTATTATTTAAATGGTGGCCGATTAGGAAAAGGGGAGATGCAGCGAGACCTGGGTGTCATGGTACACCAGTCATTGAAAGTAGGCATGCAGGTGCAGTAGGCAGTGAAAAAAGCGAATGGGATATTAGCTTTCATAGCAAAATGATTTGAGTATAGGAGCAGGGAGGTTCTACTTCAGTTGTACAGGGTCTTGGTGAGACCACACCTGGAGTATTGCGTACAGTTTTGGTCTCCAAATCTGAGGAAGGACATTATTGCCATAGAGGGAGTGCAGAGAAGGTTCACCAGACTGATTCCTGGGATGTCAGGACTGTCTTATGAAGAAAGACTGGATAGACTCGGTTTATACTCTCTAGAATTTAGGAGATTGAGAGGGGATCTTATAGAAACTTACAAAATTCTGAAGGGGTTGGACAGGCTAGATGCAGGAAGATTGTTCCCGATGTTGGGGAAGTCCAGGACAAGGGGTCACAGCTTTAAGGATAAGGGGGAAATCCTTTAAGACCGAGATGAGAAAGACTTTTTTCACACAGAGAGTGGTGAGTCTCTGGAACTCTCTGCCACAGAGGGTAGTTGAGGCCAGTTCTTTGGCTATATTTAAGAGGGAGTTAGATGTGGCCCTTGTGGCTAAGGGGATCAGAGGGTATGGAGAGAAGGCAGGTACGGGATACTGAGTTGGATGATCAGCCATGATCATATTGAATGGCGGTGCAGGCTCGAAGGGCCGAATGGCCTACTTCTGCACCTAATTTCTATGTTTCTATGTTTCTATGTTTCTAACAGCCATGCTTGCCAATATTGTAAGGTTCAAAGAGAGAAAAGGGAAGATTCAGCAAGAGCAGGAGAATCAGTATTACCAACTTGATAGGGTTCATGATGACAGAGTACACAAGGATGGTTGTTACGTCTTCTATGTACAGTGTATTAACATCTACAGCGGCCTTGGCGACTCATTTGACTTGAATTGAAGGTGTGGTGCTCAGACAAGCTCATGGTTTTCTGGGCGTGGTGTGTCAAGGTCATGCATACCTTCCACATACTTTTTGTTCCGTTGCATTATTGTCCTCTGGATGCAAAGACTATGTTTTTTTAAATTAACGTTTATAATTATTTTCTGTAACTGGATGCAACATTTTAATGAATTATGTTAGTGGACCCACAGGTCACTTTTGACTTCCACTGCTTCTCATTTCTCACTGTTTACTACATTTTAAAAATTCACCCTGCAAGTGAATAATCTTGCACTTGCTTTTATATCAAATCCACAAGCCGTCTTTTTGCTATATTTTTCTAATGATATCTTAGTAATAACAACATTTGTTTTTAATGTATTGCTTCCATGGAAGCTGATAACATCTTGTGTCATTGGCAAATTGAATATGACTTACACTCACATCTAATCAATTCAACATGTTTTGAATAGTTGCAGCCCCACATGAGCTCTTTGTGAGACATCACCTATAAGATCATACAAATGTAAGTACTTCCATTTGTCCCTAATCTCTGTCTCCTGCTGCTAGGTTAGATTCCTGGCCAGGTGATAATTTGCATTTATTTCCACACACTTCAAGCTTTGCTGACAGTCTCTTGTGATTTTTTAAAATCAAATGCCCTTTGAAAGTCCATGCAAATAGCATCCACAGGCGTTCTGCAGCAAAACAGCAAATTGCTGAAGCAATGCAGCAGCATCTGGGGAAGGAATGGACAGATGACATTTCAGCTCAAGGCCCTTCTTCAGCCTGAGAGGTGGGTGGGGGGGAGGGGGGAAGATAGAAAAGAGCAATGAGGGTGGGCAAAGTTTGACAAGTGATATGCGGATACAGGTAAAGGTGAGTGTGGCAGATGGGTGGTGTAAGTGACAAAGGCTGGAGGTGAAAAGGAGACAAAGGAGTGCCAGATAAGGAAAGAAGAGGAGCTGGAGTGTAAAGCCAGAGGGAGTGATATTGTGAGGGGAAAGAGTGTGGATGAAAGGGAAATGGGAGATTTTGGGATGGGAGGTGAGGGTACGGAGAAGGGGACATGAGGTTGTGGGAGAAATGTGTAATCACCAAGTTGAGGGGGAGGGCAGAGGAAAGAGGAGGGTTTGGGAGCATCATTTGAAATTTCAATGTTCATATCATTGGGTAGCAAACTATCACAGCAGAAAATGAGGTGCAATTCTTCAAGATTCCTTTATGCCCTTGGCCTCACTCTGGCAATGGAGGAAATCAAGGACAGAAAAGTCAGAATGGGAATAGGAAGGGGAGTTAAAATGGTTAGTAACCAGTAGATCTAGCATATTTGGTGAAATGGTTGCCTAATCTACACTTGATCTCACCAATGTAAAGAAGGCCAGATCGGGAACACCAAGTGTAATTGACGAGGTTGGAAGATGTGTACATGAACCTCTGCCTTGCCTGAATGGGCTGGGGTCTCTGAATGAAAGTGAGAGAGGAGGTGTAGGAACAGGTGTTACATTTCATGAGGTTGCAGGGAAAATACCTGGCGAAGCGATGGGCTGGATGGTAATGGATGAGCAATTTAAGGAGTCTGCGTGGGTCGCATACAACATTGAATTCTCCAATTTCAAGTAATACCACTCCCCCACCCAGCACAACCCCCCCCCCCCCCTTCCCCTGCCTTCATCCCCAACCTGGTGCATTCACATTTCTCCCACCATCTCACATCATCCTAGTACTCTGTTCCTTGCCCCTTGACTTTATACATCCCCTGTTCCCGTGTCCTCCTGGACCCTTTTAGCACCCCCTGCCCCTGCCATGAATATTCCACATCCCAGCTTTATATTTCACACCTCCTTTACTTTCTTTATCTGAAACCCATTTATCACCTTTTGACCTCTAGTTTTTTGCTTCAATCCCCACCTATCTGCCAAACACATCCCTAACCATCCCCCCTCCCCACCCCCTCACCTGTATCCACCTATCACTTTCCAGGCTTTGCCCCCACCTCTTCCTCTTTTTCAGATTTTAACCCCCCACACCATCTGTCTGAAGAAGGGTCCTGAGTGAAAATATTATCTGTTAATTCCCTCCACAGATGCTGCCTGATCTGGTGAGTTTCTTCAGTAGTTTTTGCAGTTTTTAAGATGTCCAAAGATTTTTCCCTGCTTTTTCTCACCAGTTGAATCAGGTTGAGTCATTTCAAACTCTTTATCTTTAATAGCCTATGTCAATAATATCTTGACCAATATTGTTAGGCTGCTAATCAATGGTTTTCTGGGGATTCCTCTCTTGTTAAACAAATGACATGGCTATCACTTATTAGAACTTTCTGATGGCGCCAGGACTTCCGGTGGCGCCATGTTATCTTAACAGACGCGGCACATAGCTCCACTCCCTAAAATTCGCGATTTTTCACGTTAAAACCGGGTCTACAGGTCGGGACCGATTAAAAAAACTTACCGGAACCTCTGGACGTTGTGCTGATGAATTCATCAGTAAGTGCTGTGAATTTAACGGAGGCTTAAAGCAATTTAAATGAAAGATTCTTACCTTGGTAAGAGCACTCAGAGAACAGTTACAAAACACTCCTGGGAAAGCCAGGCGAAGCCTGCAGAATTTATTTTTGAAGTGGTTTCTGAAGAAAAGGTGCTTTTCGATATGGCTACAAGATCTAAAGCAGATTTGGCCAAGGACAAAGAATTTGAAGAATTAAAGCTTTCCGTAAGTGAACTGAAAAATGTAAAGGTGGATGGAAAAAAGATGGAACACATGATGATGATGGAAAAGATAGAAAAGCTGACGCTAAATATGACTTCTTGTAATCAGAATGTTATTGAGTCTGTGAAGGATTCGATTGGCACCATTAATAAACAAATTGACGATGTGAGAGATGAACTATCGGAGAGAATTGATAAGGGTGAAGAAGACATCACGAAGAGGTTCGGCGCTGTGCTGGACACTGTATCAACCTGTATGTTAACAATGCACGAGATGGAGGATGAGATGGCAAGAATGGTGGAGGAGAGGAAGAAGGTGAGGTCAGAACAAGACCTTGCTACATGACGGATGGCGACTCAGCTGGCTATAGTTTCAGACAAATGTCTGGACCTCGAGGCTCGTTCGAGACGTCGTAACCTGAGATTAGTTGGTGTACCAGAGGGAGCCGAGAGAGATAACATTTGCGAGTTCGCTGCGGGATTAATTAAGAAGCTCTTAAGCTCCCTAACCTAGCAAAAATTGATGTAGCACACCGAGTTCCTAGATTCAAACACAAATCTCAGGATGGCTCAGAACGTACACGACCGATTATTGTGAAATTCCGGGACATTGCTGACGTGGAAGAGGTTATGAGGAATATCAAATATGGTGTGCCTCTGATGTATGGTGTAACTACTTTTAAAATCTTCATGGGCTATCCTTATGAAATCATGCAAAAGCAAAATCAGTTCTCTAAGGCAAAGCAGGCTCTCCAAGGATATATGGAGGTCAGATATGGTGTCTACTACCCAGCTAGAATGCGCATTTCCTACAAGGAACAGCAAAAATCGTTCACAAATCCCGAGGAAGCATACAAATATGCTCTAACCATCGGGGAACAGAAGGACTAGCTGGAAAGGTTGGACGTTTTGGACACTCTCTCTCTTTACTATTGTACCCAGAATGGTGGTATACTGCCCAAAGAAGGAACTTTGTCTAGACGTCTTATCGGCGGAATGCTAACTCAAGGACATACTCTGTTCCAAGAGAAGCTGGAAAAAGATAACCACCAAAAAGAAGAGCTCATCAACAGACTGGGCTTAGCTATTACCGTTGTATATGAGATTTAATGAATAACCTAAATGGTATAGCATTAACAACCTTAACAATATTAACATTGAATATTAACATAGAAACAGTAATGAATGCTAATCAGAAATGCAGAAATGGGGATTTTCAAATTAACATTTTAATTTAACCTAATAATTCTCAAGTAGATTTATAACCGGGGCGTGAGGGGCAGAGGCGAGCTCCTGGCTCAGTTCCAGGAGACAGAAATAGGTTAACCCCTTCAACCAACAGTTGATGATTTCTGAGGTTAAAATATACGCTTAACACTTAGTAGATAAATATTATAGTTATATCCGGAAATACCGAGGAAATGGACATATATTCTGTAAATGGGTACTATACATCTGATTTTTAAACTGGTCCCGTTCCAGTATGTTATGATTAATTGAGGGAGCGGAGCTATTTGTTTGTTTTATATCGACACGGAAGTCAATAAAATGCTTTTTCCTACCTACAGGTGGGTCACTTGTTACAGTGCCAACAAGTTCGGACACTGTATTCTCACTTGTATTAGTTTTTAAAAATAATTTTCACATTTAATCACATGTGTGTTTTTTTTATTCAAGGAATATCCCAATGGGAATCTACTAACTGAACATTATAGGGTAAATGATCCCCCTATATCTAAAGACCTGAGGTACGAATGCACCGCAAGACACACAGGTATTAAATCTATTTAAAATGCAAGACGATAACCAAAATAAACTAGGAGGAATCTCATTTTGTAGTTGGAACGTTAGGGGTGTTAACGAACGCATTAAAAGGGGTAAGATTGTAGCTCAGCTGAAAGCATACAACACAGATATTGCTTTTTTACAAGAGACTCATCTTAAACTTCAAGACCAAGCTAGATTGAGGGCGAAATGGATAGGTCAAACCTTTCACTCGTCATACTCGTCAAAATCTAGAGGAAAGTCTATTATTATTCGCAAAGGCATTCCATTTAAACCCAAAACTACCTTAACAGATAATGACGGGAGATATTTGATAGTTACCGGGGAGATCCATGCTGCCCCAATTACCCTGGTAAACATATATGCGCCCAACTTTGACAACCCGCACTTTTTCAATATAATTGCAGAATATAACTACCAAAATGTCATAATCGGCGGAGACTTTAACGGTGTCTTAGACACTTAGATAAATCCAATCAAAACCAAAGAGGTATTACGAAATCCAAAACTAGCGAACTTCTAAACACGTATATAAAAAACACAAACATAACAGATGTCTGGAGGATTGCAAATCCGACTGGCAGAGATTACTCGTTCTATTCTATGGTACACAAGACATATTCACGAATAGATTATTTCCTGGTGAATACAAAACTAATACCCCATACTTCTAAACCAAAATACCACACAAATACGATCTCAGATCACTCCCCAATAACTTTTTTTCTAAAAATGGAAGGAATGACTAAGAACAAACCATTTTGGAGGTACAATCCTCAAATATTAAAAGACCCGCAAGGGAGTACATATTTAAAAGAACAAATGGACCTTTTTTTTGAAATAAACGACACGCCAGACGTATCACCTACACTATTATGGGAATCTTTTAAAGCATTTATTCGAGGCGTGATAATTCATATCAAGCTTTCAAAATAAGAAAAATAAGAACGAACAAAGACAGTTGGAAGAACAAATTAGACAACTGGACATAGAAAACGCTAAAGACCCCACTATGGATAAACATATTAGAATAATAATACTGAAATTCAAATTAAATAAATTATTATCAAAGAAAGTCATAAGATTATTACAAATTACAAGACAGGAACACTTTGAATTTGGGGATAAGCCCCACAAACTTCTGGCACGTCAGTTAAAAAAATGAGAAAAGGATCACACAATTTAAAAGATTAAATCAGAAAAAGGGGAAATATTGACCTTGCCGAGTGATATTAATAAAAGATTTGCACAGTTTTATGAGAATCTGTATACATCTAAAACGATAATGGACACCAATAAAGTTACAGAGTTCTTGGATAATTGTAACCTTCCTAAATTAGAGTTGCAGGAACAAGAGGAATTGGGAGCACATCTCAAATAAGGAAATAGAAGAAACAATAATCTCATTAAAAAATGGAAAAACACCAGGTCCCGACGGATTTAGTAATAAATTCTATAAAAGTTTTTATGACATACTTACTCCTCGCCTACAGAAAATGTATACTTATGCCTTCAAAGAACAAATACTACCTGAAACACTAGCAGAATCCATGATCACACTAATACTTAAGAAAGATAAAGATGTGGAAGAACCTGGATCATACAGAGCTATTGCGTTTTTAAACACAGATCAAAAAATATTAGCGGAAATACTAGCTAGAAGACTAAGTAAATATGCTAGTAAATTAATACATCCGGATCAAACGGGGTTTATCCCTAAGAGACAATCATTTAATAATTTGAGACATCTGCTCAATATAATGCACTCACACCAAACGGAAGATCAAAAACTATCAATCATAATGTTGGATGCAGAGAAAGCATTCGCTCAGGTCGAAAGGGAATATATGGTCAGGGTATTGCAAGAATTTCAAGTGGGAGAGAATTTTATTCTATGGATTAAATTACTATATAATAAGCCAACGGGCAGAATATTAACTAACAATAATTTATCTGCGAAATTTCATTTGTCAAGGGGTAATAGACAAGGATGTTCATTATCACCATTGTTATTTGCCCTCATAATTGAACCCCTAGTGGAAAAATTTAGAACTCATCCGAATATCCATGGATATAAAACAAAATATTCCAACAATAAAATATCAATATACGCTGATGATGTACTATTGTACATCACAAAACCTCAAATTACTATACCAAATATTTTAAAATTAATAGAGGACTTCGGATCATTCTCAGGCTATAGAATAAATTGGAATAAAAGTGAAATCATGTCAATAAAACCGAAAGACTCTACGCATCTTTTACAGTTTCCTTTCAAAATAGCTGTGGAAAAATGTAAATACTTGGGCATTGAAATTACTAGAAGATATCAAGATAAGTTTGACGAAAATTATAACCCTCTACTTAAGAAACTATATAACTTGATTAAATTTTGAAAAATGCTTCCGATGTCCTTAATAGGCCGAATAAATGCCATAAAAATGATTTTTCTACCACAAATTTTATACCTGTTCCAATCTATCCCAATATATTTACCCAAAAAGTTTTTTTAAAAAACTGGACTCAGATATCACAAATTTTATTTGGGATTATAAATCCCACAGAATACAAAGAGCTCATCTGAATAAACCCAAAGTAGTAGGAGGATTAGCACTCCCCAACTTTATGTTTTACTACTGGTCTGTAAATATCAGAAACATGATCCAATTGCTGGATAACTCTCCCCAGCAACCGGATTGGACGATTATGGAGAGAGAGGATTGCTCTCCTTATAATATTGGAGCAATCCTTCTCTCTCCAATATCGATGAATAATATAAATTACAACAATAATCCAATTATATACAGTATAATTAGAATTTGGAAATAAATAAAACACAATTTAAAATTAAGAAATTTATCTCTCTTATCTCCTATCGGTAAAAAACCCTCATTTAAACCTTCAACTATAGATAATGCATTTATACAATGGGAAAGAGCTGGAATTAAAATCTTCCGAGATGTGTATGAATTGGGAAAATTATTATAATTTAAACAAATACAACTAAAATACAATTTGGGAAACAATCAGTATTTTAAATATTTCCAAATCTGTGACTATCTGAAAAAATATGCACAAGATTATCACAATATGCCTCCAGACTTACTGGAAGAAGTAATGAATACAAAGGCAGAATCAGCAAACCTAATATCATATATATATAATATTATTCTAAATGCAGAAATACCAACAACAGATGGTATCAGGAGAGACTGGGAAAAATAATTAAGTATAAAAATTCCCAAAGAAATGTGGGAAGAATATTTATTAAATGTGCATAAATGTTCAATTAATGTAAGACACACCTTACACAATTATACTATTTAAAATCTTACAGATTCAGATTCAGATTCAGATTCCTTTATTGTCATTCAGACCTTTCGGTCTGAACGAAATTTGTTACCTTGCAGTCATAACATGTAATAAATTAAAACAAAACACACAATAAACACATAATTTAACATCCACCACAGTGGAGTTCACCAAGCACCTCCTCACTGTGGTGGAAGGCAAAAGTCTTAAAGTCTTTGTCATTTTCCCTACTTGTTCCCCCTCTGTACTGAGGCAATCCAGGCCTTCGATGTCATCGTCCACCAGGCCCGCGGCCGAGCCTCCGAAGCAGGCCGCCACCGCCGCCGCCGCCGGAAACGCCGGAACACCACCACAGCCCCCAGCCAGGATCGACCACGGGAACGCTGGAGCCGCCGGAGCTCTGAAGCCGGGCCGCCGCTGGAGCACCTGCTGGAGAGCCGCTGGAGCCGCTGGAGCGCCGAAGCCGGGCCGCCGCTGGAGCACCCGCTGGAGAGCCGCTGGAGAGCCGCCGGAGCGCCGAAGCCGGGCCGCCGCTGGAGCACCCGCTGGAGAGCCGCTGGAGAGCCGCCGGAGCCGCCGGAGCCGCCGGAGCGCCAATGCCGGGCCGCTGCTGGAGCACCCGCTGGAACACCCGCTGGAGAGCCACCGGAGCCGCCGGAGCGCCGAAGCCGGGCCGCTGCTGGAACACCCGCTGGAGAGCCGCTGAAGCCCCGAAGCCGGGCCGCTGCTGGAGCACCCGCTGGAGAGCCGCCGGAGCGCCAATGCCGGGCCGCTGCTGGAACATCCGCTGGAGAGCCGCTGGAGCGCCGAAGCCCCGAAGCTTACACAGATTATACTATTCAAAAACTAAAATAAGTAAACTTTTCCCAACGTCTCACCTATATGTGATAAATGTCAATGTCAAGAAGCTAATATAGCACACTCATTTGTCTTTTGCACAAAAATTCAAACATTTTGGACTGAAATATTTGAAATTTTCACAAAAATATTTAAAATAAAACTGACTCCAAAAGCAGACTGGATTATCTTCGGGATATCGGAAGATAGCCCTGAATTAAATGTGTTTCAAAAGACTCTATTTGAATATGGCTTAATAATTGGAAACTGTCGAGTTGGTAGATTTCTTTTGTGAGATGTTTATAATAAAGTAACTGGCTTTTCTTCTTTCTTTCTCTATTTTTCCCTTTTTCTTTTTTTTTCCTCTACAGGGTCTATCTCTTAATTTCCGGTCTCTAACTCTTCAAGGGTTTCCTTTCCCTCTGTCACGCTTTTGCACTTTCACATCTCTTTTTCACTTTTCTACTTTCTATGCTGGTATTTCTCTCTCTTTAAAAAAATTAAGGGGTACAATGTCTGTAATACAATATAAGGGACGTACACTGATGTAACTTACGGTACCTCTAATAAATAAAGATATTTAAAAAAAAAGAACTTTCTAAGATTTTATCAGACCATATAGATGCATAGATTGCATATTGGACCAATACATCTGTGGATGATGCAGTCAACCTGGGCCTGCACTTCATCCTCCAGCTCCTACACCACCAGGGGACCTATGCGAGGATTTTGATTGTTGATTTTAGCTCTGCATTCAACACCATTGTGCCAGAGCAACTACACTCCAAACTTTCTGAGTTGACTGTGCCTGAACACCTCTGTCGGTGGATCACCAGCTTCCTGTCAGACAGGAAGCAGCAAGTTAGGCTGGGAAAGCACATCTCGGGACCGCAGATCCTCAGTACAGGAGCACTGCAAGGCTGCGTACTCTCCCCTCCTTTACTCTCTCTACACCAATGACTGCACCTCCACTGACTCCTCTGTCAAGCTTCTCAAGTTTGCGGACGACACAACCCTGATTGGACTGATCCAGGATGGGGAGGAATCTGCCTACATACAGGAAGTGTCACAGCTGGCGTCCTGGTGCCATCGCAACAACCTGGAGCTCAATGCTCTTAAGACAGTGGAAATGATTGTAGACTATAGGAGAGCTCCCCCTCCTCTCACCCCATGCACCATCAACAACACCACAGTCACATCTGTGGAGTCTTTTAAGTTCCTGGGAACCATCATCTCCGAGGACCTTAAGTGAGGTCTACCATCGACTACACAGTCAAAAAGGCACAACAGAAGATGTACTTCCTGCGGCAGCTGTAGAAGCACAATCTGCCACAGGCAATGATGATCCAATTCTATACGGCCATCGTAGAATCTGTCCTCACCTTCTCCATCATGGTCTGGTTTGGCTCAGCCACCAAGCACGACACGCGGAGGCTGCAGCGAATTGTCCGATCAACTGAGAAGGTTGTTGGTTGCAACCTTCCCTCCATTAATGAACTGTACACCGCAAGGGCGAGGAAGTGAGCGGGCAAGATGATCTCTGACCCCCCTCACCCTGCCCACAAATTCATTGAATCACTTTCCTCTGGAAGGCAACTCCGGACTGTCAAAGCTGCCACAGCCAGACATAAAGACAGGATTAGCTCTACTCGATAACCAAAAATCTATAGCTTCCTTTTGTTCTGGTATTTTATTTAATTCACATGTTTAATCAATAATGTTTTATTATTAATGTTTAATGTTTTATGCATCATTCTTAACTGTTACTGTATGTCATGTTGTCACTTGCAGAGCACCAAGGCAAATTCCTTGTATGTGAACGCTTGGCCAATAAACGTATTCATTCATTCATTCATTCATTCATTCATTCATTCATTCATATTTAAGGCATCTACAATTTCTCAGCTGTTTACATTGAAACATTGGATGGAAACCAAGGCTGTAATTTGCAAGGGGATTGATTGCTCTGTGCAAGATCAATTTAGTCACCATTACATTTTTGTTGGATAAATGCAGGTGTATGAAAACAAATTAAAGCTAATCCTGTCATTGCCCGGTTTCTTCAGTTGAGTGATGTGAGTGCCTTAGAGAAGCAACATTACTTAATATTCTTCCTTTACCTTGGATAACCAGAAATACGTTTAGTGTCTCAACATGATTAGCTAACTGAGCATGTTAAATCTAGTGTCTGCCTACTTAATTTATGAAGGGAGTTATCAAATTTGTTTCACTCACAAAATAAACTAACTATTCGATGCTCCTTATGTGTTATTTATGGAATGCATTTACATTTAACTAAATGCATATGGGGTACAATGAAAATGTATGGTGCAATTATACAACATCCTTGGAGCCTACCATCTAAATACCACTGTTCTAATCATTTTTTTCCAGAGCCAAAACTCATAACAGTGAATAGCAGTCATCTAACACTTCTAACTGTGTGTTTAATTGAACATAATCAATGAAGTGTGGAATTAATTTAAGAAAGGAAATCAGATCTGAAAATCTCAATTTTCTTAATATGTGTTATATCATCTGCAGTGAAATGCCTGTTCTTCCGAAAATATATATATTTTATAGGAATTGTAGATAATAGTTCTCAACATGTGAAATAAATAGTAGCAAATTAATAAAACGCAAAATGTATTTATAAAGGATATATTTTTTCAATTGAGTAAGTTTCTCCTTTTTTGTCCATCTTCATTAAATGCAACTTATATTACACAGATGGTACATTCAAAATTGAATGCTCATTAGCTTTACAATTTAAAAAAAAAATAGTTGCATGTCCTATCTGCTAGCTTCCCCAAACTTAAGGTTTCTGTTTCAGTTTGGTTTATTGGCACATAAGCCTATTGAAGAGGTGTTGTTGCATGCTGACCAGCCAGTAGAAAGACAATACATGATTGCAATCGAGCCATTCACAGTGTACAGATACATGATAAGACAATAACATTTAGTGCAAGGTAAAACCAGTAAAGTTTACCTTTTGCCCGATGCTATAGAGGAGAAGAGGGAGTGGCTAGGATGTGACAACCTTGATTATGCTGCTGGTCTTGCTGTGGCAACATGAGGTATAAATTAAGTCAATGGAAGTCAGTTCAGTTTGGTTTATTGTCACGTGTACTGAGGTCACGGGTTATTGGTGGTTCAGTAGTGATGTGGATAGAGAACTGGCTGGCAGACAGGAAGCAAAGAGTAGGAGTGAACGGGTCCTTTTCAGCATGGCAGGTAGTGACTAGTGGGGTGCCGCAAGGCTCAGTGCTGGGACCCCAGCTATTTACAATATATATTAATGATTTGGACGAGGGAATTAAATGCAACATCTCGAAGTTTGCAGATGACACGAAGCTGGGGGGCAGTGTTAGCTGTGAGGAGGCTGCTAGGTGGCTGCAAGATGACTTGGATAGACTGGGTGAGTGGGCAAATGCATGGTAGATGCAGTATAATGTGAGGTTATCCACTTTGGTGGCAAAAACATGGAAGTAGACTATTATTTGAATGGTGACCGATTAGCAAAAGGGGAGATGCAACGAGACCTGGGTGTCATGGTACACCAGTCATTGAAAGTAGGCATGCAGGTGCAGCAGGCTGTGAAGAAAGCAAATGGTATGTTGGCATTCATAGCAAAAGGATTTGAGTACAAGATCAGGGAGGTTCTACTGCAGTTGTACAGGGTCTTGGTGAGGCCACACCTGGAGTATTGCGTACAGTTTTGGTTTCCTAATCTGAGGAAAGACATTCTTGCCATAGAGGGAGTACAGAGAAAGTTCACCAGACTGATTCCTGGGATAGCAGGACTTCCATATGAAGAAAGACTGAATAGACTCGGCTTGTACTCGCTGGAATTTAGAAGATTGGGGGGGGGGATCTCATAGTGACTTACAAAATTCTTAAGGGGTTGGACAGGCCAGATGCAGGAAGATTGTTCCCGATGTTGGGGAAGTCCAGGACAAGGGGTCACAGTTTAAGGATAAGGGGGAAGTCTTTTAGGACCAAGATGAGAAAATCGTTTTTCACACAGAGAGTGGTGAATCTGTGGAATTCTCTGCCACAGAAGGTAGTTGAGGCCAGTTTGTTGGCCATATTTAAGAGGGAGTTGGATGTGGCCCTTGTGGCTGAAGGGATCAGGGGGTATGGAGAGAAGGCAGGTACAGGATACTGAGTTGGATGATCAGCCATGATCATATTGAATGGCGGTGCAGGCTCGAAGGGCCGAATGGCCTGCTCCTTCACCTAATTTCTATGTTTCTATGTACCGTGAAACACTTTTGTTCTGTGCTAACCAGTCAGCAGATTCAGATTCAGATTCAGATTCCTTTATTGTCTTTCAGACCTTTCGGTCTGAACGAAATTTGTTACCTTGCAGTCATAACATGTAATAAATTAAAACAAAACACACAATAAACACATAATTTAACATCCACCACAGTGAGTTCACCAAGCACCTCCTCACTGTGGTGGAAGGCAAAAGTCTTAAAGTCTTTGTCATTTTCCCCTACTTGTTCCCCCTCTGTACTGAGGCAATCCAGGCCTTCGATGTCATCGTCCACCAGGCCCGCGGCCGAGCCTCCGAAGCCAGGCCGCCACCGCCGCCGCCGCCGGAACGCCGGAACACCACCACAGCCCCCAGCCAGGATCGACCACGGGAACACTGGAGCCGCCGGAGCTCTGAAGCCGGGCCGCCGCTGGAGCACCGCTGGAGAGCCGCTGGAGCGGCGCAGCCGGGCCGCTGCTGGAGCACCTGCTGGAGAGCCGCTGGAGCGCCGAAGCCCCGAAGCCGGGCCGCTGCTGGAGCACCTGCTGGAGAGCCGCTGGAGCGCCGAAGCCCCGAAGCCGGGCCGCTGCTGGAGCACCCACTGGAGAGCCGCTGGAGAGCCGCCGGAGCCGCCGGAGCGCCGCAGCCGGGCCGCTGCTGGAGCACCTGCTGGAGAGCCGCTGGAGCGCCGAAGCCCCGAAGCCGGGCCGCTGCTGGAGCACCCGCTGGAGAGCCGCTGGAGCGCCAATGCCGGGCCGCTGCTGGAGCACCGCTGGAGCAACTGCTGGAGCGCCGAAGCCCCGAAGCCCCGAAGCCCAGCAGAAAGACAATACATGATTACGATCAATCCATTTACAGTGTATCGATACATGATAAGGGAATAAAGTTTAGTGCCAGGTAAAGCCAGAAAATTCCAATCAAGGATAGTCCGAGGTTCATCAAAGAGATAGATAGTAGTTCAGCCCAGGATAATTCAATTGCCTGATAACAGCCAGGAAGAAAAACTCCCTGAATCTGGTGGTGTGCTTTTTCACACCTATATCTTTTGCCTGATGGGAGAGGGGAGAAGAGGGAGTGGCCAGGGTGCGACTCATCCTTGATTATGCTTCTGGCCTTGTGAAGACAGCATGAGGTAGAACTGGAAACAATAGAATTGCTGCAATTCTGGATGGAGCTGTTCCCAAACTAAGCTGTGATGCATCCTGATAAAATGCTTTCTCTGGTGAATCTGTAGAAGATGGTGAGAGTTGTAGCGGTCAAGCCAAATTCCTAAAGGAATGGAGGTTGGTGATATGATGTTCCGGGCTGCATTATACATCATATAACCAACCTCCATTCCTTTGAGTTGCAGCCCCCCCCCCCCCCCACATTTTTGGATAGACATGTTTCAATGTCTCAGGCTTTGGACAAGACGTGCTGCTGTGCTCTGAGCAACCTGGTCGTGGGTTTTGGAGAGTCGGGGCGTAGGGAGGGATGGAAGCAGAAGCAGCGGAGGGGGCAGATGCGGACGGGGAGCCGGGGCTGCTGAGTGTTTGCCAGGCTGGCGAGTCGCTCGCTGCAGCTCCGACCATGGAGCAGCCTCAAAGCAAAAGTCCCGGGCCGTCTGAGGCGTCAGAAGCGTTGCACCGCTGCCGTGAGAGTCTCTGCGCTGAATTCGCCCTGGTGTCTGGCATGGACCTTGGTGCATCCTGGAGGACAATCAGTGGCTGCTGGAAGTAGGTACCAAGCACTGGGTAGAAGCGGTGGAAGATAGTGGCCTTCAAATGGGGGAGGTTGGAGAAAGCATCCTGCTTGCCTGCTAGATTTTCACTTACTGTAACTGCAGGAAAAATGTTCCCGATGTTGGGGGAGTCCAGAACCAGGGGTCACAGTTTAAGAATAAGAGATAAGCCATTTAGGACTGAGATGAGGACACACGTTCTTCACCCAGGGATTTGTGAATCTGTGGAATCTCTGCCACAGAAGGCAGGGGAGGCCAATTGACTGGATGTTTTCACGAGAGAGTTCCATTTAGCTCTTGGGGCTAGCGAAATCAAGGGATATGGGGAAAAAACAGGAAAGGGGTACTTTTAAATGAACAGCCATGATCATATTGATGGCAGTGCTGGCTCAAAGGGCCAAATGGCCTATTCCTGCACCTATTTTCTATGTTTCTGTGCTTGAGTATATGGCAATAAAACTCGACCACTTGATTTTGAAGCATTCATGCATGGTGGAGGTATAATGTAGACAATAGACAATAGACAATAGGTGCAGGAGTACGCCATTCGGCTCTTCGAGCAAGCACCGCCATTCAATGTGATCATGGCTGATCATCCTCAACCAGCACCCCGTTCCTGCCTTCTCCCCATATCCCCTGACTCCGCTATGTTTAAGGGCTCTATCTAGCTCTCTCATGAAAGCATCCAGAGAACCCGCCTCCACTGCCCTCTGAGGCAGAGAATTCCACAGACACACCACTCTCTGTAGTCATAGAGTGATACAGTGTGAAAACAGGCCCTTCCGCCCAACTTGCTCACACCCACCAACATGTCCCAGCTACACTACCTGCTTTTGGTCCATATCCCTCCAAGCCTGTCCTATTTATGTACCTATCTAACTGTTTCTTAAATGTTGGGATAGTCCCTGCCTCAACTACCTCCTCTGGCAGCTTGTTCCAGACACCCACCACCCTTTGTGTGGAAAAAGTTAACCCTCAGATTCCTATGAAATCTTTTCCCCTTCACCTTAAATCTGTCCTCTGGTTCTCGTTTCACCTACTTGGGCAAGAGACTCAGTGCATTGAAATGTATATATTTAATGCATTTTTGATTTCTCGAAAGTCCTACTTTAAAAAAAGTAACGTTTGCACAAACATATACCCCCTTTATTAATGTCATGGTTTGATGATTCTAAATTCAGATCAAAATGAAATATACGTCAAAAGGAGAACGCATACATTCAAAGTACTCTGATTTTTTTCCCCTGAGCAAAACATAATTTGTATGACCTTGCAAAATCAGGAAATATTATGATTATTTCTTGTCCCTTTTTCCAACTACAAAAAAAAAATAGCACTTGAAATTAAAACACATTCAAAAGTTTTTTTTGTCAAATGTTCTGTACCGTGGAAGACACTGGCATCGATCCGGGAGAGGTGGGGGGGGGGGAAGGCCTTTATTATTATCCCCCAGTTTTTGGAGGTCAAGCAATAACAAAAAAAAAAATCACCTGCTCCTATCTCTCATGTAGGCCCTACTTTATCTTAGAAATGCTTCATACAAAAAACATTGAAATCATGAATTGAATTGAATTTCCTTTATTGTTATTCAAACAATAGTTTGACCGAAATTGTGTACCTTTCAGTCATGACAGAAAAAAAAGCAACAAAACACACAATTAACACAATTTAACACAAACATCCATCACAGTGAATCTCCAGGCACCTCCTCACTGTGATGGAAGGCAAAAAGTCTTATCTCTTCTTTGCTTGTTCTCCCGCTGCGTCTCCCGCTGGGTGATGGTAAATCCCGCGGCCGATCCCAAGCTCCGCAAACGGGTGATTCAAACTCTATGACTCGGGGCGGACAAAGCTGCTACCCTCCAGTCCAGCGGATGAAGCTGCTGTTGCGGGAGCTCCCGAAAATCGGTCACCAACCAGGAACCTGCGAGCACCCGCTGGTAACCATCCACAGTGCTCGCGGCCTCTGAAGTCAGCCAGCTCTGAGATGGTAAGTCCACGGGCTCTGCCACTGGAGCCTCCAAGTTTGATTCCAGTTGGAGGCAGCTAGCTCCACGATGTTAGACCTCAGCGCAGATGGAGACAGAGATACGACAAGGCAAAGGTCGCATCCCCATTGAAGGAAGAGATTGTAAAAATCTCCCCCACGCCCCACATATACACAACTAAAAATAGACTAAAACATACATATAACATGACAAAAGAAAACAAAAAATGGAAAAGACAGATGGACTGCAGGCGAGCCGCAAGCTGCTTGGGCTGCTCCGCCACTTCCGGCTTCTACAATGCACTAAAACATGATTTTAATACATCAAATTTCAAATGAAATGCCCCCCCTCCCAAACCCTCCCCCCACTCAGTCGCTCCACTCCCTCGCTGGGTACCCCTAAGGCCAGTGATCAGTGATTGCTCAGCCCCCCCACTTTCAAAAACGCTCTGCGTCCCCTGTTTTGGATGGAGACAAACCAAGCTGTGGTGCATCCTGATAAAATGCTTTCTGCAGCACATCTGTAGATGTTGGTGAGAGTTGTTGGGGACATGCCGAACATCCTAACCCTTCTTAGGAATTAGAGGTGTTGGTGTGCTACCTTAGCCAATGCTTCAATATGATGATCCAGGAGAAGTTGTTGAGATATTGACTCCAATTTATTTGAAGTTTTCAACCATCTCTACTTTGGCACGGTCAATGCAAACTGCCGTTTAGTTTCGTTTAGAAATACAGTGCAGAAACAGGCTCTTTGGCACACCTGGACTGCGTCGACCAGCGATCCCCACACATTAATACCATCCTGCACCCACTAGGGGCAATTTTTTAGCGTGGGTCTTTGGAGTGTGGGAATAAACTGAAAATCTCGGAGAAAACCCATGCAGGTCACGGGGAGAACGTACAAACTCCGAACAGATAGCACCCATAGTCGGGATTTAACCCATATCTGGTCAATCACTATCTCCTTTGTCTTGCTGACATTGAGAGAAATGTTTTACACTGATCAGCATGGTGAGTGCAGGCCACTGCTGAGAACTAAATATGGCTTCCTCCCACATTCCAAATACGTACAGGTTTGTCGGTTAATTGGCTTGGTAGAAGTGTAAATTGTCCCTAGTCCGTGTAGGATAGTGTTAATGTGCGGGGACCGCTGGTGGGTGCGGACTCGGTGGGCCTGTTTCCACACCGTATCTCTAAACTAAACTAAACTGAACTCAGCAGGTCAGGCAGCATTACTAGAGAAAACAGACACAAAAGCTGTTTTGGATCGGGACATGTCAGACTGATTGCTGTGGGGAGAATGGGGTATTTTATTTAATTTCATAACAGCATAAAAGGCTAAATGGTTTAATAAGAAAACAGAACAGTTCCTGATAGGAACTTAAGTTTGCAGCTATGCATGCAAAATACAGAGCTAAATTTCAAACTAACAAAATATTGAAAAAAGATGAATAGATAAAATGTATGTTTCTGTAGAAATAAAAATGCAATTTAAATCTAAAATGGTCATACAATATGGAAACAAGCCATTTGGTGTTGGTATTAATATTGATTTATTATTGTCACGTGTACTGAGATGCGGTGAAAATGTTTATGTGCTATCCTGTCAAATCAAAAGTTATAAAGTGCTGCAGTAACTCAGTGGGTCAGGCAGCATCTCAGGAGAGCAACATTAGGTGATGTTTTGGTTTGGGACCCTTCCTCATTTGAACTATCATCCATCCACGTTCTCCACAGACGTTCTCTACTCACTGTGCCTGCAAATAGTTCTAATGACTCATCCTTTTTCTTTAATTTCATCTTGAATATTGACATGATTTACTAGTTGAGGCAGAAACTTTAGAAAATAATTCCAGCCCTACAATTCTCTGTGATCAGAAGTTTAACCTCCCATTTATTCTAAATCTTAAACATATAACCTACAGTATCTGCCTTGCTTTAAATAATTTAATTTGCAAAAATGATTTGGGGTCTTGCCATGTGCTTCATAGGATATGCAGAGCTCTTTGCTACATAGAATGGGATGTAAGGAAAGGCAAACCGAGCCCTTCTATACTTGTTAACTACCATCCCAACTCCCATTATTGTTTCTTCTCCAAGGTCCTTCAAACATTGTTGACTTTTACATCCATATACATTTCCTCAATCCAGATCAATCAACGACAGTTAGACTTTAGGGCGGCACGGCGGCAAAGCGGTAGAGTTGCTGCCACGGGTACCACAGATGTTGCCTGTATGGAGTTTGTACATTCTCTCCGTGACCGCGTGGGTTTTCTCCGAGATCTTCAATTTCCTCCCACACTCCAAAGACGTACAGATTTGTAGGTTAATTGGCCTGGTTTAAATATAAATTGCTCCTAGTGCATGTAGGATAGTGTTAATGTGCTAGGATCGCTGGTCAGTATGGATTCGGTGGGCTGAAGGGACTGTTTCCACGCTATGTCTTTAAACTAAACTGAAAAAACTAAATGGTTTTCACCAAAAATAAAAACAGAATATGCCAGAGAAACTTAACAGGAGAGAAAAACAGAGTTCAAATTTCATCAAACTGCTTTCAGTCCATCAAATCTCTTTTGATTTTTATGCATTTCTTTAGTCTATGTAACTCATTGGAACTGTTTAAGAAATGTTTAAGAAAGAACTTCAGATGCTGGTAAAATTGAAGGTAGACACAAAATGCGGGCGAAGCTCAGCGGGTGAGGCAGCATCTATGGAGAGAAGGAATTGCCGACGTTTCGGGTCGAAACCCTTGTCAGGGGAGGGGGTAGATCAAAGAAAGAATGTAGGCGGAGACAGTGGGACTAGTGGGGGAACTAGAAAGAAGGGAGGGGGGGAATGAAGAGAGAGAGCAAGGGCTACCTGAAGTTAGAGAAGTCAACATTCATACCGCTGGGGTGTAAACTACCTAAGCGAATATGAGGTGCTATTCCTCTATTTTGCGCTGGGTCTCACTCTGAAATTGGAGGAGGCCCAGGATGGAAAGGTCAGATTGGGAATGGGAGGGGGAGTTGAAGTGCTGGGCCACTGGGAGATCAGCTTGGTTAAGACAGACTGTGCGGATGTGTTCAGCGAAACGATCGCCGAGCCTGCACTTGGTCTTGCCAATGTAGAGAAGTTGACACCTGGAACAGCGGATGCAGTAGATGAGGTTGGAGGAGGTGCAAGTGAACCTCTGCCTCACCAGGAAAGACTGTTTGGGTCTTTGGATGGAGTCGAGGGGGGAAGTAAAGGGACAGGTGTTGCATCTCCTACGGTTACAGGGGAATGTGCCTGGGGAGAGGGTGGTTTGCGTGGGAAGGGACGAGTTGACCAGGGAATTACGGAGGGAATGGTCTCTGTGGAAAGCAGAAAGGGGTGGAGATGGGAAGATATGGTCAATAGTGGGATCCCTTTGGAGGTGGCGAAAATATGCAAACCAGTTATTTGCAGACGTATCAAGCTATAATGTATTATATTTTTTATGAATTCATTTTTTGAGAAATAGTCCAGGTAGAAAAAATTATCCTCTTTTGTGCTTAATTGTGTAAAAAAATAAAATGAAAAATAACTAATTTTTGTTCTCTGAATGTCAAAGTAAAAGTCTATGCATTAACTCCAATGGCATTATTCCGTGATTCAGAAATACCATCTCTGAACATTTTTGCATTGCTTTAGAAGTGCGGTGAAATTGTTCTTGCAGTTATGCCCCTAGGTAATTAATTGGATAGAAGCAACATTTCTAAACTGAATCTGAACTGCAAGTCTTGCAGTATACTGTATTTGCATTCATTCACTTTAATAGACTTCTGAGGTTAATCAAGTCTGAAGCAATATGGATGCAGCCTCTATTTGAGGCGATATATTACTGATGCTCTCTGGGAAGCAGATTGCAGTAAATTTCAGTGGCAGTGTTGTCTCCTACCTTCCAGCACCATATAAATCCTCTAGTTAAATGTTCCTTTATTAATATGATAATTTATGCTCTTAAATTCATGTTTTAGCACTGGATGAAATTTTTTCTTGATGCTGCAGTAATTTTTCGCCAAACTATTTATAAACTGACAAGCTGTGCTTCTACCATTTTGATAGAGAGCTTCTACATTTTAGTGGCAGTCACATTTTAACAGTTTATTCCAAAATTCCATCATATTTTGAACTACATACTGTACATTTTTGGCAGATTTTCCAAATTCTTTGCATTGCATTTTTTTTCAAATCAAAATGTCAAGAAAGAAAGCAAATAGCTTTTCTGAAAGCTTAAACAATTCATTTAATATCTAAAGCAATGAGCAGATTTGAGTATGATTGACTGGTGCTGGTTTATAAGTGAGGGTACCTGGGAGGGTGGATACTTGGTGCATGAGTCCCTAAGAAGTCGACAGCAATTTGGGGATGTGGCTTGGTTATTCTTAAAAGCTGGTTTCATTTCCATATCTTTCACTTGATTTCCACCTTTACCCAACCTGATATGGAACCTGACACATGGGCTGGAATGAATGATTATAGGCAGGAAGCCACAGCCAAGCAACTATAGTATGGTCCCTCAATTGCCAAGTGAGTGATAAGATGGTATCAGGGATGTCGGGGGATATATGAGGGCGGGGTAAAAGTGATCCAATATAAGGGTTTTTATATATAACATATATATTTATATAATTCTGAGATCTGAAGAATTGTATGGAACCTAAATATAAAATTAAAAAAAAATACCCTCTGACCATATTTTAGCTTATGATTCACCATCTGGCGGGTCTGGTCTGAAAACAAAGCAGCATTACTAATATTGGAGATCATGTCATGATATTATCATCAGGCCTTGTGCTCTGTATTCAAAAATACCTCTCAAGCTTGGGGCAGAAGAGCAAGATAATATTTGAAGGATAGAATTCAGGAAAAATCATAATCACCGTTTGTTAATTGAGGCATTTTCGAAAGTTAAAAGCTGGTCTGTAAAAAGAAAAGAAAAGTAACACTCAAACATGTTTCATTCGATGCTTTTAAAATAAAGTTAAAGTAACATGTGCAGTCCATGCCGTGAAATAGCTGAATTTTGTGAGAATGATTGATTTATTGGGTGATATAGAGGTTTGCTGCACTAAAATTAAATAAATGTAATAAAATGGGAGTGGCAAATTACACAAAAGCTATCTCTTTTGGGGGCCATGAAATAAAGATTGTTTGTCAAATTTGGTGTATAGAGGTATAAAGGTACTGCGTACGTATTATTTATAAGAATAATGGTTTTACTTTATTGAGTGTGGAATTCCTGGTTCGTATTGCCTTCCCCTTTGGCATAAACCTTTCTAAAACCTAGCTGCTTAATAAAGGAAGGAGAATTGGTTTCAATCATAACACCAGATGCCAAGACAAACCTTTCTCTCTAAGAGTTAGAAAGTTTTATTAAACTTGGGGTTAAATGAGAAACAGCATTAAGAGCATACATTAATGAAAATGAACGCACACATAAAAACAAAGTGAAAACATAGAGAAACAGCGGACAAAAATTACATGTTCATTATAAAATGATTTCAAAGGTATGAGCTAGTAAATTGTTTAGAAATACAAAATGAAATATATGTGTTAGCTTGGAAATTGAATTAATCATTGTTGACATGGAGATGAAATAGATGGGAAAAGAGAAGGCTCCTATAATACATCAAGTGTCATAATGTGTATGTGATTTCCATGGTTTCTACAAAGTGATAAATAAGCAAATAGATTGTGTTCAGAATTTGGAAAACAAATGCAAATTAGAATCTCTGTTAAAGCATAAAGAATCAGAAAGTGATTCTTGTAGATGTTGAAGTCTACATTTGGATTTATAAAGTGATTAGAACAGTTTGGGGATTACATTGCTCTCATGTAGTCTTGCAAGTAAGGACACATCTGCCATACCACTTGTACAGTGGGCTTTTGGTGGAGTAATGGGGTGTGCAGTCACTGTTCATTGCATTTTCTCCTCTCAAAGTCATATAACACATTATGTTATGTGGCACAAGGGTTACTGCTAACCCTAGAGAATCAGCTTCAAAAGGTGTTGATTTTACAATGGGCAGTAAGGAAAGCTGCACATCTAATTAGTATGGCTGCATCTGTTTCAAGAAGAACTCTTGGGATTGTTGTTGAATCAAGCTGAAATTAATGCAGTGAAGACATTTTGTTTTGAGATAAAGTCATCTGGTGACATGTAACAAGCCATATTAAATATCAGCTACTGCAGCACTAGTGCAAGTGTTACTGTTTTACTTCTAAAAATATTTGTAAGTACATTTATCAGTTTAATATAAACTCATTCAAAGATATTTAAGAATTCTTCATATATTGAATGGAGTAAATTAATGGCAATGGAGGATTAGCCTAGCATTGGCCATCTATTATACTTGAAAGGTTCAATGAATCACAAAGCTGTAAAGTTTCAGATGCCTGATGTAACTTTCCTAATGATTTGTAGGAATGGACAATTTGAGTATAGATTTGACAAATATACAGTCGTGGCACAGTAATTAATAGCAGAAGTTCATGTCAAAATTCATGTTAGAATTCTAAAGGACCTGCCAGATTTTCAGGCTGTTAATTTTATTGTTTGAGCTGCTCATAATAGACTTGTTAAAATCAAATTCGGTACATTGTGATCAAATCTAATCTTGTACAAAGCTTGCAGATATGATAGTGATGTTTTAGACAGATACAGCTACAGGCAGAAAGAGGGGAAATTGACAATTTGCGGGCAGATAGGATCAGTTTAGATGTACATCATGTTTGTGCAGACAAGGTGGGTCAAAGGTGCTTCTCCTTTGTACTTTTTTATATTTTATGTTATATGTTTATGTTTAATCTTACATGTGTAATGAAAAATGGAAACACTTAATACAGCTAAAAATATGTAATAGTTATATGATTAACAAGCTGCCATTTTGGAAGAAACTCAGCTAAATCCAACAAGAGTAACCATCATGCTTAACTTAATTAATTGCATCTTAACTTCTCATGAATTTACATTAACTGTGTATTAATTTGTCATCCTCAAGTAAATTATGCCAAAACTAAAGCTAGGTTTATAGCACAATGCAAGCAACATGTGTGGTGGGGACTCGCAGGAGTCCAGCCAAAAACTAGTCGCACACAAGTTGTGAGCACTAGACGTCTTTATTCTTCTGCAATACAGCTCCCTACTCCTCACCTCAGACGGGCATTGCCCGGCCTTAAATACCAACTCTGGTACCGACCCAGTGACTCGCGCCTCCCCCACCAAGATGCCGCCCTCTAGATTGGGTTGCTATCAGGTGCCGCCACACATGTTTATTTATAATCACAAAGGTAAACAGTTGCTCATTTACTCCACTTCAAAACCTCCATACTTAGAACCTAAATGGCACTGGCTCAGTAGTAAAAATAATAGTACTAATACATTTAAAGGTTCTATGCTATCAATGTCAGTTTAAAGGCCTTGCACTATGAAAAGTCTCTGGTGAGGCAGACAAAGGAAATGCATTGTCCAAATTCTTGCTGTTCAATACATACCCATGCAGTTCACTGTTGAACAGTGAGACCTTGGAATACGATAATATAATTTCCTGCAAGTGACAACATAGGTAGTCAGAGTGTTGATGTGTATGGTACATTTGCCTTCATCATCTGAAACATTGAGTATAGGCGTATGGATGTCATGTTACACTCATACAAATTGTTGATTAGGTCTCAGTTGGAATATTGTGTGCATTTCTGGTTGCCATTCTATAGGAAGGATGTAATTAAGTTAGAGAGAGCACACCAAAGATTCATAGGAACGTTGCCTTGATTGGAGGGCTTGAGTTATAAGATTAGATGGGCTCGGACTGTTTTTCCTTGGAGCAAAATAGGCTGAGAGATTACCTTATAGATTTTAATTATGTTTTTGGAGGCATAAATAGAGTGGATAGACACAGTCTTTCTCCCTGAGTAGGAGTGTTTAAAACTACGAGACATAGACTTAAGGTGAGAAGATTGAAAGTGGATTGATTGAGGTGATTGAAAGGTGCATTAATTCCCTAAACACTAGGAGCAATTTACAGAAGCCAATCAATCCTCAAACTTGCATATCTTTGGGATGTGGGAGGAAACTAGAGAATCCGGAGGAAAGTCACGCGGTCACTGGGCGAATTGTGCATACTCCACACAAATAGGATTAAAGGCAGGTCTCTGATGCGGTGAGACAGCAGCTCTACCAGCTGCACCACTGGATCCCTGAGGTGCAATGTTTTCACACTGTTGGTGATGGGCGTGTAGAACAAATTGCCAGAGGAGGTGGTATGTATGGGTATAATTACAACTTTTAAAAGACATTTGAACAAATTGGAAAGATTCAGAGCGAAATGGGCCAAATAAAGGCAAATAGGATAGGTATTTTTGTCTACACAGATGTGTTGAGCCGAAGGTCCTGTTTCCATGCTCTATAACTCTACAGTTCTATGAATTTATTCATTTAAGTTATCTTACAGAGTCATAGAAACATAGAAACATAGACAATAGGTGCAGGAGTAGGCCATTCGGCCCTTCGAACCTGCACCGCCATTCAATATGATCATGGCTGATCATCCAACTCAGTATCCTGTACCTGCCTTCTCTCCATATCCCCTGATCCCCTTAGCCACAAGGGCCACATCTAACTCCCTCTTAAATATAGCCAATGAACTGGCCTCAACTACCCTCTGTGGCAGAGAGTTCCAGAGACTCACCACTCTCAGTGTGAAAAAAGTCTTTCTCACCTCGGTCTTAAAGAATTTCCCCCTTATCCTTAAGCTGTGACCCCTTGTCCTGGACTTCCCCAACATCAGGAACAATCTTCCTGCATCTAGCCTGTCCAACCCCTTAAGAATTTTGTAAGTCTCTATGAGATCACCCCTCAATCTTGTATATTCCAGCGAGTACAAGTCCTGCCATCTCAGGAATCAGTCTGGTGAACCTTCTCTGTGCTCCCTCTATGGCAAGAATGTTTTTCCTCAGATTAGGAGTCAGAGGGGTTAAAGGGGGCAGGGACATTGGAGGAGAATTGTTTTTAATTAGTCCATTTAAGGGTGGTAGGTGTTGGCAGTGAATCAAGAGTCAAGAGTGTTTTATTGTCATTTGTTGAGAATCAGAATGAAATTCTTATTCTTATTGGTCTAATCTCCGCTTGCTCCCAGAGGAGTCAATAAACCTAGACGATCAAAATGATTTAAAATAATTTTATTTCATACAAGAAGAATTGAATCAGATGGTTTTTTATATGACAAGCTGTGGTTTCACATGGTCAGAGCACTGCAATTACAGAAGGAGTAGAGTGGAATAGAATCAGAAGAGAATATGGCTAAACCGGAAAGTAATTAGGCTGATATTTGAAGGTAATGTTAAGTTGGAATAGATGGGAAGTTTTTAGTCCTGCAGAAAGCTGAATCAATTCAGGGTAATACGAGTCAGCAAGAACACTGCAGGCCTATTACTTCATGTAGTGGTTTATAACAGTTCACTCAAGTGAACAATAGCCTGTTTGCACCTCTTGTGCGTGATGCTTATGTTTGCAAGTGTTGTTTGCAGTCATTTCATAGACTCTCAGAGCTCAAACTGGAATTAAATGTTTTTTCCTCTTCATAGAAACATAGAACATAGAAAATAGTGCAGGAGTAGGCCATGTTGTCCCCATCTAATCCAGCACCCGCCTTCAATATGATCATGTCCTTGATCATCGAAAATCACTACCCCGTCCTCCTTTTTTATACCCTCATATCCCCTGTCTTTTGCCCGAAGAGCTAAATCTAACTCTCTCTTGAAAACATCCAGTGAATTGGCCTGCACTGCTTTCTCTGGCAGAGAATTCCACAGATTCACAACTCTCTGGGTGAAGAGGTTTTTCCCCAACACATTCCTGAATGGCCCACCTAAATTCTTAAACTGTGACCCTTGATTCTAGACTCCCCGAACATCGGGACCATTTTTCCTGCATCTAGCCTGCCCAATCCTTTAAGAATTTTATATGTTTCTATAAGATCCCCTCTCATCCTTCTAAATTCCAGTGAATAACAGCCCAGTCGACCCATCCTTTCATCATATGTCAGTCTCGCCATCCTGGGAATTAACCTGGTGAACCTACGCTGACTCCCTCAATAGCAATAATGTCCTTCCAAACAATAGGAGACCAAAACTGCACAAAACACTCCAGGTGCAGTCTCACCAGGGCCCTGTACAACTACAGTAGGATCCTCCTTGCTCCTAAACTCAAATCCTTTTGCAATGAAGGCCAACATGCCATTAGCTTTCTTCGCTGCCTGCTGTACCTGAATGCTTACTTTCAGTGAGAGATAGGTCAGCCATGATTGAATGGTGAAGTAGAATTGATAGGCTGAATGGCCTAATTCTACTCCTATCATGTATGACCTTATGAACAAATTAATTCATCATGATTAGATGAACTTAAAGAATTTCATTCATAGAACAAAATGATTCCTTCCAGCATCCTGGCTAATATTCCTACCACAACCTAGGCAATTAAAGCATTAAATGTATTTTTAAAGCATTTATTGTTACTGAACCTATGTCTTATTTTCCTTAATCAAGAGTATTTTTTTACTGCCCCACAACAAAAATAAATATTTCGGAATAATTCTCTGACTGTGCAGGATGTTGAGGCAGGTAGACAGTGTAGATAAACAACTACGTACAGAACCTGTTTATCTTTCTTTTTGTGGCAGTAGGCCCACCATCTGTGAATCTGAATGGTATGGCTTAAAGTCTCACGTCAGGAGAAGATGTAAGCCGGGCTGACATTTCAGTTCAGCACTTGGGGAATGTTGCACTGTCAGAAGTGCCATTTTTCAGTTGAAACGTTAAATTAAATTGATCCCCTTAGACATGCATAAAAAATTCCATGATGCCATTTCAAACAACAGCAACAGTGACCTGGCTACTATTTATCCCTCAGTCACCAAAACTACAAATAGATAATCTGGTCATTACCACATTGGTGATGACAAAATCATATAGAATTCAAATTTGCCAGCAAGCATTTAACATCAAACTTCATTACTCTTCATAGAAGCCTCATTGGCTTCAAAATGTGTGGCATGTTCTGGGAGTATGAAAGATTTGTTTTTGTCTTATAATTCCATATCTCTCACTCTCTCTGTTCCTCAGGTATTTATGTATAGGCAATACATATTGGCCTTGTCATTGACAACCGCATCTCAAAAATAAATGAATAATAATCCCGTTCTTACTGACTTGGCATAGTACAATAACAATGTTAGGAGCAGATTTTCTTTTGCACAGGTGGTGTTTTATCAGCCTTGGTAATTCCATGCATCTTTTTTACAACTTCAATAATCTGCAGTTTGAAGGAAAATAACTCTTCTGGCATTGTAAACAAAATCTGTATAATTTTCAGTCCATTAAGTCATAAGCCAGGAAGAAGAAAACTGATCTGCATAAAGCTATCAGCATAAAGCAGCAATTGTGTCCTCAATACCATGAATTATCTTGGAAGACACAAGATCACCATCTGAAATCTCAATTAATTCAACAGTAGTTCAAATACTGGCAATGATCACATAGCATTGGCAATTTTTTAATCATTACAATCCCTTAGAGAGTTCCTTTCTCCAAATAGTTCAACTAACAGAGAATGAAGGTTAGGGCTGGATTAAAATAATGAACGTTTAGACAAAAATGCAAAATACGATTTGTGAAATAGAATAAAATGAACAAATTCCACAATTTGACCTTGTCAAATGTTATCAAATGTTAGATCTTATAGTCAAAACTTACAGCTGTATTATATCCTCACTCAAGTGCCTATGTTTTTTTTATCCTTCCGTAAATTCATTTGCATTTAAATGATTAGGAATAATTATAATAAGCAGAGTGCTGTGGAGTTTGAAATTAGTTACTGGCAATGTACAACGTTGCCATTAATAATATCATATTGAAATCTTTGGTGTCCTTCACATTTATTCAAATAAATTCTGTCAGCACAACATGTTCCAGAATTATGTGACTATTGGGGAAAATTACACATGGGGAAAATTAACTCATTTACATTGTTATCATGTTCTTTCTGAACTTGCCGTTCAAGGGTAGGGGAGATTTTTCTACATATGGATTAGTAGAGTTATGAAAGCAATGACAGAAAAATTAAAATGTTCTTTAGGATCCTGAAGCACTCACAGATCTCACTCCAATAATTTGGAGTACTGTGTGCAGTTCTGGTCACCTCATTGCAGGACGAAGGTGGAGGGTTTAGATAGGGTGCAGAAGAGTTTTACCTAAGGCCTGAAGATAGACACAAAAATGCTGGAGTAACTCAGGCGGTCAGCACATCTCTAGAAAAGAATAGGTGACAATTGAGTTTGGAACCCTTCTTCAAGACTCTCTTTGATAAGGATGTAAAAGGTTTACCAGGGATGCTGCCTGGTTAAAGGAAGTAGTTGTTCAGGAAGTTGGACAAACATATATTGTTTTCTCCCCAAACGCCAGAGGTTGAGGAAGACCTGAAAAAGAAGGTTTGTTAAAATATGAGAGGCTTAGATAGAGACAGTCCAGAATCTTTGTCCAGGAAAAACGCCAAGACTTAAGGCCTGTCCCACTTTAGTGACTTTTTCGCGCGCAGGAGACACCTGCGCTTCGCCCACGAATCGCCACATTACGGTAGGACTTTAGTTAATACTCCTTTGCTGACTGGCATTTTCAGTGCTCATTGGAAATATAGATATAAGGCGAGTTTTCAGACCTAGGAAAAACAACCATATTGTTAAATGCCCGCTGACTTCACAGCTGTGTATCTTTGGCAATGTATTAAAAGTGTCCCCTCACCTCCCCCCTTCTACCCCCTTCTCCCCCTCCTGCCCCTTCGCCTCCACCCCTCCACTCGTTAAAACTTACCGTACACTGTGCTAGCCATCTTTAATCTTCCTGTTCATCGCATGTGTGTCTGTATCACCTTGGCTTTGCACCGTGTGAATTTCAGACAGCGCTCCCCCGCTTTCCCTGGGCCCCGCCCTTGCGATGTGTGTGTGTGTGTGTGTGTGTGTGTGTGTGTGTGTGTGTGTGTGTGTGTGCGTTCCGCTCTGATGGTCGCCGTTCCAGTTTGCGGTTTTTCAGGCGAGTGCCACGAGCTTGAAGGTCTGTTGAAAAGTCGCCTAAGTGGGACAGGCCCTTAAGGGATATAGCTTTAAGGTGAGAGGGTCAAAGTTTAAAGAAGATGGGCAGGGCAATTTTTTTCACAGGGTGGTGGGTGCTTGCAATGCTGGCGGGGATCATTGAAGCAGATACAATAGTGTTATTTAAGAGGCTTTTACTTGGATATACTGGGGAATGGAGGAGTATGGATCATGTGTAGACAAATGAGATTAGTTCATATTGGCATTATGTTCGGTACAGACATAATGGGAGGAAGGGCCTGTACTGTGCTGTATTGCTCTATGTTGCAGATAATTTAATGATAATGCTTAGGAATTCAAAAGAAAATGTTACATTTATACTTAGGATATCTGTGGAATCTATCAAACAATATTTCTTCCAATTAACTACACACATTTATTTGTTATAGAATAATGTCTAGCCTGGATTTGGGGATTATAGGAAAAAAGAGGGGAGTGAGCAGTCATGAAGGTGGAAAGCTCCAAGGATCTAAATCCCGACTAGCCCACACCGGCCAACATGCTGCATCTGTCTCTTTACCTCCCCCTTCGACTCCATCCAAGGACCCAAACAGTCTTTCCATGTGAGGCAGAGGTTCACTTGCACCTCCTCCAAACTCATCTAGTATATCTGCTGTTACAGGTGTCAACTTCTCTACATCAGCGAGACCAAGTGCAGGCTCGGCGATCATTTCACTGAACACCTCTGTTCAGTCCTTCTTAACCTACCTGATCTCCCGATGGCTAAGCACTTCAATTCCCCCTCACATTCCCAATCTGACCTTTCTGTCCTGGGCCTCCTCCGTTGCCAGACTGAGGCCCAGAGCAAATTGGAGAAACAGCACCTCATATTTTGCTTGGGTAGTTTACACCCCAGCGGTATGAACATTGACTTCTCTAACTTTAGATAGCCCTTCATTTCTCTCTCCATCCTCTTCCCCTTCCCAGTTCTCTCACTAGTCTTACAGTCTCCGTCTACATTCAATCTTTGTCCCGCCCCCTCCCCATCAGTCTGAAGAAGGGTCTCGACCCATAACGTCGCCCATTCCTTCTCTCCGGAGATGCTCACCCGCTGAGTTACTCCAGCATTTTGTGTGTATCTCATAATTAAGTTTGTGGTTAATGGCTAGGCTCAGGCATGGTAAAAGTCAGGAAGGTAAAGTACTGGGAGATTTGGAATAATAACTCATTGGAGGGGACGAGACATTTTTTTAGGGATAAAGTAGGAAAATATAAACAGGAATGGATGGTTGCTGTTGCAGAACTAATTCCAGAATCTATTGGCAACATCAGAATTAGAATAAAATCCCCGAATCAAAATTGTAGAGCATAATTATAACCTAGGGTACACAAAAAGCTGGAGAAACTCAGCGGGTGCAGCAGCATCTAAGGAGCGAAGGAGATAGGCGACGTTTCGAGTCGAGACCCTTCTTCAGACTGGTCAGGGATCAGGGAAACGAGAGATATAGACGGTGATGTGGAGAGATAAGGAACAATGAATGAAAGAGATGCAAAAAAGTATCGATGATAAAGGGAACAAGCCATTGTAAGCTGTTTGTGGTGTGAAAATGAGAAGCTGGTGCGACTGGGGTGGGGGAGGGAGATAGAGATAGAGGGAATGCCAGGGCCCGAGGCTGAGGAGAGGTGGGAAGGGAGGGAGACAGCAAGGGTTAACAGAATTAAGAAAATTCAATGTTCAAGCCCCAAAGGATGCAGACTCCCCAAGCGGAATATGAGGTGCTGTTCCTCCAGCTTGCGGTGTTGCTCACTCTGGCCGTGGAGGAGGCCCAGGACCGAGAGGTTCGGATGCGGAATGGAGGGGGAGTTGAAGTGCTGAGCCACCGGGAGGTCGGGGTTGGTTATTGCGGACCGAGCGAAGGTGTTCGGCGAAGCGATCGCCAAGCCTCCGCTTGGTCTCACCGATATAGATCATCTGGCATCTGGAGCAGCGGATGCAGTAGATGAGGAGGAAGAGGTGCAGGTGAACCTCTGTCGGACCTGGAAGGACTGCTTGGGTCCCTGAAAGGGTGGAGGGGGAGGTGAAGGGACAAGTGTTGCATTTCTTGCGGTTGCAAGGGAAAGTGCCCGGGGAAGGGGTAGAGCGGGAGGGGGTGAGGAAGAATTGACAAGGGAGTTGCGGGGGAGCGTCTTTGCGGAAGGCAGACAGGGGGGAAATGGGAAGATGTGGCGGGTGGAGGGTCACGTTGGAGGTGGCGAAACTGGCGGAGGACTATATGTTGTATTTGCCGGCTGGTGGGGTGAAAGGTGAGGACCAGGGGGACTCTGCCCTGTTTGCGAGTGGGGGAATGGGGAGCGAGGGCAGTGTTGCGGGGTATGGAGGAGACCCTGGTGCGAGCCTCATCAATAGTGGGGGAGGGGAATCCCCGTTCTCTGAAGAATGAGGCCATTTGTGATGACCTGGTGTGGAACACCTCATCTAGTCTGCTTGACAAGAAACTGATAGGATCAGATTTGCTTCCTGTTTAAACTCCCTGATTCTTACGTTCCATTTAAATCTCTTTCCCCACCAAATTATATTCTTACCGTTCGAATAACGATGCAATTTGTTTAAACACTTTTAACTATAATTTCCATACCAATAAAATTGTTGGGCCAGAATTTTTTTTAAATTTCTCTAAAAATCCTGCTATTGCTTTGGTAGAAAACTATGAGGAATCCTCTGAAAATAGCATAAGTGACCAGAAAAACCCATTCGTGCTGGTGACCCATCAATATCTGGATACTACAGGCAGAGACTTGGTTTTTATGTGCTCCCCAAACTCTTGAAGAGAAAATTCTTATTTAACCTTGGCCTTTATTCTCTTTGTGATGTGCCTTTTGTACTGATTCTCCCACCAGAAGAAAAGAAAAATCCTCTGTTTAGATTGTCAATGGCCTTTTCCCCCTTGAACTTCATTACCCGAGTGAAAAAATATTATTTAAAGATAAATTGATTGGAAACAAGATAAGAAAATTGTGGGGCTTATGGAAACTGATATCATTGTGTTTGGAGATTTTTCTAAAATTGAATTGTTTGATACAGACATAATTTACTTATACCCCTGCTGGACATTATACGATGAACATAGCTGGCAAGGACAGCTTGTGAATATAATCATAGTATATTCCTGGTGTATGTTCTTGGGTATAAGCAGTCAGGTAAGCAGTTTAGAAGCAGTTGAACATAAAATACATTTTGGCAGTAGTAAATCAGCAAGGTCAGCAATGGGATATTGTCTAGGGAATCTCAGAGTTCCCTTTCCCAGCTTTCTTCCCCCCACCCCCCCCCCCCCTCCACCTCTACAATCATTCTTAAGAAAGACCCCGACCCGAAATGTCATCTATCCATGATCTACAGGGATGCTGCCAGACCCGCTGGGTTACTCCATCACATTTTGTCTCTTTTTGTAAACCAGCATCTACAGTTCCTTGTTTCTACCTTGTGTAGGAGAATTGTTGCCTTTAATGAAGATACCTTGGATGATTTACAGTGGGGAAGAATACCTGTACCTAGAATAATTAGAACCTTTCTTGTTTCCCATTATATGGTAGTTATGCCAAGAATTACTGATCATGTCAACAATTATTTCATTTTCTGAGACGATGGGACCAAACATTGGATGGGTTCACTGGCCTTTGGAAGTCCATCAAGGCAAGGAGAATGTAGCATCTGCAGTTCCTTGAGTCTTAGGAAAATCATAATTTGCTATTTTAAATATATTGGCACGTGTGCACGGTGCAACTTGGTACAACACCACTAAAAGAATGAAGGAAGAATTAATGGTCTTCAGATCATCCAAAAACTTAGGCCTTGCACTAATATCTGTAATATCTGTAGATGTCTCATACTCTTCAGATGTATTAATCTTTAAATTAAGTTCATTGAAAAACTGCACAAGAATAAAATGGACTATGGCATATTATTTTACATGTGTATCTATGGCGAAAACTCAAAATGTTGTGAACAGGCACAAATGGGAATTGAAATGTGCAATTTTAATTAATTTTCATCTCTCTGATTTAGCTGTAGTCAAGTCTGCTGTCCACATTCGTTATTACAATCTCCATGCAAATATAAGCCCTTTCATTTAAATCCCTTCATGTAAAGATCCCCCGATGTAAGGCAGTATCTAAAGCACAGTTGATTATAATTTGATACAACCAACTATGGCAATACAGATAGGGTCAGCAGGGAGCACATTGTGTAGCACATAGCACAGGTGAGTGGAACAAATAGAAATGATAACAGGGAAGAAACAAAAGCCCAGCCCCAGCCCCAGGCTCAGAGGTTCTTAATTCCTGGGAGTTGTCAATAGAAAAGAGCTTAGTAATAAATAGTTTCACTATGCAGAGAATGTTGAAAGCACTTTGCCTAATATGCAGAAGACCTGAGAGATGAATTGAGAGAAACAAGGAACAAAACTGTGTCAATATACCCTTTCACTCCCTCACAATTTGCAAGCAACATTAAGGCTAAGTTTTGAAATGTAGTTATGTTATTATACATAAAAATACTGTGATCATTAAGAGGACCAAATGAACTGTCCGAGTGACGTTGATTACATGATAGATATCGGTCAGAGCTTTGCTCATGTTCTTCTTTGTGTGCCATAGGTTTTTATTTTAGAAACATAGAAAATAGGTGCAGGGCTCGAGCCAGTGATGGTATGTTAACCTATTTTATGCAATCTGTTGGTGTAAACACTTAATGGAACTGACACCTTTACAGCCATAGATAAAACAATAGCTTGATATGGATTGAATTTGACAAGAAAATGAAGTCTATTGGACTACCTTCCTTGTAAAACATTGATGATGAAGATAAATATCATTTAGTTGTCCCGCTGAGCGACTCCAGCATTTTGTGTCTACCATCATTTACTTGGATATCCCTCGGTCTCTGCTTAATCTCATACATTTTCTTCTGTCAAGCAGAAGATGCAATCTCAATAGATTTGGTACAAAACTGGACTGATTTATAGGATCCAACTTGACTCGTGGATTTCCTGCAAACTGCAGGCACTAAACAGAGCCAGTTAATCGATGTGGAAGTTGAGAAATGGGATGAATAATGTTTTCTGGTGGCTCTTCCACAAGATAGGATCTTAAGAGGCATGGAGAAGGCAGACATTTCAATAGGCAAAGCATAGAAGGCCACAACCCTAAATATAATTAGTATAGATGGGCAAAATGGTCAGCAGGGACCTGGTGTGCCAAAGTGGCTCAGTACAGGGCTAGAATTGAGATTCATGAATTGAAGCAACATATTCTGGAGCCAGATATGTCTTTAAGCTAAAATAGCAAGTTTTCTTTGGCATTAGAAAGTAAAGCTTTCATGTTCCCACGGGCCCACAATAATAATGCCATATTTTTAATATATCTATTTTTAAATCATAAATTTATGTTTATTCTTTTATATATGAAGGATTTTGTCAGCCAGAAAGATTTACTGAATTCTGTCTCATTTATCAATGTGATTTTAGAATGATCTTGAGTTTCCCGTCTGCTCCATTTCCACTCTGACCTCACAGTCTTTGGCCTCTTATACTTTTCCAACACTTCAACACAAATTGGAGGAGCAGCATGTAAAGAGAATGTCATCAGGTTGCAATTTTAACTGCTTTATTATCTCCACAGATGTTGACTGACCTGCTGAGAATGACCACCCTTCTCTGTTGTGTCAGATTTCTAGCAAGTGCATTGTTCTGCATCTCACAGTTTCAGCACTCATTGTTTCTCCCTCTCCTTTATCAGCATTGGTTCCTTTCTGTTTGTCCTGTTCCGGTTAGAATAATCTCATATGACAAGCCTTTGTCACACAGCACCACGATCAATTGTGATTCAGTTTCCCTTGTCCTCCAGTACCTTTGGTCAAGTGTCATTACTCATTGAATAGCATGGAAAGAGATTTCATGTTGTTAAAGAAGGAACTGCAGATGCTGGAGAATTGAGGGTACACAAAAGGCTGGAGAAACTCAGCGGGTGCAGCAGCATCTAAGGAGCGAAGGAGATAGGTGATTTTCGGGTCGAGACCCTTCTTCAGACTGTCTATCCAAAACATCGCCTATCTCCTTCGCTCCTTAGATGCTGCTGCACCCGCTGAGTTTCTCCAGCCTTTTGTGTGCCCTCAAAAGAGATTTCATGACCATTTAATATCGTTGTGGTTCTTGGCTGATTACAACGCATAAATTAGCTTGTTAACGAAGAAACTGCAGATGCTGGAGAATCGAGGGTTACACAAAATGCTGGAGAAACTCAGCGGGTGCAGCAGCATCTAAGGAGCGAAGGAGATAGGCGACGTTTCGGGTCGAGACCCTTCTTCAGACTTCAGCATAAATTAGCTTTATTTTTTCTCTGAGAACTTCTTTAAATGTATTGGATTGATTATGACTTTGGGAGGGTACAAAAATCACTATGATAATATTCAGTAAACATTGCCCAATGCTTCACAGAGGCTAAGTGAATGCTTTTCTTAGTAATGACTCAAAACCTGGTAAGAAATTTGAGTTTTGTATTAAAAATGGGGACAGTGAGGAAGCAAGGCAGACAGACTGAAGGAGAGAGTACCATAACCTGAATGATCTGCCACTGAAGAAAGAAAGGAAGGGCAATGCAACATAGGGCAAACTAGAGAGGTAGGAGGATGGGATATAGAGTAGGAGGAATGGGGATGGACAGAGTATTAGTCAACCAGAAAATATAATTTTGAATTCAAGGGATGGGGGAATGAAAAGGTATCTTCTAGGACAGAAACATTAGGCGAATAAGACACAAAGCAGGATAGGCAGTGGAATTATGCATGAAAATACAATTATCTGCCATTTTTACTGATATTTTGTGAAGTGCAATTTTCTGTGCAATCTAGAAAGCTGTGGCCTTGGTCATATTCAGTAATGAAACATCGCTGTAACATAAACTAGTATTTTAATTTATTTTTATTTTCATATTACAATAGATTCAAATGATGTGTGGTACCATTTTTCTGTGAAGTAGAATGATTGGATTTCGACTGCGGCTCAAAATAAATTAAGTTGGGTATTGCTGAATAGACATCTCCAATCTCTTTTGATGTAGATGAGAGTTCTGGCAGTGCTTATGATGTCTGCTGAAATCAACAGGCAATGAAACTCAGATGGTTGCTGCATTCAGATGATGTAATTTGCACATTGCTGCTCTGCCTGTGAGATTCATTGTAGGAATTTAAAGCCACATCCTCTTTTGCACTATTTAGCATTTTTCATTTATATAAATATTTGAGTTAGACTTACTCATCATCACAATGCAAATAATGAAGAGTTTGTTTTGTTGGAATGAAGTAAGACAATGAGACATCAATGTTATTTTGTGCAATATAATAGAGATCTAATTTCTGTGTGAGTATTTTTTTTAAAAAGCAGAGGTATGAAGAATTGTTGCCTTTAAGAAAAAAAGTTAAAGCTTTCCATACTGTTTTCCAAAAAGCTTTGACTGGAATCTCTCCCTATTTTCAGCCAAGACTGAAATACACCGAAGATAGACACAAAAAGCTGAAGTAACTCAGCCTGATAGGCAGCATCTCTGGAGAGAAGAAATAGGTGACGTTTCGGGTCGAGACCCTTCTTCAGACATCCTGTTGCCTTTTCTTTGATCAGAATTTCTCTCTATACCACATTATTATATGCTCACACTGCATGACCGTGGAACTTTGCTTTGAAGTAACTGAAATGGAAAATATATCCTGGTGCAGTGCTGGAAATATTTTTGATTCTGCTCTGCCAGTAATCCTGGACGTTCACATTGATGGTTTGGAAAGCAGAAGGGATCAACAATTCTTTTCCTCAGGCAATGTTATTTCAATAAAATTTAAAAAAGGCTTTGCAAGTGCAAAATACTGGTATAGCATCATGAATTTTGCTAAGAAAAATAGCTCTATTCTCAGATTCCAGGTATTTCCCTGAACTATTTTGAAATAAGGCAATTTGCATATCTAAGAAGCAGATGTATTCAGGAAACCCTGTGAAACAAAATGCAATTCTTTCTAAAATGACTATTTATTTCTCAGACTAAAACAAAATAACATGGAAGCACCTTTCATGGTAGCATGGGATACTGAGTTGGATGATCAGCCATGATCATATTGAATGGCGGTGCAGGCTCGAAGGGCTGAATTACTCCTGTACCTAATTTCTATGTTTCTATGTTTCTAGCATTGCTCTCATCGGGTTTTAATTATGTCCAAAGGGTGAAAGCAGTCCGTAACATATGCGAACTAGGCACATTAGTTAAAAAAAAACATGAATATCGTTGTTGCTCATTTCTAACATGACGTAAATTAATCAGAATTTATACTCTGTGTTATATAAACTCTTGTATTATTTAATTTTCTGGCAAGCCCCCCCCCCCCCCCCCCCTTTGGTGAGAGCATCTAAGTCAGGGCTGTGTAGAATCATAAAACTGTAGAATGATACAGCATGGAAGTGCACGAAGGTTCGGGAGTATTCAAAGGAATGGGTGACGTTTCGAGTCGAGACTAAAGAATGATCTGAAGAAGGATCTCGACCCGAAACATCACCTAGCTTCTCCAGAGATGCTGCCTGTCATGCTGAGTTACTCCAGCTTTTTGTGTCTATCCTCGGTTTAAACCAGCATAAGCAGATCCTTCCTACCACTATGAAGAATATGATCTTGTTGAAAATCAGTACTCATTTCTCCCATCACTTTGAAATATTTCTACAAAGATAATCAATTCATATTAGAGTTGAAATTACTTTAATGCAGCTATTATAGCCTCATATTTTCTTCTAATTTGTTGATTTCTAATCTAAATACTTCAGTTGAGGTGGAGGTGGATACTGATTTCCTTTTCCACGTGGTAATTTACAAATTAATTTTATTCTTATAATTACTTTGCTATTTCTGTGAGAAATAACAGTGTCCTCATGAAGCACTTTTACCACATGGAATGGTAGACACAAGGAACAGAGGGGCGGCGTGGTGGCGCCTTACAGCGCCAGAGACCCGGGTGCTGTCTGTACAGAATCTGAACGTTCTCTCTGTGATCGCAAAGGTTTTTTCCAGGTGCTCTGGTTTCCTCCCACATTCCAAAGACATACAGGTTGGTAGGTTAATTGGCTTCGGTAAAATTGTAAATTGTCCTTAGTGTGTAGGATAGTGCTAGTGCAGGTAGCATGCAGGTAGACTGGGAAAATCAGGTTGGTACTGGACCCCAAGAAAGGGACTGTAGAGTGCCTTTGTGATGGATTCTTTGAACAGCTTGTATTAGAGCCTACCAGATAAGGCAATTCTGGATTTAGTGTTATGTAATGAACCGGATTTGATAAAGAACCACGAGGTTAATGAGCCATTAGGAGGCAGTGATCATAACATGGTCAGGTTTAATCTACAATTGGAGACAGAGAAGGGTAGATCGGAGGTGTCAGTGTTACAGTTGAATAAAGGGTATTATGGGGCCATGAGGGAGGAGCTGGCCAAAGTTGACTGGAAAGATACACTAGCAGGGATGACAGTGGAACAAAAATGGCAGATATTTCTAGGAATAATACAGAAGATAAACCATATAACCATACAAGGAACAGAGGGATCTAGGAATAACTGTGCATAGTTCCCTGAAGGTGGAATCGCATGTAGATAGGGTGGTAAAGAAAGCCTTTGGTGTGCTGGCCTTTATAAATCAGAGCATTGAATATAGGAGTAGGGAAGTAATGTTAAAATTGTACAAGGCATTGGTAAGACCAATTCTGGAGTATGGTGTACAATTTTGGTCGCCTAGTTATAGGAAGGATGTCAACAAAATAGAGAGAGTACAGAGGAGATTTACTAGAATGTTGCCAGGGTTCCAGCAACTATGTTACAGAGAAAGGTTGAACAAGTTAGGTCTTTATTCTTTGGAGCGCAGAAGGTTAAGGGGGCTTGATTGAGGTCTTTAAAATGATGAAAGGGATAGACAGAGTTGACGTGGATACGTTTTTCCCATTGAGGGTAGGGAAGATTCAAACAAGAGGGCATGACATGAGAATTAAGGGACAGAAGTTTCGGGGTAACGTGAGGGGGAACTTCTTTACTCAGAGGGTGGTGGCTGTGTGGAATGAGCTTCCAGCAGAAGTGGTGGAGGCAGGATCGATTTTAACATTTAAAAGTAAAGTGGATAGGTATATGGACGTGAAGGGAATGGAGGGGTATGGTCTGAGTGCAGGTAGATGGGACTAGGGGAAAACAAATGGTCGGCACGGACTGGAAGGGCCGAGAGGGCCTGTTTCCGTGCTGTAATTGTTATATGGTTATTATATGGTTATAAAGAAGTTCATTTTTAGCTTCCTGTTGAAATGTTGTGTGGCTATTTGACTGACTGGAATGGTTGGAACAGGAGCTCCTAAAATCAAGTCTCGGAGTAAATTTCCAGTTGGAATTTGGGTGTGAGGGCCAGTGAAAACAGAAGAGAAGACCACGTTTGATTCGTGTCCAGGAATCCCTAGGCATATCCAACCGCACATTGATTAATACAGAAGGTGCAGGATCAGTTCATTCCTAGGAGGAAGAAAGATTCCAAGGGGAGACAGGGACGACCATGGCTGACAAGGGACGTCAGGGACAGTTTAAAAATTAAAGCAAAGAAGTACAACGTAGTAAAGATGAGCGGGAAACAAGAGGATTGGGTAATGTTTAAAGAACAACAGAAGATAACCATAAGACAATACGGGAAGAAAAGATGAGGTTCGAAGGTAAGTTAGCCAAGAATATAAAGCAGGATAGTAAAAGCTTCTTTAGGTATGTGAAGAGGAAAAAATTAGTTAAGACCAAAGTTGGACCCTTGAAGACCAAAAAAGGTGAATTTATTATGGGGAACAAGGAAATGGCAGATGAGTTGAACAGGTACTTTGGATCTGTCTTGGATAAGGAGGATACAAACAATCTTCCTGATATAGTAGTGGCCAGAGGATCTTGGGTGATGGATGAACTGAAGGAAATCCACATTAGGCAGGAAATGATGTTGGGTAGACTGATGGGATTGAGGGCTGATAAATCCCCAGGGCCTGATGGTCTGCATCCCAGGGTACTGAAGTAAGTGGCTCTGGAAATTGTGGATGCATTAGTGATAATTTTCCAATGTTCTATAGACTCAGGATCAGTTCCTGTGGATTGGATGGTAGCTAATATTATCCCACTTTTTAAGAAAGGCGGGAAAGAGAAAATAGGGAATTATAGACCAGTTAGCCTGACATCGGTGGTGGGGAAGATGCTGGTGTAAATTATAAAATATGAGATAGCCGAACATTTGGATAGCAGTAACAGGATCAGTCCGAGTCAGCATGGATTTACGAAGGGGAAATCATGCTTGACTAATCTTCTGGAATTTTTTGAAGATGTAACTATGAAAATGGACAAGGGAGAGCCAGTGGATGTAGTGTACCTGGACTTTCAGAAAGCATTTGATAAGGTCCCACATAGGAGATTAGTGGGCAAAATGAGGGCACATGGTATTGAGGGTAGAGTGCTGACATGGATAGAGAAGTGGTTGCAGACAGGAAACAAAGAGTAGGGATTAATGGGTCCCTTTCAGAATGGCAGGCAATGACTAGTGGGGTACCACAAGGCTCGGTGCTGGGACTGCAGCTATTTACAATATACATCAATGATTTGGATGAAGGGATTCAAAGTAACATTAGCAAATTTGCAGATGACACAAAGCTGGGTGGCAGTGTGAACTGTGAGAAGGATGCTGTGAGAATGCAGGGTGACTTGGACAGGTTGGGGGAATGGGCACATGCATGGCAGATGAAGTTTAATGTGGATAAATATGAGGTTATCCACATTGGTAGGAAAAACAGGAAGGCAGATTACTATCTAAATGGCATCAAGTTGGGAAAAGGGGAAGTACAACGGGATCTGGGGATCCTTGTTCATCAGTCTATGAAAGTAAGCATGCAGGTACAGCAGGCAGTGAAGAAAGCGAATGGCATGTTGGCTTTTATAACAAGAAGAATCGAATATAGGAGCAAAGAGATCCTTCTGCAGTTGTACAGAGCCCTAGTGAGACTACACCTGGAGTATTGCGTGCAGTTTTGGTCCCTTAATTTGAGGAAGGACATTCTTGCTATTGAGGGAGTGCAGCGTAGGTTTACAAGGTTAATTCCCAGGATAGCCGGACTGTCATATGCTGAGAGAATGGAGCAGCTGGGCTTGTACACTCTTGGATTTAGAAGGATGAGAGGGAATCTCATTGAAACATATAAGATTGTTAAGGGTTTGGACACGATAGAGGCAGGAAACATGTTCCTGATGTTGGGGGAGTCCAGAACCAGGGGCCACATTTTAAGAACAAGGTGTAATCCATTTAGAACGGAGACAAGGAAACACTTTTTCTCACAGAGAGTGGTGAGTCTGTGGAATTCTCTGCCTCAGAGGGCGGTGGAGGCAGGTTCTCTGGATGCTTTCAAAAGAGAGCTAGATAGGGCTCTTAAAGATAAGGGGATATGGGGAGAAGGCAGGAACGGTGTACTGATTGGGGATGATCAGCCATGATCACATTGAATGGCGGTGCTGGCTCGAAGGGCCGAATGGCCTACTCCTGCACCTATTGTCTATTGTCTATAGTGTATACAGGGTGATCAAGGACTCGGTAGGCCAAAGGGCCTGTTTCCATGCTGTATCTCTAAACTAAACTATACTAAAGATGCAGTCTGAAGAAGGATCGCCATCTTTCCTTGTCTTCCAGGGATGCTGCCTGGGACAGGTGTGCAACAGTAATCACAACTCAGGAAGCACGTTGAGGATTTCTATTTTGCTTTCACCATTTTGTGCCCTGACTGGACTTGGCTTCTGTCATTAAAAAATGACTTATTTTTCACAATCTTACAGCTCCGTTGTCAGCCAAATCACTCTTAAATGTCAATAGTATGTTAGGTTTTTTTTGGGTGGTTTTAGAAGGTCATTTCTTAATTCAGATTTTAAGCCAAATCCAGTCCATGGATGTTTATTTGAAAATTGATGAAAACAAGTGGCTTCACCTCGGCATTGCGGCACATTGGCATTCAAACGATGTAACTAGATTACTTTGCATACATTGTACGTTACATACGTACAATAGATGCGTGCTTTGAGAAATAATGCTTTATTGGGTAGGAACGGGCCAAAGGTGTGACCCAAGTGGAATGGAATGGAATACTTTATTGTCACATGTGACCAGGCACAGTGAAATTCTTTGTTTATTAACCCAATGTATACAAATAGTGGCCACCTACGGCGTTGACCAAGTTACAAAGCACGCCGGCTCCTCCTTTTGTTCTCCCCTCCTCCCCACATCACCCCCACAGCGGTACCATTGTTCTTTGTTCTCCCCTCACGGCGCCCCCCCCCCCACATGCTCTCATTGACCATCGACCATGGGCCGATCCGCGAGGCATCACCACCGTCGAGGCTCCATCGCCGCTGAGGCCTCACCGCTGTTGCCACCTCACAGCCGCGATGCCCCACTTCATGCGTCCGTCGGTAGCGTTATCGTCGGCCGCTGTACCGACCTCCTCACAGCGCTGTCGAGTCCACTCCTGAGGCATCCGTGGTCCCGACCCAGGCCCCAGCTGCGAGCTCTGTCGGCCGCTCCTCCGACCCGGGCTCTGACCCGCGAGGCTCCTCCAACTGACCTAAGGAGTGGCAGGTATTAGGGGAAGCCTAAATTCAGATTAAAACTGAACTTGTGAGGCCAGTACTTGTGCACGGGAAAGATGGAAATGCTCTTCATCGCTCAAATCTTCTTGAAGTAGAGGATCATGTTAAAACATGCACAGGCACGGAATAGTGCTGTTCAGAGAGCCACTCAGCGAAGAAGACTATTCTGTTGATGAACATTGTCTCTGAGACCTATTTGGTAACCCAGAACAAAAATGCAGAGAGGGTGTCTCTGTAACCTTATCGTTAATTGTGATAGAGCAGAAGAAAGTTTATTGGTGACACCATTAGAATTTAGATATAAAGCAAACAATAAATAACTGTGCTGTAGAAATGAATAATAGTACAGCAGCATATTGTTCTATAATGGGGGAGAGATATGTACAGCAGGAAATCCTGCCATTTACCTTTAGTATAAAGTACATTTAGTCTCACGGTGTACTGTGGTGAAGTACTGAATGTACTGGGTCAAATATGATGGATTATGCATTATGATGGCCCATTATTACAATTGCCAATGCTCACATCTGACTACACACAATGTCATTACTAGGCAAAGATTGCCAATGAGGATCATAGATTCAATGCACAGATACTTTTACTGCTCCATCCAAGCAATGACATGACGATTCTGACATTGGAAGTGAAAGGACGACTAGTGGATAATTAATTTCTGGTCACGGTTGCAGAAGTCACTGAGACGATACAGAGAGATACGCTTCTGATGGTAAACCTAGGAGAAAATTTGCAAAGGTCCAGACCTTTCTAAATGTGAAACTGTAAACATTTTACAGAAAATTTAAATTGTTCACTGATCAACGATGTATGAAGTGCTTAGATTCAGATGTATATTAAGAACAGCTAATAGGCCCTTTGAATCTGCTCTGCCATTCAGGAAGGTCATGGCTGATTTATTGTTCAGTGGTTTCTTTATTGTCACGTGAACAAAGATACTGCGAAATACTTATTCTGCATCCTCCCAGTCAAATCATACCATACATTAGTACAATAAAAGCATTCGGACCTCAGTCCCATCTATGCTCCTCAAAAACATTTAGTCAGATACTTATCAGGTCCATTTGCCTTAACAATGGCGCAGCTGGTAGAGACCTGGGATCGATCCCGTACTAATCACCTCTTATTCACCTTCCAGATTCTGCCACTCATCTGCACATTAAGCATTATTTATAGTGACCAATAAACTTTGTAGTTGGATTTGGGGAAATAGGTGGAAACCTGTGAACCCAGTGGACTCCCACAGTCAAAAGGAGAATATGTAAACTCTCCGCAGGCAACACAGGAGGCCAGAATTGAACCTGAATCACTGGAGCTGTGAAACAGCAGTTTTATAAGCCGTTCTACTGCGCCACAGTTTCTATCTTTGGCAGCTTCATCCAAAGCCATTTATAAAGTCACATGGTGTAGAAACAGGCCTTTAGGCCCAACTTGCCCATGCCGAACAAGATTCCCCATCTACACTAGTCTCCACCTGCCCCCATTTGATCCATATCCCTCTAAACCATTCCTATCCATGTGCCCATCTAAATATATTTTAAATGTTATTATAGTACCTGCCTCAACTACCTCCTCTGGCAGATTTTTTCATGGATTCAACACCCTCTGTGTGAAAAAATTGCCCCTCAGGTTCCTATTGAGCCTTCCCCCTCTCACCTTAAACTTATGTCCTCTGGTTCTTGATTCATCTATTCTGGGTAAAATACTCTATCCCCATCATGATTTTATACACCTCTGCAAGATCACCGCTCAGCCTCCAAGGAATAAAGTTCTAGCCTGTCCAACCTCACCCTGTATCTCAGTCCCACAGGTCTGCGCAACATTAATTATATAAATTGTAAAAAAATAAGGCCAGAGCGCTGATCCCTGTGGCACATCACATAATACATACACTGACTTACCTTTATTTACAGCACATGTTACCTTTTCAAAGAACCAATAGTTCACACATCACTGATGTGGTGGAATGATTTCAAGCATTCATTAGTTCCCTCTCCATCCTGTATTCCAAAAGATTGTTCAAGCGTTATTCCTTTTTACAAAAAATGTTGATTTTGTCTAATTAAGTCGATACTTCCCAAGTACCCTGCCATAACATCTATAATAATAGGTTTTAGCATTTGTGATAGATGTTAAACTAATTGTATTATATTCCTCGCTTTCTGTCTTCTTTCTTCTTAAATAAATGAACTATATTTGCTATTTTCTTGTCTGATAGAAGCTTCCTTGAATCTAGGTAATTTTGGAAATAAAAACCAGGCTTCAGCCACCTCATTAGTCACTTCTTTGTGGAACCATGGGATATAATCCATTCAGATCTGGGGACATGTCGGCATGCAGCCCAACAATTTGCTCAGAACCAATTGGCTGGTGGTAGTTATTTTCTATGTGAGCTTCTTCCTTCCGAGTTCCTGGTTTACAGCATTTTCTGGGGGGTTGCCTGTATTCTCTGAAGTGAAGACCTGTGCAAGTCACCTGTTTAATTCATCTGCTATTGCCGTGCAACCAGATTACTTTGAGAACCTATTCACATTGTTAATATGCAAGTTACTGCCTGTGGCTTCATTCGTTGGTTAAAGATGCATAAGATTAAGTGTCAACATCAATAGTCTGTCAATAGTATCGGGTGAAAAGATCAAAGACACCCCTTCCAGACATGGAGGTAGCAAACAGGGAATTCACCACTTCAGGGATCCATAGCAATTTTTGCCAACTTTTAAATGCTTAATGGCATTCATTCTAAATAGACCAGGAGTCAGGCATATATGGTGTCCTGAATGTCATACTTTGAGCTTGAATAATTTTCACAATCTATTATATATGGTCTCAGGTAATGGGTGTCAATTTACATTATATTTGTTTGAACACTGATGTGGAGTAATAACTTCAAGCATTCAATAGTTCCCTCCCCACCTGGATTTGCTTCATGAAAGGTCTGTGCCTGTACTGAAGGCACTCTTGTAAAAACATGTTTTTCATGGTTAATTAGGTGTAACTACAAATCATCATTTAGGTGACCTCTTGTTCAAATCAAATTGGGGCACTTTCTATTATAGGATTCATCCCAGCAGAGAAGTGGCTGGATGCTTTGATCCAGTTTGACCTTGGAAGAGAGTGTAGAACAGCAGCAGCTGAAACAAAAGCAAAATCACAATTCATATTTCATCAATTCATTGGGAAGAGATGTGGAGAAGCCATGCGTAAGAAAATGAGAGGACAGCAAAGAAGTGCAGCACCCATGAAAATGATATCCGTGTCTATTAATACATCATTGCAGTACAAAATGATATCTTGTGGAAATTGAAGTAAAGGTCAGAAGTTTTAAACATTGATCATCCAACTATAGAACGATGGATAACAGAATATAACATGAAAATATGCAATGACAAATTAATTACAGAAATGGATATGAAGGCAACTACAGAATATAAGATGTAAATCAACAATTAATTGAATCAGAATGTCATATATTCTGGACATTAATAACATATAACGTCAGAGATACCCTTGGTCCAGGTATCTTAGAAAAACTCAACCAAAGGGAACAAAAAAATACCTTTAAGGGTGTAAAACACTTATTAAAGAGGGAAAGTGATGTTGTTTATTTGTGCGTAAATGAGATAAGTGAAAATGATGTTGTCAAATGAGATAAGAGGCTGCGTAACCTCTCATAAGGTCATGTCATGTGATAGGAGCAGAATTAGGCCATTCGGCCCATCTAGTCTACTCCGCCATTCAATCATGGCTGATCTATCTCTCCCTCCTAACCCCATTCTCCTGCCTTCTCCCCATTACCTCTGACACCCATACTAATCAAGAATCTATCTATCTCTGCTTTAAAAATATCCATTGACTTGGCTTCCACAGTCTTCTGTGGCAAAGAATTCCACAGAGTCAGACCCGCTGACTGAAGACATTTTCCTAAAGGAACATCCTTTAATTCTGAGGCTATGACCTTTAGTCCTAGACTCTCCCACTAGTAGAAACATCCTCCCCACATACACTCTATTCAAGCCTCTCATTATTCCGTACGTTTATTCCCCCCCCCCCCCCCCCCCCACCCCCGGTATTGAGGGGGCTGGGGCGAGAGATGCAGCTTCTCAGTGTTGAGAAGTGGAGCTCAGGACTGCAACTTGTGTAGCATGGAGAGCAGGGGCCATTGCCTGGGCCTGACAGAAGCTGCTCCATTGCAACACACGCCACTGGATCCTACAGCTCTCTCATCGGCATCGTGTGGATGCAATAGAAGCTGCCATTTCTCCTTCTGTTTCTGTCTGCACAATCATCCCCAGCCCAGAGATTTCTCCATGGTAACAACCTTAAAAGGCAGCATCTCAACACAGACCACTGTGAGACCATTGTTGGATTAATGTCACTTTCCCGGCACAGCAATCAAAGGTCATAAGTGATGAGAAGAATTAGGCCATTCGGCCCATCAAGTCTACTCCACCATTCAATCATGACAGATCAGTCTCTCCCTCCTAACCCTATTCTCCTGCCATCTCCCCATAACCCTTGATACCTGTACTTTCCCTGTAGCTCAAGCCCTCGAGTCCTGGCAACATCTTATTTTATTTTCTCTGCACTCTTTCCAGATTATGGCAACAGCTTTCCTATAGTTGGGTGACCAAACCTGACTGCAGTGCTCCAAATGTGGTCTGACCAGCATCTTGTCCCAACTTCTATACTCAATACCCTGACCGATGAAGGCCAATGTGATGAAAGTCTTCTTGACCACCCTATCTACCTGTGATGCCACTTTCCAGGAGCTATGTACCTGCACCCTGAAATCTCTCAACTCTACACCATTCCCCAGAGCGCTGCCATTCATTGTGATGGTCCTGCCCTGGTTTGATTTCCCAAAATGCAACACTTCGCTCTTATCTGCATTAATATCCATTGACCAGTCCTCAGCCCAATTGCCCAACTGATCAAGATCCTGCAGTAATTTTTGATAACCATCTTCCTAATCTGCAATACCACCCACTTTAGTGTCATCTGCAAACCTACTCATTATGCCTTGTACATTCTCATGCAAAGATGGTGAGCAAGTCTTCTGGCAGGATGGCTTCATCAGTTAGGGAAATGAGTAGAGAAAATGGTATCTAATGTTGCAGTTGTACAAGACTTTGGTGATGTCATTATTCTGTAGTGTTAGCATCCTCCAACTCTTTTCATCGATGACTGCATCGCAACTATCTCCTGCAGAACTCATTGATTTCATTAACTTTACAAATAACTTCTCTCAAATGACCTCAAATTCACAGATTCTCTCTGACACCTCTCCTCCCTTTCCTGATCACAGGAGACGGACTATCGAATGACGCCCACTACAAATCTACATATCTTCCCACCCTGCCTCTAGCAAAGACGCTATCCCCTACTCCCAATTTCTCTGTCTCCGCCGCACTGCTCCAAAGATGAGACTTTCCATTCTGGGGCATCATTCTTTAATAAATGTGATTCCCCCCTGCTGTAATAAATGGATCATTCACCTACATCTCCTCTGTGTCGCATAGTTCTGCTCTCACTCCCCCTTGCCCGAGACAGAACAAAAATACTGTTCCCCCAAAAATACCTTCCGTTCACCTGCCTCCACATCCAACACATCATCCACTGACATTTCCATCAGCTTTAACGTGATCCCAACACCAGTTACATCTTCCTATCCCCACCCTTTTCCATCTCCTGCAGATACCGCTCCCTCTGCAACTCCTTCACACATCCTTTTCCACCTTCATCACACATACTTCATCATTTTGAAAAGACTAGTTCTGTCTTTTCATCTCTGGCCTTTTTCCAACCATCTGCCTATCGAAAAACCCTACACACCTATATCAATCTATTAACTGCCAGGCTACTTCCTGCCCTCCCCCCCCCCCCCCCCCACCTCTTCTAGACCGCCCCCCCCCCCATACACACAGCAAGAAAAAGAGTTACTCCAGCACTTTGTTTCTCTTATTTAGACATTGGCGAGGCTGCCCTTGGAGTATTGTACGCAGTTTTGGTCACTCTGCTTTTGGATGGATGCCATTATGTTGGAAAATGCGCAGAAAAGATGATCGAGAATGTTTCCAGAACTCGGAGGAATGAGTTATTGGGAGAGGTTGGGCGTATTAGAACTTTACTTCTTGCAATGTAGTCAAGTGTCAAGAGAGTTTTATTGTCATAAATGTACAAAAATGGAACAATGACAGGAAAGTGAGGGGTGATTTTTTTTTGTTACACATTGTAACAATTATTGTGCAGCTTAATTTTTAACTTTATAACCTAAATTAAAAAAAAGGAAAAAAGGAAACAAAGGGAAAGCAACAAATGAAGAAAGGAATAAATGAAGGGATAAAATAGAAAAGAACGAGAAAAAGACCCCTAAACTACCAAAGCAGTGGAGCAGAGAGAAAGAAGAATAAGAGAAGATGGAGATATACCTTGCCCCTCACGCAAGATGGAGACGACGATCTCCATCACCTTACTACAGTAGAGGATATAGATCGCGCTCCAGGTCTCGTTCCTATTCACCACGTCGTTACTGACCCAGACTCTACTGCATGCTGGACAACACTCTCAAAATTTTTAATCAATGTGTTACAGCAAATTATTATTTTTTTCCCCTCCTCCTTTTTATTCCCCCCCCCCCCCCTCACCAAACGTAGCATCGGATTTAAATAAAAATTTGCGTTTCACCATATTATTGTTGTAAAAATTCAGTAAAGGTGTCTATGTCTTAAGAAATTGATCTGGTTTTCCCGGCAAGACAAGCCTAATGTTTTCCAAATGTAGTGTCTCGGACATATATGTAATCCATATCTTCACAGTGGGGACTGTTGTCAGTTTCCAAAATTTAAGTATTAATGTTTTCACCATTATTAGGCCATAATTGAGGGATTTTTGAAATATTGTTAGCTTAGAACAGGCCTCTGACATACCTAATATGATCAGTTTTATATCTGGGTCCAATTTAGTTTTAAGTATTTTGGTAAAGGTATCAAATATTCCCCTCCAGAAGCTTTGTAACTTTGTGCAGGAAGCAAAAGAATGGGATGTAGTCGCTTCTTGGAGGTGACATTTATCACAAACAGGAGAGACATTTGGGAAGATCTTGTTCAATTTAGACTTTGAATAATAACGTTTGTGCAGTATTTTAAATTGTATCAGGGAGTGCCTAACATTAAGAGAACAGTAATCTATGTATATTTGTGATTTGTACAGAGGTATATAAAATTATGAAGGGCACAGATAGCGTGGATGTACACTGTCTTTTTCCCAGGTTTGGGAATAGGGAACTAGAGGACATTAATTAATGGTGAGATGGGAAAGATTTACGAGGAACTTGAGGGGCAACGTTTTCATACAGAATCAAGAGTCACGAGTCCAGAATGTTTTAATATATATATATATATATATATATATATATATGACCAACAATAATAGTTTAAAGATAAAAAACAATGCCCCCAAGATGGTTCAAAGACAAAAATACTGTAGTTTGGAGCTTATTTGGTAATTGTAGTCTTTAATAGCCTGATGTACTGTATGTATATGGAATGTGCTTCCAGCGGAAGCAGTTTAGGCAGAAACTATCACAACTCTTAAAATACATTTGAATGGGTACATGGATAGGGAATGTTTAAAGGGATATGAATCAAATGTGGGCAAATAGGACCAGCTCAGGTGGGTGGCATGGACTAGGATGAAGGTCCTGTTTCTATGCTGTATGACTGTATGAATCTTTGACTAGAAATACACTGCATGTATCATAGCAATGGCACAATTAATGTTTGCCTTGACAGAATTACATTTTTAACTACATTGGAAATTCCCATTTAGATTTGGAACCAGATAATAATAATTAATTAATGTTCAATAAAGGAACTTTTCCATTAAGGTTGCAGACCATGTCACATAATCCACCCATCTCAAGTTGCACAACCCTCTGACATTTCTGACTTACAGAGACATTGATAAGATCAGCAAATCTATTTCTGTATTTCCCTCAATCATTGCATATAGAATAACATTTGCTTTTGATTTTGTTGCTGTACTAACAGGACTGAACAATGACAAATACATTATAAACTACACAGGTTGAGTTTAAGCTACTTCTGAATCTTTGTGGTTTTGGTGAAAGCCTTAAGTCAATATTTATAGAAAGGCGTGGAAAAGAGTAGAGGACAAAATAGGTTGACAAGGCTTGTAACACAGCCATCCCATCAAACCGAAAAGCAGGAGCTCACTACATTTTTGCAAGCCAAAAATGACAGTACAGTTGGTGACTCGTGGGAAGCAGCCACTGGAGGTTAAGAGGGGGCAAAGTCAGGGACCTTGCCTAGTTAGATCAGGAGGTAATTGCAACAATCATAAGATCATAAGGAATAGGAGTAGAAATAGGCCATTCAGCCCAGCAAGTCTACTCTGCATTCAATCATGGCTGATCTATCTCTCCCACCGAATCCCATTTTCCTGCCTTCTCCGCATAATCTCTGGCACCTGTGCTAATCAACAATCTATCTATCTCTGCCTTAAAAATATCCACTAACTTGGCCTCCATAGCCTTCTGTGGCAAGATAATCCAGTGATTCACCACCCTCTGTCTAAAGAAATTCTTTTCATCTCCTTCCTAAAGGAACCTCCTTTAATTCTGAGGCTATGACCTCTAGTTCTAGACTCTCCCACTAATGGAAACATCCTCCACATCCACTCTATCCAAACCTTTCACTATTCTGTATGTTTCAATGAGGTCCCTCCTCATTCTTCTTAACAGTGGTCTAGAGATCTGTGTTGGATGGAAGAGGATGAAGATGTGACTGAAGGGCTTGGGGGTGCACTCCCGCTCCTCTTGTTTCAGGAGTACTGGAAACACCAGTTCTTTTGTGGAGCAAATGACTCACACCTTCCTTGCAGTGCCGAGGCTCCTGGTGCCTGGGAAACCGTAAATCAAGCTCTCAAATGTGTTGCCAGACCTTTATTGAGATGCACTAATGAAATGTCCATTTCTCTATTATGGGACATTTAGACAACTGTTTATCCATTGTAAAAGAGTATGGCCTGTGTACGTACAGGTATATTGTGCGAGGATCACCATTCCTACAATTGATTTTGCAACCTGCTTCCCCCAAACCTGTTTACTTGTTGCAGATAGGTTAATATTGGAATCATAAAATTCACTGGATTGGATCGCTTCCATAATTTATTTCCTTTTCATAATGTTCTAGATTATCTAATACATGTTATGCTCATTAAACTGCATGTATTATTGATCTTGAACCTTCTATGGCAATACTTGCAAACTAATTAGATGAAACACGAAAGTATGTTAAGGAAAGCTTCATTTCCCTTCTTTCTCTGAAATGAAACTAATTGGATATCTCTTTTAAAGAGCTACCCCACACAAGCCTTCTCCATTAAATATCTATAAACTATTTATCTGGAAAGGTTATTATAACATAAAATACAATGATGTTTGGTCACATGCAAATTGGAGGAACAGCACTTCATATTTTGTCTGGGTAGCTTACAACCCAATGGTATGAATGTTGAATATTCCAACTTTAAGTAGTTTCTCCTACATATCCCTCCGCTTCCCCCTCCACCCTTGCCCCCCCTCACCCAGTAATTTAACTAGTTCAGGGGTGGGGAACCTTTTCATGTTGGAAGGCCACATTAAGTTAGCGGTAAAAAATTTCAATTAGATATACTTCAAAATATGCATTATTTTGTAAAAATCTACCTACTATGTACGAACTTCAAAAACATTTAAAAAAAAAGTTAATTCTAAAGTTAACTAATGTTTAATGACTTTGTTGTGACTGCTTTTTGTAGGGAAAGCATTTGAATATTTGGTTGTAACATGGAGGTAAGCAGTTTCAGCTGATCTTTTAGATGGGTATCCTTCATTTGTGACCTTAAGGGCATCTTGATTTGGGTTAGGTAGGATAACTAATTCATAATTATGTAGGAGAGTCTACAGATGCACCATCGTGAGTCTGCTGACGGGCTGCATCACAGTCTGGTACGTGAACTGTTCTGCCCACAGCCGCAAATCACTATAGAGAGTGGTGAATGTGGCACAGCACATCACTGGCAACTGTCTCCCGGCCATTCAGGACATTTTTCACAGGCAGTGCAGACTGTTCTCCTTCTTACCGTCAGGCAGACGATACAGGAGCATGGCTGCACATACCACCAGACTTGAGAAGAGTTTTTACCATCAGGCCATCAGGCTTCTGAACTCATAAACACATCATATATGTTGATTATTTTACTTATTATTGTCTTTTACCTACCAATGTCACTTTTATCTTATCTTATTTAATCTTATTTTTATCCTTGTAATATCATTGCTGAGGTGACCTGTTGTCTTGTCAAACAAATGTCCCGTTGACCCTGTGTTAACCTACATATGACAAATAAAACTGAACTGAACTGAATGTAGACTTGCAGCAATAAGTGGTTGAAAAGCAAGAAAGCATTTTTCGTGCATGTTGCTGAAGGCGTGGATATTTTCAACTGCATTTTTCCATATTTCAATCAGGACTTTTAAACGTCATCTTCTGAGGGCTCAATAAATTCCATCTGTAGTTCTTTAGGAGCCTTGGAGACATCAATTTGGCGAGGTTGAAATGCTAATTTGAATGCTAAAAAATGGTAATTTTGTTGAATCTTCTTTTACTCTTTGGTATTTTAAATACTTTCATTTTAAGATTACAATTAAAATAATAAGACAAACAAATACATATTAATAAAAAGAAAATAATTTACTCTACAATATTTGGATTCATTCAAAAGGCCGCACTTAATGGCCTAGAAGGCCGCAGGTTCCCCACCCCTGATCTATTTCCTCAGCTCTCCACATTATATCCCTCTTGCGTTCACACCTTCCCAAGCCAGCAATAGGCCCACCAGGGCACCACCCTGCCTGAGGGCATTTGTGGATGGCTCTGATCAGTCCTAGTCATTTCTCGCCTCCAGCTCTCCTCCCCCACAGCCCTCCTACCTCACATTTCAGTTTGAATAAGGATCCCAACCCGAAACATCACCTGTTCGTTTTCTCCAGAGATGCTGCCTGACCTGCTGAGTTACTCCAGCACTTTGTGTTTATCATTGGAATATATTGTTAACTAGACTAAGTGGGACCCGTTGGGTCCCAGCATCACACGGGAAGGCTGGTCCCCCAAAGAAATATTCCACCTCTACACCAATTCCAATATTGGTGGCCAATGGGGGGGGGGGGGCTTTCTGGAGAGCTAGTATGGCGGGCTGGTAGTTGACTCACGGCTATTCATTGAAATTCCATTTCAAGCAGGGTGCAAGGCCACCAAATTCAAGTGCAGTTTCATATCATTTTAAGCAGGGTGCAAGGCCACTAAAGATTGCAAGTTGTGACCTCTCCCTCCTCCATCTTGTGAGCCACGCCCACACTTCTGGGTTTTATAGTCCCTACCACCCTCCTACCAAAAGGGGCGTGTCCTTCATGGCGTGATTGACAGGAGAGAGAATCTCAATATTTTTTAAACACTAATAACTATTTATATTTTCGACGGAAAAAATCTTCAGTACCTGATGAGCAGAAGGGGACTGAGTAAGATGGCCAAAAATCACAGCCTTACATGGTAGCAAGTTTTCTAAAATCAATATAAAGCTCAAACAGAAAGTGGTCAAGATTAGACTTTTAATTATATTCGAATTTTAATTTAATTAAGGCAACTTTAATTAGGCAAGGCAACTTTAATTAGGCAACACAGCTTTAGCATTTGCAAACCAAAGGCAACACAGCTTTAGCATTTGCAAACCAAAGGCAACACAGCTTCAGCATTTCCAAACTATATTTTCAAACCACATTAAGGCCACTGATAGGTCAGTAAAACCACTCACAGATTAGTAGACATGTGTTCAGTGTTACTTACAGCTCAGACTAAGACACGTGACCCTCTCACTCCCCCATCTTGCAGAGACTGACTGAGGCACTCAACACTTCTGGGTTTTATAGTCCAGAAGGGGCATGGCCTTCAGGAGAGAGAATCTCAACATTTTTAAAACACTGATAACTCTTTTATTTTTCATCAATGGGAAAAATGCTCTTATCCTGCACAGCCGAGGGGAACTGAGTAAGATGGCCAAAAATCACAGCCATAAGTGGCAGCGTTTTTTCTAAAATCAATATACAGAACAACAGGAAGTGGTCAAGATCAGACTTTTAGAGACTAATGATTTTATGTAAGTTATATTGATTAGGCTATTTTGACAATCATTCTATCCTATTCATCTCCTATTTTCAGTTCTGATCTAATGCTCTCCTTTGCAATGATAACCAGTTTCCACGTTCATATAAGACCTGCCTCCAGCCACAGGCTATGTGTTGTCAAAACCCCAAATCATGTGCATATTATCACCTGGTCTACATGTCTCAATATTTCTCTGCCCAGTCTCCCAACTTCCATTCTCTGTAAATTTCAACTCATGCCAAGAACTACTGCCTGTCTTCTCCTCTACACTATCCCACTGACCTAACTGTGCAAACCATTCTGTCATCCTTTGATAACGCTGCCCATTTAACATTCTAGTTCCAATGTTGATAACCCTCAATTTTTTTGTTATCGAGTCCACACACAAGATTAGAAGTTGTTCAGCCAGAGCTGAACACACTTCTTGACATCTGCAAACAATGGTGTCTTGTCGCTCCTTGTGCTTCTGTGTGGTGGTGGAAAGATTGGTGGAAACAAGACTGCGACGTGAACGCTCTTTCCTTGACCCCATAACCCTCAATGAGTTTGCTTTTTTACTTCCTTCTAAGTTCATCCAGTGCTTAGAACTCACCCTCAGAATTCTCTTATCCCCCTTCTGTGATCTTTTATATTATCCCTCCTCTCACATCAGCATAGGCAGCTAGCACCTCCGTTACTTTGACCCTTCTTCCTGGAACTGCCTTTTTAAATCTTTCTGCATTTCCTCTCTTCTTATATACTGCCCTCCCAAAACCTAATTAATTATTCAGGTTTTCAGGCCACTTTATATTTTATCCCACTAACAGACTCTCCAGGCCTTGAGAATCTGACATTAAGTTGAAAAGTGCTGGACTCAGTCAGTTAGTGAATTTATATGTAGGAAGAGACTGCAGATGCCAGTTTACATCGAAGATAGATACAAAATGCTGGAGTAACTCAGCGGGACGGGCAGTTTCTCTGGATATAAGGATTGGGTGACATTTTGGGTTGAGACCCTTCTTCAGACTTGATATCACTGGTTGTCGAAACAAAGAACTGCTGATGTGGAATCTGAAGAAGGGTCACGATCCATGTACTCCAGAGATGCTGCCTAACTCACTAAGTTACTCCAGCACTTTGCGTCTTCTTATGTCACATGCTATTTATCCAGGAGGAGTAGGAGCACTACCCAACCCATGACCCAATTTATTTCCCTCCCATTAATTGGTTATTTCTCCCCTATGATTAGCCCCCTTTCCCCTTCCACATCCACAACCATTAAGATCCAATCCCTCTACCAATCTGCCAATTGTGTCTAGTGTGGACTGCAATGCAAGGGTTATTTAACTAATACCATTCCCTCATCTTTTCCTTAGAGCAGTTCAGATTCAAGGATGGTGCTCGGTGGCACAGCGGTAAAGTTGCTCTCTAACAGCGCCAGAGACCCGGGTTTGATCCTGACTCTGGGTGCTGTCTCTACGGAGTTTGTACGTTCTCCCTGTTACAGTGCAGGTTTTTTCCGGGTGCTCCGATTTCCTCCCACATCTCAAAGATGTAAAGGTTTGTAGGCTAATTGGCTTCGGTAAAATTGTAAATTGTCTCTTGTGAGTAAGATAGTACCAGTGTTTAGGGGGTCATTGGTGGTCAGCGCGGACTTGGTGGGCCAAAGGTCCGTTTCTATGCTATATTTCATAAGTCTAAACGTCCAAAGTCTAAAGACTGAATCGGAATCTTTTGGACATCACTAATTGATTCTGCCTGCTCTACAGCCACTTGCAGTGCACTCCAGAAATTAAACTTTGGTTGTGTAAAAATTGTATATTTTTTGGTACTTTCTATGTCTTCTGATTCATCTATCATCATGGAATGGGATTTTTTTTCTCTACCTAATCTGTCTAAGCCATTCATGATTTTAAATACTTCTATCTATTCGACCCTTCACAAGAAGCAAAATAATGAGTCTAAAAGAGATATCATTAGTAATGGTAGAATTATTACCATTATCAATTGTACAAAAATAAAAGAAAATCAGTGAATAGGATTTAAATAGTTGAAGTTGGCATTATCTTAAGCAGATTCGAAGAGCCCATTCAAAATGTGGGTACCGATTCTTTTATTTGTTTGGGTAATGTAGGTATTGACAAACTAACATTTATTGATTTCCTATTCATACCTGACTTTGAAAATGCGGCTGTGAGCTGCCTGCCAGGAATGCAATCAGCTCGTAGCACTCTGTAAGTGTGGATACCATCCAAAGACGTTGAAACAAAATTTTAAACTGCCTTAATGTCAGAGGTGCCAACTTTGAGAGGTGCAAATTTTCAGATGAGGAATTGATCCATTGTTCTGACTGCGCTCTCAGATCGTACACAGAATAGCGTAGGACTTCGGTTGACAATGTCTGTGCTGAACGTGATACCAAGATAAACTAATCTCACCTGTCTGCACCCGATCCATAACTCTCCACTCCCTGCATATCTTTAGACTTTAAACTTAAGACTTTAGAGAAACAGCACAGAAACAGGCCCTTCGGCCTAATGAGTCTGCGCCGACCATTGATCCCCATACACTAATACTATCCTACACACAAGGAACAATTTACTATTTTACCAAAGCCAATTAACTTACAAACCTGTACGTCTTTGGAGTGTGGTAGGAACTGGAGCACCCGGATGAAACCCATGTGGTCACAGGGAGAACGTACCAATTCCATACAAACAGCTCCCATAGTCAGGATGGAACCCTTGTCCACCTCTGTTGTGCATTACCTGTCTGGTCTGTTGATAATTACGGAGTCTGAGACATTTTGTAAAAAATTGATTCACAGAGCAGTTATTAATATGACTGTGTTTCAGATATCAGTAATAGAGTGCACTGAGTAGGAACAGTACATTTCTGTTCTTCAAGGACATTAGAAACATAGAAAAATAGGTGCAGGAGTAGGCCATTCAGAATTTTGAGCCAGCACCACCATTCAATATGTTATGATCATCTAAAATCAGTGGCCCATTCCTGCATTTCCCCATATCCCTTGATTCCTTTAGCCCTGAGCTAAATCTAACTCCCTCTTGAAAACATACAGTGAATTCCACAGATTCACAACTCTCTGGGACTCATCTCAGTCCTAAATGGCCTACCCCTTATCCTTAAACTGTGACCCCTGGTTCTGGACTCCCCCAACATTGGAAACATTTTTCCTGCCTCTAGCCTGTCCAATCCTTTAACAATTTTATGTTTCTGTAAGATCCCCTCCCATCCATTAATGGACAGATGTATTTCAGCAAAAATCCAACAGTTTAGTGGCCACATGGCCTGATCCATGACCTGTATCATTGACCATTCATTTCTTGCCACAGATGGTGCCTAACCCACTGAGCCCCTCCAGCAGTTTGTTTTTCGCTACATGGTCACATTACAAACTTGTTATTTCAGATTTATTTAATGAGCAAAATTCAAACTGACATGCTGGAATCTGGATTAGAAATCCAGGCCTCTGAATGACCTCTGGAGATGTATCCCGTGACCTATTTTATACTTTATTCTAACTGTGCAGGACCTCCAAGAGAAAATAATCAAAATGACTATGTTTGCATCTGAATGAAACTGAACATAGAATCCACATTTTGTATTTTTAATGTAAATGGATGACACTAAAGAATGTACAGCACACTAGATTAAACATTTATCAATTGGTGTACCCCAGGTGTAATTATTAATAACTGTAACTAGCTATTAACACTGAGTGAATTGTCATTTGAATGAACTGCAACTTATTATCTGGAAAAATGAGCATTATTGTGGCAAACCTAATTATGCGATCTAACTGACAACACAATGAAATACTGATGGAAGCGTTTCATTTGAAGTTTTACAGTAATTGTTAGTATTACATAATGATAAAATTAAAAATAGTCCAACCAAGCATATCATCATTGAGCCTATCTGTTTGAATGCAGCTTTTATTCATGTGAAGATCACTGGTCTCAGAAAACTACTCATTCAATCATTATAATCTGTTTCCTATTTTCCAAACATCATGGGAAAGTTCTTATAAATAAAATGTGGGTCCCCTCCCTTCCTTGAACACTGAGAGTCTTTTCATGACAATAGCTGAAAAAAACACACCCACACAGATCCAGAGCCTGTTTCTATAGTAAACATGAAGTTGAATGCATTGTATACCGTCGTTTTAATTTGCTGGGATTGGTTAAAATTAAAGTTTACTAGTAGATGTTTATGTATTATCCAAGATTCTTCTGAAAAGTTGCTAGTTTCTAATGCACATACACAGTGCAGGCAGGCCCTGCAGTGAGAGAGCACCTGGGCAAGGGAAACTTCACGATGGTACACGTCAGCATGAATTGCAATTTTTGCAATGTTTTGTATATGTTTAGAAACCATGGGTGAAGAAAGGGAGGATTAATGCATAATTAGTTTACCAATTAAAATATAATTCTCCTTGTAGCTATATTCCTCTTTTACGTCTGGCAAGCGAACAGCATGATATTCATTAGTATTATTTATATATTTATTATTCAATAAATACTCAGAATTTGCTTACTCTGGACAAAGCGAATTATTAAATTAACAGGGTCTGATTTGTGTAAAACATTCTCTCACATACAAGAAACCCACTGAAAGTACTATTTTCTCTCCCTGTAAGTATGCTATGGGTTGTTGATATACAAACATTTGCTTGAAATCTCCCTGAAGTCTCTTTAGCTGAAGTGTCAATCCGATTGAAATGAATACATACCCCTGCAAAGTCTTTTAGGTGAACGTGTGGAGTTTCTAAACTAACAAACCATTCTCACTGGTAAATTGTGAGTTGTACTCAGCCAGTTGCACAGCTGGTCACTGGAGCAGTAATTCCAAGATTCGATGCCTTCAGTCAGCAGTTACATGCACAGGAAACACATTTGACTCACATCTCCATTTATATTTAAAAAGTGGAGTAATAGAAGTCACAGGCAGCTTGTACAATTATTATTTTGAGGTTAATTGCAGAAACCCTCCTATGTATCATTAATATAAGAATGGGAAGTTTTCCTGCATTTGATATATCTACCAAACTCATGGACTCATTCTAATAGAGAGAAGAAAGTTTCCTACTCTGAACATAATTTTGTAAATGTATAGTTGTCAACAGGAATTAAGTAACGCAGCTTGGTAACAAAATGGTGCTGAAACAAATAAATCAGAATCAAAATCAGAATCACACTTTATTAGCCAAGTATGTTTTGCAACATACGAGGAGTTTCATTGGCCAGGTCAGTCATACAATTAAAAGTAACAGATCACTCAAAAACACATTTGAACAAGAACATCCACCACAGTGCCTCCTACACATTCCTCACTGTGATGGAAGTCGAAATAAAGTTCAAGTCCTTCCCTTATTACCTCCTGGCCCTCGAGCCCCTGTTGACGGGATGATCTTAACTCCCGTAGCCGGCGGCGTTCGGCCCCTCCGTGTTGAGGCGATCTGCTCCTACATTGGGGGGGATGTCAGCTCCCTTGCCGGGCGATCGAACCTCGCGTCGGGGCTGGTCGAACCTTCCGCGACGTTGGAGCTCCCGACTCGGCCTCACTCGAGACTGCGAGCCCTTGGTGTTGATTCCACAGTGGTCACGTTGGGAGCGATCCCAGGCAAGGGATCAGCTCCAATGTTAAGTCCATGCCCCGTGGTGGGGTTCACGACGGTCCGAGGAGGCTTCCAGCTCCATCGATGGTAGGCCGCAGAGCCCAGAGAAATTGATCGCATCTCCAGGAAGGAAATGCTGCTTCGGCAGTAATGATCACTTCTTTGATGCTCGTTCCTGTGACTATGGGTCCAAGCAAAGAGATAAAAGCATAAGATTATTTGAAGTTTTGGGAAGAATAGGAAAGCAAAATCAGCAAGGATTTATGAAAGGGAAGTCACGTCTGAAAGATCTGTTGGAGTTCTTTGAGGATGTGCGTCACTAATCTTTTCGACCAGAAAGGATGAACAGTGGATGCGGGTGAGGAGAGGGGCATTGATTCGGGGAACTGCTCCAGTACACCGAGCGTGCGAGCCGACCAGACTTTGGACTTTGAATAATGGCGCCAAAAATAGCGGCACCCACATGTGTAATGCATGCAAAAAGAATGTCACTGTGCTATTGCATAAGTGACAAATGAAGCACTATTGACCTATTGAATTATTTAAATATTTGGAAGACTTTCACTCTGGTGGTTGTTCAACAAAGTAAGAGCATGTGGAATTGGTGGTAAAATTATGGCATTGGTTAATAGACAATAAACAGAAAGTGGGAATAAATGTTTTTTTCTCAATTTCTCATGGACTCCCGCTGGGATTGGTGCTTCAGCCTTAACTGGTTACAATCTATCACTATGATTTGCCTGAGTACACCTAATTTCATATTTAGTTTACTTATGATTCAAATTTACATGGGAGTGCATTCATGGAAAAGGATGTAAAGAGGCTCTGAACGACTATAGGCAGGAGATAGTCATAGAGTCATACTATGTTGAAATAGACTTCAGCCTAATTTGACAAATATGCCCCATCTACACTAGTCCAACCTGCCCGTGCTTGACCCATAACCCTCTAAACCTCTTCTATCCAAGTACCTTTCCAAATATCTCTTAAACTATATGATAATACCTGCCACAACTATTTCCTCCAGCAACTCATTCCATATTCCCACCTTCCTTAGTATAAAAATCCTATTAATCCTATTAATCAGGTTACTATTAAATCTTTCCCTCCTGACCTTAAAACTATGTCCTCTTGTTCTCGATTTCCCTACTTTGGCAAAAGACTCATGTGCATTTACTCAATCTATTCCTCTTCATGATCTTGTACACCTTTATAAGATCACCTCTAATCCTCCTGCACTCCAAGGGATAAGTGTCCTAGCCTGCTCAACCTCTCCCTATAGCTCAAGCCCTCGTGACAAAATCCTCATAAATCTCTGCACCCTTTCCAGCTTGACTTCATCTTTCCTTTAACATGGTGACGAAAACTGAGCACAATACTCTGAATGTGACCTCACCAATGCCTTATACACAATGGGTAAGTGAAAATTTGGCAGATAGAATATAATGTAAAATAATCCTGTGAGTTTATTTTATTAAAAGGTGCCATAACAAGGTGAATTAAGCCAAAGAAGACAAATTATACATAGCCTCTATCACAAGAAGATATGAGTAGAGGAGTACAAATATTTTATTGCAACTACATAGGGACTTATTGAGGTTGCATCTTGAATATTATAGTTATGGCCTTCTTACCTAAACAAATTTCAGGAATGGTGGATTTGCCAAATAATGAGAGATATGCCTATATTCACCAGCATTTTGAACAATGACGTGCTCTTGAGAAACACAATGGAAACTTGCCCTTCAGCCAACCATCGATCACCCATTCACACTATGTTATCGCATTTTCACATCCATTCACTGCACACTGAGGCCAATTACAACCTATATACCCGCACATCTTTGGATTTAGGCGGAAACTGGAGGATTTTTGAGGAAAACCACGCAGTCATAGGGTGAATGTGCAAACTCCATGCAGCATACGAGGTCAGGAGCGAAACCAGGTCTCTGGCACTATGAACAACAGGTAGATGCAGTGAGGATGTTTTCCTGGCTGAGATAGCTAGAACTCAGGGCCACAGTCCAAGCTTAAGGGGGTGGCCATTTAGCACTGTGTTCAGGAGAAACGTATTCACCTAGAGCATGACAATGCTCTAGAATTCTTTGGTCTACAGAGCTGTGGAGGCTCAGTCATTGTGTTCCTTCAAACAATGATCAGTAGATTTATGTTTAAGAAGGAACTGCAGATGCTGGAAAATCGAAGGTAGACAAAAATGCTGGAGAAACTCAGCGGGTGAGGCAGCATCTATGGAGCAAAGGAAATAGGCGACGTTTCGGGTCGAGACCCTTCTTCAGGCTGATGTGAGGGTGGGGGGGGGGGGAGGAGGCTGGAAGAAGAAAGGAAGAGGCGGAGACAGTGGCGAGGGAGAGCTGGGAAGGGGAAAGAAGGCGAAAGCAGGGACCACCTGAAATTGGAGAAGTCAATGTTCATACCACTGGGGTGTAAACTACCCAAGCTAAATTTGAGGTGCTGCTCAAATTTATGGTGGGCCTCACTCTGGCCATGGAGGAGGCCCAGGACAGAAAGGTCGGATTCAGAATGGGAGGGGGAGTTGAAGTGCTGAGCCACCGGGAGATCAGGTTGGTTATCGTGAACCGAGCGGAGATGTTGGACGAAGTGATCGCCAAGCCTACGCTTGGTCTCACCGATGTAGAGCAGCTGACACCTAGAGCAGTGGATGCAATAGATGAGGTTGGAGAAGGTGCAGGTGAACCTCTGCCGCACCTGGAAAGATAGCTTGGGTTCTTTGATGGAGTCAAGGGGGGAGGTAAAGCGACAAGTGTAGCATTTCCAGCGGTTGCAAGTACAGTGCCAGGAGAGGTGGTGGTTTAGGTGGGAAGGGACAACTTGACCAGGGAGTTATGGAGGGGGCGGTCTCTAGGGGAGGAGATGGGAAGATGTGGCCAGTGGTGGGATCCCGTTGGAGGTGGCGAAAATATCAGAGGATTATTTGATCTATGTGACGGCTGGTAGGGTGGAAGGTGTGGACAAGGGGGACTCTGCCCTTGTTACGAGTGGGGGGATGGGGAGTGAGAGCAGAGTTACGGGGTATAGAAGAGACTCTGCTGAGAGCTTCATCTATAGTAGAAGAGGGGAACCCCTGTTCCCTAAAGAATGAGGACATCTCCAATGCCCTAATTTGGAACACCTCATCCAGGGTGCAGATGCGGCGTAGACGGAGTAATTGAGAGTAGGGATGGAGTCCTTACTGGAAGCAGGATGGGAAGAAGTGTAGTCCAGATAGCCATGGGAGTCAGTGGGTTAATAGTAGATGTCGGTCAGTAGTCTGTCACCTGCGATGGAGATAGTGAGATCTACAAACTGTAGGGTGATGTCGGAAATGGTCCAGGTGTATTTGAGTGCCGGATGGAAGTTAGTGGTAAAATGAAGTCAGTGAGTTCTGATGGGTGCAGAAGGTAGCACCAATGCAGTCATTGACGTAGCGGAGGTAGAGTCTGGGGATAGGGCCATGGTATGCCTCGAACATGCCTCGATGTACCCTACAAAGAGGCATGGGCCCATGCGCATGCCCATAGCTACGCCTTGTTTATCTTTATTTTTGTTTATTTATTTATTTGCACCATGTTTTAAAAGAAGACAAACGATCAATTTATAATACAAATACAGTGCTGGGAGGGAACGGAAGCCCAGAGGGCTTATACAAAGTCCGCTCCCATCTGAAAATGAGCGTTAATGGCAAATCAGGGGGTAGGAGAAATAAAAAAGACAATAATAAACAATAATACAGTTTAAAAATGCAAATTAAAAATATGAAATTAAAAATACGAAAATAAATAAAATAATAAGGTATGGTATGAGATAAGAGTCAACAGAAGTAGTTTGAGCTCATAAATAGCATTACAAAAAGCTGGAGGTCAGAACTCAGGACATGATGAGAAACTTCTTAAGCTCAATCTTAAAGGTGGCTAAGGAGGTATGAGACTTTAATGACAGGGGCAGGGTATTCCAAAATTTAGGACCTTTAAAAGTAATGCAATGTTGGTGTTTGGATGTTCGACAAAACGGAAGATGAAGATCATTTCTTCTTCTGGTTGGGTAATGGTGAATATTAGAAGAAATTATTAGAAGAATATTCGAAGAAAGGGTGAAAAGATCATGAAGAGAAACAGGCAAATCATGTTTACATTTAAGATATTGAAAATAAAAATACATATTTGGAATGCATTCAGTTTATCTACAGACAAAATTGAGTACTTCTTGAAGAGAGGGGCAGAAGGTTCTTGTAAATTTGAATGAGAAATTAATCTCATAAATTTCTTCTGTATGATGTGTAGCTTAGAAAGCTAGGAAGGATAGGTAGAACCCCAAACAATATTACAATAATTGAAATAAGGAAAAATCAAACTGTAATATATTGTTAGATGGGAAGACGGGTGAATAAATGCACAAACCTTTCTCAGAATACCAAGCATTTTCATTGATCTTCTACAGACAATATTGATATGTTCTTTCCAAGTTAAATTTTGATCAATGGTTACTCCTAAAAATTGTGTATATGTTACTTCAGGAATTTCATGTCCATTGATAAAAATTTTAGATTTGTCTTTGGGAAAAATTTTGTTTTTATTGCAGAAGATCATGTAATTGCATTTTTTGATATTGAGAGAGAGCCTGTTCACTTCAAACCACTTAGAGACATGAGACATTTCTTCATTAACTAATTCAACCAATGATTTTAGATCACTATGTGAAGCTATAAGATTGGTGTTATCGGCAAACAGGATAGGAAGAAGTACTCTACAGGTATAGGATAAGTCATTTATTTAGATCAAGAATAGTAAAGGACCAAGGATGGAGCCTTGTGGTCCCCCACAGTGAATTATCAATTTTTTGGATGAGCTTCCATTTAGATAGAAAAATTGCACTCTATTTGCTAAATAGTTGGTTAACCATAGAAGCGCTACATCCTTTACCCCATATCTATTGAGTTTAGAGATTAAGATTAAATGGTTGACTGCATCAAATGCCTTGGATAGATCTAGAAAGACACCAAGAGCAAATTTCTTTTCATCTAGTGCAGCAGAGATGTTATTAATAAATTGTAATAATGCATGCTCCGCAGAGTACTTCTTCCCAAAGCCATATTGATGGTTATACAAAATATTATTCAGTTAGATGGTTTAGGATTCTTGTGTACACTAGTCTTTCTATGATTTTTGAGAGACAAGGGAGAATAGATATTGGGCGGTAATTACCAAATTCTTTAGGGTCACCTGATTTATAGATGGGTATGACTTTGGCAATCTTTAAATCTTGCGGAATGACACCAGATTGGAGAGATAAAGAAAAAATATGTGCTGGTGGCTCAGTAATATGATCAATAACTTTATTTAAGCCTTGTATTTGGAGAAAATGGGTGGAGTCAAATGAAAAGTTGTTGAGCGTAAGGACCAGCTCTGCCAGAGAGTATGTAGTCGAGGATTGGTTGGTTCTGCGGTTGAACATAAGCATGAGTCAGCATCATTTTTCAGATTCCAGTAAATTTTAACCCCACCCTAAAACTCACCTCAAAGTCCTACTTTACCGACATTTGTTATGTTAACACTTGTAAAGTGATATTTCTAGGAGTTTGAGGGCGTTTCCAGGTGGACTCATTTTCTATTCTTTGTGGTGAAGATAGTTCAATAAGAGAATAGAACGATAGATTGCATTCTTGTTGTGTTATTACATTAGACCAGCTAGCACCTATGGGCAGTCATGGGAGATGTATTATCAAGTCCGATAACATCTCTGACCGGTGATCTTAAAAATGTTTAAACTGGACTGCGACTCCTCCTTGAAAGTTGAAAGACTTTGGGTTCTAAGTTGCTATTTCAGCGCAAGACACCACCTTCATTCGGGAAAGCTGGCACAAGAGAGCAAATCTGGAGGTTGAAGAGGGTGAGGAGTTGTTGGGAGTGCATGTTGAAACATTATTATTTACTGAGGCACCGCAAATTGTTCCTTTAAACAGCATGACATTAATCACACTTGAGATAAGACGTTGCAACAGTGCATAAAGCAAAACATTGGTTATTTGGTTTTAAAAGGGGTGATTATTTTAACTAGGAGATCTGGATGCTGATGTTATGTTCGCCTCACAGAAGTGTTGTTATTTATGCTGCATGACCAGCCTCTAATGCCCATCTCTAACTGAATTTGAAAACGTGATGTGAAGAAGGGTCCTATCCCAAACGTCGCCTTTCCATGTTCTCCAGAGATACTGCCTGACCTGCTGAGTTATTTCAGCACGTTGTGTCTTTTTGAGAAAGTGGTAGTTAGCTTGAGCATTGCAGTCATTTTTTCATGTAGTAATTATTATACAACTGGGTGGTCTGCCAGGCCCGTTCAGAGAACAATTAAGACTTATGCACATTGGGGTATCTCAGGAGTCAAATTCAGGCTAAACTGGGCAATACAAATGTTACTAAAACATTTTCATAAAGATCCAATAATTAACTGAATCTCATAGGTATCATGGTGGGATTTGAACTCGTATCTCTGGATTGAGAGTCCAAACTTTTAGTCTATAGTTTAATCGCAGCATCTTTGGTGTGCAAACAATGTTTCCATACTGGGCTTTCCAGTATATCGTTAACACATCATTGAGTTATTTTCATTCTCCAGCATAGATTTAAAATCACAAATTCAATATGAGAAAATCGACATTAATAAAAGTCACAGTGATGAAAAGACGTTGATTCCACCGCTTAACATCCTGTCATTTACAACTAGCCTACATAAAGGGCTAATGTACAGGCTATTGAGGACAAGCTGGATGAATTGACAGCTAGATACACCTACCTCAGAGAACTGAGGGACGGCTGTGTGTTCTGTTTTACAGAAACATGGCTCATTCATACCGCACCCTGACTTTGCATTCAAACTGAGGGCTTCTCATATCATCGGATGACAATAGACAATAGGTGCAGGAGTAGGCCATTTGGCCCTTCGAGACAGCACTGCCATTCAATGTGATCATGGCTGATCATCCCAATCAGTACCCCGTTCCTGCCTTCTCCCCATATCACCTGACTCCGCTATTTCTAAGAGCCCTATCTAGCTCTCTCTTGAAAGCATCCAGAGAACGTGTCTCCACTGCCCTCTGAGTCAGAAAATTCCACAGGCTCACCACTCTCTGTGAGAAGAAGTGTCAAATGGGGTGGACTGCGTGCCGTCCGCGGACAAGGTTCAGGGGGGAGGGGTCAGCTTTCTAATTGACCACATGGTGCACGGACATGGTGGTCCTGATGACCTCCTGTTCTGTAGAACTGGAATATCTTACAGTGGAGCTTCGTCCCTACTACCTGTCGTGGGAATTCACTTTGGCCATCCTGACTGCAGTCCACATACCACCCCAAGCCGATACTAAGCTTGCACTCAAAGAACCACAGCTTGTCACCAATAACCTTGGAACTAAGTACCCCGATGCCTTGTTCATGATAAGGTCAGCCCTGTTCCCAAAATACTACCAACATGTCTCCTGCCCAACCAGAGGCCCCCACAACCTCGAACACTGCTACACAACCATGAGAAATGTCTATTGCTCCATTCCCAAATGCACTTCATCTGATCACGTGGCTGTGTTTCTGCACTCTGCTTACATGTCAAAACTGAAGCAGGAGGATCTGGCGCAGAAAGTCTAGCAGAACTGGTCTGAGAATACAGATTACACCCTTCACAACTGCTTTGAGTCACGGGGCTGTTCCATAATCAAGGAATCCATGACTAATCTAGATGAATATGCCACTGCTGTCACAGACTTTATTAACAGGTATTAACACTTTATTAACAGACTGTGTACCAAAGAATACCAGATGTGTATTCTCCAAACAAAATCCTTGGATGAACCGTGAGGTCCATTCCCAGCTGAAGTCCAAGTCTGCAGCGTTCAAGTTAAATCATTCTGAGCGGTACAAGAAATCCATCCACAACCTCTGCAGGGCCATTAAGAATGTCAAGAGGAAATTCTGGACAAAGCTGCAGTCACGAGACAATAATATGAATTCCCAGATAGTGGCGACTTGCAAAGTGAAGGTGGGCAGTATCAGTGGCAACAATGAGCCCCTCCCGATGTACACAATGTCTTCTACACCCGCATTCAACAGAAGGTCGGTGGTGGAATGCCACCCATCCTGCCAGTCTCAGGTGCACCACATGGTTTGATGTGGCAGATGTGAGAATGTTTATCGCGAGAGCAAATCCGCAGAAAGCGACGAGTCCAGTTGGTCGTCCGTCACATCCTCAGGATCTGTGCAGATCAGTTGGCTTTGTATTCACAGACATACTTAATCTCTCACGATTCCATTCTGAGGTTCCCACCTGCTTCAAAACGACCACTATTATCCTGGTGCCAAAGAAAAGAAAGGTAGTGTGCCTTAATAACGACTGACCAGTGGCTCTGACCATTGTGAAGTGCTTTAAGAGGCTGCTAATACCCCACATTAACTCCAGCCTCACAGCCAGCCTAGATCTACTGCAATTTGCTTACTGTCACAACAAGTCCACAGCAGATGTTATCTTCCTGGGCCTAAACTCATCACTGGAACACCTACACAACAAAAACACTACATCAGATTCCTATTTATCGACCATAGCTCTGCTTTCAACAACTATTATCCCATCCAAACTCATCTCCAAACTCTGGACCTTGGAATAGGCTCTCCCCACTTTCCTCGACTTTCTAACCCACAGGCCTCGATTACTGAGGATCGCTATAAATCTCAACACCGGTGCCCCACTAGGTTGTGTTCTCAGTCTCATACTATATTCCCTTTACATTCATGACCGGACAAACAAATTTGGCTCTAATTCCACTGTGGTGGGCCAAATCACAAACAATGATGAGACGGAGTACAGGAAGGACATAGAGAACCAGTGATGATGTCAGGACAATAACCTCTCTCTCAATGTCAGCAAGATGAAGGAACTGGTTATTGACCAGGAATCTTGATGGAGTACATGCCCCAATCAGCATCAATGGTGCAGATGGCAGATGTGGAAATAGTTGAGAGCTTCAAGTTCCTTGACATTAATATTACCAAAATCTGTTGTTGACCAACCACATTGATGCAACAGATAAGAAAGAAGGCATATCAACGCATCTACTTCCTGATTTTCTCTGTAATTCAAAGTACTCAAGATTTCTTCATAACAAAATGGGGGCATTTTTGTACTATATTGTATCTGGAATCTAATACAATTTAGAAATCACCTCATTCAGCTAGGTCCGTTAAAGAAGCAATGACCTTGTGTCAACCAATGTGGTCCCAAGGTGAAGCCCAGAATTGCTATTCCTGAGGCATTGTCATGAACTGAGCTAATTTTGGAAAATGGTAAGGCCAGCAATATTATATTGTACTCATGACACCTAACAAACGTTTAATAGACTTTAGAGATACAGTATGGAAATAGGCCCTTCAACCCAACAAGTCCGCACAACAAACAATTACCCCATACACTAACACTATCCTACACTCTAGGGTCAATTCACCTACAAACCTGTGTGTCTTTTGAGTGTGGGAGGAAAGCAAAGCACCAAAAGAAAACCCACGCAGTCACAGCAAGGACGTACAAACTCCGTTCAGACAGTATCCTTAGTCAGGATCGAACCTGGGTGTGTGGTACGGTAAGGCAGCAACTCTACTGCTGTGTCACTGTGCCTCCCTGATGTCAAATACCATTGCTTAAAGGCTGACATTAATCTCAAATATTTACAAAGAAATGCAATAATAAACAAGTGACGGGAAGGAAGTCATCACAAGTATTTCCCCATATCTTGTGAAAATGGAGCAGAACAATTGAGTTCAATAGACAATGATGAAGCAAACTTCACTCTTGAAAACTATAAATCACTTAGGCTTTTTCCTGAAATTTCCGATGCCAATCCATCAGTTAATTCAAATGATTCCATGTGATAACAAGCAAGGTGGAGGACACTGGACACCACAAATGTTACTACAAATTCTAATTTAGTAAACAAAAAAACAGTATTGCTACAACGTTTGCATCTAACAAATTTGTTCTGGTACGTCTTCAGCAGAACTCTCAGCACAAATCCAATTTGAGCAGTTCCATTTGGTACAGCCCACATCAATCACTAGGAGTACAATGCAACGTTTAATTAGAAGTGTTAACTTAACAGCACACATTCACAACTAGCTTATTCAGATATATTCAGTTGGGGTCACACCAGGACCACTTGAATCCAGGCTAGTCTTGGTGCAGCATTGAATGAAAAAGATGAAATACAAATATAGGGCGAGATTGACTACCCTTGACATCAGGAATCATTTGGCTGAGTGTGGCATGGAGGTAAACGAATAAAGTTATAGTTAATGGAGATTAAGGGTAAAACCTCTTATAACCAAGCCGACCTCCCGGTGGCTCAGCACTTCAACTCCCCCTCCCATTCCGTATCCGACCTCTCGGTCCTGGGCCTCCTCCATGGCCAGAGTGAGCAACACCACAAGTTGGAGGAACAGCACGTCATATTCCGCTTGGGGAGTCTGCATCCTCTGGGCTTGAACATCGAATTTTCGCAATTCTGTTAACCCTTGCTGTCTCCTCCCCTTCCCACCTCTCCCTCAGCCCTCGGGCCCTGGCATTCCCGCTCTCTCTATATCTCTCCCCCCACCCTAGTCGCACTAGCTTCTCATTTTCACACCACAAACAGCTTACAATGGCTGTTTCCCTTTATCATCAATACTTTTTTGCATATCTTTCATCCCTGATCCCTGACCAGTCTGAAGAAGGGTCTCGACCCGAAACGTCGCCTATCTCCTTCGCTCCTTAGATGCTGCTGCACCCGCTGAGTTTCTCCAGCCTTTTGTGTACCCTCGATTCTCCAGCATCTGCAGTTCCTTCTTTAACACAAGGGTAAAACCTCTTCTGTCTGGAGCCAAACTAACATGATAGTTGCTGTTATTAGACCTGTTATTTAAATTCAAGACATGCTGCAGAACACGTTATAGGCACAATTAATTACAATGTTGCCTTATCTGCTGTTTAGTTTATTATTGTCACATGTATCGACACACTAGGGACAATGCACAATTTTACAAAAGCCAATTAACCTACAAACCTGTACATCTTTGGAGTGTGGGAGAAAACCAGAGCATTTGTAGAAATCCCAAGCGGTCACAGGAAGAACATGCAAACTCCGTACGGCCTGCATCCGTAGTCAGGATCGAACCCGGGCTCTGGTTAAGGCAGCAACACAACCACTGCGCCACACGTAGTCATGCAAAGGGACATTTGTGCAACACAAGAGCCGGTCAATGTCCGTTTCCCACAAGGGATAATCTAACCGTTCTCACTGTGATATCTCACAGTTCGGGAAGATGGCGGACTGGATAAGTGGGGCGCCATTGTGTATGGCTGACTGCAGTCCGTCCTTTCACCCTTTTTTATTTTTATTTTTAGTCCTGTTAAAACAAAATGTTTGTTGGAGGTCCTCTTTTATGTGGTGGGTAGGGAGAGGGAAAGGGGGAAACTTTATTTCCTAGTCCCTTCCTGGTCGGAGAGGTGGCTTCCCTTTGAGCTGCTTCTTTGCCCCTTCCTCGCTGCCTACCATCGGACTGGAGTGGCGCTTCCTGTTGGGATCGGCCGGGCCAACAGCTTCGGTGGCGGCACAGCGCTGGGACACCATCATGGAGCGGGCGATGGCCTACCCGGGTCGCCGTGCGGTAAGCTCCGGAGTGCTGTGACCGCCGACTCCAACATCCGAGGAGCTGTGGCTGCGGGCGTCCAGCCACGGGCGGCGCTGGATTTAAAAGACCGCGGAGCCTGGAATCCAAGATCGCCAGAGTTGGAGCGCCATTGGACTTCAGGTGCCGTGGTCTTCGGGGAGCAAGCGGTCGCTCCAGACATTTCCAAGCCGCTGAGGAGTATTCACCCGACGCCGGAGTTCCATCTTCCTGGCAAGAGGGCCTGAAAACATCGGACTGGCTGCGGAGGCCACTAATAGGCCCCGACATCAGGTGATCACAGAGGAAGAGGACTGAACTTTGATGTCATTCCCCACAGTGGAAAATTTTGATTCTATTGTGGGGGGACGTTCACGTTGAATTCTATAATGTGTTGTGTCATTTTTCATTTTTTTTCTTTTTCTATGGATGTACGGAAATTATTTCTTCTATGTAAAGCACTTTGGTTTCAACGCGAGTTGATTTAAACGAGCTATATAAATAAAATGTACTTACTTACTTACTTACTTACTAACCACTTCCCTTTGACATTCAATATCATTTCCACCATTGGACCTTTCATCATCGATTACATGATTGGAACCTTAGAATTAGCAAAAACAAAAATGTAGAGCTACAAATGTAACAGCTACAAATGTAGTTCAAAAGCCATGTATACTGTGGCAAGTAACTCAATCCTAACTTTCAAAACCCTTTCACTTTCTATAAGTGTAATGGTGATGGAATATTTCCCACTTGTCTCGATGAATGTAGCTGCCATCATGTTCAGGACACTTAATAGTCTCCAAAACAAAGAGATCCATTTAATTGTACCTTCACCCACTACGTTATGCTTTCACTACTTTCCCCATCAGGTCACTGAGTAGTATTTTTAAAATGGTTTGCAACAACTTGCCACGTCATTTTTACTAACACCTCAGAAATATGGAAGCTTTATTGCCCAGAAGGACACGAAGAGCAGGTATTTGTTAACACCCCTACCTGCAAGTTCCTCTTTGAAGCCACACATTATCCTGACTTTGAACCAACTCAGCATTCCTTAATTGCTGTGGGGAGAAAACTCCCTCACCGACATTATTTTGACAGTATTTCTCACACCAACTGTAGCAGTTGAAGGAGGTGACTTACCACTACCTGAGGGCAATAAGTGTTGGACCTGCCTGCAACTTTGACATTCCACGATAGAGTAAATGCACATGTTAATGTATGCTGCTGCTAAAACAACACACCAGTTACTTTGGAGGAGCAGCACCTCATATTTCGCTTGGGTAGTTTACACCCCAGCGGTATGAACATTGACCTCCAATTTCAGGTAGTCCTTGCTTTCTCCCTCTTTCCCCTCCCCCTACCAGCTCTCCCATAGCCCACTGTCTCCGCCTCCTCCTTTCTTATTCCTGCCCCTCCCCCCCCCCCCACTCCCACTTCAGTCTGAAGCAGGGTCTCGACCCGAAACATCACCTATTCTTTCGCTCCATAGATGCTGCCTCACCTGCTGAGTTTCTCCAGTATTTTTGTCTACCACCAGTTATTTATATCGGGTGCATAATATAGAAATTTTGTGACTAAACATGTCTTAACACAAGTGTGGTGAATCTGTGGAATTCAACGCCACAGAAGGCTGTGGAGGCCAAATCAATGGATATTTTTAAGGTGGAGATTGATGGATTCTTGATTAGTAGAGGTGTCATGGGTTATGGGGAGTGGACAGGAGAATGAGATTGGGAGGGAAAGATATATCAACCATGATTGATAGGGTGGAGTAGACTTGATGGGCCGAATGGCTGAATTCTGCTCCTAGAACTTACGAAGCACGGGGGAATTTCTGAGACTCTGCTAAGAAAAATTGTGATACAACATTTTTCTCAGATTCCAATTTCCTGAAATCTGCTGGTTAAAATCAAAATGGACATATATGTCACTTGGTGGCTCAGAAGCAAATTCTAGGTGTGCACCAAGGATTTCCTCAGCTTCCCTTTAATAAAATTTACACGTCCAAGGATGTCCTTGTTTTCCACCTATAGCCTGCTCCAGTAGGGAATCCCCCAGGGTTGCCTCGCTCAGCTCCCAGCCTACACCTGAAACATTCCCAAACTGTTGTGATGGCACAATCTACACCCTTCCCCACCAACACACAAGCACGCACGCATGCATACACATGCACATGCACACACAAACACGCACGCATGCATACACATGCACATGCACACACACAATCACGCACACACACATTCGCACAGGCACACAAGCAAGCACATATGCACACGTGTACACACGTACACACAGGCACCCATGCACACACACACATGGATGCGCACACACACATGCACATGCACACACACATGCGCATGCATACACACGCGCGCACGCTCGCACACACACACACGCATGCATACACACGCGCGCACGCTCGCACACACACTCACTTTCTTCCAGGACTCTGCCATTTTAATACATTGAGGTCTGATTATCTCTTTATGAAAAAGATTACTTTATCTGTTGGGCACAAACACATCTGAGAGACATTATCAGGAAAGACAGGGAGAGTCTAGGAAGGAAGGCTGGTCCAGCAAATGACTGTCAAAACTGAAGGCCTCTTTGGATTGTTGTTGTTGGTTAGGAGCCAAAAGCCCTCACTGTTGTTGCTGTTTTTTAGCTGTGTCATGGTGATCTGATTTCACTCTTGGCTCTCGACACAGGGCCCATTCAAAAGCTAATTTCCCTGCTCTCTCCATTGGGTCTGAGTTAGCCAGTGTGCACCTTGGGCTCTCTCCTTCCGGTGTGAATCAAGGGGACTGGGCAAGATATATAATCATCCCTATTGTTTCAGCGATTCTAAGCAACTGTTTCAGTAATTGTTTCAGCTGACAAATGATTGTCAAGAACAGCTTTTATATTCAACATTGTGTACCATGCCCATTCTTCGAGAGGTAATACTCCCTGCGTACCTTAAATAATCCCTCCAACGTTAGCAAAGCAGGAAAATATAAATTAAAATAAAATCAAAATATTATACTCTATAACAGAGTTTAATTTAGTTTAAGGATACAGCGGGGAAACAGGGGCTTCAGCCCACTGAGTTCACGCCAACCAGCGATCCCCGCACATTTACGCTATCCTACACACACTGGGGACAATTTACACATACACCAAGCCAATTAACCTACAAACCTGTACATCTTTGTAGTGTGGGGGTGAACCGAAAAACTCGGAGAAAACCCACGTGGTCATGGGGAGAACGTACAAACTCCGTACAGACAGCAACCATAGTCAGGATCGAACCTGGGTCTCTGGTGCTGCAAGCGCAGTGAGGCAGCAACTCTACCACTGCGCCACCGTGCCGCCCTTCGTGATATATCATTGCATCTGAATTACTAATTAAAAATTACTATTTTGGGTCCGATTTGCTTCAGGTTGGATACATCTACACTAGTGCTATATTTTCTGAGAAGTCTAAAGCCACAGTACGTATCTCTCTATCCTAGACATAATCTTGTACTGTACTAGCTTTATTGAAGCATGAAGTACAGCACAGTAGCTGGAAAACTGGTATTCATTTGAATGGACGTGTTTTTATTTGACTCTGATGCGGTGGAAAGCCTGAAGCTATAAACCCAAACAGGAAGAAGGAGCCAACAAGGATATCCTGTATCACAAGCTGCCATATGAATGCCTTTTTATATGCTATTGTTTGCTACAGAATACAGTGTTGCTGTCACTTGTTTTATGTATTTGTGAACTGTATGCTCACCAACTTTGCTGGTATCCCTTATGATACCTGGAATAAGTGTAATGCACTCATGTCAACATTTGTAATATTATTGATGGGCACCAAGTAAGGCCATCTCTGTGGATGGAGGTTTGTTGAAGCTCACACCGTGAGGCATAAGTGGCAATGCAACATGAGTGGTACCTCCAAAAGATTATGAAAGTGGAAATGCTCAGCAGGTTGGGCACCTTCTATGGAGGGAGAACAGGAGGAAATGTTTCAACGGTTCTTGAATCAAGCCATTTATTTAAACATAGCTTTAGCACGCAAAGTAGGTGTTGTTTTTCGGTAATAGTTTTTCTGTTTGATGAAGGGTCCTGATCCTAAATGTCGCCTGTCCATTCCCCTGCCCAGATACTGACTGACCTACTGAGTTCCTCCAGCATTTTGTGTTTTGCTCAAGATTCCAGCATCTGCAGTTCCTTGTGTCTACATTTTCTATAGATAGTTGTTTGTAGGAATTTGACATATTGCAAAGTGTTGTTGAGACATGGGAATACTAAGGGTTAGGGCGTAATCTCATGGTGGGATTAGATTTTAACTGTTCCAGGAGATAACTGGACCAGTCTAGGGAAGGTAAGTGACCTTGTCCTGTGCTCTAATATTTTATGGAACCAATGGGTGTGACCCAGCAGTAGGTCAAGCTTCTGCCACAGAATTCCACAGGGCAGCACAGTGGCGCAGTGGTAAAGTTGCTGCCTTACAACGCCAGAGCCCTGGGTTCGATCCTGACTATGGGTGCTGACTGTATGGAGTTTGTATGTTCTCACTGTGACTGTGTGGGTTTTCTCCAGGTGCTCCCGTTTCCTCACACACTCAAAAGACATACAGGTTTGTAGGTTAATTGTCTTCTGTATGATGTCATATCCTGTAAGCTGTAACCTAATGGGTGTAGGTTAGTTCACAGGTGATCGCTGGTTGGCATGGATTCAGAGGGCCAAAGGGCCTTCTTCTCCACTGTATCTCTAAAGTCTAAAGTCTAAAGTCCAAAGCTCCAGTGACCCAGTTCAGTCTTGACTTTAGGTACCGTCTTAATCTCCCATGCGACTGTAAGATATTTCCCCTGTGTGCTCTGGTTTCCTCCCACAACCCGAGGAGATGAAAGATTAATTAGCCACTTGCTAATTCCCCCCCCACCCCGATGTGTAAAGTGATTGGTAGAATCTGAGATGTGGGACTGTAGGGAGAATTGGTCACAGGAAAATTGAGGTGGCGCGAGCTCAGTGGGTTGTAAAGAAAAACTGGTAATATATTGAAAGATACCACGACCCTCCACAAAATAACTATGAGAACATTTATACTGAAAATAGCAAATATCACCAAGTGAAAAGAAAATATGACCTATTGACATTCTCCTCTGCAATGGCAGAAAGCTTTAAAGAGCCATTGACCAGGAACACTGCCTCTTCCATATGATTGAATTTAGTGAACATCACATTCGTAGTACGAATCAGCAAAAATTACTCGTGCTGAAAAGCATGCCAATGCAATGGATTTAAGTATAAAACTGCAATTATTGTGGCCAGAATTCAGTGGGCCATGTTACTGGCATTCATTGCAAGATTATGCCCACTGATGTTAAGCAATGCTGGCCTCAGCTGAGTAACAGATTTGCTGCAGGGTGTCTGGTCTTATTCTGCAGCCGTGGAATATTGGTGGTGGACGAGATGAATGTTTATGGTGGTGGAACGGATGCCAGTCAAGAGTTCTGCATGGTCCAATGTGATATTGAGTCTTCCAAGAGCTGCAGTCACTCAGGCACTCTGATAGCAAAAGCTGTCATGTATGAAATGCTGGCATTTTGAAATTCACAGAGCTGTGTCAATTGAATGGGATTATATTTCCTTTCTATCTTCTGTTTGAGAAGTGTGTGCAGATGCAGTGTGTATGTATACCTGTTATGTGCGTGCAAGTCTCTGTCTGTCTATCTGTATACATGCATGCACTCGTGTAATGTGGTGGCATATAGGGTGTGCCTCTCTCTTCCAGATGAGCACATTTCCAATTACAGAGAAAATTGCTCAAAATAATGTTCTAATTAAACTAATTGTGAAGCAAGACATGCTTCTTGGAAATAAACCAGAACATTTGAAGAATTTGTGTTATTCGACATTCTGATTGGAAGTTCACCAAATGTGCTGAACACAATGCGTATGATGGCAAAATCTGAGGACAAAGTAAAAATGAAGAGGTGGAATAGACCATCTGACCCATCAAACATGTTCCACTAGTTACTACGATCATCCATGATCTAGGGTACAACATATTCCTTGTATTCCTTGATGTCTACAATGATTGAGCCTCAATAGAAATCAGGGGTAAACCATTCCAAAAGTGTATTGTCTGAGTGAAGGGCTTTCTCCTCTTCCCAGTCCTAAATGATTGTCAGTCCTTGATTCCACAACCAGGACGGACGTCTTCCCTAAATCTAACGTCACGATCTTTAAGAATTTTCTAAGTTTAGATAAGATCTTCTCCCATTCTGAGCTTTAGGGAATACCATACTCGTCCAGTTAGTCATTCCTCAAGCAGCAAACCAGCTATCCTGGAACTAATGCTTTTAGATTGCTTATAGTTAAGCACTTGGATATGCAGGGAATAGAGGGATATGCAGGCAGAGGAGATTAGTTTAACTTGGCATCATGTTTGGCATAGACATTTTTGGCCAAACAGCCTGTTCCTATGCTGCACTGTTCTATGTTTTAATCCAATTAATCTTCGCTGTACTTTAAATTTTAGAGATATAGTGCGGAAACAGGTATTTTGGCCCACTGAGTCCATGCTGACCAGCGATCAAATCATACACTAACACTATTCAACGTACTTTACAAGGGACAATTTACAATTTACAGAAGCCAATTAACTTGCAAATCTGTACGTCTTTGAAGTGGAAGGAAACCAGAGCACCCGGAGAAAACCCACGTGGTTGCATGGAGAACGTACAAGCTCCAAATAGACAGCACCCATAGTCAGGATCGAAACCGGGTCTCTGGTGCTGGAAAGCCACAACTCTACTGCTGTGCACTGTGCCACCTTGTAGTTTAGAGAAAGGACCAAAATGGTACGTAACACTACAGATGTAATCTCACTACGGCTATATAGCTAAACAGCAAAATGGCAAAAAAGTTCCGTTTAGTTTCAGTTCAGTTTCCCTTAAGGGCCTGTCCCACTTACACGATTTTTTCGGTGACTTGCCAGCACCCGTCATAGTCGCAGCAGGTTGCCGAAAATGTTCAACGTGTTGAAAATCCAGCGGCGACCAGAAAAAGGTACGACTCTTTGGGCGAGTACTCGGGGTGTCGCGGGGTGGTGCCTGTTTGGTGGTCAGTAGTCGCCCAAAGAGTCGTACCTTTTTCTGGTCGCCGCTTGCTTTTCGACATGTTGAAACATTTTCGCAACCTGCTGCGACTATGACGGGTGCCGGCAAGTCACCGAAAAAAATCACGTAAGTGGGACAGGTCCTTTACTCCCAAATTAAAATCCTCATGTAATTAAGGCCAGCATACCAGTTTTCTCCTTAATGGCCACTTGCACCACATATTGGCCGTCAGTGATGTGTACTAGTACACCCATGTCATTTTGAAAATGAATACCTCACATTTCCACATTGTATGCTATCTGGCACATTGTCACCCACTCACAGAGTTTGCCCTTAGCCTCTTGAAGCCTTTTAACATCCTTCTCATGTTCACAATCTCAACTAGTTTTGCATTGTCACCAGGCATGGAAATATGATATTTAATCCACTCATCCAAATGGTTAGTATTGATGTGATTTTGGGATCCAACAATGGTCATTGGTCAATGCAGCGCCAAACTAAGAATGATATAGTCATTCTCACAATTTCCCTCCTGTCCAAAAACCAATCCAAGTCAGGCAAGAGTCAAGAGTGTTTAATTTTCTTATGCATCAGGACTGGAACAATTAAATTCTTACTTGCACCAATAGCATAACAGGTTTGAAAACACAGAACTCAATAGATAATACAATAAACAAACAAAACAAGTTTAATAAACAAAAAAAAAACAATTTAGTGCAAAACAAAACAAAGCCTCAAGTCCCTCGTGGAACCCAAGCAGTTTGTAGTTCAGAGTTTGGATGGAGTTTGTTGAGTTCAATGGCCTAATGGTTATTCGGTAGAAGCTGTTCCTGATCCTGGACATTACAGTTTACAGACTCCTGTACCTTTCTTCCAATGGCAGGAGTGACATGAGAGCATTAAATGCAACTACAATGAAAATACAATAAATGATCGGTTATTTCAGGCATGGACGGAAATCCAGGGGGGGGCGGGGGCGTACGGGGAACACACGTCCCCTCCCATGTTTTGAGAGTTGGGGGACAATCGATCCCATGTTTTGTAATCCGGATTTTGAAATTTGGAGAAAAAAATCTATTAAAATCTCCCTCGTGCAACCCAAGTTTTTCCAAGTGTGGCAGAGGTTCACCTGCACCTCCTCCAACCTCATCTATTGCATCTGCTGCTCTAGATGTCAGCTGCTCTACATCGGTGAGACCAAGCGTAGGCTTGGCGATCGCTTCGCCAAACACCTCCACTCGGTTTGCAATAACCAACCTGATCTCCCGGTGGATCAGAACTTCAACTCCCCCTTCCATTCCAAATCTGAACTTTCTGTCCTGGGCCTCCTCCATGGCCAGAGTGAGGACCACCATAAAATGGAGGAGCAGCACCTCATATTTTGCCTGGGCCGCTTGCACCCCAGCGGTATGAACATTGACTTTTCTAATTTCAGGTAGTACCTACTTTCTCCTCCCTTTCTCAGCTGTCCCTCAGCCCACTGGCTCCACCTCTTCCTTTCTTCTTCCCGGCCCCCCCCCCCCCCCCACATCAGTCTGAAGAAGGGTTTCGGCCCTAAACGTTGCCATTTCCTTTGCTCCATAGATGCTGCCTCACCCGCTGAGTTTCTCCAGCATTATTGTCTACCTCTTATTAAAATCTCCATTTTCTGCAAGATAGTGGGGGTGTCACTGTTAAGCGCTTGTTAAATGTCTCTATTAACATTGTATTAACACGATGTGTCACCAATTGTGTTTTGATCTTCAAGTATTACTGAAGGTATTCATGGAGAATTTCTTAAAGCTGTCTGATGTGGGTACAATTACCCTTTCAACTAATTGGATGTATTGGTGGATGGGGAAGATTTAAACGGGTATTGGATTTAAACGGGTCAGGTCATTAGGCTCCGGTCGAATGGGTTTCCTGGCTGGCTTGCAGGTAAGTCCTTCATTCACGGTCACTCATGTTATTTTCTCTCTCTCTCTCTCTCTCTCTCTCTCTCTCTCTCTCTCTCTCTCTCTCTCTCTCTCTCTCTCTCTCTCTTTCTCTCTTTCTCTCTTTCTTTCTCTCTCTCTCTCTCTCTCTCTCTCTCTCTCTCCTCCAAGGTTGGTTCTTCTGCTTGCCTTTATTTGCTTCAGTTTTATTTGTTTAAGTGTTATTTATCACATTGTAGCTTTTGAAAGATAGGACTGAGGCTGGGGCTGGGGCTAGGGTTGGGGCTAGGGTTGGGGCTAGGGTTGGGACTAGGGTTGGGACCAGGGTTGGGACTAGGTTTGGGACCAGGGTTGGGACTAGGTTTGAGGCTAGGGTTAGGGCTAGAGTTAGGACTAGGGTAGGGCTAGGGGGGCTAGGGTTGGGGCTGGGGCTGGGGCTGGTGCTTGGGCTGGGGCTAGGGTTTAGGCTAGGGTTAGGGTTAGGGCTAGATGCAATGGCTGCAATGGGGCTTTGTGTCCACCTGGAGCAGGAGATGGAGCTGGATGGAGATCGAGGGTTAAGTTGCGGATGTGGCCATGACCGGATTGTGTCCCAAGCCTTCAGCCCAGGATGGCCTCTCCAGAAGGCTATGCCTGGTCATATTGATTCCCAAATGGCACAAGGCACGATTTGTTCTCCAGAACAAATCAAAAAAGAACCATTTGGGAATGGCGCTGAATAAAGGTACGTACCTATTGTGCAGCAGAAAATTGAGTTTTCACACGCTTCTCGTCCCGCGAATCAGGATAAATTCACAAGGTAGGGGAATTTTGAATTCCGTAGTCTTTTGAGGTCGGAAGTTCGCGTCTATTCTATTTATATCCCTGTGGGACGGCTCAACAAAGGTGCGTGACGGTAAATTACTCCAATCATCGGGAGTAAGGAATATTTGAAAAAAAACGGTAAGATTTATAATTTGATCAAGAGTAGAGGATGTATTTTAAGGGTGATAAATATTTTAATTATTAATACCTACCATTTAAAAGTATTTCATTTCAGATAGATCCCCCGTTAAATAAATATGCCGACTTGAAATTTCATAAGTAACCATCGGGACATGTGTATGATTTCAATCCCTCTTATTTTCCAAACCACTCAAATAGCTAGTTATGAGTGGTTCGGAGACTAAAGGCAGGAGCTTTGGGGTGAGAAAATCAGTTTTCGGGGGGGGGGGGGGGGGGGGGGGGGGGGGGGGGGGGGGGGGGGGGGGGGGGGGGGGGGGGGGGGGGTTCATTGAACAGCGGAGAAAAAATAACACTTTATTCATTTAAGGTTTAATCTTTATTTATGAGGATTATGTTTATTAACAATATAGAAAAAAAAGAAATGGGATAGAATTACAGATTTTCCTTAAAAATAGCATCAAAGTAGCGGGACAGCAAAGTAGACACTTACTGAAGAATCACCCAGTTGCAACAGAACTGTCCTTAGCTTTGCAAGTTTACATTCTTCTCCAAAATATTGTGGCTTGCTTGAGGTATCCAAAATCTGTCTAGAATGTGTGCACACATTCTGCATGTCTATAACTATTCAAAAAGCTGGGTTGGATTTTCTAGGATTAGGAAGACTTTAGTTACTCAATTAACATGATGTTGCACTTCAGGAACATGCTGATGCAGTCAGAAACTGCCCACTAACACAATTGCAGCATTGGTATTAAACAGTTTAGCCCTAATTGTCATACTGCTGAACTATTCTGCAGCACACACAAATGTAACAAAGGGTTTTTCACAACCAGCTATTTGAGAGTGGTTTGGAAAATAAGAGGGATTGAAATGATACGCAATATGGCTGCCCATTTTGAGATTAGTTTTTAATTATAAAACTCCATAACCATTCCCTATTCATAATTTGCACCATACCAACACCAAATAGTGTCACCCATTCGTTCTTCGTGTCCAAGTTTGCTAATGGTAGTTAATGTTAACATTGCATGAAATCATGATTATTTCATGATAAAATTTTCTCACCCCAATGCTCCTGTCTTTAGTCTCCAAACATCTACAACCTCATTGTGCACCAGTTTGTCAGATGAGTTGGAAAGCAAAAGAAACGCCCCCCCCCCACCCCGCTTCTTGATTGCAAAATTCTTGAATGTAGGCCAACAAACCTATGCCCATCGCCATTATTTTTATAAAGAATAAATAAATCTGTGCAATGAAAACGAAAAGATAAAAAAGTGCTACAAGATCTATCGTGGTATTTTCTTCATGGTCGCTTCGACTATTTCCCTGGGAGCTGATCCTCAACCTTTGTTGAGGAGAGTCGGCTACCTCAATGCAGGTGACGACAGGAGTTTAAACCATAATAATCTAAAGGGAGGCGAAATCAATGGCACATGCTCAGCTTAACATCTATATAATTAAGTCTCATCTTGACCACTTCCTGTTTGCACTGAGTATTTTCCCCATCGATGAAAAATAAAAGACTTATTAGTGTTTAAAAAGGAATTAGTGTTTAAAAAATCTTGAGATTCTCTCTCCTGTCAAACACCGCCATGAAGGCCACGCCCCTTCTGGTGGGAGGGGGTGGGGGAGGGGGGAGGGGGCAGGGACTATAAAACACGGAAGTGTGGGCGTGGCTCAGTCTGTCTGCAAGATGGCGAGGGAGAGGTCACGACACTCTGTCTGAGCTGGGAAACTACAGAACACTGCGCGTATGCAATGTATGCAATAAATTATTTGTTAGCCCTTAATGAATATTAAATGAGCTGTCCGGCCTGCCCTGTGCTTGAAATTGCAAGGGCAATGGAAATGAAGTGAAAATGCAATGAGCTGTTTGGCTTGAGCCTGCCATGTGCTTGAAACTGCTAAGGCAATGGAAATGAAGTGAAAATGCAATCAGCTGTTTGGCTTGGGCCTGCCCTGTGCTTGAAAGTGCAATGGCAATGGAAGTTAAATGAAAATGCAATGAGCTATTTGGCCTGCCCTGTGTTTGAAACTGCAATGCAATTGGAAATGAAATGAAATGAGTTGTTTGGCCTGGAAACCACTAATTTTGGCCCACCAGGCCCCTATTATCCGAGAAACCAGTCCCTTTTACCCCAAATGCCCATATTAGTCAAGGAGGAGCATTTTGTCCCAAAAGGCCTGTGCCAGGCCAGGTAAAGTCCAGAAAAAGTGCCTTTCACTGAGATTTCATTCTTTTTTTTTTAAAAAGAGCCTCTTCGGCCCATCAGGCCTGTACTAGCTGTAAGTATGCCCCTGCAAGTATTAAATCTCACCCCAGTATTTTTTCCCACCCTTCATTTGCTTGTGAGATCCAGGCCAGGATAGACTTTCCTCTTTCATTGCTGTGATCTACAGAAAAAGATGAAAATTGTCTAAAATTGATTCTCCACCCTCTCCCCCTTCTCTCTCACAGTCTCACTCACCTGTTTTGGGCAAAATTTCTGGCAGTTTCTGAGCTGCCAGCCCACCAGGCCTGAGTGACTGAGCTGCCAGCCCAATAATTCATTTGGCCCACAATGTCCATACTAGCCCTCTAGAAACCAGTCCCTTTGGCAATATTGGAACTGGCGGAGAGGTGGAATATTGTGTTGGGGGACCAGGTCTCCCGTGTGAACATGGGGCCCAATGGGTCCCACTTAGTCTAGTTACACAATATAAGTTTGATCGGCTACTCTCAATTAGCAGTTAAGTGATGACAGTCTACGTTACATTCAAATACTTCTGTGGCTTGTTACAGTCACTCACTGTACCTTTTCCATGCAGATTCCCTGAAATGGCACTTGGAAGAGTATAAAGTTCATTCTCCCCTCGATCAAGGTGGACATAAACTTTGCCACAGTTTACCTAAAGAACACCCTATTTGCTGCCATGACTGCCTCTTTGCTGTCTGTAGGTCTGCCCTGACATTCTCCAGGACAAAGCAATCACAAAGCAGGACATGCTTAAAGGCCTCCTATAAAGAGGTCAGTTCAAAAACTCATCTCACAATATGCTGAAGAATTGGGCGACACAATTGCACAGTGGTGGAGTTGCTGCCTTGCAGCGCCAGAGACCCGGGTTCAATCCTGACCACGGGTGCTGTCTGTACGGAGTTTGTACATTCTTCTTGTGACTGCGGGGGTTTTCTCTGGGTGCTCCGGTTTCCTCCCACATTCCGAAGATGTGGTTTGTAGGCTAATTGGTTTCTGTGAATTGTTCCTCGTGTATAGGGTAGAGCGGGTGATAATTGGTCGGCACGGATTCAGTGGGTCAAAGGGCCTGTTTCCACTCTAAACTCTAGCATCTGTCAGGTACATAATTTAATAGAGACCTATTATCTTTGAACTCAATAAAATCCTTTTCCACTGGTTCCAGCGGTGACAATTATCAGAAACTGGGACGTGTTATGTGTCAACCCGTGGTCTTCTTCACAGGGACTTGATCTCTTGACCACATATTTGTTCCAATTCCCAATTCTCACTTTGGCCACTGAACCAGCCACAGGTCTTGCGATACTAAAACAAATATTCAAACCTTTCTTCTTCAAGATTTAACTATTTCAATGCTTTTCTCTCTGATCTGGAATCATTAAGCAAACCATTTCTCAGCCTAAACTCTGAAGTTGATTTCTTAATTTACAATTTATTAATTCATTACCATTGTGACTTCTGATCCGCACAGATTACTCATCCGCCAACATCTCGATTTATCTTTGTTTCCTCCTCACAATCTCCAATCCTCTAAGATAGACACAAAATGCTGGAGTAACTCAGCAGGACAGGCAGCATCTCTAGAGAGAAGGAATGGGTGATGTTTCAGGTTGGTGACATTTCAGGTCGAGACCCTATTGAAGCAAAGCCGACGAGACAGACGCCAGGCAGAGCCATTGTAGTAGGGGACTCCATAGTGAGAGGGACAGACAGGGGTTTCTGCGGCAACAGGCGGGATTCAAGGATGGTGTGTTGCCTACCTGGTGCCAGGATTCAGGACGTCACGGACAGATTGCAGAGCATCCTCAAGGGTGAAGGTGAGCAGCTGGAAGTGCTAGTGCTTGTCGGCACAAATTACGTTGGGAGGAAGAGGAAAGACATTCTGCAGCGTGACTTTAGAGAGCTCGGAAGAAGGCTGAAAAGCAGGACCTCCAGGGTGGTTACCGCCAGTTTGCTTCCAGTCCCTTGTGCGGGCGAGGGCAGAAACAGGGAGATAGGGGATCTGAATGTGTGGCTAGTGAACTGGTGCAGGGGACAGGGATTTAGATTCTTAGACCACTGGGTTCTGTTGTGGGGTAAGGATGTACATTGTACAAAAGGGACAGGTTGCACCTTAGCAGGCGGGGGACCAGCATTCTGGCAGGCAGGTATGCCACTGCTACACGTGTGTGTTTAAACTAAATAGTGGTGGGGGAACAAATTGGAAATACAAGGATGGAGTTAAAGGGAATGAGAGTATAGGAAAAGTTAAGAAAGACAGCAGAATTAAGGGGACAGAAAGCTCACAAAGAGAAAGTGAAATAGGAATTGATTAGAAAGGTGACACAAAGTGTATGAGCTTGAGGCTCAGTTACAGATTGGTAGATATTTTGTGGGATTACAATATGCAGGAGGATTGGGAAACCGAATTTCAGGGTTATATGTCCTGAAACGACAGGAAGGTGGGCAGAGGAGGTCAGCTGTCGTTGAGGGATGAAATTAAGTCAGGTGACATAGGGGACTGACAATGTAGAGGTCGCTGTGGATAGAATTGTAAAGGTAAGAAGGCACAAACGGGAGTTTACAGGCCCCCCCCCAAACTGGAGGGTGCAAGTTGCAGCAGGAGAAAAATTGCAAACTGAGTGGAGATTTCAATATGCAGGTCCTAGATTGGATTCTTAGAGCAGCTTTGTACTGGAGCCTCCCAGAGAGAAGGCAATTCTGGATTTAGTGTTGTCTAATGAACCAGATTTAATAAGGGATCTCAAGGTAAAGGAACCGCTAGGAGGAAATTTTAATCTGTAATTTGAGAGGGAGAAGGTTAAATCAGGTGCCAGTGTTACAGTTGAACAAAGGGGACTGTGAAGGCATGAGAGAGGAACTGCCAAGGTTGACTGGAAAAGGATCCTAGCAGGAATGATGGTTGAACAGCAATTGCAGGAATTTCAGGGCATAATCCAGAAAATGCAGGATCATTTCATTCGAAAGAGGAAGAAAGATTCTAAGGGTAGTAAGAGGCAACCGTGGCTGACAAAGGAAGTTAGGGACGGTACAAAACTAAAAGAAAAGGTGTATAACATAGCAAAGAGTAGCGGGAAGCCAGAGGATAGGGAAAGTTTCAAAGGACATTAGAAGGTGAAAAGATGAAGTACGAAGGTAAGCTCGCCAAGAATAAAATGAAGGATAGTAAAAGCTTCCTTAGATATGTTAAGAGAAAAAGATTAGTAAAGGAAAATGTGGGTCCCCTGAATGCAGAAACAGGTTAAATTATTATGGGTAACAAGGAAATGGCAGAAGAGTTGAACAGGTACTTTGGTTCTGTCTTCACTAAGGAAGACACAAACAATCTCCCAGATGTACTAGAGGACAGAGGATCTAGGGAGAGAGGAACTAAAATAAATTTGAATTAGGTGAGAAATAGTATTGGGTATACTGATGGGGCTTAAGGCTGATTAATCCCCAGGGACGGATGATCTGCATCTCAGGGTACTCAAGGAGGTAGCTCAAGAAATCATGGATGCGTTGCTGATCATTTCCTAATGTTCTATTGATGTTCTCCAGCACTTTTGTCTACCTTCTATAGATTCAGATCAGTTCCTGTGAATTGGAGGGTAGCTAATGTTATCCCACTTTTCAAGAAAGGAAGGAGAGAGAAAATGGGGAATTATAGACCAGTTAGCCTGACATCGGTGGTAGGGAAGATGCTGGAGTCAATTATTAAAGAAGTAATAATGGCGCATTTGGATAGCAGTAAAAAGGATTGGTCCAAGTCAGCATGGATTTATGAAGGGGAAATTCTGCTTGACTAATCTTCTGGAATCTTTTGAGGATGTGACAAGTAAAATGAATAAAGGAGAGCCAGTGGATGAAGTGTATCTAGACTTTCGGAAAGCCTTTGATAAGGTCCCACACAGGAGATTAGTAAGAAAAATGGTATTGTTGGTAGGGTATTAACATGGCTAGAGAATTGGTGGGCAGAAAGGAAACAAAGAGTAGGAATAAACGGGTTCCTGTCAGAATGGCAGGCAGTAGCAAATGGAGTGCCGCAAGGCTCAGTGCTGGGGCCGCAACTATTTACAATATATATTAATGATTTAGATGATGGGATTAAAAATAAAACTAGAAAATTTGCAGATGACACAAAACTGGGTGGCAGTGTGAACTGCAAAGAGGATACTAGGAGGTTGCAGGGTGACTTGGACAGATTGAGTGAGTGGACAGATGCATGGCAGACGCAGTATAATGTAAAAAAATGTGAGGTTATCTACTTTGGCTACATGAACAAGGAGGCGGATTATTATCTCAATGGTGTCAGATTAGGAAAAAGGGAAGTGCAACAAGACCTGGGTATCCTTGGACACCAGTGACTGAAAGTAAACGTGCAGGTAGAGCAGGCAGTGAAGAAAGCTAATGCCATCTTGGCCTTCATAACGAGAGGATTTGAGTAAAGGAGTAAAGAGGTCTTTCCGCAGTTGTACAGGGCCCTGGAGAGACCACATCTGGAGTATTGTGTGCAGTTTTGGTCTCCTAATTTAAGGAAGGACATCTTTGCTTTTGAGGCAGTGCAGCGTAGGTTTCAAAGTTAATCCCCGGGAACGCGGGACTATCATATGAGGAAAGATTGGAAAGACTGGGGTTGTATTCACTGGAATTTAGAACGATGAGGTGAGATATTATAGAAACATATAACATTATTAAAGGACTGGACAAGCTAGATGGAGGAAAATTGTTCCCACTGTTGGGGGAGTCCAGAACCAGGGGCCACAGTCTAAGAATAAAGGGGAGGCAATTTAAAACTGAGATGAGAAAAAACGTTTTCACCGAGAGTTGTGAATTTGTGGAATTCTCTGCCACAGAAGGCAGTGGAGGCCAATTCACTGGATGAATTTAAAAGAGAGTTAGATAGAGCTCTGGGGGCTAGCGGAATCAAGAGATATGTGGAGAAGGCAGGAACGGGTTACTGATTGTGGATGATCAGCCATAATCACCATGAATGGCGGTGCTGGCTCGAAGGAGCAAATGCCCTCCTCCTGCACCTATTTTCTATGATTCTATATGTTTCTATTCCTCCGGACAATAGCTCCTTCTTTGGCTTGGTACCCCTAGGCATTTTATTTAAAATCCGTCTCAGTGTGCGTATCTTGAGAATTTATTGTCTACTGAGGGTACAATATTATCACTGATCCTCTGATCATTTTGACTGATATTTCTAATAATGTTATTCAGGGAAAAGAAGGATCCAGTCATTTATAACAGGTGAAACAATCACAATGCATGATTTCTGATTGAGCTCATTGTATAATTCAATGTGCAAATTTACACATCCAATGCATGATTGCTAAACCTGCAGATTGAATTATAGTGTGAACTCAATCAGAAATCATGGTTATTACTTCGACTGCGATCATGCATGTTGATACAATTGGACACACCTTTAACACATTCAAAACCCAAAGGGATAATCTCAATTATCAAGCAAGGTGGCATTGACAGCTCCATGGATTCTTCTGAAATTGATTTACGCATATGCAGTTAGCACACTCAGGAAGTTAGAACTGACCTCCTGCACTGTTAAAAGGATTGGAAATTATTTGTGGGTTTGTTGAGAATTTAGTTGAAGCAGACCGTTTTGGCTCAGCAAAATAGTGTTTGGTATTGCAATGCATCTGGAGTGAAATCTATTTTTCTTTAAAAATAGAGAGCTCATTAACGATCTTGTTGAGGTTCCAGCATAGGTGGTAGCTGGAAGTGGGGGGCAAAAGCAAGGCTTCCTAGCTAGAGCTCCAGCCATGTTCCTAGATAAGAATCAAGGGTTAAAATTATTTATCTCTGCCTGGAGGGTTGTTTGGAAGACCTCTGTGAAATATTGTGGTTTGCAGCTCCATACTTCCTGCAAACATTACAGTTTCCCTCACACCAAAGAGAGGAGAACTGATTTATTTTTCCTTGTGCATAGGACATTAGGCAACATGAGCATGTGTTCTTGTCCAGACTGTGGGCTTCCTAATGGGCCTTTCCCAATTAGGCAACTTTTTAGGCGATTGCAGGAGACTCTGCGGTCGCCACATGTTCGCGGGTGGTTGCCGGGGAGCCGCCTTCAAGGTCGTGAGGCGTTCCTGCATTCTGGCAAATAGTCGCGGCCTCATTATGGTCGCCGCAAATTTTTCAATATGTTGATAAATTAGCGGCGATTAGAATGAGCCGCCATGGAGAGTAGCGAGGATTTTCGTGTCGTAGATGGGTCGCCAGGAGGTCCTAGTGGGTTTCCAGGAGGTCGAAGGTTCTCGAAGGTTCTCGTAGGTTGTAGCCAGTGCTGACTGGTGAATTTCAGTGGCTCATTTGGAAAAAAAACGTAAGCAGTAGTTTTCAGAACCAAGGATAACCAACCGTTAATGTTAAATGCCCACCGCGCTTCACAGCCGTGTATCTCTGGCTTATTAAAAGTTGTCTAGACTCCTTCTCCCCCTCTCTCCCTCTGCCCCTCTTTTAAAGGACTTACCGTACACTGTGCTTTAGCCGTCGTAATTACAGCGCCAACATTCCTGATCATCGCGGTGTGTGTCTGTATCACCTTGGCTTTGCACCTTGTGAATTTCACTCAGACAGCGCTCCCTCCACTTGCCCTGTCCCCCGCCTGCATAATGGCAGGTGAAGGAAGTTATGAGTGTGTGTGTGTGTGTGTGTGTGTTCCACTCTGACAGTCACCGTTACAATTGCTGGTTTTTCAGGCGACTGCCGGCAATTTGACAGTCACCGGCAGTCCCCTGAAAAATTGCCTGTGGGCCTCATAAGGGATCTAGACCATAAGGTTTCACACGTCAATCTGTTTCTTTTTTCAAAAACACTGCCTAGCCTGCTGAATGTTGCCAGCATTTTCAATTCTAATCGCATTATTGTTCCGTTTTTTTTTTCTAAAACTGGTTATTGAAATGAAAGCTCTGATTTTATGTAACATATTGGTCAATGAACCACTAAGGTGTTGGAGGAATTATGTAGTTTGTACACAGGGATTTTCAGAAACCATAGAAGATTACCAATTTAAATAAGGCATATGGGATTGGAAACAACCTTGTGGCATATCTGTAAAATTGTTTTGGGAACAGGAGGCAAAAAGTTTTAATAAAAGAGACATTCATCGGGTTGACAGTTGAAGTCTTCTGGGGCCTGCATTTAGATTCATTACTTTTCATTCTATATGCAAATAACTTAAATTTAATAGTGTCAGGAACTATATCCAAGGTCTGCAGATGATGCCAAGGTTAAGCTTTAAGAGTAACTTTTCAGCAAGTGATGTTGAAATGGAACAGGGTCTGACAAAGAGAGTGGAACTTCATCTGAGCTTTACATTTTGAGTTAATGTTGAGTGTATTTCCAATGGGGGGAGGGTCTGGGATGGAGCAAAAAGAGATCCAGGAATCAAAAGGGGACCTCAGAGGGACCTCAAAACAATTTTACTACCCAGTGAACTGCTTCCAATCATCAGTAAAATAATGGAAGGTACCATTAACGGTGCTATCAAACAATCCACACGCACCAGAAGGCACAAAAGATTACAGATATTGGAAAATGAAAAAAAAAAAAAACTGCTGAAGGACCTTAGTGGTTCATACAGCATCTGTGGAGGAAGTGGAATGGGTGGTGTTTCAAGTTGAGACCCTGTATTGGTCCTACAATGTCGATCACTCCTTACCCTTCACAGATGTTGCCAGACCCGCTGAGTTTCTCCAGCCATTTGTTTTTTCCCCACCAGTAGTTTGTTCACTGAGACCAATTCCACCAGGACTACTTGACTCCAATCCTCAAGGAAATCTTTCAACAAACATGGATCAAAGGGATAAATTCTCAGGGTGAGAGTGATTACCCTTGGCATCTTTACAACATTTGATTCTGCCTTATACAGTGTGAAGGAATGCTAATGAAATGAACTCAGTGGGAATCCTGTGAAAATTTCTACACTGGCTGGATTCACACTGAGCCCAATAAAAGTTGATGATAATTGCTGGAGGCCAAGTACCTCACTCAGAGCATTGCTGCGGAGCTCTGTAGGGCTGCATCTGCTATCCAAACATCTTCAGCTGTTTCATCAGCACCTTCCCTCCTCCATAAAAGCATGTTTGCTGATGATTGTACGCTGTTCAGTTCCACTCACAACTCATCAATTGGCATGTCATAAAGGTCATGCTACGGTTGTTATGGGAGATATCAACATGCAGGTAGACTGGGAAAATCAGGTTGGTACTGGACCCCAAGAGAGGGAGTTTGTGGAGTGCCTCCATGATAGATTCTTAGAGCAGCTTGTATTGGAGCCTACCAGGGAGAACCCGATTCTGCATTTAGTGTTGTATAACATCTGGATTTGATAAGGGATCTTGAGGTTAAGGAGCCATTAGGAGCTAGTGAACATAATATGGTAATTTTAATCTACAATGGGAGAGGGAGAAGGGTAAATCGGAGGTGTCGGTCTTACAGTTGAATAAAGGGGACTATGGAGCCATGAAGGAGGAGCTGAACAAAGTTACATAGAAACATAGAAACATAGAAATTAGGTGCAGGAGCAGGCCATTTGGCCCTTCGAGCCTGCACCGCCATTCAATATGATCATGGCTGATCATCCAACTCAATATCCTGTACCTGCCTTCTCTCCATACCCCCTGATCCCTTCAGCCACAAGGACCACATCCAACTCCCTCTTAAATATGGCCAACAAACTGGTCTCAACTACCTTCTGTGGCAGAGAATTCCACAGATTCACCACTCTCTGTGTGAAAAATTATTTTCTCATCTCGGTCCTAAAAGACTTCCCCCTTATCCTTAAACTGTGACCCCTTGTCTTGGACTTCCCCAACATCGGGAACAATCTTCCTGCATCTAGCCTGTCCAACCCCTTAAGAATTTTGTAAGTCTCTATGAGATCACCCCTCAATCTTCTAAATTCCAGCGAGTACAAGCCGAGTCTATCCAGTCTTTCTTCATATGGAAGTCGTGCCATCCCAAGAATCAGTCTGGTGAACCTTGTCTTCAAAGTCGACTGGAAAGATATCCTAGCAAGGATGAAAGCATTTGATAGGTCCCACATTAGAGCTAAGTGTGGAAAATTAGGGCATATGCTATTGGGGGTAGAGTGCTGATGGATAGAAAATTGGTTGGCAGACAAGAAATAAAGAGTAGGGACTAACGGGTCCCTTTCAGAATGGCAGGCAGTGGTTAGTGGGGTACCGCAAGGCCCGGTGCTGGGACCGCAGCTATTTATGGTACCCGGACATAGTGCCGATGGACGAGAAGCTGAAGCAAAGAAGTTGAAGCCAAAGAACCGAATGGAAACTAGGCCGAAATGCCAAATAACCAAAAGAGTATGAAGCCGAAACGCCAACAAACCGAAAGGATGGGACGCCTAAATGCAAACTAACCAAAATGGCGGGACGCCTAAAAGCCAATGAACCGAAAAGCTGCGTCGCCTAAAAGTAAACTCACTGAATGGCTGCTCTGTTGAATCGCCACCTACCCAAAAGGCGACGTCACCTAAAGACCAACGAACCGAATGCCGCTCAACAGAAAAGTCAAATAACGGACATGACGTTGCCGGGGGGTGGGACTTGTCAGCGATTGGTCCAGACCCCCGCGTCCATCACATCACTGTGGAGGGATGAATATTGTCCCACACCTCCCCTCCACCAGACTCGCAGCCCGCAGAGGATGGCCGTGGGAGAGTGGGAGCTATCCCGAGGGATGCGCACCTTCGGCCGCTTACAACTTGGTGCTTGGGTTCAGATTGCATTCACCTATGGCTTGTGTGGAAAAATGATCCCCATGCTCCCGTCTTCTCTTCTCTCTCCCCCCTTCTCTCTCTCCCCCCTTCTCTCTCCCCCTTTTCTCTCCCCCCGTTCTCCCCCCCTCTCCCCCCCTCTCCCCCCTCTCCCCCCCTCCCCCTCCCCTCCCCCTCCCCCATCCCCCCCTTCTCTCCCCCCCCTCTCCCCCCCTCCCCCCTTCTCCCCCCTCTCCCCCCCTCCCCCTCTCTCTCTCCCCCCCTCTCTCCCCCCCCTCTCTCTCCCCCCCCTCTCTCTCTCCCCCTTCTCTCTCTCTCTCTCCTTCTCTCTCTCTCTCCCTTCTCTCTCTCTCCCCCCTCTCTCTCTCTCCCCCTCTCTCTCTCTCCCCCTCTCTCTCTCTCCCCTCTCTCTCCCCTTCTCACTCTCTCTCCCCTCTTCTCTCTCTCCTCTCTCTCTCCCCCTTCTCTTCTACCCCACTTATGCAGAGCGGCTATGGAAGTTGAGAAAACCGACACTGACAGCAAAGATGGACACAAAATGCTGGAGTTACTCAGCAGGACAGGCAACATCTCTGGAGAGAAGGAATGGGTGGCGTTTCGGGTTGAGACTCTTCAGACTCAGTCTTCACGTCTGAAGAATGGTCTCGACACAAAACATCACCCATTCCTTCTCCAGAGATGCTGCCTGTTCCGCTGAGTTACTCCAGCTTTTTGTGTCCACCTTCGGTAAAACAGTTTACAGATTCTCGTGTTTTGTGCGTGCGAACTTGCTGTGTGCGTTCCGAGGGAGCGTGGGGGCTGTTTGGGCGGATGCACACCTTCGGCCACTTACAACTCGGTGCTTGGGTTCAGGTTGCCTAGTCAGCTATGGCTTGTGTGGGAAATTACCCCCCATCCTCCTGCCGGTGGAGACGGAGGAGAGAGAGAAGTTGGAGAGAAAGAGAGAAGGAGGGGGTAGAGAGAGAGAGAGAAAGAGAGAGGAGGGGGAGAGAGAAGGGGGAGAGAGGGGTGTGGGAGAGAGGAGAGGGGGAGAGAGAGAGAGAAGGGGAGAGAGGGGAGGAGGGAGAGAAGGGGGAGAGAGAGAAGGGAGGGAGAAGTGGGAGAAATAGAGGGGGGGGGAGAGAGAAGAAGGGAGAGAGAAGGGGAGGGGAGCGTGGGGGTCATTTTCCCACATTTCCCAAGATTCTATCTTTCCCCTACTTTGAATCTTTGACCCGGGGTAGGGTAAACAAAAACAAGAGGACAAATGTTTAAGGTGAGATGGTCAAGGTTTAATAAGAACCTGAAGGACAAACCTTTTCCTAAGAGAGTGGTAGGTGTATGGATCAAACTGCCAGAAGAGATGGTTGATGCAGGTACTATAACAGGATTTAAAAGACACTTTGACACAGGTACATGGATAGGAAAGCTTTAGAGGGATATGGGCCAAACATGGGCAAATGTTTATGTTCTATTCTCTATAAGGATAAGCTTAGATGGGGCATTTTGAAGGGCATGGATGAGTTGGGCAGAAGGGTTTACTTCTGTACTCTATGGCTCTATGACAATTAAATTAGCTCTGTAGGGAAAAGTAAGTAAATATAAAAAATATATAGTGGCATCTTTTAATTTAATTTGTATTCTGCCTTCTCGGACTTCTGCCAAATTTCTGGCTTCTACCCTCACAATGGCTTTTCATTGCTTGTCTAGCTTGGTCTCGACCCGAAACGTCACCCATTCCTTCTCTCCAGAGATGCTGCCTGTTCCACTGAGTTACTCCAGCTTTTTGTGTCTATCTTCAGTGTAAACCAGCATCTGCAGTTCCTATCTACACATGTTACCTTTTTGGAATGGAGCAGTAAAACATGTAGCACGCTATAACATCTTGTCACTCTTGTAATGTTATATTTTATGAATATTCTAAGGCCATCAAAAAGAGGGATACCTGCATTGACATTCCTAAAGTATTTTCTTAGTGAGACATGAGGCTTTGTTGTGCTTTGATTTCTTTCGAACTTTGGGGGGGGGGGGTTTGGGCTCCTGCTCCGATCCATTGCAGGTGGGAGCCTCGGCACCTACAGGTCTACTTGTCTAGCTCCTTAATTAACAGTATCACACTGGAATGTCATAGACTAATATAACTTTTCAAGGTCAAATACAACTTAAACATCCATTACATGGCTGGGTTTAATGGAGCCCACTTCAGTCTCATAAATGCTCTGTTCCACAGGACTTTTATGGTCTCAAGAGTTCTATGATGCAAGTAATATAATGCAAGCAGTTATAAAGAAAGTGAACCCATTAAAATGTGTTAAAAAGTGGAAAATAAATTGATTAGTAAAATGGAGAAATGAAATGCAACGAAAAAATGTACTGAATTCACCCACACAACTATGCTGCCAAGAGCTCCTGTTGGAGTGTCAAATCTTTTTGTTTGGCAATGACATTTCATTTCTGGACCAAGCCACGTGGAAAGCCCGTAAAATATGTTTTTAAGGCCAAATATAAATTATCCAAGATTTCCAGCACAGTTTGCACCCTCATAATAATCAATACTCAAGGGCGGCACAGTGGCGCAGCAGTAGAACTGCTGCCTCACAGCGCCACAGAACAGGGGTTGATCCCGATTACAGGTCTTGTCTGTATGGAGTTTCTGTATGGGTTTTCACCTGGTGCTCTAGTTTCCTCCCACATTCCAAACACATGCAACTTTGTAGGTTAATTGGCTTCTACAAATTGCCCCTAGTGTGTAAGATGCGAAAATTGGAACAACAACATGCAGCTAGTGTACATGCATTCTTTTTTTTGGCACGGACTGAATCAGTCGCACAAGGGACCTGTTCCACATTGTATCTCTAAACTAAACTAAACTAGACTAAAATAAATTAAACATTTATTTTTAGATTTTTAAACTGAAATCCTCAGTAGCCTGAATACCTGTTTGCGAAACTAAATTAAGGGAGGCAATTTGTGAAACTAAAGTAAGGGAGGCAGTTAAGCTGCTGTAATTTGTCATTACCACCTTCAGTATCAAAAGTGCCATGATCAGCCATCTGACAATGCGGCATTAAACAGACTGTGACTTTTCATTGAATACCAGATGCTGTTGAAGCATGTATCAACAATGTCTGTGCATCAACGAGAACTTTCAAAGTCATTAAAATGGAGCATGCACCAAAGCGACTGGAGAAGAAAAGGAATAGTACATTCCATGTAAATAATTCACAAGACTAGTAACAAATTAGATGTTTCCTTAACTAGCTTTTTTTACCTCAGGAGCAAATACGCACATAAACTCAAGAACTGGCAAAGCATTTCAGTGCTCTATTTTCAGCCTTAAACAAACCAGGAGCAAGGTGGTGCCGTGATAAGGGATATGTGCTTTGGTTGTGAATAGTGATTAGGAGTCCTGCCAGAAATCTTACAGTAATTGCAGTGGAAAATTCCAAAGAGTAATATGCTGGTGAAAGCACTGACTCTCTTTGTTTTTTATCTTCCTCCAATTCCTGCTCTCATCATAAGCACAGATATTATCTGTCATTCCTTCTGTAAACTCTCATTCTTAAAAATATTATTCTTAACCAAGCAGCCCCTCCAACGCTCACACACCCACCCTCCCCTTAATTCCTCCTCAATATATTTTGACCTCTGTTGAGATCTAATTTATATCAGATTAGTTTATAATTTAATTTAAGGTTTATTGAAAAAAATAAAAATCGCATCGGAAGTGATTACATTCCCACCAGATTCAGATGGCCATGATTTCAGTCACCACTCCAGACTCTTCAGCTAGTCCAGTGCTAGCAATGAGCAACTGGTACACTGTTCACAATGCCACCTGTCAAGTAATATATTGAAGTGCATCAAAATGACCAAGTAGATCTATCTGAAGATGAACAGTTCTTGCAATTTTATCTCTAATACTTATCTGTCACCAAATAAAAGACCTGGCCAGTTAGTTCACTGTTATTGTGGGACTTTGCTGTGTGCAAATTGGGTGTTATGTTTCCTGAATTACAAAAGTGAATTATATTTCAAATGTATAAAGGCAGGACATGATATGTCAACACCAAAAACACCACACAAAATAAACGTACCGTATTTCCTGGCAATGAAGATGCACCTGCGTCGAAGACGCACCCCCATTTTGAGTTGCTAAATTTTGAAAATGTTTGAAAAAAGGCTGAAAAAAATAGAATTTCTCATGCTCAAAAAAAGAAAAATAAACTAAAGAAAGCCACAATTCAATTTGTCCAAGTCTTCCAGATCTCCTCCATTCTGAATGACTGAATGGGTGGGGGTTGGAGGGTGACGGCAGGTGGAGAGATGGTGGGAAAAACGGGAGCACACCGGGACAAATTGAATCAGTTGTGATCTTATTGAATGACAATACTATTTCAAGGGATCAATTGAAGTTAATTGCGCTGACACAGGAGTAAGCTCCACCGCCCGCTATCCTGTTATCCATCGCCCGCTGACCCGCTCCACTCTATGAACTTTGCTCTTGAGCTGTTCCCCTCACCTTTCGGTCTCCAAGCCAGGTCAAAAATAGGGATAACGAGAATTTCAAACCTAATAGTACTCGCTAGAATTTAGAAGACTGAGGGGGGATCTTATAGAAATGTACAAAACTCTTAAGGGGTTGGATAGGCTAGATGCAGGAAGATTGTTCCCGATGTTGGGGAGATCTGTTGACAAGGCAGCAGCATTCTTATTCTCTCTGTTATTCTCATTTGACTCTGTCCCCGTGCAAATTGACCACAAACCGGGCTGAATGCCATGCAGTGTCACTCAGTGCAGCACATGTCCTGCTCCCGGCGGCAGTCGGAGAGCGAGGCTGGTGAGCAGAGGTGTTCAGACGGAGAGCACTACCAGAAGCAAGCGGGCGCAGAAAGCACTGAGGTGGTGGCCAGTTCCGCTGTCGCAGCCACCTGAGCTCACCGTGCGCCATGGCGGTGGTAGCTGGCATGCTCCTGCACCTTTACCCCTGGCGGCCAGCCAATTTGTATAGCCCAAGCCGTGCTGACACGGGCCAGACTCCCCACATGCTGCGAAAGGAACTCTTACCCCCCCCCCCCCCCGTCCATTTACAGCCACTTCCCACTTTACAGCCACTTCCCATCAGCTGCCAGCAATAAGGGAAAGACTTGGTTATCCCTCAGTACAGCAACATCAAGAACGATGTTGCTGTATTGAGGGATAGTCAAGTCTATCTTTCTTGGCTAACAACCTAACCTTCGGCCTCCAAGACGCAGGTAAATTTCCGTGCCATTGTTGGGTAAAAAATAGTGTCTTCGTTGACGGAAAATACGGGTAAGTTATTTATTTTCTTTCTTGGCCTGTTTGTCAGATGTCAGTGTATACATTTTTGTTATTACTCTTTTATTGGCTACAAGAGTGAAAATTAATTCAGATACCAGATTTGTTTAGAGTTTAGCATTTAGAGATAGAGAGCGGGACCAGGCCCTTTGAACCACTGAGTTCCTGCTGACCAGCGATCGCCTCGTACACTAGCACTGTCTGATACACTCGGGACAATTTACAATTTGTAACAAAGCCAATTATCCTGTATGGGTGGGAGGAAACCGGAGTACCCATAGAAAACCTATGCGGTCTAGGGAGAACGTACAAACTCTGTGCAGATAGCACCCGTAGTCAGGATCGAACCCAGGTCTCTGGCACTCGAAGGCAGCACCTCTACTGCTGCACCACCAGAGCCACAAAAAGAGGTGATGTGTGCTTGGCAGAAGGAATTAGGAAAAGTAAAGTATGATCGGGGAGAAGTAGGTGCAGGGGGTAGGAAAAGTAGGTTGGTGTTCTCTAGCTGAAAAATTGTGTTTGTATTCCATTCTTAACCTAAAAGGAAGTATAGGGTCACCTGCGTTATTGATCCCCTTCTAATACCGGGAAAAGAAAACAAGCCAGTGTATGGGTCCAGCATTACTCAAACATTTTCAAACACTAAGGTTTCTTTCAATGTCTATCAATGTGACCTATTTTGGATGGTTTCTAAAAAATTATTGACGTGCAATGGTTATTCCACGTTCTAGTATGTGTGCAAAATTGTTACATCCAAATGCACATTTGAGTTTAGGGCTGTTATTATGGTTCGGGGGCTGTTTAATTCGTTAGCAACAATTGGGAATTAAGAAGTGAGTATTAGTCCTGACAAGCCCTGAAGTGAATGTTACTTAAGTAGTTAATGTATTTAATTTGACTAAGCACAAGACTATAACACGTTATGGTACCATGACACTGCTTGTTTGCTTCAGGCCACAACACTTAAGTCAAACAGCGTGTTACCCGCTTATTGCAATCTCCTTGACGTTTTTTTGTCCTGCCCTTCTGAGTCTCATTCCAACATGCCTTTCGAAATGCCCAGTTCTATTACAAAATCTGTGCTGGATAGAAATGGATGTTTGCTAAATAATGTATCATGGATCAAGTTAAACATTTCCATTCATGATCCGCAACCCGTATTGCGGTAATCAGTTGAAACTGAATGCTTACTGAAAAATAGTTTCCATCGTTTGAATACAACCAGAAAGATCTGGAAACACAAAATTAGCTTTAGTGTGTATGGAGAGAATAGATGACCTTCGCCTCTCCTGGCCTGTTCAATTTACCCTGCAGTCTCTCTAAACCTGTTTATTTCCTGAGGTTGTGGCAATAACACCTGCCGAACTTTAATGGGGCCCTTTTAGAAAAGGTAGATTCCTCCACATCTCTCATCTCTTTTAATATTCCCCCCCCCCAAACCTCTTTCCTCTGATCAATCTTTTAATCATTCTCTCCAATGTTACTTCTTTGGCACGGCATTTACTTTCATTATTCACACTTCCATGGAGTTGTTTGTGCTGTTTTTCGAAAGTAATCTGAGCTGTCATTGAATTATAATTACAAAGACTTAAATATTAGCCAATGCAGTATTCACAGATATTTTACATATTTTATATATTAATTCACATTTCAATCTGTAAAAAAAATTAATCCTTGCATGTGCCCTCAAAACCAGACAAACGTCAAGGAGAATTTAATCTTGGTGTACGGCAGATGGACTGTTTAAATTGCCTAGGAGATTTACCTGCAAAGTTCTGCTCAGTTCACTCTGTCATCTCTCTAAACCTGTTCTTCTGAGTTGGTGCCAAGGTGACCTGCTTAATGTCAATAGGGATTGGAGATGAGTCCTGACCCAATGCGTCACCTATCCCTTTTCTCCAGAGATGCTGCCTGACCTGCTGAGTTACACCGGCACTTTGCGTCTATCTTTGGTATAAACCAGCATCATGAGTTCCTTGTTTCCACATAATATCAGCAGGATCCTGCTTTAAAAATGTAAATCAGTTCCAGGTATCTGACCAGAATCTGACAATCATTTTTAACTGGTGACCTGGTTGGACAAAGTATTGTGGTTTTACCAAAGTTAAAAGTAGTGAGGAAAAAACACAAAGTGCTGGAGTAACTCAGTGTGATTATTTTGAAATTTCTGAACACATTGTTACATTTTGGTCAATATTTCGCAGTTTGTCATGTATCCATGGCAGTGCCATTGAATGTAATGCAGACAGAGTGATCGAGAAAGGGGAGCGAGGTGCCAGGCATTGTCCAAGTGAATTTGAGGGCAGGGTGAAAATTAGTCCTAAAGTTGATCAAATGAACGAGTTCTGCACATATGCAGAAGGTAATGCTGATGCAGTCGTCGATATAGCCAAGAAAGAGTTTGGGAATGATTCCAGGATACATTGAGAACAAGGACTGTTCAATGTAAGTAACACAAAGACATAGTCAGGGCCCATGTGACTACCCAAGGCTACACGTTTGACTTGAAGAAAGCAAGTGAAGTCCAAAGAGAAGTGTTAACTGAGGGGAACTGATTAGCTCTCTGAACAAGAAAGTACCTGAGGGCCCTGAGACTTTCCTGATGTAGAATGGCGGCATGTCCATAATAAAGATAAGGGGATGGGGATGTAGAAATTCGAAGTTATTGAAGTGGCGAAGTGCATATGAGGTGCCTCAGATGTAGGTCAGAAGGGACTGGGCAAGGGGCAACAAGATAGAATCAAGGTGTTTGGAGATGTTTGGTGGGGCAGGAACAGGCAGGTGGAATGGGTCTGCCAGGGCAGTCCTCACACATTTCATCCGCTATCTCCCACTCCTCCATCACCTTGCCCTTTGCCCCTCTCCGTACACTCATCCCCCATCCCTGAGCCCCATGTTTCCTTTTTATCCTTCTTCTTCCAGCTTCCCCCTCCCCCCCATCCCCACTGTCCACTTCATGCATACACATCCTGCAGGCTTTACATTTCTCTCCTCACCTTTCTCTCCTCCTCCCTACCTGACATCTTTTTGTCTCCTTTTCACCTCAAGCCATTGTCACTAGCTCCACTCCATTGCCTATCACGCCCTCTCACCTGAAGCCACTTGTCACTTGCCAGGCTTTTCCCCACCCCTACCTCTCTCTTCCAGCTTTCTCAGCACAGCAACCCAAAATGTTGTCTGTCCATCCTCTCCCCTGATGATACCTGGCCCGTTGAGTTCTCCAGCAGTTTGTTTCTTACTCAAGATTCAAGCATCTGCGGTCCCTTATGTTTTCGAATCATGCGACACATGAGTACAATCAAACCATACACAATTACAAGAGGCACTGTAAAGTGAAAGATACAAGAATATGGTGATACAGCATGAAGGCATTACAGCTCCAGAGCTAGTTCAGATTAAACATGTGCACTGGCCACACACAATAAGATTTGCTGATTGAGATTACACCCTTACCTAATGAGAGGACAGTTCTGATAACAGTGGGGAAGCAGCTATTCCTGAATCTGGTGTTACGTGCTTTCACAGTTTTGTTTCTTCTTCTTGATGGAAGAGGGAAGAAGCGGGAATGATCATGGTGTAAATTGTCATTGATTATGTTGGCTCCTTTCTTGAGTCAGTGTGAGGTGTCGATAGAATTGATGGGAGGGGAAGTCTGGTCTGTGTAATGGACTAGGCTATGCCCACAACTCTCTGCAATTTCTCGTCATCTTGGGCAGACCTGTTACAAAACCAAGTTGTGTTGCATCTCAATAGAATGCAGTCAGAAGAAGGCTTCTGATTCCAAATCTTGCCTATCCATGTACTCCAAAGATGCTGCTTGACCCGCTGAGTTACTCTGGCACTTTGTGTCCACTTCTGTTGATGTGTTCCATTAGCTAAGTGGCAAGTCATTCACACCAAAATGTTAACAGTAAACTGTACAAATAATGACAGCAGCACAATTACTTGGCTCTGTAAATCTATATTTTTATGTATTGCATGGATATGGTGCATGTAAATCATTCATGCTTTTTATATTTTCAATGGTGATGTTACATTATAAAAACAAGGGAGATGATCACATGGTACCATGCAGAAATTGTGATGTTCCACATATTTAGAAAGTTATAAGAGGCTTTGTACAAAATCTGTACCGGCTACAAAAAAATCTGCTCTACTGGAGGTGATCATTACAGATATTTGGACATGTGGAACCATAATTTATATTGTTTGAGTAAAGGTAATACCGCCAACAATAACAGGAAACATGCCTTTTTCAGTCTATTTCATTATGTGGGCCAGGATCAACCGTTTTAATACCTATTTAATTAAATTCATGGTTATTTCCAATGAAAATATTTTTTTCCTGATGAAGCAGTGATATGAGAATGGCTTTGATGTAAAAGGTTCTTCACCTGGATTAGTTCATTATCTCATCCTGCCAGAATAGACGGTGTTTCAAGAATATAATTTGAGCAAATACTATTCAGAAGGAAAATATTCCTTTTGCAAGACGCACCTAACTGCCTATCTTAACTTAAGCCAGAACCTCTTATCAGAAGTGTGTGCTGTCATGCATTCCCTACAGGCTGGGAGCTGTGCTTATTGGGGATGTTCTTAATGGAACAAGATATTTTGCAGCAAACGCATTTAGTTAGACTTCATCCAGCACCCTTCAGCTCAGTGTTTTTATTTTGCTATGTAACTTTTCAGTGGCAAGATGATAATGGCATGGCAATGGCAAATGGCACCAGCTACTTGTAGTAGTTTTGCTGACTGCACTCTGACATTGGACTCCTGGTGGAGTTGTGTGTGAGTTTGCAGTGATGGCAAATCTCCGACGATTGTAAAGGGGAATCTGCTAGAATAAATTGTTTAAAGATGCGGCATTGAAACTGATCCTTCTGCCCACCATGAGTTCACGCCAAACATCAATCGCCCATCCACCCCATTTCTATGTTTTCCCACTTTCTCATCCATACCCTACACTCCAGCAGCAATTTACAGAGGCCAATTGACCTACAAACTTGCACATCTTTGGGACGTGGTAGGAAACTGGAGCATCTGGAGGAAACCCACGTGGTCACAATGAGAATGTAGAAACTCCATACAGACAGCACCTGCGGTCAGATTCAAACCTGGGTCTCTGGCGCCGTGAGGCAGCAGCTCCACCAGATGCGCCGCTGTGCCAATAAATTGTATTAGAGAAACTGTTAACTATTTCTGGATAATCAACGATTTAAAGTGGTTTTATATTGTCTTCCTATCATTTCATTATCAAGGCCTGCATTTGATGCTGGGCTTTTAGAACCTCTTACCACTGTATCGTGGGACTTCTCTCACTGTTCCCGAAATCCCTTCAGGAGCTCATCGTGTTTGGCTAATTATCCTTAGAACTGGTTATGTAGCTCCAAGGAAAATCCAGCTGCAAACCTGTGACAACAGTTTATTTGACACCTGTAAACATCAAATGATGTGAGCTAACATAGACACAAAGGGCAAGAGCAACCTGGCGGGTCAGACAGCATCTCTGGAGAAAAACGACAGATTACATTTGGGGTTGGAACCCTACTTCAGAACAGAGATAAACCAGAGATGCTGCCTGACTCGTTGAGTTACTCCAACACTCTGTGTCTATCTTCAGTTTAAACCAACATCTGCAGTTCCTTCCTACAAATGATGTAAGCTGTCTGGATGAGTTCAGTGACAGTTTGGGAGACCACGTGAACTGTGATAACTTATGTTGTGAGATGTATAGATGGCATGGAGTGTTTTCTAAATGTTTATTTAAGGCAACTAAAAGAAATCAGTGTTGCCCTTTAAAACGGTGCTTGCATTTCATTTTGTACAGCTGTATGCCACTTACATTTTTTTTCCCTCAGTGCAAAAGGAAGATATGGTTAAATTGGTAGCTAGTAATATGGTGGAGGACACATGTCTGGAGAGCAGCACATGGCACAGCTGGTAGAGCTTCTACCTCACAGAACAAGAGGCCCGGGTTCGATCCTGACCTTAGATGCTATCTGTGTGGAGCATGTTCTCCCTGTGACGCCGTGGGTTTCCTCTGGATTCTCCGGATTTCTCCCACATCCCATAGATGTGAGGGTTTGTAGGTTAATTGACCATTGTAAATTGCCTTTTGTGTGTAGGAATTGGATTAAAAAGTGGGTTTATATACCACTTGTGTGAATTGGTGATCGTTGATGGGTGAAAACCTGGTGGGCTGGAGGGCCTGTTTCCATATTGTACTTTTCACTCAATCAATCAAATTATAAGTGGCAGGCCAAGCTGCATGTGAATTTGTACTATCACATTCTACGCTGGTCACATTGAAGTGTAAAAGTAACTATAACAATTCTTTGAGGATGTTACAGAAAGGCAACCTTTCAAGACAACTGAATAGTATTTCCAATGTTTAGTGAGCATTGATGTTTCTGATTCTAGCAGGTTGCTGCAGCAGCTACATCTAACATACAAATTAAAGGCTTCTGGAGACTATATAAATAGAGCAGACTACTCAGGAATGTGTTGCAGACGAATGATCTGCAAATATTGAACTAACAATAGGGTGATATTTTCAGCGGGATGATCTTAACTTTTCTTTATTTTCCTGATGAGTCCTGTCCTCTTTTCTGAAAGCTGTAGCATTCCTTTAACATCATGAAGGTCATTATAGAGATAATGCAATCCCAGGGGCTGATTCATGTTATATTTTCTGAGAAAGTTGTGCGCGAGTTTCTTTGCTCCTTGGATCGCCCAAAATATTTTTTTTAATCATTTGAGAATGGAGGACTGGCTGGGAATCCTGCAGCTGTGAGGGTGTCAACATCATAGCCTCAACTGCCAGCTAATGATTCATGTCGCTCTACACCTCATAAGTCTCTCTGGGCCTTATTTTCCAATCAGTGAGCACAAGATTTTGCCACCTGAAAAGATAAACTTTATCTCAGCCAGGTAATTTATTGTTAGGCAGAATGAACAACAGGCAATTCAAGTGCTAGTAAAACATGTTTTTTTTATTTGCAGGAAAGTTAAGGGGAACCACCTGCTCTTAAGAATTGGGAGTTACTTCATAACAATGAAAATATTTCTGGGCATTAATATTCATTAATGCGTTCATAAATTGGATTAGATGAGCATGGAAATGGCAACATGGTATAATTTTATATTTCACCATTGCAACAGTGGGGTGGGGCGGCACAGTGGCGCAGCGGTAGAGTTGCTGCTTTGCAATGCCAGAGAGCCAGATTCATTCCTGACTACGATGCTGTCTGTGCAGAGATTGTACGGGTTCCCTGTGACCACGTGGTATTTTTCCAGGTGCTCCAGTTTCCTCCCACATTCCAATGGCTTACAGGTTTGTAGGTGAATTGGCTTCAGTAAAATTGTAAATTGTCCCTAGTGTGTAAGATAGTGCTAATGGACAGTGTGATCAATGGTCGGCATGGACTCAGTGGGCCGAAGGGCCTGTTTCCACACTGTATCTCTAAAGTCTAAAGACACTGTTGAGAAAATCAGTTTAGAATACAATTTACAAGTAACAATTGCAATGCTTGGTTCAAAATATAATGGTCAATTCAACAATATGGCATTCTGCTTTAAAAATCAATGTGGAAGCCAATTTTGGGAATAAATTTGAAGACACTTCAGGAAAATCCATTTTACATTGAATTTCCTAAATACAGTCCTAAGGAAAGGAATTATATGTGTTAAAGAAGGAACTGCAGATGCTGGAGAATCGAGGGGACACAAAAGGCTGGAGAAACTCAGCGGGTGCAGCAGCATCTAAGGAGCGAAGGAGATAGGCGATGTTTCGGGTCGAGACCCTTCTTCAGACTGGTCAGGGATCAGGGAAACGAGAGATATAGACGGTGATGTGGAGAGATAAAGAACAATGAATGAAAGATATGCAAAAAAGTATCGATGATAAAGGGAACAAGCCATTGTAAGCTGTTTGTGAAAATGAGAAGCTAGTGCGACTAGGGTGGGGGAGAGAGATGGAGAGAGAGGGAATGCCAGGGCCCAAGGGCTGAGGGAGAGGTGGGAAGGGGAGGAGACAGCAAGGGTTAACAGAATTGAGAAAATTCAATGTTCAAGCCCAGAGGATGCAGACTCCCCAAGCGGAATATGAGGTGCTGTTCCTCCAACTTGCGGTGTTGCTCACTCTGGCCGTGGAGGAATTATATGTTGTATAAAGGCTTGAAGTCCATTTTGAAGAAAGGTCTCGACCTGAAACGTCACCCATTCCTTCTCTCCAGAGATGCTGACTGTCCCGCTGGCTACGCCAGCATTTTATGTCTACCTTTGTATTTTTCTCTATTTATATAAATGATACAGTTAACATTGGTTCAATAGTTCAACAGTTACTTTATTGTCACATGTACCTAGATAGAGTTAAATGCTTTGTTTTGCATACCCTCCAGTAAAATCATGCTATATATTAGCACAATCATACATAAATAAAATAGTGCAATGTTTGTAGCATTTAAAAAAAAAAAGTAGATTCCTTCTGAGGTAGTACATAACAAATCACCATCTTTCCAGCACCATCTGTACCTTTCAAGATTCAAGTCCTTAAAAATATTGAGTCTCATCTTGCCCTTAAAGGCCCATTGTCCTGGCTTTGGCATTTAATCGGTGAAGTAGGGTATAGTTTTATTGCATCGTTTCTTGTTAATGCAATCAAGGTGTAACTAATATTGCTGCTTTTTTTTAATATAGAGTCTAATTTTTCTCAATGGAGAAAAGAAAGATGACAAATACAACAATATTGAGCAAACCAATGACCTTTTCTCATAAGAAAGTATTCAAATACAGAGCAGCATCTGCAGAAACGTTCGGTAGGAAACCAAAGACAAATTCAAAAACAGTTTTAATGTGGTACTGGGGGAGGGATGTACTGAAGTGATTGTGCTGATAAAGGGAAATCTGGCTATTGGTGTTGCAGCGACTAATGGGTTGCAACAGAGGAAGAGGAGAAAAATAAAGGATTGAATGCAAAGCATTCAAATTTAGAATGCAAGACTGGAGAAAGTAACAGAGATCCTCAACGGAATGTAAAATCAACCAGGATGTGTGGCTACATTGGTATCCTATAGCAAACATCTCACCTCCTGACTTCCTGAAGCCTATCCAACATCTACAAGACACATGGCAGGAGAATTTGATGTGGTGAATCAGGGGAATATGGTGCAAGAAAATGATTCACCCTCCTGGATGAGTGCATCCAATAATTCACAAGCCTGACACAACCCAGCCAAAAGGAGTTAGTGTGATTGCTACTCCATCCACCACTGTAAGTATTCATGCTATCCACCATGCACCAACGCAAAGTAGCTGTGCTACATACCGCTTACAAAGTACACTGCAGCTATGTAACAACATTACTTAGACAGTACTTCTGAAAATTGTGTTCTTTATTGGCACGAAGGATAAGGGCACTGGCATGACAATAAACAATTGGTGCAGGGGTAGGCCATTCGGTCCCTCGAGCCAGCACCGCCATTCAAAGTGATCATGGCTGATCATGACAAGGACAAGATCTAAGGAAGGACCTGAAACGTCACATTTGTTTTCTCCAGAGATGCTGCCTGACCCATTGAGTTACCCCAGCACTTGTGTCTCTCTAGGGCACTGGGAATCTTGTTTCAAATATTCACCACTCTACGTGAAACACTTATGCGTCTGATCATCTTTAAATTTTTCGCCTCTGACATGTAATCAGTAAAAGTTCTCAACGTCTCTGCCCCGCAAAAAAAGATTCTGACTATCTAGTCTAAAGGCTATTGCCCTAACATACTGGATTATACACACTTTCTCTTAAACTCCTTATTGAAAACATGTCACTATTTTATTGGTTTTCAGTAAAAGGAAGCTCATGACAGCAAGAGAGAAAAACGTTAGGTCTGAGATCTATGCCCCTTCCACAATCATCTTGTGAATTTGCTATTTTATTACCAGTGTATTCCACACTGTAGAAATAATGGTCTCGACCTGAAGTCTCACCCATTCCTTCTCTCCAGAGATGCTGCCTGTCCCGTTGAGTTACTCCAGCTTTTTCAAGAAGAAAGGAAGAGGTGGAGCCAGTGGGCTGAGGGAGAGCTGAGGAGGGGAGGAGAAAGTAGGTACTGCCTGAAATTAGAGAAAATGTTCATACCGCTAGGGTGCAAATGGCCCAAGCAGAATATGAGGTGCTGCTCCTCCATTTTACGGTGGCCCTCACTCTGGCCATGGAGGAGGCCCAGGACAGAAAGGCCGGATTCGGAATGGGAGGGGGAGTTGAAGTGCTGAGCCACAGGGAGTCCAGGTTGGTTAATGTGGACCGAGCGGAGGTGCTCGGCGAAATGATCGCCAAGCCTACGCTTGGTCTCACCGATGTAGATCAGCTGACATCTAGAGCAGCGGATGCAATAGATCAGGTTGGAGGGGGTGCAGGTGAACCTCTGTCGCACCTGGAATGACTGCTTGGGTCCTTGAATGGAGTCGAGGGGGGAGGAAAAGCGCCAAGTGTTTCATCTCTTGCGATTGCAATGGATAGTGCCCGGGGAGGGGGTAGTGCGGGAGGGAAGGGAAGAATTGACCAGGGAGTTACAGAGGGAGTGATCTTTGTGGAAAGCAGACAGGGGGGGAGATGGGAAGATGTGGTGAGTGGTGGGGTCACGTTGGAGGTGGCAAAAATGACAGACGACTATTTGTTGTATGTGACGGCTAGTGGGGTGAAAAGTGAGGACTAGGGGACTCTGCCCTTGTTACGAGTGAGGGGATGGGGAGAGAGAGCAGTGTTATGGGGTATTGAAGAGACCCTGGTGCGAGCCTCATTTATAGTAGGGTAGGGGAACCCCCATTCCCTGAAGAATGAGGACATTTCCGATGCCCTGGTGTGGAACACCTCATCCTGGGAGCAGATGCGGCGTAGAAGGAAGAATTGGGAGTAGGGGATGGAGTCCTTACAGGAAGCAGGGTGGGAAGAAGTATAGTCTAGATAGCCATGGGAGTCAGTGGGTTTATAGTGGATGTCGGTCAGAAGTCTATCACCTGTGATGGAGATAGTGAGGTCAAGAAATGGTAGGGAAGTGTCGGAAATGGTCCAGGTGTATTTGAGTGTCGGATAGAAGTTAGTGGTGAAGCGGATGAAGTCAGTTTGTGTGTGTGTGCAGGAGGTAGCACCAATGCAATCATCGATGTAGCAGAGGTAAAGCTCGGGGATGGGGCCCTGATACGTCTCGAGCAAGGATTGTTCGACGTACCCTACAAAGAGGCAGGCGTAGCTGGGGCCCATGCACGTGCCCATAGCTACACCTTGTGTTTGGAGGAGACTACAGTAAATTCAGGTGAGATAAATCATTGTGTAGCGAGTTAAATTTAGGGTGGTCACAGTAGCGCAGCGGTAGAGTTGCCTCACTGCACCAGAGACCTGGGTTCAATCCTGACTATGGGTGCTGTCTGTATGGAGTTGATATGCTCTCCCTGTGTGTGTGTGCAGGAGGTTTCCTCTGGGTGCTCTGGTTTTCTCTCACATTGCAAAGACTTGTAGGTTTGTACGTTAAATGGCTTGTGTAAATTGTACCTTGTGTGTAGGATAGAACTAGTGTACAGGTGATTGCTGGTTGGTGTGGACTTTCTATGCTGTATCTCTAAAGAAAACTAAACAAACCTAGGCTAAATGGCAAATTGCAATATTTTCAGATGACCATGTAGCTATCTCTCAACGAGCACTCTCAATGTTCTGACTCAGAAACAGTTGCTGAATATTATTTTTAAATAATCTAATCAGGTTCTTTACTGATCATGACCTTGTTGCAGAGACTAGCCAGGTCTTTACAGATCTGACAGCTGCCTATGACACCGTGTGGCACCGGGGCTAACTGTAAAGCTGCTTTGGGTGCTGCCAGACCGGCGCATGGTACAATGCATCATGGAGCTGATGTCAAACCGCAGCTTTGTGCTTAAGACCAGTGATGGACAGCAGAGTAGGCTACGTAGACTGAAGAATGTCGTCCCACAGGGATCCGTCTTGGCTCTGCTGCTTTTCAACGTGTACATCCACGACCTCCCAGAGAACATTGCTGGAAAATATGGGTATGCTGACGATCTAGCCATCCTGATGAGACACAAAGAGTGGAAGACAATCGAAAGCTCCTTGAGTCAAGACATAGGGACTTTGGCAGTATACCTATGACTGTGGAGTCTAAAGCTGAGCGAAAGGAAAACAGTGTCAACAGCATTCCATCTAAACAACACGGAATCTAAGCGAGAGCTAGCTGTTTTCGTTAACATCAAGCGCTTGGACTTCCAACAAACACCCAGTTACCTCGGCGTAAAGCTAGACAGGTTGCTTACATTTCGTCAACACCTGGCTGGTCTCCGTGACAAGGTCATGGCATGTATCAGCCTCATCTGATGCCTGGCAGGAACAAGTTGGGGAGCCAGTCTATCAACTCTTCGCACCTCTGCCTTAGCTCTTGTATATGCCTCAGCTGAGTACTGCGCACCCGTATGGAGTAGAAATAGACATACTAGCCTGGTAGACACGAGTCTGAACAGCACATTACGAACCATCTCTGGGTGCCTTCAACCTACTTCAGTCGAGCAGCTCCCTATACTTGCAGGCATTCCGCCTGCTGGGATCCGAAGGAGAGCAGCAATTCTGGCACTATCTCATCATGCCATGGACCCAGATCACCTCCTCCATTAGGCTATCAGCAGAGATTAGAGGCCACCCCAACTGAAGTCCCATCCACATGGAAAACAACTCCTAGCATCGATCCAGCCAACTGAGACAAAAGCACACTGGATAGCCACCAAGTGGTCACAGGAGCGGAAGGCAACGTCATCTCCATTACACAGCTACATCTCATCACGAGATAAAAGCTGTCCAGGGTCTGACCTCCCCAGAGGAGCATGGATGAAGCTCAACTATTCAACTATTCCTTTGGTTTATGTTTCATTCGCAAGAAGAAGGTTCTTTACTGAGTTGTTTTGGTATTCCACTAAACACCATAATGCCCACCAGGTCCGCGCCGACCAGCGATCCCCGCACATTAACCCACTAGGAACAATTTTTTAACACTTACCAAGCCAATTAACCTACAAACCTGTATGTCTTTGGAGTGTGGGAGGAAACCGAAGATCTCAGAGAAAACCCACGCAGGTCACGGGGAGAACGTACAAACTCCGTACACACAGCATCCGTAATCGGGATCGAACCCGGGTTTCCGGCGCTGCTTTCTCTGTAAGGCAGCAACTCTACCGCTGCAACCACCGTGACATGTATTTCAAGAAGACATCTGTTGTTGGGGCAATGTGCTGCTGTGCCAAGATCCCATGACCTCCACTGGCAATCCCCAGCAGTGAGTAGTTCCATGAGTCTGTGTGGAAAGGGTGCCTCTGAGGGTCAGGATTCAAGAGAGAAAGAAGGGTTTAATTGTCATATGTGCCTAAAATGGACCAATGCGAAGGTCTCGACCCAAAACGTCACCCATTCCTTTTCTCCAGTGATGCTGCTCGTCCAGCATCTTTGATTTAAACCAGCATCCGCAGTTCCTTCCTACACAAAGAGACTCTTACTTCATCTAACAGGTCTTCAGCTAACAATATTCATGGATAGCATAACGAACAAAAAATGCAAAAAAATGAAAAAAACAATATAACCCCTGGCCCAGATTGTATGGGCCCTTGACAATGCGGGGCACCTTTTTAAGGAAGTGCCTCCTATAGATCCTTTCGATATTGAGGGCTGGTGTTAAGGGGTGAGGCAGAGGGTGCAGCTTCTCAGTGTTGAGAAGTGGAGCTCAGGAGAGCAGGGGCCATTGCCCAGGCCTGACATCTCCTGCTCCATCCGTGACACACGCCACTGGATCCTACAGCTCTCTCATCAGCATCCTGTGGATGCAATAGAAGCTGCAGTTTTTCCTTCCCTTTCTCTGTCTGCACAATCATCCCCAGCCCAGAGATTTCTCCATGGCAACAACCTCAACAGGCAGCATCTCAACACACATCACTGTGAGACGATTTATTGTTGGATTAATGTCACGTTCCGGGCACAGCAAAGCACTGCAACTGGGAGGGCAAGAGCGTACACTTGGCTCTCAGCACGTTGCTCTATGCTAGTAACTCGGCTCTCCAGATATAATGCTGTAATAACCCAGTTTTGCTGTTTGCGCTCTTGCTCCAGGAAATGCATCCTGCCCGCTCAGTCGGGTACCAGTACATTAGAGAGGGTTGGTGATGGGAGTTCACATCATGATGTGCATGTGTATTTGCAACATTTAAAATGTCAAAATAGATGTTAACACAATTGAAGCACATGAGATTAATGAGCCAGTATATGTGGACACAAAATTGGCAAAGGAACAGAAAGCAAAGATTGTTGTTTTTCCTGATTAGAGTAAAGTGCAGTGATGATCCCCAGGGATTGTTGTGGGAACCTTCAGTCCTTTTGATAAACATTTGAGAACTTGGGCATAACTAAAAACTTTGAATACAAAACTTGCAGATGTAGTAAATAATGAACATTAGTAATACTTCAGAGGTTAAAATGAAAAGTTACATAAGAGAAAAACAAACAATGCAATGAAATATACAATGATTAATTTTGGTAGTAAATGAGAGGGCATCTGTATAAACTAAAAAGTACAATTTTAAACAGGAATAGTTTTGAGTGTTAATAAGGAGAAGGCCTAGCAGTAGTAGGTGAATAACAAATGGATACAGTTGTAAACTGATTGAAAGAAGAACCAGTGGCAACTTGAAGAAATATTTTCTGGACCTATTAGGTTCTGAAATGCACTGTCTGAGACCAGAGTGTAATGCCCCTGTCCCACTTAGGAAACCTGAATGGAAACCACTGGTGACCTTGCGCCCCACCCAAGGTTTCAATGAGTCGCCAGAGGTTTTGGTCACTCGCCTGGAAAGCCTCGACTGAAGCGTGAGCTGCATCTACTAACCAAAGATCCTGCATGATCTTTGCTACCGACTGCACACACAAACACAAACACATCACGAAGGTGGGGGCCAGGGACAGCGGAGGAACGCTGTCTGCACGATGAAGAGGAAGGTAAACGGCTGCCATAGAGCATGGTAAGTCCTTTAGAGAGCGTGGGAGGGAGGGGGAGAAGGGGAGAAGGGGAGAGAAGGACAAAGAAGGGAAGGGAGAAGGGATGAGAAAGGGGGGGGGGGGGGAGATGGAGTGGAGACAGTTTTAAGAAGTTTAATAAAGTTAGGGGGCATTTTACCTTCCAGCGGATCTTCTAGGTCCTGAAAACCAAAGATCCTATAGGATCTTTGCTGAAAACTCCAATGAGCCAATCAAAATGGCCGGTCAGCGAAGGAGATTGCCTTTGACTGCCTGTAAGTAAATAGCAACCCCACTCCACTGGCTTCGACCAAACAGCAACCTAATTTTAGTTGAGGCCGGTTTTGATTTTGTTGAAATAATCGCAGGAACATGGAAGAAGTCTCGACTACGCGGAAAGCACTTTCGACCATTAGGGAGAGTGACCAAAACCTCCGGGAACCTCGTCTGAGGGAAAATTCTGAGCAGATAATCAAAGGGGTGGGGAGGACTGTGCTAACTTGAAGGCTAGTATCACTCTTGACACTTGATTGTCCCATTATCCACTCCCTCACACAAAGGTGTACAGAGCAGTTCATTACACACACAGTATCTTGCAATATAGTTTCAGCGACAGTCGCAAGGGCTCCATTGCCAAGGTTTTAAACACTCGGGTTTCACAGAGATTCTTGTTTTTGCTGACTCTTTTTGGAGGAATAATCCCAAATATTTTACAATACTTTAACAATGTCATAGAACATAGAACAGTAGCCATAGGAATAGGCACCCTCGACACATAATGTCTGTGCCAAGTTACCTTGCACATAATCCATAACCTTCCATTCCCTGCATATCCATGCTCTTATGATATCTAAATGGCTCTTAAATTCCACTATTGTATCTTTCTTCACCACCACCCCTGTCAGTGAGTTCCAAGCACCCACCACTCTCTGTTGAAAACATGCCCTGCACATCTCCCTTAAATGTTGTTCCTCTCATCTCATCTTAAAGTTACATCCTCCCTTGAAAATGTTTCTACCCTATCTGTGCCTCTCGTAATTTAACTTACTTCAATCAGGTAAGTCCTCAACCTCCGATGTTCCAGAAAAAACAAACCAAGATTGCCCAAACTTATAGCTAATACTACTCTAATCTAGGCAGTTTTATGGTAAACTGTTTCTGCATCCTCTCCAAACCTCTATATAATTCCAGCAATGGGACAGTCAGAACTGCACACAATACTACAATTGCGGCGTTACAAAGTCGTATAAAGCACTCAGATAGAGAGGGTATATGCAAACGACTGCCATTGGAGGTACAGTAGTAAAGGCAGATACTATAACAGCATTTAAAAGACACTTAGGCAGGTACATGGATAGGAAATTAAAGGGATATGGGTCAAATGCAGGCAAATGGGATGATGAGGCATGAGATAGATGAGGCATTTCGGTTGGCATAGCCAAGTTGGGCCCAAGGGCCTGTATGATTCTGTGACTCTGTAGGACTACAACATAACCTTCTGACTCTTGCGCTAAATGCCCTGACTGATGAAGGCAAACATACGTTATGCCTTTTTTAGTACTCTTTTTACTTGCGTTGTCCCTTTCAGGGGGCTATGGACTCCAAGATTCCCCTGTACATCAATGCTCTATATCAATGCTTTTAAGGGTCTTGCATTCAACTTACATTCAACCTCCTAAAGTGCAGCACCTCACTCTTGCTCAGATTCAACAACACCTGCCATTTCACTACCCGTTTCTGTAGGTGATCTGGGTGATCTGTATCTCACTACATACTTTGACAGCCTTCCTTATTGTCTGAATCTCCTCCAAATTTGCAGCTGTCTGCAAACTTATTAACCAATCCATCCAACATTTACGCTGTTCATTTATATCCCAGAAAAACAAGGTCCATGCTCAGATCCCTGCGAACCTCCACTGGTCACAGACCTGCAGCCAGAATAACACCCTTGCACCACAACACTCTGTCTTGTTTGAGTAAGTCAGTTCAGAATCCAAACAACCAAGTTACCAAGGATCCCATGCATCTAAATCTACTGGATCAAACCTACTTTATTAAAGCCTTACTAAAATACCATGGTCAAAGTCATGCCAACTGTCCCTAATTAACCCATTCCCATCCAAATGTGAGTAAATCCTTTTCCTAAGAATCTTCTTTGATGTGTCTACAATTCCCTAGATTACCTCTACTTCCCGGCTTAAACACAACAAAAACATAGGGTAATCTCCAGTCCTCCGGGACCTCGTCTGTGGCTAGCGAAGATACAAAGATCTTCATCAATGGCCCTGCAATGTCCCCTCTTGCCTCTCTCAATAACATGAGAGATCCCATGAGGTCATGGAGATTGATCCACCTTAATGCTCTTCAAGAGCCCAATCCTCTTGATCTCAAACTGCCCTAGCATATTGGCATCCCGCACACTACCCTCCATATCCTTCTCCTTGGAAAATACAGATACAAAGTACTAATTTAATACGTTGCCTACATTCTCTGACCAACCATGAATTCCCTTCTTTAAACTTGAGCTGCCCTACCTTCTCCCTGGTTACTCTCTCTTTTTTTTAATGTACGTATGAAAAGCCTTCAGATTTTCGTTAATCCTACTTGCCATTTATTAACATTTTATTTCCCTGTTTGGCACTTGTCATTACCCCTTTGCGTTTTCCTGCTTGCTTTATAAGGTTCCCTTACCTTGCCATCCTTATCCTTCCTCCTAACTGGAATATGCCAGTCCTGAACTCTGATTAGTTGGCCTTTAAAAAACTCCCACATATCGGGACATAGACTTACCTAATAACAACTCCTTCAATTTATTCTCCCCAGCTCCTGCCTAATAATGTTGTAATCTGCTCTAACTCAATTTAGTATCTTCCCCAAGGTCCATACTTATTTATAACTAAGGATGATCTAAGGTCTCTTCCTTAATGAGATCTTTGTCATCATAAAATATCAAGCATAAAGTTAGACATGTCTGAACTGTGCTCACGGTTGAAGTCAAAGTCACCCACAATTAACATCATAGATTCAAGTTTATTGCAGCCTCCAGCAACTAATAGAAGCTACGTGCCACTGTTTGTGCTCACCCTGTATCAAAGAGGTCAATGATGCCTTCTGCTTTACAATATACGTAACCGATTAGGATGAAAATGCAGGTGGTTGGATTAGCAAGTTTGCAAGGCAATACAAAATTTGGTGGAAATTGGTTGTAGAGGGAGAGTGAAGGATACAGCAGAGTATGGATCAGTTAGATGTATGGTGAGAGCAATGGCAGATGGGTTTAATCGGTACAAGTATGAGATGATGCCTTTTCGAGAGGTCAAATGCAAGAGGAAAATGCACAGTAAATGATAGGAACCTTAGCAGTATTGATGCACAGAGGAATTATGTGGTGCAAGTCTATAACTCCTGGAAAGTGGCAACAAAAGTAAGTGGGGTGATAAGATGCTTTCCTTCACCCGTTAGGGTATTTTAAAAGTGGGAGTCATGTTATAGCCGTATAAACATTTGGTGAGACCATATAGAAACATAGAAAATAGGTGCAGGAGGAGGCCACTCGGCCCTTCAAGCCAGCACCGCCATTCAATATGATCATGGCTGATCGTCCACTATCAATAACCCGTGCCTGCCTTCTCCCCATATCCCTTGACTCCACTAGCCCTGAGAGCTCTATCCAACTCTCTCTTAAATCCATCCAGTGATTTGGCCTCCACTGCCCTCTGTGGCAGGGAATTCCATAAATTCACAACTTTCTGGGTAAAAAAGTTTTTTCTCAACTATATTTGAGTATTATGTGCAGTAATTGTTGCCACGTTATAGGAAGAATGCGGAGGCTTTGGAGAGGATACAGAAGAGGTTCACCAGGATATTGCCTGGATTCAAGAGTATTAGTTATACTGAGAGGTAGAACATAGTGGCACAGCTGGGCTGCTGCCTTACAGTGCCAGAGATCCGCGTTCAATCTTGAGGTTCAGATTTTGTCTGTGTGGAGTTTGCACATTCTCCCCATGATCGTGTGGGTTTTGTCCGGGTGCTCTTGTCTCCTCCCACATCCCAAAGATGTGAGCCTTTGTAGGTTCTGTTAAATAACCCCTAATGTGTAGAGAGTGGATGTAAAAGTGGGATAACATTGAACTATTGTGAACAGGTGATCGATGGTTGGTGTGGACTCGGTGGGCAGAGGGCCTGTTTCCATGCTGTATCTCTAAACCAGAAACTTAACTTGGAGAAACTAGGGAACATTTAAAAGCATTCATTAGGTCATTACAGCTTCCATTCTCAACATACCGTATTCCTGTACAGGAATGGAATACGGTAATTCTATGAGAGAAAGAGAGAGTGAGAGAGAAGGGCTTCCTTCAAAATCTTACATAATGGACCCTAGCTCAGGCCTGGAAAATAACCCCTATATATCTGTTTAACCAAGTATCACCCTTCGTCAACTGCAGCTGTGGCCCCATACGCCTCTGAAGTATGTAGAAACAATGGACTACAGATGCTGGTTATACCAAAGATAGACACGAAGTGCTGCAGTAATGCAGCGGGTCAGGCAGCATGCCTGGAGAAAAAGGACAGTGGACATTTCAGATGTCTCGGTCCTGAGAAAGGGTCCCGAGCCAAAACGTTCACTGTCCATTTTCTCCGAGATTCTGCCTGATCCGCTGTTTTACTCCAGCGTTTTGTGTCTATCTGAGCCTCTGAAATATGTCCTGAATGATGCTTCTGAATGGCCCAGGCACTTTTATTTTAAACAAATGTCAACATTATATGCAGAGGACACATTCTGAGACCCCACAGTTTGCAACATTCAAAAGAATGAAAGAAGTGGAGCATGGAGTAACTGGTGGGCAGAGACGGAGAGGGAGAGAAATGAACAGAGTGGCAAAAGGTGAGAAATGCGGAACTGCATGAAGAAACACAAAGAGAAAGAGACAAATAAATGCGGGTCAAGATGCATCCATGGAGAGAGAAACTTACTTACAGGTTGATGACCTTATGTTGCTACAGACTAGTTCTTACACAGACTAGTTCTTTAAGGCATTTGTGAGCCATGCAACGCTGATTTTACTTCGGAGTCACGTGAGTGACTATGTGAAGAAGCCCCGCCTGGCGCTTGATCGGCATTACGTCGACGCTGACGGCAGAGCAAGAACTGCAGAGGCAGCTCCTCTACAGCGGTAGGTACGGGCACGCAGGTAAGTGCAGTTGAAATTACTTACAGGGCATATCCAAACTCCTTGGCTGGTGTATAGAGCCACCAGGAGTTAAAAAAAAACGGAATTTAAAAGCAAAAAATAAAATAAAAGTTAAAATGAAAAGAAAATACTCCGGGTGGAGTTTAAAAAGCGTCCCAGGGGAAAACTCAGCGATCGGGACGGCAGATTAGTGCGGAACCGGTTCCGATACCGGTGGCCGTTAAAATTACCGTTAGGGAGACTTTAGTTGCTCCACAAACTTTTGGCTATGAGGAAAACGGAGTTTAAAAGATAAAAAGAAAAGAAAATACTCCGGGGGAAAAAACGGAGTTTAAAAGTTAAAAAGGAAAATAAATACTCCGGGTGAAAAAACGGAGTTTAAAAGTTAAAAAGAAAAGAAAAAACTCCGGGTGGAAAAACTACAGCGGGGAGGAAAAAATTTAAATAAGTCATAGAGGCCATGATTTAAAAGTTCTAATAAAAAGGCCTCCAGACAAAAAAGCTTTATGGCTTACAAATAATGGAGAAAGACTCCAAAAATAAAAAAATCAACCAAAGGGTTTAAAAAGGCCCAGAATATTCCCAAAAACAGACCCTGAGGGTTTCCATATATTAATATATATGCTGGAATTTATCAATGTGGGAATATCTACCTTGGATTGTTTTGGAGGTAGTCTCCTTGAGGAAAAACTCAGGAGTAACCAGGGCAGTAAAAGAATATGAAAAAACTGACCCTAAAGGTGCATCGATAGTGGTGACTGGTCATAAAGTACCCACCACAGCACAAATATATATATACAGGTATACTAGGTACGATACCTGAATGAAGGAGTGAGGCCATGGAAAGTAACCATGGAAACCAAAATTAATTGGTCTCTCACCTAGGCCATCTAAGCTGTTATGGTTGAAACAGCAGAGATATTGATAAAACCTTTATGTTTTATTAAGGTATCAACGGTGAATCCGATTATGCTACCCATGTCTCAATTATATGGAGACATAAGGAAATACGATTTCAAAGTATTTCAAGCTGGTGCGTGGCATCACTACTTATGTAAAACAAATAAAACATTGTGCCATTAGTTTGTGGAGCTCAATGGGATAAAAATATATTATATGTAATATAATATATTTTGTTATTGTTATGTAATGTAATTGTTATTGGGACCAATTGTGCACTTTAGATTTGCAGGTCAAAACAGATCAAGTTATGTTAAACTCCTGATTATTATGGAGTAAACCTGCCTCAGGATAAATCAAAGACATTGATTACAAAGGACAGACTATTGGTCATTAAACTTTGGCAAAAATTATGATCCAATGTAAAGATTTGATAATGGATCAAAACAAAGGCAGGAGTATGATAAATAAATATTTATCCAACACAGCCTTATGTGAACCCATATGATTGGGAAGAGAAGGCTTCATGTACATTTGAAGAGGTGCAAAAACTTGTTACAGAAGAAGTTGATGAAATCTCCAATTGTGGGAGATTACAGGTGTGTTATGATCAATGATATGGCATAACAAAGGATTGATTTATTTTAATGTGTAAAGGATCTACAAAAACATTGTAGAAGGAATTGGTTCACCTGTATAGGAAAACCTAAAAATTGATTTTAGGTTTGCACCAAAAATATCTCCAATAAAGAAGAGGTATGTAAATTTGTATCATAAATTTCCCCAGGGAAAAAGAAGATGTGGTGGTAAAGCCGTAAAAACATTTTATAAAAATGGACAGAATTGTTATTAACAAGGAACCAATTTCATATTGCAAATTAATTAGAATTGGGTCAGCTGTGCAAGTAAGACATTGAATCTCAGTTCTAGGCTATTCACATAATATTGGAACACAATTGCACTGATAAGAAGATCAGACTTGCATGGGACATCATGGTTTATCTTGATCACATTTTAAATTGGAAGGTTGATCAGGAGTCAGCTGCAAATTAGTGCAGCAATTGCAAGCCTGTTAAGAGGCAAGGGTCCTGACCCATCCAATAAAAACTATGTTTTAGGCATTCATAAACATTCCTAAATTACTATTCTGGGTTTAGGAGTAATTCAGCACCATATGAGGGGAAAAATGTTTTCCGAGATACAAATATGTCTCATTGCTTTGTTGACAAACTTTGTCCCTCCATCAGAGAAGGAGCTTAGCTAAAAGAGTAAAAAAAGCTCCAAAAAAGGGAAAACACAAGCATTATAAGAGTATGCAGGCCTTTTGACAGGCCTATGCAATTACCAAAGGATACGTTATCAGAATTAAAGTGGTGGATAGAAAAGGTTCCACAAGCTGCTTTAAATATATAAGCTTAGCAGTCGTTGCAAACTGAAGCAAGTATTATCGGATGATGGATAGCTTCTGTGATTATTTGGGCTAAGATAAATATAATATCTATTCTTATCAAGTTAATATTTAATACATCCCTTGTTTAGGGGACTACAGACAATAACACCAGGGAATTGCAAATGGATTGTCCTAAGACATTTTTTCTCCAAACATTTGTATTAATTATTGGAGTATCAGGAGCTTCTTATGGATTAAATGCCTATTGTTCTACTATGAAAGTGTGCAATACCACGGCTGTGGCATATATCAATCACATGAGTCAAGTAAGATCATTATCAAGTGATTATCTGGGTAACCAGATGTGGCGTATTCTAAAAATGTTTTAGTTCACCTGCTTATCTCTAAGGAAGAGACAATGTTGTCGCAGACAACAAATCAGGGGGAAAACATTGTCAGTAATATGGATTACTTACCATTAATCTGGTTGTATCCAGATTAAATCACCGATTTCTCAAATGTTTCTCGTGGGAAAACCGAGAGCAGGAGAGGTGGATGCATTTCGCTAAATTACATGAGGAAAGATGTTCTTTTATGTTCCTCAATTTGTCTGATAGGGCATTGTCTAATGAAAATGTAGCAGGATTATATATATAATCTGTCCAAAGTTGAAATACAGAAGTTGGGAGATCAGCATTGTCCTGACTTGCCTTAGGCAATGGACTCCAATTCTATCAATGATTCAAAAAATTAACATTGAAAGTAATAATGCTCATGACTTTAGTATCAACATAAGAGTGCAAACATTGCAAATGTTACGTTATATAATTGCATGTGGCTATAGATTACATATTCTTATATGTTTATGAATTTACCAAACAAAGCAGACCAAGAAGAGCTGGAACCAAGGTAAAATTTAAGCATATCCTGTCGGCCAAAAATTGTGTGTGGGTCAACATTGACTCAATATGTTAAAGTAAGTAAGAGTCTCTGTGGTGGTGAGACAGCACTACTTATTACACACAAAATCCCCATTAAGTATCAGTAAAAACTGATGGTTCTAGATAATAATATTCTAGATGGTTAAAACATGTTTAAAACTCAGTGCAAGACATTGAGATGTGGAAAATCACTCCATTAAGGAGGTAGATACATTCACAGGAATGGCACAGGAAGGGCTGCTCGAGCAAAGATTCAAGGCCGCAGGAGGGTGTAAATATTAAAGTTACAAGGAACCAGTCATGGTGTCAGGATTGGACACGGAGTGTTGGGTTCTCTGTAATTGTTGCCCTGTTTATACTATCAAATTATATTTTGGTGATAAATTTGCCTTTCAATGAAAAGGGCATTATTTTCATTCTTTTATAATGGAAAAAAAATTATCACATAAACTGAGGCAATGTTTGGGAAAAAATGTGTTATTTGCTCATTACTGTGTTGATTGAGCCAGATTGTCGTATGGAATGAGTCTATGACATAAAAAAACACAGAAGCTACAAAATCTTCACGTAGTCACTCACGTGACTCCGAAGTAAAATAGTAGGATTAAACGAGAACTTGCCAGTTCGAAGTTTGATCGTTATTTTATGAGGAGTAACGATGAGGGATTATATGCCCTCCACTCCCGACCCTCATAAAATAAATGATCATCTGGTAGTTCTAAATCTATGTTGAGCCTTGCTATCTTACTACGGCTATTATGTTCTGTGTTTTTCATGCTGCTGCTTTGAAGTATGCCGATCAAGCGCCAGGCGGGGCTTCTTCACGTAATCCCTCATCGTTACTCCTCATAAAATAACGATCAAACTTTGAACTGGCAAGTTCTCGTTTAATCCTACTATTTTATACTGAGAAAATTACGCAAGGAATTTCTAGCCGATGGTAATCTGAATGTTGTTTTTCTCCAGATTTATGTTTCAACCTGGTAAGAAGTTGCTGCCCTCCAATCTCACTCTAATCCTTGTTTCTGACCTTGAAATTGCCACCTATCTCCTGACTGCTAATTCTCCACTAGCCTAATGATGGTTTTGAGTCAACTCTATACCCATGACTTTGTAGGCAAAAAATATAATTGCTCTCAACGTCAGAAGGAGAAAACTGAGGATCCATGAACCTGTGTTCATTGATGGGTTGACGGTGGAGAGAGTCTACAAATTTAAGTTCTTGAGCATGCATATCTCTGAATATCTGTCCTGGGCCCAGCACATTGATGCAATCACTAAGAAAGCTCAACTCTACTTTAGAAGGTTGTGCAGATTTGCTATGTTGACGACTATACTCTAGAATTTCTAAGGGAGAGAATATACTGGCTGGTTGCATCACAGCCTGGTTTTGAAACTTGAATGCCCAGGAATGAAGGGTGTTGTACATTGCCCAGCCCATCATATACTGACCTTCCCACCATCCAAGGGATCTATCTCAACTCAACATATTCTCAACTGTGAACTGCTATGTCTTTTTTTTGTACTCAGAACTTTTTTTTTTGCACTAGTATTAGTTATTATGTTTTTAATTTTTTTTAAAATTTATTATATATTATTTATGTGTATTGTGTTGATATGCTTGTTGTGCTGTAACAAGTAACAATTAACAATTAAACACTCTTGGATCATTCTTGACTCTTTTAAATCCTGACCTTCTGCTTCCATTTCCTCCTAATTCTATCCTCCCAATTATCTCAACTTCATCTGATTGTATTTAAATATTGAAGACAGCAACTTTATGGCTCATTTTGAGGGAATTTTCAGGCCTATTATACAGGAAGCAGCTGGATCAATCATTAGGTGCTCTCAGTACTTCAGTTCAATCATTGGACAAAGTCAGCATGGATTTACGAAAGGTAAATCAGGTCTGACGAATCTTGTGGAATTTTTCGAGGATGTAACTAGTAGCGTGGATAAGGGAGAACCAGTGGATGTGGTGTATCTGGACTTCCAGAAGGCTTTCGACAAGGTCCCACATAAGAGATTAGTATACAAACTTAAAGCATACGGCATTGGGGGTTCAGTATTGATGTGGATAGAGAACTGGCTGGCAAACAGGAAGCAAAGAGTAGGAGTAAACGGGTCCTTTTCACAATGGCAGACAGTGACTAGTGGGGTACCGCAAGGCTCAGTGCTGGGACCCCAGCTATTTACAATATATATTAATGATCTGGATGAGGGAATTAAATTTGAGTATAGGAGCAGGGAGGTTCTACTTCAGTTGTACAGGGTCTTGGTGAGACCACACACCTGGGAGTATTGCGTGCAGTTTTGGTCTCCAAATCTGAGGAAGGACATTATTGCCATAGAGGGAGTGCAGAGAAGGTTCACCAGACTGATTCCTGGGATGTCAGGACTATCTTATGAAGAAAGACTGGATAGACTCGGTTTATACTCTCTAGAATTTAGGAGATTGAGAGGGGATCTTATAGAAACGTACAAAATTCTTAAGGGGTTGGACAGGCTAGATGCAGGAAGATTGTTCCCGATGTTGGGGAAGTCCAGGACAAGGGGTCACAGCTTAAGGATAAGGGGGAAATCCTTTAAGACCGAGATGAGAAAGACTTTTTTCACACAGAGAGTGGTGAGTCTCTGGAACTCTCTGCCACATAGGGTAGTTGAGGCCAGTTCATTGGCTATATTTAAGAGGGAGTTAGATGTGGCCCTTGTGGCTAAGGGGATCAGAGGGTATGGAGAGAAGGCAGGTACGGGACACTGAGTTGGATGATCAGCCATGATCATATTGAAGGGCGGTGCAGGCTCGAAGGGCCGAATGGCCTATTCCTGCACCTAATTTCTATGTTTCTATGTTTCTAATCACTGTAAGACTGAATGCCCAACTTCATTTGTGCCTGCACCTTTTCTATGGTCTGCTGGCACTGTTCCAATCACGTTGTGTGCCCAATCCTCCAACCAGCCTCAATCCCAACCCCAATAATAAACTAAACGTCCTTGTTAAATTGTAGTCCATTTATTTTCCTTTGCTACTACCTTGTCTCATTGGGATGTAATGCCAGAAAACTCAACTTGTTTTAGTCGAACAAAGAACCTTTCTGAAGGAAAGTCATTGCAAGTGTGATGCACTTCATTTTACAATGAAAGGTGACTTATCCATATGAGGCACATGCGGAGGATGAAAATTGCACCTCCAGTCCCAGCGCACACCTCCACAAAGAGGTGCTCCTTTTGCTTTGAGCAACCAAATTTCCACTGTTGCCTTGGTGGCTTTCCTTGAAACTGCTGTGGTTTCCTGTCCTCAGGGGTACGATTTACTGCGGCAGTCGGTATAGTCTGTGGTCAGCCATTCACCACAACTAGGCATCAGCACTCTGAAGAAGCAGGGTTGGTTTCGGAAACGCAATATTATACCACCCACATATTTCCAAAGCAGTAGGATGCTGCACTCAGTAGGATGCTGCACTCAGTTTGTGTCTTGAACTTGTGCTGATGCCTTTGATCAAACTAGTTTATGCAGTGAAAAAGGATACAAAGTGCTGGGGTAGCTCAGCCCGTCAGGCAGCATTGGTGGACAACATGAAGAGGTGATATTTTGGGTTGGGGCCATTCTTCGGTCATGCAGGTTGTGAATAACATTAAACACATTTATATTTGAATAACATCAAAAAAAAAGGAGAACTGCTGGAGGAACTCAGCAAGTTAGACAACAATTTTGGAGGAAAATGGGCAATCCATGTTTTGGGTTGAGACCCTTCATCTGGGCTGAAAGAGTAATAGGGAAGGAGTCAGCATATGAGGTGGGGGAGAGGGGTCAGGCAAGAGTTAGCATTTTATTTGCAATAATTGCACTCTTCAGCATTTTTGTGATAACATATAATTGGGCGAAAATTTGCTATTAACATAATACTCAAGTTAAAGCAGCTCACGTCTATTTATGAATAGTGGTAAAGCAACTTCAGGAAAGTTACTAATAGGTGGATTGGCGTTAATGTCTAAAATCAGCTGTCCCATTTAAACTATTCTCACATTAGCTTTGTTGCAACAGAACCCCCTCTCTGGTGCATCACTGGAATACTGAATGTCTGTTTCTGTACAGCACATGTAAATTAAAGAACACAAGAGGATCAGGAGTAGATGGATAGGTGATGATTCGGGTCGGGACCCTTCATCAGTCCAAAGACCAATGTTGCCCAAAAACGTTTGCACTGCCGTTCATTTGTCACTTCTGTGTCAGTTCCCCATACCACCAATTCCTCGACCTTTCAGATATTTATCTTACTTCAACAAATATATCGAATGATTCAGAACAGATAATTCTAAAGACCTACTGCTCTCTGTGTGAAGAGATTTCTGCACATCTCAGTTTTAATGACCGGCCCCTTATTTTGCAGCCATGTCCCCTTTATCGTGACTCACCTATGAGTGAAAACATCCCAAAGTGTCTAACTTCTCAAGCCCCCTTAGGATCTTACATGTGTAAATAAAGTCATTCCTCATTCTAAGGAATACAACTCATAGAAGAAAAACCTCAAGGTTAACACAAGATGCTGGAGTAACTCAGCGAGTCAGGCAGCACCTCGAGAAAAAGAATAGGTGACGTTTCGGGTCGGAACCCTTCTTCAGACTCTGAAGTTTGGGTCTGAAGAAGGCTTCCGACATGAAATGCTGCCTATTCTTTTCCCCCAGAGATGCTGTCTGACCTGCTGAGTTACTCCACTATTTTATTCTTATCTTTGGTATAAACCAGCATATGCAAAGAAAAACGCAAGTCATTTCAAGGCAAATAACTATTAACAATGTGATGAGTAATTTTGGCCAGTCACTCACTGCGCATGTGGGGTTGATTGGCCACTGTAAAGTACACAAGTGTGTAGGCAAGTGAGTTGGTGGGAATACGGGGAGAATAAAAATAGGATTTGTTGAAATGGGTAATTGAAGGTTGGCTATTGTGGAGAACAGATGCTGTAGTCTACACCGACTGCCACAGTAAATCTTGCCCCTGAGGATAGGAAGTCACAGGGGGTTAAAGAAAAGCTTTAAAAACAGTGGAAACTTGGATGCTCAAAACAAAAGAAGCATCTCCTCATAGATGAGTGTGCAGGGACTGGAAGGGCAATTCTGAAACTTTGCAGATACCCCAAATGGGATTATCTTAGAGAAACATCTTGGTCGCCACAGATAAATTGAGCCTAACAATGAAGCAATCAATCTATGACTATCTGTGGGTCAAAAGGATTGTTTCTGAACTGTATGATTCTACTCCCTTGGCAATTCTCCTTTGATTCATCTTTCTCCCATTAATAATCCACTCATTCCTTCTCTGTCATTCTTTTCTTGTATCAGATTCCACATTCAGTTTGCCCCCTTTAATTCTCCATCTGCTGTTTCTTTCACAATCCTATAGTTTGACAATTTACAGTGATAATCAGTTGCTGGAGCTGTTCATTCAGATTCCACATTTCCACCTTCTCCCATGAAACATTTATAGTTCATTTATAATAATTATGAGGCTAAGTATGAGGTTAACCTGTGATTAGCGTTTGTTGGCACTGGTCCTGTACTCGCTGGAGTTTAGAAGAATGAGGGAGGGACCTCATTGAAACATATAGAATAGTGAAAGGCTTGGATAGAGTGGATGTAGAGAGGATGTTTCCATTAGTGGGAGAGTCTAGGACTAGAGGTCGTCGCCTCAGAATTAAAGGACATTATTTTAAGAAGGAGATAAGGAGAAATTTATTTAGTTAGAATTTGCCACAGAATGTTGTAGAGGCCAAGTCATTGGATATTTTTAAGGCAGAGATGGATAGATTCTTAATTAGTACAGATGTCAGAGGTAATAGGAAGAAGGCAGGAGAAAGGGGTTAGGAGGGAGAGATAGATCAGCCATGGTTGAATGGTGGAGTAGACTTGATAGCCTGAATGGCCTAATAGTACTCCTATCCATTATGACCTTATGACCTTATGCAAGGGCAAGCTGAACCAACCACTGGTACCATTAATGCTCTACAAGCAAAATCCAGGCCTTTGTTTACGATAGAAATCTGGTATTCACTGCTTATTGATTTGGATATAGCAGATGGCTAACACAAGATTTTCATTTAAAATACAGAAGCTATATTGGCCTATAAATCCTTCAGGGACATGACACCCATGCTTGCTTCTTGTATCCCAGCAAAATCAGATTTAACCCAATGTATCTCCTGACATGAATTTCATCGAGGAAGTGATCTCCTGATGGGTTAGTCCCTGAGGAGCTGGAATGCCTGAGGAGTTTGGTACAGAAGCACAATGAACTTGACAGTGGTGTCCATGTTTAGTTTTGCCTGCACCAATGTCGAGAACCTCTGAGCTGTTATGGAGGTAAATGCTTGCTGTTGTAACTGAAGCTGCAAAATATCACGGGAAACTTCCTTCAATGTCCCCTTCCCATCCACAAATAAATAATTTGGAAGTATTTTATGAAAGAAAGAAATTTGAGTTCAAGAAGTTGAAACAGACACACCTGGGTGAAGTCATTCGAGTGCCGTGATTATGGAATGGGAGATATATTGAATGAGATGGTGAGATTTGCCCTGTTGCTGAATGATGATGTTTAATTCTAAGTTCCATAATGCCCGAGTGAAGAACTTTTGGAAAGGTTTTTGACATAAGATTAGCTCTAGTTGTAGAGTAGAGAGTATTTCGTGTAGTTCTGTACATTACATCATTAACCTTACTTCCTGTGCACCGTATAATGCTGCACTAACGAGAGCTCCGAGTCATCTCAGCAAACTTGCGTGTATTTATTTTTTGTTACTTGTTCTTTTTGTACATACTGTTCTTTCACGCATTCAGTATGATCGACAATCACTTTTGGAGTTAAGAAAGTCAGCCAACATGGACTTTAAGCCGGTTATTGATAACATGGATGACGGGCTCCCCTGGGTGCTTTACTTACCTGCACAGAGGGGGCGGAGGAAAGCAAAGAGAGGGAAGCGTGATGGCATTCTGTGCAGAAGCCGGTGAAGAAACAACAAACCTCCTCTGCCCAGCATCCTGCTAGCGAATGTGCAATCCCTGGACAATAATCTGGACGAGTTGCGCGCACGGATCGAACACCATCGGGACATTAAGAACTGCTGTGTTCTGGCTTTCACAGAGATGTGGCTGGAGACCAACGTACCCGACTGTGCCATAACTCCGGAGAGTTTTTCCGTCTACCGTCAAGACAGAACGAAGGAATCAGGCAAGTCGAAAGGAGGGGGAGTTTGCTTTATGGTTAACTCTTCGTGGGCCACAGATGTCTGCGTTTTCACTACACACTGCTCCCCGGTTCTGGAGCTGCTGACCATTAAAGCTAGACCTTTCTACCTCCCAAGAGAGTTCAACTCAGTCCTCCTTACAGCTATTTACATCCCTCCACAGGCTGATAAACCCCTAACCCTGGACGAACTGTATAGGACTGTAAATGAGCTGGAGAACTCCAACCCTGAGTCTGCAGTCATTGTTCTGAGAGACTTCAACAGAGCCAACATGAAGAAGGTTATCCCAAAATATTACCAACATATCATTTTTCCCACCAGGGGAGAGCAGACCCTAGACCATTGTTACACCCCATTCAGAGACTGCTACAAGCCCATCCCCCACCCTGCTTTTCGGAAGGCAGACCACTGTTCCATCCTACTACTGCCTGCATACAGACAGAAACTAAAACAGGAAAAAACGGTTTCCAGGGACATTTACAAATGGAACAATGAGGCTGATGAGATCTTGCAGGACTGCTTTGACAAAACTGACTGGCAGATGTTTGAGGATGCAGCAGAAGGCAGTATCAACAAAGACACAGTATCTGTCTTAGGCTACATAAGTAAGTGCATCGATGATGTTGTTCCAATAGCCACCATCTGCACTTACCCAAATCAGAAACCCTGGGTCAGAGGGGAAATTTGTGCCAAACTCAAAGCACGGACCACTGCCTTCAACTCAGGGGACCCCAACGCCTACAAAGCAGCTAGATGTGACCTCCGGAAGTTCATCAGGAAAGCCAAAAAAGCCTACAGGGACAAAGTGGAATCTAACTACTACAGTTCTGACCCCAGACGCATGTGGAGTGGATTACGTTGCATCACGGATTACAATGGGAAAAACAGGAGCACTGTCCACCCTACCGGTTCGCCCCCGGACGAGCTTAACACCTTCTATGCCCGGTTCGATGCAGGCAACACAGTGCCCACCATGAGTCCACTGGTGTGCAGGGGGACTATCTCACTGACCCTACAAATGGCAGACGTGAGGCGGTCCTTCAAAAAGGTCAATGACCGCAAAGCCCCAGGGCCGGATGGTATTCCAGGGCGGGCTCTCAGGGCGTGCGCTGATCAACTGGCAGAGGTGTTCACCAACATCTTCAACCTCTCCCTGAGTCAGTCGGTGGTTTCCACTCCCTTCAAAGCATCCATCATTGTTCCTGTTCCAAAGAAACCATTCATCTCCTGTTTAAATGACTACTGTCCTGTCGCACTGACATCAGTCATCATGAAGTGCTTCGAGCGGCTAGTCAAAACTCACATCTGCTCCTCTCTCCCTAACACCTTGGACCCTCTTCAGTTTGCGTATAGACCAAACTGTTGCCTGGGATCCAGCAACTATGTTACAGAGAAAGGTTGAACAAGTTCCTCGGTGTGCATATCACTGAGGACCTCTCTTGGACACAATAACTAAGAAAGCCCGTCAGCGGCTCTTTTTCCTGAGAAGACTGAGGAAGTTTGGCATGAACGCCAGCATCCTCACAAACTTGCACCATCGAGAGTCTGCTGATGGGCTGCATCACAGTCTGGTACGGGAACTGTTCTGCCCACAGCCGCAAATCACAACAGAGAGTGGTGAAGGCGGCACAGCACATCATTGGCAACTGTCTCCCGGCCATTCAGGACATTTTCCACCAGCGGTGCCTGCGGAAGGCACACGGCATCATCAAGGACCACAGCCACCCAGCACGCAGACTGTTCTCCTTGTTGCCGTCAGGCAGACGATACAGGAGCATGGCTGCACGTACCACCAGACTTATGAACAGTTTTTATCATTATGCCATCAGGCTTCTGAACTCATAAACACATCAAATGTTGATTATTTTGTTTATTATTGTCTTTACAGTACCTACCAATGTCGCTTTTATCTTATCTTTTTTTTACCTTAATTTTATCCTTGTAATATCATTGCTGAGGTGACCCGTTGTCTTGTCAAACACATTTCATTGTACCGTTGACCCTGTGTTAGCCTACATATGACAAATAAAATGGAACTGAACTTAACTGAAGTGAATTATCAGAGCTGTGAAGAGAAACAGCATAGATGTACTGTGTGACTATTAGAAAGGAAAGGTTTGGACTTGCAGAACTTACAAAAGATTGGAGTAATTATCCCTGGAGCAAATGTGATTAAAGAAGAACCTTAATGGAGTTTTCAAAATAATGAAAGGTTTCAAGAAAATAATTAGTGTAAGATCAGAGCAGATCTTGGGGTGGAAGATTGCAACCTTCACGTGGTCCGCCCTGTTTCGACTAATGCAATCAACTCGACATGCACAAAAGGAAGATCAAATAGAACAAGTTGTCCAACAACTTTAGGCTGTGCACGCCACATGAAAGAAGAAGAGCGATCTTAATTCCAAAATTGGATGGGTTAGGTGCAGTGAGACATTATAATATCAATATCTTAAATGCTACACCAATTTGTAGCACCTGGTAGATCTGCTATATCACATTTCCAATGACCCAGTTAGTATGTTCTCCCTATGACTGTGTGAGTTTTCTTTGGGTGTTCTAGTTTCCTGCCATATCCTAAAGAAGCGTTGGTTAAGAGATAATTATCCCTGCTGTGGGTGGGTGTTGGAATCTGGAGAGTGTTAATGGGAATAGGTCACAGGAAAAATGAGTAGGGGAAGGTGAGTTAAGGGGAAAAAGTAGAGTAGCTATGGAAACTATGAGATTCAAAGAGGAGGAAGTACTGACACTTTTGAAAAATATAAAAGTGGATAAGTCTCCAGGTCCTGACAGGATATTCCCTAGGACATTGAGGGAAGTTAGTGTAGAAATAGCAGGAGCTATGACAGAAATATTTCAAATGTCATTAGAAACGGGAATAGTGTCGGAGGATTGGCGTACTGCGCATGTTGTTCCATTGTTTAAAAAGGGTTCAAAGAATAAACCTAGCAATTATAGACCTATTAGTTTGACGTCAGAGGTGGGCAAAATTAATGGAAAGGATACTTAGAGATAATATATATAAGCATCTGGATAAACAGGGTCTGATCAGGAACAGTCAACATGGATTTGTGCCTGGAAGGTCATGTTTGACAAATCTTCTTGAATTTTTTGAAGTGGTAACTAGGGAAATTGATAAGGGTAAAGCAGTGGATGTTGTCTATATGGATTTCAGTAAGGCCTTTGACAAGGTTCCCCATGGAAGGTTGGTTAAGAAGGTTCAATCTTTGGGTGTTAATGGCGGAGTAGCAAGATGGATTCAACAGTGGCTGAATGGGAGATGTCAGAGAGTAATGGTGGATGGCTGTTTGTCAGGTTGGAAGCCGGTGACCAGTGGGGTGCCTCAGGGATCTGTGTTGGGTCCACTGTTGTTTGTCATGTACATCAATGATCTGGATGATGGGGTGGAAAATTGGATAAGTAAGTTTGCAGATGATACTAAGATAGTGGTGTTGTGGATAATGAAGTAGATTTTCAAAGTCTACAGAGAGATTTGGGCCATTTGGAAAAGTGGGCTGAAAGATGGCAGATGGAGTTTAATGCTGTTAAGTGTGAAGTGCTACATCTTGGCAGGACAAATCAAAATAGGACGTACATGGTAAATGGTAGGGAATTGAGGAATGCTGTGGAACAGAGGGATCTAGGAATAACTGTGCATAGTTCCCTGAAGGTGGAATCGCATGTAGATAGGTTGGTAAAGAAAGCCTTTGGTGTGCTGGCCTTTATAAATCAGAGCATTGAATATAGGAGTAGGGAAGTAATGTTAAAATTGTACAAGGCATTGGTAAGACCAATTCTGGAGTATGGTGTACAATTTTGGTCGCCTAATTATAGGAAGGATGTCAACAAAATAGAGAGAGTACAGAGGAGATTTACTAGAATGTTGCCAGGGTTCCAGCAACTATGTTACAGAGAAAGGTTGAACAAGTTAGGTCTTTATTCTTTGGAGCGCAGAAGGTTAAGGGGGGACTTGATTGAGGTCTTTAAAATGATGAAAGGGATAGACAGAGTTGACGTGGATACGTTTTTCCCATTGAGGGTAGGGAAGATTCAAACAAGAGGGCATGACATGAGAATTAAGGGACAGAAGTTTAGGGGTAACGTGAGGGGGAACTTCTTTACTCAGAGGGTGGTGGCTGTGTGGAATGAGCTTCCAGCAGAAGTGGTGGAGGAAGGATCGATTTTAACATTTAAAAGTAAAGTGGATAGGTATATGGACGTGAAGGGAATGGAGGGGTATGGTCTGAGTGCAGGTAGATATCGACTAGGGGAAAACAAATGGTCGGCACGGACTGGAAGGGCCGAGAGGGCCTGTTTCCGTGCTGTAATTGTTATATGGTTATATGGAAAGGAATTGCTCTAAATTGGCATAGACTCGATGGGCCAAAATTCTGAAGGAAATATGGAAACATGGAAATGCCTCCAGCAGCCACTTTAAAGGTGGCTCAACCAGGGGCAGACAGATTGAGAGTGTGGTAACTTAGACATTTTTAGCTAATTGGGTGCCTCTGTTTATGCCCTAACAGAATGCAAGTTTAGACCTCAGTTGCTAAGGGTTTAACCCGTAAAGCAGTGGTGTAACAGGTAGATAGAGTTATAAAGAAAGCTTTTGGTACATCGGCCTTCATCAGTCAGGGTGTTGAGTATTGAAATTGGGATGTTATGTTACAGTTGTACAAGACATTGGTGAGGTCACGTTTGGAGTATTGTGTTCAGTTTTGATCATCCTGCTATGGGAAGGATGCTGTTAAGCTGGAAAGAGTGCAGAGAAGATTTACAAAGATTTTGCCAGGACTCGAGGGTCTGAGCAATGAGGAGAGCTTGGGCAGGCTAGGGTTTCCTTCCTTGTAATGCAGGAGGATAAGAGGAGATCTTATAGAGCTGTATAAAATCATTAGGGGAATAGATGGGGTGATTACACAGTCTTTCATCCAGGGAAGAGGAATCAAGAACCAGAGGACATGGATATAAAATGAGAGGGGAAAGATTTCATAGAAACCTAAGAAGCATTTATTTTCAATCAGTGGGTAGTGGGTACATGGAATCCAAATGTAATCACCGCCCTAACATTCTATGGACTTAAAGTGAGACCAATAGCCAAAAATAAACAGCTGTGCAAGGTCTCTGTCTAACCTGGCTGGAACCTTCAATCAAGGCAGTTCCAATCACGTTTAGAATTAGACTTGTACATTTGCTTATGCTATTGGGATATGAAGAAATGAAGTAACTTAATCAGAGGTTCTTAAATATATTTAGGTTTAGGTTTAGCTTTATTATTGTTATGTGCACTGGGGTACAGTGAAAAGTTTTGTTTTCCATGCTATACAACAGATCAGATCTACCCCACTTAAATACCATAAAGACCAACTCAATTACAATTGATAGAGCAAAGGGGAAGATACAGAATGCAGAATTTAGTTCTCAGAATTGTGGCGTATAATTTCCATAGACGCCTAGGGTTCACTTAAAAAATGCCTCAGAAGTTCTAACATTCATTAGCTGGCATAGCTACTGTGACAAAGAATTTGACATTGGATTTGTGCCTGCATTCACTGCCGTTTTTCAAAGGGAAGCTGGACACATTCCCAACTGAGGAGGCTTTATCAAAATTTAGTAGATGAAACTGGCTCATGCAGGAAAGGGTGCAGAGAAGACAAGGATTTTTCCAAGACTCAAGGGCCTGAGCTATAGGGCGAGGTTGAGCAGGCTAGGACTTTATTCCTTGGAGCGCGGGAAGATGAGGAGTGATCTTATGAAGGTGTAGGAAGTCATGAGAGGAATAAATGTACAGTGTATTTTGCCCAGAGTAGGGGAATCGAGAACCAGAGGACATAGGTTTAAGGTGAGGGGGGAAAGATTTAATAGGAATCTGAGGGGTAACTTTTTTACACAAAGGGTGGTGGGGGTATGGAACAAGCTGCTGGAGGAAGTAGTTGACATGACATAAGGAATAGGAGTAGAATTAGGCCATTCGGCCCATCAAGTCTACTCCATCATTCCATCATGGCTGATCTATCTCTCCCTCCTAACCCCATTCTCCTACCTTCTCCCCATAACCTCTGACACCTGTACTAATCAAGTTGAGGCAGGTACTATCATAACATTTAATCGATATCTGCACATGGATAGAATAGGTTTAGAGTGTTATGGACTTAGTGCGGATAGGTGGGGCTAGTGTAGATGGGGCATGTTGGTCAGTGTGGACAAGTTGGGCTGAAGGGCCTGTTTCCATGCTGTATGGCGCTATGACTATGACACTATGAAACTGTGGGGCATTTACATGAGGTGATTATTTATCCTGATTTCATAGCCTAATTTAGTTTCATTTGCTAGTTAACGGTACTCTGTGTGAAACAGACTATTCTTATCCTTTTTTAATGTTTGCATTGATACTGAATACGCTATGCCTTTTAAAAAGGAACATATTAGAACGATGTAGAATGCAACCAGATAAATGGGAATGGAATCGGGACTCTTGTAAAAGGACTATCACAGTGAATTGAATGGCTTTCTGCGCTATTATTTTGATAGAAAAACATGCTGTCGGAACTCTGCAGGCACTTCCTGACCTGAAGCCAGTTGCTCAACCTTAAGAGATTTTCCTTATCTGTGGGTTCATTCTGTTGGAAATGTTATCCATATAAAGGTTAATGAGTTTCAGTGGATTGCTGGCAGTGAATGCTGCAATGTAGTAGCACTGGATTCAGCACTATCATAAATATTAATATAAATGTAAGGTCCGTGTGGTCCAACTGAAGGTACAATGTACCAGCACACATAGTTCTACTGAAACAGAGTCATAGAGTCATAGATTAATACAGTGTGGAAACAGGCCCTTTGGCCCAACTCGCACACACTGGCCAACAATGTCCCAGCTACCTTAGACCCACTTACCTGCGCTTGGTCCATAACCCTCCAAACCTGTCCTATCCATTTACCTGTCCAACTTTTTCTTAAATGATCCCAGCCTCAACTACCTCCTCTAGCAGCTTGTGCCATACACCCATCACCCTCTGTGTGAAAAAGTTACCTCTTGGATTCCTATTAAATCTTTTTCTCTTCACTTTGAACTTATGTTCTCTGGTCCTCAATTCCCCTACTCTGGGTAAAAGATTCTGTGCATGTACCCGATCAATTCCTCTCATGATTTTGTATACCTCTATAAGATCTCCCCTCATCTTCCTACGCTCCATGGGATACAGACCCAGCCTACTCAACCTCTCTATAAAGCTCACACCCTCTAGTTCTGGCAACAACCTCGTAAATCTGTTCTGGACCCTTTCAAGCTTGACAATATCCTTCCTATAACATGGAGTCCAGAACTGAACACAATATTCTACATGCGGTCTTACCAATGTATTACACAACGGCAACATGACCTCATGTTCAGTCATGAGTACTAAATACTCTGACTGAACATGCATTGAATCTCAGGATATATAAAGTAAATAAATCCTTCTAGCACAATCTTTTCAGGTAATTGCAAAAGAGATTACATGGGCTCTCTTGTTAGAGGATGATTTAAAAAAGACAAACAAATTGAATATTATTGTCTGCTGCATCAGAAGCAATGTAGACCATTCATTCCCATGAGACTGTCCCACCATTCAGTTAGATCACACCTTTTACTTTCCCCTTTCCCTTGATGCCTTTTGCCAACAAAAATCTATTTTAGTTTGAAATTTAAATTGCTTCAGTAGGACCTTCAGTTTCTTTAGGGCACAGAGTCCTTGATTTCAATTACCTCCTTTGTAAATTCTGCAAAGTGCACCCATTGAGTAAATAGTACTGTCAATGTACATTTGATCAAATGCTCTCTCTCTCTCTCTCTCTCTCTCTCTCTCTCTCTCTCTCTCTCTCTCTACATCTCTGTCTCTGCGTCTCTCTGTGTCTGTCTCAATCTATCTGTCTCTCCCTGCCTTTCTCTGCCCCTCTGTCTCTACATCTCTCTTGCTGTCTTTCTGTCTGTCTGTCTCACTCTGTCTTCCACTCTCGCTCCCAGTCTTCCTCACTTTCCCTCTGAGAAGTCAAGTTATATTCATATTATTTTCACGTTAAACTTTTGGCCCAATCAATGGATCCCCAATATATTAGCATCATTTCACCGTCAGCTGGCGAATTACTGCAACTTTTTAAATGAGAATAATGAGGTTGCATATTTCTTGGAGACCTCTGCTGCCCTTAACAAACTACGTCTTGTTTAGCTGCCACCTTCATGCTTACCCTATTGCACCAGCATAAGGTTCAAGAATACCACAATTTTGAAATCTTTATCCTTGTTCTGATGTCTCTCCACAGCCTTGTTTCCTCACCATCTCCACAATCTCTTGCAACCCTATTAGCCTTAGTGTTAATCCTCAAAATCTGGCCATGCATCCAATAGTAATGGCCATGGATAAATCACTAAGTGCTGGAGGAATTCAAGAGGGCTTGCATACAAAAACAGGAATGTAATGTTGTGGTTCTATAAGGCACTGGCTTGGGCTGTATTTGAAATATTGTGAGCAATTTTGGGCACCATATCTGCTGGCTCTGTAGAGTGTCCAGAGGAGGTTTACAAGAATGATCCCAGGAATGAGTAGGTTAACCTACAATGAGCGTTTGTCGGCACTGGGCCTGTACTCGCTGGAGTTTAGAAGAATGAGGAGGGGACCTCATTGAAACATACAGATTAGTGAAGGGCTTGGATAGAGTGGATGCGGAGATGATGTTTACACTAGTGGGAGAGTCTAGGACTAGAGGTCATTGCCTCAAAATTAAAGGATGTTCTTTTAGGAAGATGAGGAGAAATGTATTTGGTCAGAGGGTGGTGAATCTGTGGAATTATTTGCCACAGAAGGCTGTGGAAGCCAAGTCAGTGGATATTTTTAAGGCAGAGATAGATAGATTCTTGATTAGTACGAGTGTCAGAGGTTATGGGGAGAAAGCAGGAGAATGGGGTTAGGAGGGAGAGATAAATCAGCCATGATTGAATGATGGAGTAGACTTGATGGGCCAAATGACCTAATTCTACTCCTATTCCTTATGATCTTTGACCTTATAACTCAGCAGGTAAGGCCGTATCAGGGGATGGGAATGGACAGGCAACATTTCAGCTCGGGACCTTTCTTTGGAATCTTCCTCTGAAGAATCACCTGTCTATTCCCTCTGGTGTTGCCTAACCTGCTGAATTTCTCCAGAATTTTGCAATTAAACCAAATGCTGTCTCTTGTTTCTTCATATTACTGACCATGTTTTTCAACTGTGTTGGTCATAAACTCTGAAATTCCGGGCCTTAAATTCTCTCACTCTAAACTTCTCTCTCCACTTTAAGATGCTCCTTAAAATCTGCTTCTTTTGACTAAGCCTTTAGTCATCCATCCTTCTCATTCTAGGATTTAATGACAATTTTTAATTAAAAAATACTCTTGATAAGTTCTTTGGACATTTCATTACATAAGCGGCATTGAATAAATATGGGTTGCTGCTGCGCCATTGATTAATCGGCACCATACACTGACATGATGGGTCACGTGTTTGAAGCTTCTGTTGGTTATTTTACCTCAGTTTTTATCCACCTGTATCAACGCCATCATTCTGCTGCATTTCCCAAGTACAGGAATTGCAAGATGATCACCACATTGTTTTTATCTTTCACTTCCACCCCTAAAATACCCCTCAAATAGCTTCTAAAATGGTCACTTTGATTAGCCTTCTTCCCAATTATCAGCCTCTCAGACTAACAGATCTATCATGTTAAGGATGTATCCCTACTCTATCAATCCTGCTCATTGTCGACCTTGCACTTTTATTTTATCTGCACTATCTCTGCAGCTGTATCACTCTATTCTGCATTTTGTTTCCTTTCTCGTTTTGCACTACCTGTTGTACTGATATGTGGTAGGATTTGCTGGAAAGCACACAAACCACATTTTCACTGTATATCGGTACATGAAATGACAATAAATTAATACCAGCGACAGGATAGCTATGTGCTTCTTGCACATGTCAGCGAGAGGAACCGGCACACTGATTTTTGTCAACACATCGCCATTGTTGCCAGACTGCTGACCTTGGCTAAGAAAGAAATAAGACAATGTTGTTTCCAAGACGTAACTACAAAGGAAACTCACAGTTTACTAAATGTGTGTGTTTGAGTGTATCCCACCTCTGCAACAGAAGTCCCCTGTATTTATAAACTTGATCATATTATCCATTCCTCGGGAAACCTCAGGTAGACACAAAATGCTGGAGTAACTCAGCGGGTGAGGCAGCATCTCTGGAGAGAAGGAATGGGTGACTTTTCAAGTCGAGACTCTTCTTCAGACTGATGTCAGGGGAGGGGGTGGGACAAAGGTAGAATGGAGTTCAAGATAGTGGAAGAACTGGGAAGGTGAAGGGGATGGAGCGAGAAAGCAAGGGCTATCTGAAGTTATCCGGTGCTGCTGCAGAGTGAGCGGAATTGTACGTTCAGGGGGGGAGAGGTTAGAGTGAGTAAGGGGAGTGGAAAATTTGAGACGATTGATGCCCTGATGATGTTTTCCCTCAGGAAACCTCTTCAGCTTCAATTTTAAAATCTGTTGATTTTTTTCATATAGGGAACGGTCATCCAGAATCATCTGTGGTGCTGGCTTAAAGGGCTGAATGGCCTACTCCTGCACCTATTTCTATCACCATGAGCTGTCATACAACTGAAGTTTGTTGATGTTTGAAAGATTTTGCCGTTTAGGGAGAGAAGTTTTATTGACATCTCGGAAATTTGACTGTGAGACATAGAGAATGAGAATAACTGTATTCCAATCTGTATCCTCATTAGATCAATGAAGACATTATTTTAGAAGCTCAGATGATTAATTCATTGCTGACTCAATTCCAAGAATTTATAAATCATCCTTTGTGACATGGTTTCACATGACAGCTATTCGTTCCCTCCATATTCTCCCTCTCACAGCAACTTGCCCAACTCCATGTGCTCTCTGCTCAACCCGTCAGCTGTGCTGTGTTCCAAGGGAATCTGGGACCTGGTTTGTGCAGAAGCCTTGAAGTCAGGACAATGCCTTTGAGTATTTACAAATCCTATGGACAAATCAGGAGGCAGCTCAAATGTCAGCGAAGCATCACTCCCTGATGAGCTCAATGCATTCTATGCACGCTTTGATAGGGAGAACACTAATGTGCCTTCCCAAGCCCCCATTCGCCGTGATGGTATTTTGGTCACAGTCACAGAGGTTGACCTCAGAAAATCCTTCAGAGGGGTGAAGCACCCCGGAAAGCACCCGGACCTGATGGTATACCCGGTCGTGTTCTGAAAACCTGTGCGGACCAACTGGCTGGAGTTTTTACGGATATTTTCAACGTCTCACATCTGAGGTCTGAGGTTCCCACCTGTTTTAAAAGGGCATCAATAATACCGGTGCCCAAGAAGAGTAAGGTGACGTGCCTCAATGACTATCGACCAGTGGCACTAACGTCTGTGGTGATGAAGTGCTTTGAGAGGCTGATCATGGCGCAAATCAACTCATACCTCGACAAAAACCTGGACCCACTGCAGTTCGCTTACCGCCACAACAGATCAACGGTGGATGCGATCTCGCTTGCCCTCCGCTCTGCTCCGGACCACTTGGACAACAAAAACTCATATGTCAGGCTGTTATTCATTGACTACAGCTCGGCATTTAATACAATCATCCTCTCCAAGCTGGTTACCAAGCTCTCAGAACTGGGTCTCTGCGCATCCCTCTGCAACTGGATCCTCGACTTCCTCATTCACAGACCGCAGTCTGTTCGTATTGGTGGAAATGTGTCAGCCTCAATAACAATCAGCACGGGAGCACCTCAAGGCTACATGTTCAGCCCCCTGCTGTACTCACTCTATACTCATGACTGCGTCGCCGGTCATAGTGCAAAATCCATCATCAAGTTCGCCGACGACACCACTGCTGTGGGGCATATCACTGATGGAGACGAGTCAGGTTATAGAAGTGAGATTGACCGACTTTGGAAGGGGTAGGATGGGGACCCACAGTCCCGCTTATATCAACAGGTCACTGGTGAAAAGGGTCAAGAGCTACAAATTCCTGGGTGTGTATATTTCCAAAGATCTATCCTGGTCCCAGAACACTGATGCAATTATAAAGAAAGCACATCAGCGCCTCTACTTCCTGAGAAGATTACGGAGAGTCGGTAGGTTGAGGAGGAGTCTCTCGAACTTCTACAGGTGCACAGTAGAGAGCAAGCTGACCGGTTGCATCGTGGCTTGGTCTGGCAACTTGTCTGCCCAGGAGCAGAAAAGACTGCAAAAAGTTGTAAACACTGCCCAGTACATCATCGGCTCTGTCCTCCCTCATCGAGGGAATCTACCACAGTCGCTGCCTCAAAAAGGCTGGCAGCATTATCAAGGACCCACACCATCCTGGCCACACACTCATCTCTCCGCTGCCTTAGGGTAGAAGGTACTGGAGCCTGAAATCTGCAACATCTAGGTTCAGGAACAGCTTCTTCCGCTCAGCCATCAGACTACTAAACTCAACTCAAACAAAAATCTGAACTTTAATAACCTATTGCACTTTATATGCTAATTTATATGTGTGTGTATACCAATAAAAAGGTGTAGTGGAATTGGACCTGCCATGGCAGTCCAGAGCCCCTGGCTTGGGAAGCCTTGTTGAGCTGTGCCTATCAGTCACCTGTGGGAGCTACACATGGTGGCGTCATGGTAATTTCTGCTTATTAGAGGGGACTGTGGAAGATTTTTTTCCCAAAGACGCCAACTTAATGCATATCAATATAGTGATCAAATCTCTGATTTAATTGGGATGGGGTTTTTTCATTCATGTAAACGTCATTGCCCATGACAAATACCTGGCAGGTTTACCAGCATTTCTCCCACTCTGTCTGGCATATGGGGGCCAGCGGCGCTCCAGTCCTTCCCTGTATACTGCATTGGCACCGGAAGGGAGCAGGACTCGGAGCCACTAGCACGTGCAGCCTGTTTGGTAAATGAGGATACCAACAGAGCATCGATCTGCTCAGCTAGTCCTGGTGGCTGCTGAAGGGAGCAACCTGACAACCCCAACTCAGGACAAAGTACCAAGTCTTGGGAAATCTATGTCAGACAAGATTGGGGTTTGTCTCAATGACGAACATCTGATGAATCAAAGTATAACACAAAGAATGCTCCGTCTTAAGACATGTCAGGCAGCAGCTCCTGGTTCAGGGTTGCAAATTTCTTCCCACTCAAATGAGCGGAGTGGTGAAGATGGTGCTAAAGTATATGCACGTATGCCTGAAGCAATGCCTGGTTCAGGGTTGCAATTCCTTCCACTCGGTTGAACGTAGTGATGGAGATGGTGGTAAAGTATATGCACACATGCCTGAGGCAGCTCCTGGTTCAGGTTTGCATAAGTCCTCCCATTTGGATGTATGAAGGATGAAGATGGAGCCATATAATAATAATAATAATAATAATAATAATAATATATTTTATTGTCATTACACATAAGTGCAACGAGATTTGGTTTGCAACTTCCATCCGATGTCATAAATAAAATTTAGGTTTAGATACCCCAAGAACAAGGTTTGTAAAAATGAACATTAGACCAGTAAAATCAACGCAGACTAAAGTGCAAGGCCAGGGGAGACAGTCCATGGGGGTGGGGGGGTACTCAGCAGGGCCGGTTCAGAGCCGCTATAGCTCTGGGAATGAAGCTGTTCCTGAGTCTGGCGGTGCGGGTGTAGTAGGCCTTGTAACGTCTGCCGGAAGGGAGTAGCTCGAACAGTCCATTACAAGGATGAGAGGAGTCTTTATGGATGCTGACGGCCTTCCTGAGGCACCGTCTGTGGTAGATGCCCTCCAAGGCTGGTAGCAGTGTCCCAATAATCTTTTGCGCTCTGTGGACGACGCGCTGAAGAGCTCTCCTCTCCGCCTCTGTGCAGCTGAGATACCACACAGAGATACCATACGTTAGCATGCTCTCTGTGGTGCAGCGGTAGAAGGTCGTCAGCAGCTGTTGGGGAAGACCTGTCCATTTCAATGTTCTTAGGAAGAACAGTCGTTGCTGTGACTTTTTGACCAGCACAGCGGTGTTGGTGGACCATGTGAGGTCCTCTGAGATGTGAGTGCCCAGAAACATGAAGCTGAACACTCTCTCCACAATGTCTCCGTAGATGGAGATTGGGGCGTATTCCCCATTCTGTGACCTCCTGAAGTCGATAATCAGCTCCTTGGTCTTGGAGGTGTTTAGCGACAAGTTGTTCCATGAGCACCAGTCCGCCAGGTTCTGCACCTCCGCTCTATAGTTTGTTTCATCACCGTTGGTGATCAGCCCGATCACCATTGTGTCATCTGCAAACTTGACAATGGTGTTGTTGTCAAGTGCAGGAACACAGTCATGGGTGAAGAGGGAGTAGAGCATGGGGCTCAGTACACAGCCCTGTGGTGTGCCGGTGCTCAGGGTGATAGTGGAGGACAGGTGCGGCCCCAGTCTTACTGCCTGCGGTCGCTCCGTCAGAAAATTCAGGATCCAATCGCATATCAGTGAGCTGAGGACTAGCTGGTGGAGTTTGGTGGTGAGCTTGGTGGGGATGACCGTATTGAAGACAGAGCTATAGTCAATGAAGAGCATCCTCACGTAGGTGCCCTGTCTTTCCAGGTGGGTCAGGACAGTGTGAAGAGCCACAGAGATGGCATCCTCTGTGGATCTATTTGCCCTGTATGCAAATTGATGAGAGTCCAATGATGCAGGGATGCTGGATTTGATGTGGGAGAGGACCAGCCTTTCAAAGCACTTCATTGGTATTGGAGTTAGTGATGTCCCTGACACACTACCACATGCTTCTGGTGTCCACGGTGTTGAAGTGGTCTTCCACCCTTTGCCTGTGGATGTCTTTGCATAATAATTATGCCCCGTATTACGAAAACGTACACAGGCAGTTCACGTCATATGCCTGCAGATGCCTTGGTTCAAGGTTCGCATTTTCCTTCCACCCAAAAGACTAAGGGAGATGGTGTCACAAAATATGCTTGGTATAGAAGCATGCACAGACAGTTCGAGGCATACGGATGGTAACACCTGGTTCAAGGTGCAATTTAATCCCACTCTAAGTGTGTCAAAGGTCAGTACGGACTAACTCCAAACATGACCCCGAATATGATTATGTGTCGGAATCCCATGCTTTAAGGCATGATCTACGACAATCGCATGAGGAAAAGCGGTGTGCTTTTGCCTCTAAAATTGCTGCTCCGCCGGGGACGGACTAGCCACTACAAGAGAAGTTGGCCAGCAGCATCAGCTATCTAACAGAAATATGATGGACAGAGTCTGCGAATGAAACTTCGCTGAAGCTCCAACAAAGGTAAGCGACCTGGAGTTAGAGACGCTGGTAAGTAGGTCTCATTATTTACCTCCATGAACTCCGAAATGGAGCAGTCTGTCATCCTAGCTTAAGGTTTACTACCAGCATGGGCAGTCTACTTGTTTTTTCATTGTCTCTGGGATAACATCAGGTTGATGTAGAGACATTGACAAGATGCCTTATACTTTAACCTCTGTAAGTTCCAAGTAGGAAGAGTTTGGTTATCCTGTATCAGGGTAGACCATCATGAAACTGGCTGACTATACGAGTCATAGTGACCGGAGAGCCACTGCTTCATCATCCATGAGAAGTATCAGACTGGGCAATAGAATTAAGTAGTTGAAGTTTTTCTCAACATATGGTTTATTTTCCTCATTTACCAGAGTCACTGGTTCATTGTAATCTTCATTGCCATTTTTTCTGGGACAGCTAATTACCAGCAGAAAGCTCGTCGGCAATATAATATAACTTTTCTGACCTGCAGGTCATGTTGTCAATCAACAATGTATTTATAATATCCATAGGTTCTCAATACCACTATTCCTGATTGAGTGGTGCGTCCAACAAATTGTGTTGTGCACCCTGGAGATTTAGACATGTAGTCTCAGTCAAAGGTCTGCGAGATTCTTGATTCAGCTTGCATGATACCATCTCCACGCTGAAGGTTAACGCTATGTATCCATCGTGGCTCTTAGTCAAGAGTTCACAGGGAGCTAGTTTTCTCACATTTAAGGGGAACTGTGGTTCAGCTCTAGTCGTTAGCTGCTGATTATATTATCAGCGATATGTATGAATAGCTAGATATACATCTCCGCAGGTAGCGAAGCCTCACAAAAATTCCGTCCGTAGGATCTACGGAGGAACAGCGGTTCCAAGTTCATTCAGTGACAACTCATCCGAGGATGTGTGGTCTGACCAAGGACTAGAGGGGTATATTTCTCAAGATTACAGAAATATGGTGCAGGCTGAATCAGGATACCATTAGGCTAATCAAATTGTGGGTTTGCTTACTAAGCAAATTAAGATAGATGATTGGGTATCTGCAATTTAACTAACTCAGAGAATCAATCTTGTAGTTGAATACTCTGTCATATCTACAGTGGCTTGAAAAAGTATTCATACCCCTTGAACTTTTCCACGTTTTGTCACGTTACAACCACAAACATAAATGTATTTTATTGGGATTTTATGTGACAGACCAACACAAAGTGGTGCATAATTGTGAAGTGGAAGGAAAATGATACATGGCTTTCAAATTTTTTTACAAATAAAAAACTGAAAAGTGTGGCATGTAAAAGTATTCAGCCCCCTTTACTCTGATACGCCTAAATAAAATCCAGTGCAAACAATTGCCTTCAGAAGTCACCTAATTAGTAAATAGAGTCCACTTGTGTGTAATCTAATCTCAGTATAAATACAACTGTTCTGTGAAGGCCTCAAGAGGTTTGTTAGAGAACATTAGTGAACAAACAGCATCATGAAGCCCAAGGAACACACCAGACAGGTCAGGGATAAAGTTGTGGAGAAGTTTAAAGCAGGTTAGGTTATAAAAAATATCCCAAGCTTTGAACATCTCACGGAGCACTGTTCAATCCATCATCCGCAAATGGAAAGAGTATGGCACAACTGCAAACCTACCAAGACATGGCCGTCCACCTAAGCTGACAGGCCGGGCAAGGAGAGCATTGATCAGAGAAGCAGCCAAGAGGCGCATGGTAACTCTGGAGGAGCTGCAGAGATCCACAGCTCAGGTGGGAGAATCTGTCCACAGGACAACTATTAGTCGTGCACTCCACAAATCGGGCCTTTATGGAAGAGTGGCAAGAAGAAAGTCATTGTTGAAACAAAGCCATAAAAAGTCCCGTTTGCAATTTGCCACAAGCCACGTGGGGGACACAGCAAACATGTGGAGGAAGGTGCTCTGGTCTGATGAGACCAAAATTGAAGTTTTTGGCCTAAATGAAAATGCTATGTGTGGCGGAAAACTAACACTGCACATCACCCTGAACACACCATCCCCACTGTGAAACATGGTGGTGGCAGCATCATGCTGTGGGGATGCTTTTTTCAGTAGGGACAGGGAAGCTGGTCAGAGTTGATGGGAAGATTAATGGAGCCAAATACAGGGCAATCTTGGAAGAAAATCCGTTAGCGTCTGCAAAAGACTTGAGACTGGGGTGGAAGTTCACCTTCCAGCAGGACAACGATCCTAAACATACAGCCAGAGCTACAATGGAATGGTTTAGACCAAAGCATATTCATGTGTTAGAATGGCCCAGTCAAAGTCCAGACCTAAATCCAATTGAGAATCTCTGGCAAGACTTGAAAATTGCTGTTCACGGACGCTCTCCATCCAATCTGACTGATCTTGAGCTATTTTGCAAAGAAGAATGGGCAAAAAATTCAGTCTCTAGATGTGCAAAGCTGGTAGAGACATACCCCAAAAGACTTGCAGCTGTAATTGCAGCGAAAGGTGGTTCTACAGTATTGACTCAGGGGGGCTGAATACTTTTGCACGCCACACTTTTCAGTTTTTTATTTGTAATAAAATTTAGAAACCATGTATCATTTTCCTTCCACTTCACAATTATGCACCACTTTGTGCTGGTCTATCACATAAAATCCCAATAAAATACATTTACGTTTGTGGTTGTAACGTGACAAAATGTGGAACAGTTCAAGGGGTACGAATACTTTTGCAAGTCACTGTATATGCATAAGCACAGTTTCTGCTGTTTATAACAAAGCTAGTGGTGAAAGCCTATGCTGCCTTTCTCAGATTAAGGGCATTATGTCACCGATTATGGGTATTATGCAAAATTGCAAATTATAAATCTTATGCATTGTCGGTAGATATTTTGACAGTATTACATTTAAGGCAACATGGAATTTAACAGTACCAGCTTGCCTATTCAGTCACGCCATGGCAGATAGCTGAAGCTACTTTTATTTATTCCTTCACATGTGACGGCTGGGACAGCCTGTCTTCTCGGCCAGCTAGCACTGCACGATCGTATGAGAAGCTTGTGAACAACATGTGTGAGTCAATTCTATACGGAAGTAACAAGGTTGTGTGGCTTACAGTTTTGAGCCTAGAGAAACTTTATGGGACAGCACAATTGACAATTTCCTGTGCTGCTTTATCATGCCTGCTATACCATAAGTGGGACGTAAATGATCAGTTCTTCACCCACTATTCTCTCATGTTATGCATGGTGTCCTTTATTTCACCACCCTAATAGCCTACACTCATTGTATTGTGCGATGTATATCAGTATTTTATGTTCAAATATTCATCAAAATTTCCCTAATGGGACCAGCATCTTAATATGATTATGCTTTCAGCAGCTGATCTCAGCATCAAGAACACATCCTTGCTCAATCTCTGGCCTAGTCTCTATGTCATACTGATATTAGGGTAGCTTGTTATAGAAATAATCTCATAAGCAAATGACCAGGATTGTGTGCATTTGAGGTTAACAGCATACCCACCACAGCAGCGATCAGGGATGTCATTAGGCATACAAGTGCACTCAGTTGCTAGTGCTTATGATATGGAACATAATTCATTCCTTCAATACACGCAAGATATTGCTGATGGCTCACTAGCAGCCAATAAAATAGGTTTCACTTTCATCATGCAGCATAAGGTTTACATAATGCAGCTTAACAAATTATAAATTTGGTGGAATATGTCTGGATGTTGCAGATAGAATTATGCACTTTCTTGCATACTTTATTGTCTAACTCAACAGTCTATTGGGACTACAGGCCAGTTTAGAGCAATGGCCATGTATGCAAGTTAGCATCTTGATGTTAATACCTCATGTTTGTCCTGCCATTAATGGCTTATATGTTTTAGTGTTTTCACACACAGATTATGTCACAGTATGAAACCACGGAGCTTTGAAATCTTCACATAATCACTCACGTGACTTCGAAATAAAATAGAGAGATTGAACGAGAACTTACCAGTTTGAAGTTTGATCTTTATTTTATGAGAAGTTGCGATGAGGGATTACATGCCCTCCACTCCCAACCCTCTTTTCAAAAAGATAATTCAGTAGTTCTAGCCTTTCAATCTCTCTATAGCTTAGGTTCAGCAACTATTCTGAGGGTTCATACAGCTACTTTGAAGATTGACGCGCATGCGGCCTGGTGGGCTTCGTCACGTAATCACTCATCGCAACTTTTCATAAAATAAAGATCAAACTTCAAACTGGTAAGTTCTCATTTAATCTCTTTATTTGAGTGCAGATATTCCAGTATTTTGTGTCTTTCATTATTAGAGTGCATCTCTGTTATCTGTTATCTAATCTACTATACCCCTTTACTATTGTTCTACAAAATTTCTTATCGTAAAAACTCTACACAAAACTTAAATTGTGATTTTTACAAAGCCTTTGAGAATTTTTAATTTGAATTCAGTGTCTTTATATATAAAACAAAGGATTCTTTGTTAACAGGGAACCAGGGAAATTGTTACCAGGGAACTCAACATCCGAATTAAAACCTGGCTTGGCTCTGTCAGGGCCCAGAAAAGTACATTAAAACTTCTCCTCTGGATTTTAACATCATTAAGCAACATCTTGATTAATTACAGTACTGATTGAGAATGCAACTAAGGGGGAATAGAAACAGAAACATAGAAATTAGGTGCAGGAGCAGGCCATTCGGCCCTTCGAGCCTGCACCGCCATTCAAAATGATCATGGCTGATCATCCAACTCAGTATCCTATAATGGGGACCAATATGAACCTGCTGTTTTGGGTAATGATTTTTGTAATGTGCAACATACATGAATCATCGAGCCAGCTGTATAAGGCAGTTTCAAAAATAGAAAATTGGATTCACAATATTGAAATAGAAGCAATCGCAGCAATTGAAGCCATCAGTTTTCTTTTGCAATGAGCTTGGCCCCTCCTGGAAAAATTATTTCTGGCAGATGTCCGCAGTTGCTAAACTTCTGCAAGATAACAAGAAGTTTAAACAACAATATTTAGGCAACAGTGCTGCAGTACTCATACCATTTGCAGCTAATCTTCAATTTTACTTCGGAGTCACGTGAGTGACTACGTGAAGACCCCGCCAGCATGCATGCGCAACATATTGTCAAACAGATTGCGAAGCGACAGGCAGGGAGGAGGGTTGCTCCTCCACCGGAACGGACCTACAGGTAAGTATCAACTAACCTGAAGTTGTTTTCAGGCACTCTGTGGTACAGATTATTCCAGCATGGAACGGGCCGCTTCGAGAGACTGACTGCGGAGGACCGCGAGAATGCAGGCAGTCAGCAGCGGCTGACTTCTCCACAGCTGCTCGTTACAAGCGGCAGCCCTGACTTAACGCCGCAACAACCCACAGGAGCACCTGGGACTGGCGGCAAAGCCACCCGGAAGTCGGGCAAGCTCGTTGACTCGTCAGGGTCCGGGCTCGAGGACTTGCCGTTCGCGGGCAGCGACGGCTGTCGATAATCCCGCATGGAGCGGATGGTGGAGCACTTGCTCCAACGTGACTCACTCCAGCAGGAGTCTGGTCACCGTGGGTCTCCTAGCAGACCCACGGCAGTACCCTTTACAGGGCTGCCAAATGTCTCACCCTCTTCGCAGGGGAGCATAAGGAGTCAGGTCTGGGCTGACTCTGAAGAACACAACATGCTAGGTGTGTAAGAAGAGGAGCTACTCGGGATGGCATCCAAGTTTGCGATGCCCTCACAGAAGGGACTACCGTTGTCAGCCGGCAGCCAGTATAAATTACTTAACAACTCATCAGCTACAAGAGCAAGCTATGAACGACACGACAGCCAAACATCTAGCTCCAGAAAACTGCATTTCCCTCAATGTGCCTGCGGTAAATCCTCAAACTACTGGCCTCGGGTATTACAGCTTTGCCAGGTCAGTAGACGGACGATATGTCGGAGGAGCAACAGGATGCTCTGGCACTCTCCTGAATGGTCAATTTGAGATCAACAGTTTCAGGAAGAGTGCCATCCAACCTACGCTAAGCCCAAAGTTCGCGGGGTTGTGTAGAACCAGCAGTGCACAGCCGCGTACTCTGTTGTTCGGGGACAATCTGCCCAAACAGGTAAAAGACCTCGACAAAGAGGCAAAAGCCGTCGACATGGTTAAGGTACTGGCCGCTACCAGGTCCTCATATATTCGGCGACAGCACCCCTACGCATCCACCAGCGGGCTGTGTTATTACACCGAAGGAAAAGCTGGTGAAAGCTCGAAGGCTGTACAACCTACACAAAGGTCTTTTTAGGCCGTGTCCCAGAATGGCCTTCCTGGAAGATGCGCCAACCCCACACCACAACGCCTCCACCTCCCAGAAACCAATGAAGGAGAAAACCAACACAGCACCACCGGTAACCATGGAGGTAGGTGGGTCTGGTTGCCTTCAGAACATAGCATGTGTAACTTCTTCACAGGTTAGGGGAAGGTTACACTTGTTCAGGGATACATGGAGTTCTATAACTTCTGATCTTTCATACTGCACAGTATTCAGCGATACAAAATTGAATTTGTTGACAAACTCCTCCTTTCGGTTCAACATGCACCTAGCCGAAAGTTTGTGCTTTCACAAAAAAGAGAAAGTGGAAGGTCATGCGGAACTGTTAAAACTACATACAAAAGGAGTAATAGAGAAAACCAAACATGAATCTCTTGAGTTTGTATCAAACATCTTCACCTAAAAAACAAAAAATATGGCGGATGCCGCATCATTTGATATTAACACAACTGAATACTTTTGAGCAGTACTCCCACTTCAAAATGGAAATTTGTTGTTACTGCTTAAACAACTAGTTTCCAAGGGGTATTTCATGACTTGCATCGACCTACAAAATGCATACTACTCAGTACCAATAGACAAAGATCACCGCAGATATTTGAAATTTATCTGGATGGGGTAGCTCTGTATAAAGCGCTGCCTAATGGATTAACATCAGCCCCAGACTGTTTACAAAAATATTGAAACCAACTTTGACGTTTCTTCGGAAACAAAAACATATTGACATGGCGTATCTCGATGACATCCTAATTGTGGGGATAACCTTGGAATTGGCTAAATTGGCTGTCTCAGCCACCAAGCTCCTATTTCAAAAATTGGGGTTTATCATCCATCCAGACAAATCCAAGTTACTGCCTTCTGTGACTATGGATTATTTGGGATTCACGATTGACTCTGTTCATATGTCTGTCACCTTGCCAAAGGACAAAGCAACAGACTTGATAGAGGCTCATAACAGCCTTGTTTGCATCAGTAAACCATCTATTCGGCAAATAGCCAGGGTAATTGGGAAGCTTGTGGCTGCCTTTTCCAGCCACACAAATTTGGACCCTTACATTACCAAAATCTACAAAGGTCCAAAACTGCAGCACTCAAAACACCATGCTGGCCATTTTGACAGACCAATGCAGTTACCAGCCAAAGCAAAATTGGAATTGCAATGGTGGATTAGCAATGTTCGACATTGCTCTAATCCCATCACAGTCACAAATCCTTTGGTTGTGTTACAAACTGATGCCAGCGCTCACAGCTGGGGAGCAACCAATACCACCTCCAGTTGCAGTGGTAGATGGAATACACATGAGTTAACCTTACTTCAGGCACGCTCGCTACACTGGGGAGGGGGATTGTTTCTATGCATTTTCCCCCCCTTCTGCCTCATCAGTCGGGTTTTGCGAAAAATTCAACAAGACTCCGCATCAGGTATTTTGGGAGTACCCGATTGGCCTACTCAGCCATGGTACCCTGTGGTACTCGACATGGTATCAGAGCCATGGATTCCGATCTACAAACGCCTGAGTTTGCTGGTACATCCTGTGACAAGGGAGAGTCATCCGTGCCATGACCGAATGAACCTATTGGGTGCAAGATTTGAAAAAGACCTCTCCTGGAATTTGGGTTGTCGGACCGAACCATGAATATCATCGCGGCATCATGCAGAGAGTCCACCAGGAAACAGTATCTCACCTATATCAAAAAATGGGAGGTATTTTGTACCAGGACAGACACAACTTACAACACAGCCACCATCACGGATGTGCTGGAGTTCCTGGCAAGTCTACACTTCGATGAAGGCTTGAGTTATAGTGCCATCAACTGCGCAATAAGTGCCCTATCCTCATACCTGGGACAGGAGTTAGAACACCATGGAGTAACATCTCACCCTCTGGTGTCAAAACTCATGAGGGGATTTTTCCTGGGGATTCCCCCAGGCCTCAATATTCCCAGACCTGGGATATTGGCATTGTCCTGACCCTACTCAGAGATTGGGCACCAGCCATGTTCCTCTCACTAACACGTATAATATAGTGATGCTGATGACACTTGTAACGGCACAGCAGGTCCAGTCTCTGCACAAACTAGACTGGACGCCATGGTAACATCCCAAAATAAGGTAACCTTTCACATTTATGAGTTACATAAACAAAACAGGCCTGGGTCATCTGGCCTCAAATTGGAGTTCCTGGCTTATCCCGTAGAGAGACGCCTATGCATAGTGACCCACCTTCTACATTAACTGGAGGTCACCAAAAGTCTCAGGGGAACGGAAATGGCTCTATTGATAAGTTCAAACGTCCTAATCACAGAGTACCGTGCAGACCATAGCAAGATGGCTCAGGGTGGTGTTAGGTGCAGCAGGGGTGGACACTGATATTTTAAATCTCATTCTACCAGGGCTGCAGCTACATCGTGCAGCGAGGATGATGGAAGTTCCTATGGGCCACACCCTTGCAATGGCGGTTTGGTCTAATGAAACAACTTCCAGCGGTTATAACAAACCTGTGGCCACGCCTGAGATATTTGCAGACACTATTTTAAGTTCTGTATTATAATTTCCCCGAAGTTAGGGGTTATTATTATTATTGTTAAATAATACATTATTGTTTTTCAGCACTGTTCAAGTCTTCCTCCATTGGTTATTATGGCAGTGTGTGAGCATGGACTCGTTCCCAGGGCATGAAATCACAGAGCTTTGAAGTCTTCATGTAGTCACTCACGTGACTCCAAAGTAAAATAGTAAGATTAAACGAGAATTTACCAGTTTGAAGTTTGATCCTTATTTTATGACGAGTTACGATGAGGGATTACGTGTCCTCCGCTCCCAACCCTCTATTATAAGGTCAACTGGCATGTTAGTTCTCTTATCTTACTATCTTCAGTCAACTTTACTATCTGTGATTTCACACCGCTGCTTTGAAGAATGTCGCGCATGCGTGCTGGCGGGGTCTTCACGTAATCCCTCATCGTAACTCCTCATAAAATAAGGGTCAAACTTCGAACTGGTAAGTTCTCATTTAATCTTACTATTAATGATTTTGAAACCAGCTCTCTGTCTTTGAAGTCAGAAGTGTGGGGTTATTTCAACGTAAAAAGATCAAAGGTTGAGGCTATTGTTTGAGCTTTTTCATGTGAATGCAGCATTGCAAGTGCAAACTTTTCCACAAAGATTTTCACCAATGTTTTTTTTTAATTAAACCAGAAGCAAAAGTAAACAAATGCTGGAAAACTGAAATGAAACAGAAAATGCAGGAAATGCTCAGCAGGTCAAGCAACATCTGGGGACTGAGAAACAGAGTTAACACTTTAGGTTGTTGACCTTTCAAATTATTTTCCATGTTTATTTATATCTTTATTTAGAGGTTACCCAAGAGATAATGTGCCATTACATTCTTGTAAACATACTGTATTAAAAGAAGATCAAGACAGCCGGGACTGTATATTTGGTATCACTAACTTCACAGTGACTGCTGCAGTGACAGAAATCTTTGAAATTACTGTCTTATCCTAGGTCACATCATATGCACTGGTAAGGTAAAGCCACATACCAAGTTCATTAAAATCCCTGGGTCCAAAATGTAGTCTTGTTCTCATAGAACACTACAGTACAAGAACAGGCCCTTCAGCCCTCAATGTCTGTGCCGAACATGATGCCAAGACCATCTCTTATCAACGTGTGCACAATGCACATTCTTCCATTCCCTGCATATCCATATGTCTATCTAAAAGCCTCTTAACTGCCACTATCATTACTCTATGACCAGCTGCAAACAGATCTCGTGCAAACAGATCTTGAGTACTAATGCTTGATCCCAAGTATTGAAGGCAGTAAAGGTGAAAATCAAGAGGATATTCCAAAGCAATGGCTGGTATTCAGCACATATTTTAACATTAAAGGAAAAATATGAGACCAATATTTAATCAATAATCCATTGATACGTGATAAAACAGATTTACAAAAGTGAATATTTCTTCCTCTGATTCTCAGAATATTAAAAAGAGTATTTACGTTTCACTTCTGCAGTTAAACATATTTTTATCTTACAATTCACTGAATATTATTTAGCACGTGCTAAACCAGGTTGTGCAAAATAAAAATACTGCAGTTGGAAGAAATCTGAAGTAATGCCAGAAATCCACAGAAGGCCAAGTAGTATCTGTGAAGGGAGTGACAGATTTAACAGTTTAAGATGCATTTAGTTCATACATTGGTTAGTGACAATATTCTACTCGTTTGGTGTCAAAATCTAACGATGATCAGTTGCTTATTATTTTAAATAGGAAATTATTCAAGAGAATGCTGGGACTAATATTCATCTTCAGTAGTACGGCTAACAAGGTGGTAACAATCTGGCAGCTCTTTTACAAAGCCTGAAAAACACAGCTCGTACCAGGTCACGAGGTTAAAATAAGAATTGTGAAAAGATACTTTTATTTTCTTTCCTTATTCTCTAGCTTCTATTTCAAAATGGACCTGAAGAATTACCCAATAAGAACGACTGGTTGAAGTGCGACTTTCTCCTTCATTCACACTTATTCCCGTTCTCAGGTTGGCCTCAATCTTGATGTCCAGACCATCTTCTTGAAACAAGTGGGGTCATGTTATTGAACGTGTCTTTGGGATGGACAATCTATATATCTATATATATTACTAAAAGTCTGATCTTGACCGCTTTTGGCTCGCTGTGCTGTGATTTCCGAGAGAACACCGCCACCTATGGCCGTCAGTTTTGGCCAGCTCACTCAGAGCCCCCCTCCGCCTTCCAGGACCTGAGGATTTTTCCCATCGATGAAAAATCAGAGAGATATTAATGTTTTTTAAACATTTCCCATTCTCTCTGCTGCCCCTGCTGGAGGGAGGGGAGGGACTATAAAAACAGGAAGTGGTGTGCCTCACTCAGTCTCTGCAAGATGGAGGAAGCCATCTCTCTGGCTTCTTCCACCTTGCAGAGATTGAGTCACGTTTCTCTGAGCTCTGAATAGCACTGAACACATGTCTACTCAACTGTGAGTGCCCTTAATGTGGTTCTAAAATGCTTGCAAAAAGTGTCTATTGGGTCTAAAATGGTTGCAAAAATGGTCTATTGAGTCTAAAATGGTTGCAAAAAGTGTTTATTGGCTCTAAAATGCTTGCTGAAAGAGTGTCTCTATTTGTTCAAAATATGCTTGCTGAAAGAGTCTATTGGTTCTAAAATGCTTGCAGAAAATGTCTATTGGGTATAAAATGGTTGCAGAAAGTGTCTATTGGATCTACAATGGTTGCAGAAAGTGTCTATTGGGTCTACAATGGGTGCAGAAAGTGTCTATTGGGTCTACAATGGTTGCAGAAAGTGTCTATTGGGTCTAAAATGGTTGCAGTAGGTGTCTCTATTGGTTCTAAAATGCTTGCAAAAAGTTTCTCTATTGGTTCTAAAATGCTTGCAAAAAGTGTCTCTATTGGTTCTAAAATGTTGCCTGGCCAGAGTGACTGAGCTGCCAGCCCGAGAATCCATTTGGCCCACAATGTCCATACTAGCCCTCTGGAAACGAGTTCCTTTGACCCACAACACACATACTAGCGCTCCAGAAAGCCACCCCCCCCCCCCCCCCCCCACCACTGGCCAGCAATATTGGAATTGGTGGAGAGGTGGAATATTGCATTGGGGGACCAGCTCTCCAGTGTGAAGTTGGGACCCAACGGGTCCCACTTAGTCTATTTTAGTTATAGATGTGTAGGAAGGAACAGCAGATGCTGGTTTAAACCAAAGATAGACACAAAAAGCTGGAGTAACTCAGCGGGACCGGCAACATTTCGACAGAGAAGGAATGTGTGACATTTCGGGTCGAGACCCTTAACCATATAACCATATAACAATTACAGCACGGAAACAGGCCCTCTCGGCCCTTCCAGTCCGTGCCGACCATTTGTTTTCCCCTAGTCCCATCTACCTGCACTCAGACCATACCCCTCCATTCCCTTCATGTCCATATACCTATCCACTTTACTTTTAAATGTTAAAATCGATCCTGCCTCCACCACTTCTGCTGGAAGCTCATTCCACACAGCCACCACCCTCTGAGTAACCTCAATGGGAAAAATGTATCCACGTCAACTCTGTCAATCCCTTTCATCATTTTAAAGACCTCAATCAAGTCCCCCCTTAACCTTCTGCGCTCCAAAGAATAAAGACCTAACCTGTTCAACCTTTCTCTGTAACATAGTTGCTGGAACCCTGGCAACATTCTAATAAATCTCCTCTGTACTCTCTCTATTTTGTTGACATCCTTCCTATAATTAGGCGACCAAAATTGTACACCATACTCCAGAATTGGTCTTACCAATGCCTTGTACAATTTTAACATTACTTCCCTACTCCTATATTCAATGCTCTGATTTATAAAGGCCTGCACATCAAAGGCTTTCTTTACCACCCTATCTACATGCGATTCCACCTTCAAGGAACTATGCACAGTTATTCCTAGATCCCTCTGTTCCACAGCATTCCTCAATTCCCTACCATTTACCATGTACGTCCTATTTTGATTTGTCCTGCCAAGATGTAGCACCTCACACTTAACAGCACTAAACTCCATCTGCCATCCTTCAGCCCATCTTTCCAAATGGCCCAAATCTCTCTGTAGACTTTGAAAATCTACTTCATTATCCACAACACCACCTATCTTAGTATCATCTGCATACTTGCTTATCCAATTTTCCACCCCATCATCCAGATCATTGATGTACATGACAAACAACAGTGGACCCAACACAGATCCCTGAGGCACCCCACTGGTCACCGGCTTCCAACCTGACAAACAGCCATCCACCATTACTCTCTGACATCTCCCATTCAGCCACTGTTGAATCCATCTTGCTACTCCGCCATTAACACCCAAAGATTGAACCTTCTTAACCAACCTTCCATGGGGAACTTTGTCAAGGCCTTACTGAAATCCATATAGACAACATCCATTGCTTTACCCTCATCAATTTCCCTAGTTACCGCTTCAAAAAATTCAAGAAGGTTTGTCAAACATGACCTTCCAGGCACAAATCCATGTTGACTGTTCCTGATCAGACCCTGATCATCCAGATGCTTATATATATTATCTCTAAGTATCCTTTCCATTAATTTGCCCACCACTGACGTCAAACTAATAGGTCTATAATTGCTAGGTTTATTCTTTGAACCCTTTTTAAACAATGGAACAACATGCGCAGTACGCCAATCCTCCAGCACTATTCCCGTTTCTAATGACCTCTTCAGGATCCCGACCTGAAACCTCACCCATTCCTTCTCTCCACAGATGCTGCCTATCCCACTGAGTTACTCCAGCTTTTTGTGTTTAATATAGTTATAGATGTTCAATACACATTTTTACTGTACTCATTGCTCTTGTCAACCCCTGTTCTTTATCATAATCGACAGGTGATTGAAGTTGGGAAGCCCCGATAGCGGTTAAAGGAATCAGCAGCAGCTCCGGGCAGAAATTGTAGAATATTTTGGGACATGTTTAATATCGCAAAAGGGGTAATTTTTTACTTAGATGATTTTTTTAAGTAGCCTCTGGTTGGAATAAAATGAGCTTAACTCTTATGGGGTTTCCGGCATCATATATTTTCATCAGAGTTTCTTCAGAGGCGGGCAATAGCAGGAAGGAGCAAAGAGTGCAGCAGCTGTGGGGAGAACAAATAGACAAGTGCAATGCACAGAGGAATCCTGCCCCCTTAACGGAGATCGGAGGCCCAGGAAAACATCCCTGTGGCTCTTTATGCAATCAAGTGTAAACATGATTTGTTTCTGCAGTGAAGTTGCAATGGAGTAGGATCAGAAATCCCCACAGAACAAATTGCAGTCAAGTTCAATGCACCCTGAAGTTCATTGTCTCCCGCACATTCCCCACTGCCTCAGGGGATATTTGCACTGTCAGTCAGCAACGCATGCTCCCACTGAGCGCTGATTTATGTTTACGTTTTCGAGCAAACATTTGCAGTGTCCTCCCTGTGGATAAGAGTAAGCAATAGTGTGAACCTCTGGGATCTCTTTAGGTTACTGGCTTCAACCAGCCGCCTTCCAGGCTCCTTCATGTAATTCCTTTGAGCTTGCTTCATGAAACACTAGAGTCTGTGCTCCACTTACAGGCAACTGTGTGTACGCTGGCTACACATTGGAGCTTATCCAGACTCAACCATGATATGCGGCCTGATTTCCAATGTTACAGGTTCTAGTGTTTCTCATATAGCTGCCTTGGCGCAACAGCCTCAGAGTCCCGTTGATTATGACTATGGGTGCTTTCTGCGAGGAGTTTGTATGTTCTCCCTGTGACTGTGGGTTTTCTCTGGGTGCTCTGGTTTCCTCCCACATTCCAAAGGCATACTGGTTTGGAGGTTACTTGGCATTGGTAAGTTGTAAAATTGCCACTAGTGTGTGTAAGTTAGTGTATGGAGTGATCACTGGTCAGTGTGTACTCGGTGGGCCAATGAGCATGTTTCCACGCTTGATGTCTAAATTTTAAATTCTAAAATCTAACTGATTCAATGGAAACGCTGACTTCATCTATACAAGGTCAGGCTTCCTTCATCTGAAGAAGGGTCCTGACCCAAAACCCTCACCTATACATAATCCCCAGAGATGATACCTGACCTGTTGAGGTACCCCAGCACTATTTGTTTTTGTCTTCCATTGTAGGTACTTCTGCAGTGTACGAACAAAAAACAATAGACAATAGACAATAGGTGCAGGAGTAGGCCATTTGGCCCTTCGAACGAGCACCGCCATTCAATGTGATCATGGCTGATCATCCCCAATCAGTACCCCGTTCCTACCTTCTACCCATATCCCCTGACCCCGCTATCTTTAAGAGCCCTATCTAGCTCTCTCTTGAAAGTATCCAGAGAACCGGCGTCCACCGCCCTCTGAGGCAGAGAATTCCACAGACTCACAACTCTCTGTGAGAAAAAGTGCTTCCTCATCTCTGTTCCAAATGGCTTACCCCTTATTCTTAAACTGTGGCCCCTGGTTCCAGACTCCCCCAACATCGGGAACATGTTTCCTGCGAGTCCTAGCCCTTGACAATCTTATATGTTTCAATAAGATCCCCTCTCATCCTTCTAAACTCCAGAGTGTACAAGCCCAGCCGCTGCATTCTCTCAGCATATGACAGTCCCGCCATCCCGGGAATTAACCTTGTAAACCTACGCTGCACTCCCTCAATAGCAAGCATGTCCTTCCTCAAATTAGGGGACCAAAACAGCACACAATACTCCAGGTGTGGTCTCACTAGGGCTCTGTACAGCAGGGTTGAAGAGCAACACATAAATCAGCAGTCTAGCTGCAAATGAATATTAGGATTACTGAAATATCAGAGGTACACAAAAATGCTGGAGAAACTCAGCGGATGCAGCAGCATCTATGGAGGGAAGGAAATAGGCAACGTTTCGGGCCGAAAATCTTCTTACTGAACTATCACCCCAGGGAAGCAGCAAATGCTCTGCACAATACAAACGTGCTATTCTCTCTCAAGATGATTTCACTTGTGGTTACAACATTGCATCTCCATCACCATCCATGCTGTGCCTGATGCTAAATCTGAGCTTCACCACTAAAGCATCGTGGCAGCAATGTATATTGTGTGTATGCATTTCACTCCATGTGTCTTCTACCTCTTTTTTTCATCCTCTTTCGTCTCTCTTTCCTTGTGTAATTCTTTCACATTGCCTTCCCACTCTGTCCCGAAGCAGGCATGCATTTAAAGTTGAGGCAGAAATTCTCATCACAAGGTGTATAAAATCATGAGAAGAATAGATTGGGTAGATGCACAGAGTCTTTTGCCCAGAGAGGTGAATCGAGGTCCAGAGAACATAGGTTTAAGCTGAAGGAAAAGTATTTAATAGGAATCCGAGGTGTAACTTTTTCTCAGAAAGGGTGGTGGGTGTATGGAACAAGCTGCCAGAGCAAGTAGTTGAGGAAGGGACTATCCCATTGTTTAAGAAACAGTTAGACAGGTACATGGATAGGTCAGGTTTGGAGGGATTTTGAACAAATGCGGGTAGTTGGGACACGTTGGCCTGTGCATGGCCGAAGGCCCTGTTTCCATGCTGTATGACTATGATTATGACTCTATGACATAGAAGTTGCCCTGGTGTACAGGTAAGTGGTAGAATCTGTGGGGAGTAAAGCAGAATGTGGGGAGTGTAAAAAAAAGTGGGATTAATGTAGGATTAGTGCAAATAGCTGGTTGATTATGTGGACTCAGTGGGTCAAAGGGCACATTTTCATGTTTATCTGTTCATGCAATTCTATTGCTGGAAGGTGGGATTAAGTTGGGAAGTTCCCTCAGACAGACTGGCCTCTTTTAGTGCTGTAACTTTTTTTAATGACACTATGTTGTTGTGCATGTGTGAGCTACACTGCCTTATTGCCTGGGCTGTGAATGAGATTCATTAGTTAGACCATCAGTGAATAGCTCTTGTTGCTCTGGCACCCTACTCTGACTTTCATCTTGGGTCCACTGAAGATGTTCAGGCAGACTGAAGACACCATTACTTGGTCAGAATATGGGTTATTTACTGACATAATGCACTTGTAACTTGACGTCCCAACTCCTGTACTTAATATGCTGACCAATGAAGGCAAGCTTCCAAAAGTCTTCTTCACCACCTTGTGTCACCACTTTCATGGATCTATGTACCTGTACCCCTTGTCTCTTTGATCTACATCACCTTTCAGGGCTCTATCTTTCACTGTGTAAGTGCTGTCTTAACATAATATAACATCTCAGATGTATTTGAATTAAATTAATCTCACATCCATCTGCCATTCCTCGATCTATTGGCCCAGTCGATCCCATTGTAATCTTAGATCATTTCTTCTGTGCACACTGTACCACCAATTTTAGTGTAATCTGAAAATGTACGAATCATGCCATCCGAGTTCACATCTAAATAGTTAGTACAATTAATTGTAGACTCAATACCAATTCCTGGGTCACAATAAACATTACGGTTCTTTCCCTTCTGCTTTCAGTCTGAAGAAGGGTCCCAACCGGAAATGTCGTCCATCCCTTTTCTTCAGAGATGCTGCCTGACCCACTGAGTTACTCCAGCACTTGGTATCAATCTTCTTGTTCAAAACTCAATCAAGTTTGTGAGGTACGATTTCCTACGCACAAAGCCATACTGACGACCCTAATCAGTCCTTGCCTTCCCCAATGCAAATAGATTCTATATCTCAGTTTACCCACCACTGAAGCTGAGCTCACCAACATCTTGCAGCCTTTCTGAAATAGAGGCACATTAGCTGCCCTCCAGTCTTCCAGCACATCACCCATGACTAATGATGATTCATGTATCTCAGCCAGTCATCTGCAATTTCTTCTCTAGCTTCCCACATCATCCTTGGATATATCTGATCAGGTCCCCAGGATTTATCTACCTTTATGTATGTTAAGACCTCCGGCACCTCTTCTGTAATGTGAAGTCGCTTCAACACATCACTATTAATCTCTCTGAGTTCTTTAACATCCCTGTTTTCTTCACGGTAAATACAGACAAAAAATACCGAACATAGACACAAAATGCTGGAGTAACTCAACGGGACAGAAAGCATTTCTGGTGAGAAGGAATGGGTGATGTTTTGGGTCGAGACAGTTCTTTAGTCTTCAGTTACTCCAGCATTTGTGTCTATCCATTTAGGATCCTATTAACTTACTAGGTACCCTTGTGCACTTGATATACTTCTAGAATCTCTTTGGATTCCCCGTTAGCTGCTAAACCTATCTCATGTGACTTTTGTGCCCCCCAGATTTCCCTCTAAGCCTATGGTATACTCCTACACACAGATATTTACTTGATCCTAACTACCTATACCTCTCCTACAGACTCAAAATCTATACAGAGTCTCAGCAACCTCTGCAAAGCATGATAGCATGGAAATAAGCAGCTTGAAAAGAACCAAATCCATGCATTGAGTCATCTTTACAGACCTTGGCAATGGAGTCCCTGGTCTTCTGAAGCTGCAGTTGTAGCTGCCACAGATGGTACATATTGAAATGCAGTTGTCCATCTCGTAGCTCTTTGCTGAGGCCCAGGCAGCATTATGCCCTATATATCATGTAAGACATGCATCCTGCTGAAAGTCTCTCAGTTTAAGTCTAGGTTGGTCTAAATCTCTCTCTCTCTCTCTCCCCCTCGCTCATCTCTCTCTCTCTCTCTCTCTTCCCCTTCACTCCTCTCTCTTTCTCTCTCTCTCTCTCTCTCTCTCTTCCCCCTCAATCTCTCTCTCTTCCCCCACTCACCTCTCTCTCTCTCTCTCTCTCTCTCTCCCCCTCACTCATCTCTCTCTCTTTCCCCTCACTCATCTCTCTCTCTCTCTCTTCCCCCCCACTCACCCCCTTTCTCTCTCTCTATCTTCCCCCCTCACTCACCCCTCTCTCTCTCCCCCCCTCACTCACCCCTCTCTTTCTTCCCCCCCCCACTCACCCCCCCCCCCCTCTCTCTCTTCCCCCCTCACTCACCCCTCTCTCTCTCTCTTCCCCCCCTCTCTCTCTCTCTCTTCCCCCCCTCACCACCCCGCTCTCTCTTCCCCCTCTCTCTCTCTCTTCCCCCCCTCACTCACCCCTCTCTCTCTCTTCCCCCCATCTCTCTCTCTCTCCCCCCCCTCACTCACCCCTCTCTCTCTCTCTTGGCCCTCTCCCTCCCCCCCTCACTCCACTCCTTCTTCCCACTTCCTGCTAGTTTTCCTGCTGTGCCTATACCTATTCACCCTTCTTGTGTTCTAAAAATAAGCTGTGCTAATGTGGCTGTAACTAGGAGCAAGTCACTTGTGCAGAGGCTCAGAAGTCAGCAGGACACCGCAGTCTGTTGACATATGCACTTGAAACAGCCATGGAAAGTGCCAGATTCTTGCACTGCCTTGTCAATAGTCAAATGGAAATCAACCTGAATTGGACTGTAAACAATTTTGTTCTCTTTAAATGGCCTTAGTTGCAGAGCTCTTCTTCTGATTCTGCATTCAGCAGCAAGAAGGGGTCTGTTCATAAAGCAGCGTTGGTGGCTAACCTGCCCTGCATTCTCTTTTGAAGTAATGGTTCGCCTGCTCTGCGCACTTCTGATGGGGATTCACTGCGCTGCTGTGGTGTAAACACTCACAACTTTGTCACCAGGTGCAAGTTGGACAATAAATATGCGTGCCTGCAGAATGCACAAGGGACCCGAGCCCCCAATAATCAACAAAAGATTATGTATGTGTTTACTTGCTCTCCCCATAATTCGCAGGAAGTGTACATAGGCTTTAATAAGCCAGAAAGTTCCCCACACATTCCCTAACGTGTAGTCATACTGGTCACACCATCCCAAATATTTAATAGCCCTTTGAATGCTCAATAACTAAATAACCCCGAATCTTATGATAGTTTCCTTTTACAACGTTCCAACTGCATTTAGTATGAAATTCAAGAACATTTTCTCCTCCTGTTATTGCACACCCTGTCCTGAAATTTAGTCTTTGCACCTTGTTGCCACCTCCTTTATGTTAGCATATTTTCACAGCCATATTATTCCATGTTCCTTCTTTGACTCACTTTTGTAACACTTTTTTGTATTTTGCTTGAGGTGACATTATCATACAAACCAATTCCCCCCCTTTTTCTAGCAATTTTTAGAAACTTTGTATGCACTTTGAATATTGGCCTTACAATAAGGCCAATACTATGGTATAGAATAGAAAAAGAATGTAAAGAAAATATTTATTTGTCAAAATGTAATAAAAAGGAATTGAAGATGCTGCTTTATACCAAAAATAGACACAAAATGCTGGAGTAACTCAGCGGGTTGGGACCCTTCAGGGTTACCCACGAAACGTAACCCTGAACAGTATCGACCTAAAATATCACCCGTCCATTTTCTCCAGAGATGCAGACTGACCAGTTGAGTTACACCATCAATTTGTGTCTATTTCTATTTGTCTAAAGGTAGTTTTGGAAATATTAACAACTACTTCGTGTTTGTGGCATTCACATAAGTTAATTAGCAATTTCGGGAAACTTTGAAGGAAATAACTGTATTTCATTGCCACTATTTTGTGGGTTTACTTGGCTATTTCTGTGTATTCAGAATGAACTCTCAAAAATCAAGAAGAGTGGCAGCTTTTGATCTCGTAAAATTGATTTGTAATACTTTTCGGTTTCACTCTGATACTGATCCATGGAATATCTCAGGATCCCAGAGGACAGCAAAGTCTTATTTACTTGTGGGATTCAGAGTAGTTCTTCCTCCTGCGGTCTTGGATCAAACAGCATCCAATCTGAATGAAGCATTGTAACTGTTCAAATATAAACTCGACATCAAAGGGGCAGTTTTACAAATTTGTAGTCAGCATGGAGCTTTGCCCAGCAGGAAGGTGAATTCATAATAACTAACCTTTAGAAGTCCATTTTATACAAAAATAAGTAGTCTGTTTTCCTATTTAATTCTATGCCATGCAACATTAATTACTAAGCTGCTTACAAGCCTTCAATGAGCTTTACGAGAAAGAGTGAAAGAAAGTGAGGGTATAACACCCTTCCAGACCATTAATTTTTTCCCAAATACTTCACAGCTCATGAAATACCTTCTAACGTGTTGTCCCTGGTGAATATTAGAAAAATACACAAGGATTCCACAAACCACAGTGAGATAATCAACCGGATCATCAAATGTTTTGTAAATTGATCGAGAGGTTAAATGCTGACCAGAACACTGGGAGACCTCGCATGTACTTTGAACAGTGAGATCCTTTACCTTTTTAATACGGAAAGGATAAGTGGGGACCACGTTTAATATTTAATCTGAAGGTGAGAATATCTAAAAGTGCAATGTTTAAGTGTCCACTTGGGATATCTGTTGCAATCTCTGAAATGTGCCATAAACACATTTCCTGTTGGTAGGAGCCATAGTAGACAATTCATTGGAATAGGAAACATTAAGAGTGATACCATAATCCATTCCCAGTATTAACTAGCCCTTGTCTGTTTTTGAGCTGACCAAAAGATGGTGACACTTCTGTATCCAATAACTCTTTACATGTGTGAATAAGTGGTATGGTTATTTATTGAAAAAGGGAAAGTCCTTCATTTAATTTTTTTAATCAGTTGTTTAGTCTGCCGTCTCTGTCATGTCCATCAATGTTTTTCTGCAACTGTAAGCTTTCTTACTCATTATCAAGCCCACAGACAATTTTGGTATCACCAGAAAATTTAATTTTAACCCCTATATACTTTGCCCTTCCTCAGTGAACCTGATATTTAGATGGAGATGTGAAAGGAGTTATTTTCCTGATGGGTTTCCTGAAAATGTGATTTTAATTCTTTTAGTTTAGTTTCAGTTTAGATATACAGCAGAGTCCGTACAAACCATTGATCCCCACACACTAACATTACCCTACAGACACTAGGGGCAATTTACTCTTGTATATCAAGACAATTAACCTACAAACCTGTACATCTTTGGAGTTTGGTAGGAAACCGAAGATCACGGAGAAAACCCACGCGATCACGGGGAGAACGTACAAACTCTGTACAGACAGCACCTGCAGTCGGGACAAACCCGGGTCTCCAGCGCTGCAAGTGCTGTAAGGCCACAATGCTACCGTTGCTCCACCATGCCGCTCTGTTCAACTTTCTTTCAGTCTCCACTGTACCACTAATGTTAGTGTCATCTGGAAACTTAGTAACCATACCAGCCGAATTCACATTCAAATAGTTAGTATATCCTTTAATCCTGGTCAACTTTATTTAAATAAGAAATTAAAATAAATGAAGATCGAATAAAATGTTGGCATCAGCGAGGAACACAATTAAGTTTCCAATCAAGATCACAGGATGACCCGACACTCACAAAGCAGAAGACTCTCACTCAGAGATATACGCAACTTCTAGTCATGTGATGGGCTTGCTTCTCAATAGTGAGACATTGTCAGAGAAATTCAATTTGCAACACAGCCTAAAGTCTCAGCACAAATAGTTTATAAAGATTCTGCCTATCTAAATAAACCCTAGATCTTTGGAGATAAATATTCTGTGGTCTCTCTCCATTTGATACGATATTACAATCTTTTCACAGCTCATCACTATTACAAGTGGTTTTATAATATTGGGCAGCGATATTTAAAACTATTCAAATGAGTATAGACACACACACACACACACACACACACACACACACACACACACAGACAGACAGACAGACAGACAGACAGACAGACAGACAGACAGACAGACAGACAGACAGAACAGAAGTTTCCTACTGAAAGGTACACTCAATGCTTGACGACCTACACGTGTTTCATTAAGGCATATGAAGACTTATTTTAGAAATTTTTCACTTGTACATGCTTCACTAAACACTGAACGTGCTTCACTTCACTGATCCCCACTGACATACCTGGGTGTAATGCATGAACAGGGAGATACAAGTTCAAATCCAAACTTGAGTGATGTATATTGGAACTTAGAGCATGATTTAGGAGCAATTTGTGTTGTTCCATAATATCAGCTTTGGGTAAAATATAGCATCGAGTAATTTTTATTTTTCCCATAATTTTGTGAAGAGAGGATTAGGATGTTTAAATTCTTTTTAAAAAAGGGGAAATGGTTTCAACCCCCCTACCTTTGTTTCAACCAGGGGTGAACCAGAAGATTGGGGTCAATCTTTAGATTTTATCAATCATTAGAATACATTGACAACAGGTCTGATCAGAAAGCCCAGCAGTTAAAATGCAATGTGAAATATTCTTTGCAGACAATCAGTGCTTTGCTGGAAGTGCATGCGGCCAGAAGGAAAAGAAAGACTTCCCATCGATGTTATTCACTGGAAATTTAGAAGGATGAGAGGGCGTCTTATAGAAACATATAAACATTTTTAGGGATTGGACAGGCTAGATGCAGGAAAAATGTTCCCGATGTTGGGGGAGTCCTGAACCAGGAGTCATAGCTTAAGAATAAGGGGTAGGCCTTTAGGACTGACATGAAGATAAACCAAAGAGTTGTGAAGCTAAGGATTTCTCTGCAACAGAAGGCAGTGGGGGCCAATTCTCTGGATGGATTCAAGAGAGAGTTAGATTTAACTCTTGGGGCTAACGGAATCAAGGGATATGGGGAGAAAGCAGGAACGGGGTGCTGATTTTGGATGATCAACCATGATCATATTGAATGGCGGTGCTGGCTCGAAGGGCTGAATGGCCTATTCCTGCACCTATTTTGTATGGTTGTATGTCTATGTCTATATGGAAATAGACATAGGTGGAGAGGCAGGCAGTGTAGAGAAAGCAGGGACTCTGCAGAAGGACTTGGACAGGTTGGGAGAATGGACAGAGAAGTAGGAGATGGAATATAGTGTCGCAAAGTGGGGAGTTGTGCATTTTGGTAGTAGGAATAAAGGTGTAAACTATTTTCTAAATGGGGAGAGAATCCAGAAATTGGAGGTGCAAGTGCAGGATTCCCAAAAAGTTCATCTGCAAGTCGAATCAGTAGTAAAGAAAGCATATTCAATGCTAGCATTTATTTCAAGAGGACTTGTATACAAAAACAGGGATGTAATGTTGAGGCTCTATAAGGCCACATTTGGAACATTGTGAGCAATGTTGGGCACCATATTTGAGGAAGGATGTGCTAGCTCTGAGGATCCAGAGGAGGTTTCCCCTGACCTTCAATATAGCAAGCAAACCTCCCATCCCACCCCATAAATTGATCTCCCACCCCCATGACCTCCTCCCACAATTAAATCTCTCTTCCTGTCTGATTTTCACTCCCAATTACACAATCACTTCCACCCTCTATTCCTGGATGGAGCCCTTTTCTCCCAGTGTTGCCATCCAGTAATCTTCCTGTTGAAAGCTAACTGGAAAGCAAAACAAAAATCTGGTTGCTATTGCCAATCTGTTATCATGTGTCTATGAATATCAGGAAATGGCTCAATTTGATAGAGATTCAGCATCATTGAGTAATACAATGCAAAAACAGGCTCTTTAACCCACAGAGTTAATGCCAAACACAAATTTACATTAATCCCATTTTAGTTTCTACACATTCCCCTCAACTCCCTCCAGATTTGACCTTGCACCTACATTCTAGGGTCAATTTACTGGATCCAATTAACCTACTAACCTGCATATCTTTGAAATGTGGGAGGAAACCAGATTACCCAGAGGAAATGCATACAGTCGCAGGGAGGATGTGCAGACTCCACACATAGAGCACTGATGAGGATTTAACCTGGATCACTGAAACTATGAGCCACTTTTGTGCCACCTTAAATTCAGTTTTGTTTATTGTCACCTGTACTGAGGTACAGTGAAAAGCAATTGTTGTGCGCTAACCAGTCAACAGAAAGATAGTACATGATCACAATTGATCCATTTACAGTGTATTGATATATGATACGGGAATAACGTTTAGTGCAAGGTAAAGCCAGCAAAGTTCAGTCAAGGACAATCCGAGGGTCATCAAAGAGGTTGATAATAGTTCAGCACTGATCTCTGGTTGTGGTAGGATGGCTCAGCTGCCTGATAACAGCTGGGAAGAAACTGTCCAAGAATCTAGTGGTGTGCATTTTCACACTTCCATCCCTTTTGCCTGATGGGAGAGGGGAGAAGAGGGAGTGGCCAGGGAGCGACTTTTCCTTGATTATGCTGCTGGCCTTGCCTTGGAGTCAATAGAAGGGAAGTTTGTTTGTGTGATGGTCTGGGCTGCATCCACAATTCACAGCAATTATTGTCCATCCTGGACAATTCTTATTGTCCAGGATGGAGCTGTTCCCAAACCAAGCTGTGATGCATCCTGATAAAATGCCTTCTAAGTTGCATCAGTAAAAGTTGGTAGGAGTTGTAGGAGACATGCCAAACTTCCACACCTTCTAAGGAAATAGAAGCGTTGTGTGCTTTCTTGGTCGTTGCTTCAATATGGGTGGTCCAGGAGAATTTGTTGGTGATATTGACTCCTAAGAATTTGAAGTTTTCAACCATCTCTACTTTGGCATCGTCAATGCCAACTGGGGTATGTTTACCATTTCACTTCCTGGTCGATCACTATCTCCTTTGTCTTGCTGACATTGAGAGAAAGGTTGTTGTCTCGATACCAGGACACACAGTTCTTAATCACCTTCCTGTACTCCATCTCATCGTTATTTGATATCTGGCCCACAATGGTGGTGTCATCTGCAAATTTGAAAATTGACTTATATTTGTAAATGGCTGCATAGTGGTGGGTGTACAAGGAGTAAATGAATGGGCTGAGAATGCATCCTTGAGGATTATCGTGGAGGATGATTTGTTCCCTATCCTCACTGATTGGGGTCTGTTGGTCAGGATGTCAAGGATCCAGTTGCAGGGATGAGTGCTGACACTAAGTCCCACGAGTTTGGTGATAAGCTGACGGGAGGTTGGTATCTGTGGCTAGTGAATCTGTGGAATTCACTGCCGCAGGCAGCTGTGGAGGCCAATGGGTATTGTTAAGGTGGAGATTGACAGATTCTTGATTAGTAAGAGTGTCAGTGGTTATGGGACGAAGGCAGAAGAATGGGGCTGATGGGGAGAGATAGATCAGCCATGATTGAATGGCAGAGTAGACTTGATGGGCAAGTCTTATGAACTAGTAGTGCAGTTAGTGGGAAATGGGAAGTGAAGAGGCACTCACCAACTTGTCCAAAAGACCTTAAGAAATAGGAAACAGAATAGGCAGTTCAGCCATGAGCCCGCTCTACCATACAATATGATTATGGCTGTTCCGGTTTTCTTTGCTACCTTCCCAACCCATCCCTGTAATCCCTGATTCCTTGAAAATCAGAAAATAAACTGTGCATGCTCTAAAATCTGAACTAAAAACTGAAAATGTGAGAAAGACTCAGCAGGTCAGACAACAACTGTGGAGAGAAAATCAGTGTTACCATTTCAGGTCAAAAACATTTTCATCAGAAGTGGGAATTAAAGAAAATAAGTTTGTGGTAAGTTGCTGAGCAAGATAGGGAGGGATAGAAAGTATATCCTACGCTCACTCTGACCAGTCTCCCCGAGGTGATCTCCTGCAGTATTATAATGATTCCCAGTGAAGGCTTGAGGAACGGCAGCTCATCTTCCATCTGGGCATGGCGCACTCTTCCAAATTCAATATCGCATGCAGAAACTTCAGGTAAGTTGATCTAGCTGTAGGAGAACTGACCATTCCTGCTGCAAATCATCCAGCTGTGACATTGGCTCTGTCTCTGTCCCTCCATTAGCATTGGCACAACATAACCTTTTGATTTATTTACACACTCTCTGCATATCACACCTTTCATTCACTTTCCCTCTCTTTAACTGCCCCATGAATGCATCGATAAATGACCTCCGCAAGGTAACCCCTTCTCCTTTTCCCAGCTCTAACAAGGGGTCTTCTACATGCAATGTTAACTCTTATTCCAAAGATGCCACCTGCCCAGTTGAATGTCTCTGATATTTTTACCATCTGCAGCATTTATAAAAACATGTCTGTACCTTGTTACATGTGACAATAATAAACTGATCTAAACTAAACCAAAAGCAGACAAAAATGCTGGAAAAACTCAGAGGGCGAGGCAGCATCTATGGAGCGATGGAATAGGTGACGTTTTGGGTTGAGACCCTTCTTCAGACTGATGTGGGGGTAGGGGCAGGAAGAAGAAAGGAAGAGGTGGAGACAGTAGGCTGTGGGAGACCTGGGAAGGGGAGGAGAAGGAGGGAGAAAGCAAGGACTACCTGAAATTGGAGAAGTCAATGTTCATACTGCTGGGGTGTAAACTACCCAAGTGCAATATGAGGTGCTGCTCCTCCAATTTGCGGTGGAACTCACTCTGGCCATGGAGGAGGCCCAGGACAGAAAGGTCGGATTCGGAATGGGAGGGGGAGTTGAAGTGCTGAGCCATTGGGAGATCAGGTTGGTTATTGCGAACTGAGCGGAGGTGTTGGACAAAGCAATCGCCAAGCCTGCGCTTGGTCTCACTGATGTAGAGCAGTTGACGCCTAGAACAGCGGATGCAATAGATGAGGTTGGAGGAGGTGCAGGTAAACCTCTTCCTCACCTGGAAAGACTGCTTGGGTCCTTGGATGGAATCGAGGGGGGAGGTAAAGTGACAAGTGTAGCATTTCCTGCAGTTGCAAGGCAAAGTACCAGGGGAGTGGGTGGTTTGGGTGAGAAGGGACAAATTGACCAGAGAGTTACGGAGGGAGCGGTCTCTGCAGAAAGCAGAAAGGGGAGGAAATGGGAAGTATTGGGATCCCGTTGCAGGTGGCGAAAATGTCAGGGGATTATCTGTTGTATGTGATGGCTGGTAGGGTGGAAGGTGAGGACAAGGGGGACTCTGTCCTTGTTACGAGTGGGGGGGATGGGGAGTGAGAGCAGAGCTATGGGATATAGCTATGGGATATACCAAGCTAATCTTTAGCAAAGCCTCCAGTGGAGCTTGGAATATCATGGAGGCTGCTCTTTCCCAAGTGGTGCTGTTATTTTCCAGGTGAGAATGATATTGGCAAAGCACCATTAACTGCAGTCACAATTCAACCCCACTTAAAAGGTAGACACAAAATGCTGGAGCAACTCAGCGGGACAGGCAACATCTCTGGAGAGAAGGAATGGGTGCCATTTTGAGTCAAGACCCTTCTTCGGACTAATGTCAGGGGAGAGGAAGATATATAGATAAGGAAGTGTAAGGTGTGAAAATAGGACAAGGGGAATGGTGAGCAAGGAAAATGTAGAATAGATCATTATTAGCTGGGAGAAGGTAACAACAAAGCAAACGGAGATAAAATGTAGTCGGAGACAGAAGACTGGTCAGAGAACTGCGAAGGGGAGGGTTGGAGAGAGAGGAAAAGCAAGTGTTACTTGAAGTTAGAGAAGTCAATGTACATACCGCTGGGGTGTAAACTGCCCAAGCGAAATATAAGGTGCAGAGCTGTGGGGTACCAAGGAGACATGTGTGAGGGTCTCATCTATGATGTGAGAGGGGAATACCCATTCCCTAAAGAATAAGGACATCTCGGATGTCCGGGAATGGAACACCTCATCTTGGGCTCTGATGTGGCAAAGATGGGGGAATTGGGAGTAGGAGATAGAGTTTTTACAGGAAGAAGGGTGGGAAGAATTGTAGTCGAGATAGTTGTGGGAGTCAGTGGGTTTGTAATAGATGTCAGTCGATCATCTATTTCCTGTGGTGGAGACTGTGAGATCAAGAAAGGGAAGGGAGGTGGCTGAGATGATCCAAGTAAATCTGAGTGCAGGATGGAAATTGGTGGTGAAGTTGATGAAGTCCATTGCATTGCAGGACTCTGACTTGACCTGAATCTTCATCAGAAGTCACTGCCTGAAATGTTAAACAGTTCTCGCTCCACAGGTATATCCGTTCTTGCTGATTATTTCCCAACATCTTCAGTTTTAAAATTTGTGAATGATTCTAATTTCTGTTGAGACTAAAATGTAAGTAGGATAACATATAACAACTAAGATCTTATAGAAACATAGAAACATAGAAATTAGGTGCAGGAGCAGGCCATTCGGCCCTTTGAGCCTGCACAGCCATTCAATATGATCATGGCTGATCATGGCTGATCATCCAACTCAGTATCCTGTAACTGCCTTCTCTCCATACCCCCTGATCCATTCAGCCACAAGGGCCACATCCAACTCCCTCTTAAATATGGCCAACGAACTGGCCTCAACTACCTTCTGTGGCAGAGTTTACATTAGGTACATTAAACAAATATCCTTGTCATGTTACATTTAATTTGCAGTTTATCTTAATTCTGTTATTTCTCTTCATCTGTGCCCTAAATCGGGCGGCACAGTTGCGCAGCTGTAGAGTTGCTACCTTACAGCGAATGCAGCGTTGGAGACCCGGGTTCGTTCCTGACTATGAGTGCTGTATGTACGGAGTTTGTACGTTCTCCCCGTGACCTGCATGGACTTTCTCGGAGATCTTCAGTTTCCTCCCACACTCCAAAGACGTACAGATGAGCAGGTTAATTGGCTTGGTAAATGTAAAAATTGTCCCTAGTGGGTATAGGATAGGGTTAACATGCAGGAATCGCTGGTCGGCTCGGACCCGGTGGGCCTAAAGGGCCTGTTTCTGCGCTGAATTTCTAAACCAAACTAAACTAAATCACCTGCACAATCTCTTTTTGCAGAAGCAAATATAGACTTTTTTATTACCACAAGTCAGATATAATTTAACTGGAGCATAAACAAAGTGATGGTGTCTTGTATAATCACGATATAACTAAGAATGTACCAAAAGTATGAAACCAGTCACACTGAGTAAAATCCCACTCAGTCGATTTAATAATAGTTGTAATCGTAGCATCACTCAAAAGGAAGTCTTGCACCTTATCTATGTGTATCTCCAAAGCCACTGACAGGAGAATGATTCAAATCACTGGTTCAATATCAAGTTATCAGTAAAATGCCTTCTTTGCATTTTTTATGTGTCACAAACAATGCAGGAACGATACAAGTTAACCAGCTGAACAGTTCATTCTAAGACATTCTTCCTGTCAATAAACATTGGTCCTTGTATAAATTGTACTGTTCCACATTATGGTAATAAAGTAACGCATGCAAGTGTGATAGTACCCATACATAATGTTGAAAGTTACTTTAATACGAATAAAGCTTTTTAAAACAACATACTATAATTTGTTTGATAACAGGATGTATTTTGCAATTATAACTGTGATCTTTACTATATTGATTACAATCAAATTTCTGAACAATGTTGATTTGCAACTTGGCAACATTGGACTTGTGGTTATCATCTTTCAAGATTTTTCCATTAGATTTGGAATTCAGAAATAAATATGGTATCCAATTTCCTTTGGTGTTCCCCAAATTAGAATATAAAAAAACAGCATAGTACAGCACAGGAACAGGCACTTTGATCAACCATGTCTGTGCCAACTATAATGCAACCTAAACTAATCACAACTGCATGCACAAGGTCCATATCCCTCCAGTCCATGTCTGTTCGTAGCGTTTGACTAAATGCCTCTTAAACATTGCTTTCATATGTGATTAGTTTAGTTTATTTAGTTTAGTGATACAGTGTGGAAACAGCCCTTTGGCCCACCGAGTCTGCGTCAACCAGCGATCCCCGTACACTTGCACTATCGTATACACTGGGGACAATTTACAATTTTTATTGAAGCAAATTAAGCTGCATAACTGTACATCTTTGGAGTGTGGGAGGCAACATCTTTGGAGTGTGGGAGCACCAGGAAAAGCCACATAGCCACGTGGAGAACGTACAAACTCCATACAGAGAGCACCCGTAGTCAAGATTGAACCTGGGTCTCTGGTGCTGTAAGGCAGCAACGTTACTGCTGTGCCACTGTGCCACCATGCCACCCTACCACTCCCCCTGGCTAAATGTTCCAAACGCCTACCAAAGTTGCCTTGCGCATCTTTTTTAAACTTTCTCCTCTCACTGTAAACCAATGCCCATCAGTTGATAACATTTCCATCCTGGGAAACAGACTTAGACCATCTACCATATTTATGCCCCTCATAATGGTCTGTCAAAATCTTGATAGAAGATCTCTGGATGCTCAGTTGTAAATCTCATTTTGGTCCTTTCACCAAACTAATGATAAATATCTATTTGAGAAGATCACTCTCAGACTTTCAATAAAAATGTTTTCACATCCATTACAAAGCACAGAAACAAAGATTATTAACTGTTAATAGTTAGGAACACTAACGTTTTCCTCAATAAGTGAAAGACAATAACAAATTAATGAGTCTGCCAGGATAGTCAGTGTGTAGGAAGGAACTGCAGGTGCTGGTCGACACCGATGATAGACCCAAAATACTGGAGTAACTCAGAGGGACAGGTAACATCTCTGGATTGGAGGAATGGTGACGATTTGGGTCGAGACCCTTCTTTAGTCAGTGAATGTCTCCACTCTCCAGACTGTTCACTCTCAAGGTGGTTTCCTCGGTGGAGGCTTCACTCTTCAGGCCATACCCCCTCCACAAACACTCCTGCTACATGTTTCACACACGCTATAGACACTGAGCTCTCTGTACACTTTAGACATCAAATTATTGGCTCTCCCGATGATGAGCTGTCCATATGCTGAGTCTGGCGGCAAAACCTGCTCATTTCTTCTTGATTGGTGATCTTTAATTTCTGCTCTGACCTGTCCATTTTAAGCATTTCATACTAGCTATCAGCGTGCAAACATTATGCTCTTCTTTCCAGCCCTCCCCCTGTTAATATACTTCAACAGACTGACCATATTCATTTTATTAAACATTTCAGAATGTTTAAAATCTGTTAAATATTATTTTATGCTCCTGTGGGAGTAACAAGTATCTTAAGTGTTTCCTTCCAACTGGTTTTCCATTCCAAGTAAAATATTGGTGAATCTAAACAATTGTTTTGTTGTATTTTTGTCTTCAATCTGCTTAGTTTCGTTTAGTTTATAGAGGTAGAGTGGAAACAGGTCCTTCAGCCCACCGCACCAACCAACGGTTCCCGCACATTAACACTATCCTACATACTCTAGAGACTATTTCCAGTATGCCTTTGGAGTGTGGGTAAACCAAAGATCTCAGAGAAAACCAACGCGGTCACTGAGAGAACGTATAAATTCTGGACAGACAGCACCCTTAGTCGGGATCGAACCCGGGTCTCCGGCGTTGCAAGCGCTGTAAGGCAGCAACTCTACCGCTGCGCCACTGTGGCCGCCCAAACTAAACTAAACTAAACTGTCTTTTCCCTTTAACATTTGGAAGGTTAGTTCCTTCTCTCTAAGGACAAGATCAGAACTTGGCCTTAGGTTAGAGGCTGAGTCTGGAATGTACTTTGTCTCTACTTTTTGCCAGCAATGAGCTCGACCTGTTGCTGAGGAGTTTGTTTGCCCAGAGCAATTCACAAACATAAAAAAGAAAACAGCAGAAACACTCGATAAGTCAGGCAGCAACAGTGAAGAGAAAACGAGAGTCAACGTTTCAAATCAGTGACCCTTCTGCAGAATTGAGAAATTAATAAAGCCAGACACCTAAGTTTCTCTTTTGAAATCAGCCTTCAACACTCTGGAGATTGCAGATGCTGGAGCAAAAAATTAAAGTGGAGAAACTCAACAGATCGGATGGCATCTGTGGAGGAAACAGACAGATGACATTTTAGGTCGCGACCCTTCTTTGATCCGCAGCACTTTGTTGTTTGTTCACGGTCTCCAATGAGGCAGCTGCAGGTCTCCTGCTGTGCTGAAAGTATACGATGCCCATCTGTAAATTAAAAACTTGTGGGGCTTGAGTGAACAAGATTGATTCTTGTAAGTATTGGAATGGAAAAATAAACCTTGTAATAAATTTCTGATGTTCCATGACTCTTTAGACTTTATTTTAGACTTTGAAGATAGAGCACGGAAACAGGTCGTCGGCCCACCGAGCCTGCACCGCCCAGCGATCACCCCGTACACCAGCACTATCCTGCACACTTGGGACAGTTTATGATTTTTACCAAAGCCAATTAACCTCCAAACCTGCACTTCTGGAAGGAAACTGGAGCACCTCGAGAAAAACCATGTGGTCACAGGGGGAACGTACAAACTCTGTACAGATAGCACCCAGAGTCAGGATCGAACTCAACACTGTTTCCTCTTCACAGATGCAGCCTGAGCTGCCGGGTGTTAAGGCAATTTCCGTTCTAGTTTCAAGTATCTAACATCTGCAAATTTTTGCTTCCATTTCTGAAATTCAAGATTACCTCTGTAATCTTTTGAAATGTGCAGCAGATGGGCAAGATTCCCTGCCAGACACACACTCAAAAGTTCACCGCATTTGGGGAACTGGAAATCAAAACAGCCCATAGACAATTGTCTGTCTTAAGTGCACTGAATTGACACAACTCCATAAGGGTACGTTAATGTAAGTCGTCACTGCCATATGCCCTTATCATTTTATGTGCAAAGTCAAGGTTATGAATTAATAGCCTAGAAATTCAGTGACATGGCCTTGATGTGGTGAAATCATTTGCCTACAGAGAGTAAAACAAATGCAACCATTTCTCGATTGAACCATGCATTGCAGAAGCCCCACTGGCCATTTCCAGTAGAGGATGACACAGACACAAAGAACTGCTTATGTTGGTTTATACCAAAGATAGACACAAAATGCTAGATTAAAGGCAGCATCTCAATGTTTAATGAGCAATGAAATATGGTATCAAACTTTGGGATTGAAAACCAGACTTGAACCCTGGTCCCTCAAATTCAACGTCTGATGCTCTACCATCAGTAACAAGCCAGTTGCATGTGAAATGGTGCCATTCTCTAGGCAATAATCCTTTGGAACTTTGCTCTGTAGTTAAGGCTACATTGTTCTGAACACAAACTCACTGGCCACTCATGAAAAGACAGCAATTCTATTTAAGGGGGAAAGGGGAGTGGGGGGGGGGGGGGGGGGGCTGTCCAGCATTGGGAAGATGGCCATCTTGGGACTCCCCTTCATTGTTTAACAATTGTTAACTTCAATTATTTCTTCACTTTGCCAATTCCCATGATCTCTGAACAACCGTCTATCAGATCCTGATCCCTGGGCATCACGCCAGGTTCTAGTTTTTTTACCTTGCTGCCAGCTCTTTTTACCCATGACCTCCTCAAACATTCCCTGGATCTAGACCCACTTGATTTACTTTGCATGCTTCACAGTGCATGAAGGAAAGTGAGCAACAGAAAGCCAAAAAAGATACAAAGTGCTAGAGTGAAACAGTGGGTCAGGCAGCATCTCTGGCGAACATGGATCGGGTCGGTGACATTGAGGAGAGGGAAATAATCAGAAGTTGGATGCCACTCTATTTTCATGCAAACTTCAGAAAGTACTTCAGTGGAGTACATGCCCCAATCAGCATCAACGTGGCTAAAGTGGAAAATGTTGTGAGCTTCAGATTCCTTGGTGTAAATATTACCAACAATCTGTCGTGGATATGAAAGCTTGAAAGCATGCATCACCCAGCTCTCGAACAGTATCTTCCCCTTTGTTATCAGCTTTCTGAACAGCTTTTCATAATCTAGGGTACAGTCCCGATTCTCCTCTACGTCATTGCGGACATTGGACATTTTCTCTGGATCTCTTGTGCTACAATGCTGAGAATTATATTCTGCAGTCTGCTTCCTTCTCTTTGCTCTACAAACTGTGCTTGAGTTTGGATTGATTGTATTGATGTATAGTATTATCTGATTTGATTAGATAGCACAGAAAGCAAAGCTTTTCACTGCACTAAACCTAATCAAACTCCTAGAAAACAGAGATTTGAAAGGTGTAAATCTAACAAGACTTCACACATACTGTGTGAAGAAATTAAAATTGTAGGCCCTATAATATTCTGATTCACATCAACTGCTGATGATGTCTTGCTAGTGACACTTGCTAGTGTCTTTTGAAATGTATCCTTGGATACAGTTGAGGAACTTATGGTGTCAATGTAAATTTGCACAAATAGAGGATCATGTTTTATATTTCTCTACAGATGGGGCTGTTTGAATTCCAGGTGGTTTAAAAGCTTTTTTGGGTAACCTGTGATAAATGATGGTGTCAGTAAATCAAAAGGAGTCATTAATATTCTTTAATATTTGGCACTGCCTCAACATCATATTACAATGAGGAAGCGTGAATTTCCTTTGGAAATTTTTCAGAGACTCCAGTTGCAGTTCAGCCCATTTGACAGGAAAGAAAACTGTCCACAGAGACCAGGAATGTGAATTGGGAATACTCTGAATTCTCTAGTTGTTAGGATAAAGCCAAGAAAATCTGATTATCTTTAAATTTGGCCATTTGACCTTCGTTACTTATTCTTGTTTTTTACCACAACCCTTACCCTAACCCCAACTCACTGAGAATAAAGCCTTCTAAATTAGTGACCACAATGTTTGTACACCTGCAAATCAGGCACACTCGAACCTTCATTCAACTTTCCCAATTCACCTGGCCCTGAATTAGGAGCTGTGTTTGGAGCTGATAATCTGAAAATATAATGCATAGATTCCAATGTTAATCAGAGTCAAGGATCTAGCTCTAGGAATTGTACATTGCCCACAATAATGTTTTAGTTCTTGCTCACTGCTGTGTATGCAGCAGTGGTGTTCTGCATACACTCAATTTATCTCACCCATCGTTGATAAAATGTAAGCCGGAAGCTTGAATAACTCCAAACACATTGAACAAATTAAATGCATAACTGACAGAAGTTGCGGAGAGACCTGATAGAAGTATACAAAAATATGAGAGATATAGTAAGGGTAGACAGTCAGAATCATTTCCCAGTATGGATAAATCAGCATAGCATGGCTTTAAGGTGAGAGGGACAAACGTTTTTACACAGAGGATGGCGAGTGCCTGATTGGTGGTTGAGGCATAAACCAAAATAGAGAGTTTTGGACAGGCATATGTATATGCAAGGAATTGAGGGATATGGATTATGTGAAGGTAGATAAGATATGGTCTTGGGTGAATGGCCTGTTCTTGGTGCTGTACTGTCCTATGTTCACTAAGGCATTGCAAAATGCATGACTTTGAGTTTGGCCATGCAGCTATGATATTTTGTAGTGGGATATTTTGCTTTAATGCTTTTACCGTGTCACTGAAGTTTCAGTAATATGGTAAAGTGCCTGAATGGCGTTCCAAAAACCCGGGTTCTGCTTTTGTATAAAATTCATGCCACAAATTCATATCTTTTCTGATGGGCCTTTGCTTTTACACAATGGTCCAACTCACTTTGATCAGCATTGAGAACTATTTCCCTATCTACTGCAACAGCCAAACCCATAGTTAGCTTCTTAAAACTGAATCTGTAAGTTTGCTTCTTAAAAGATTTTTCACCTTATGCTGCATATATTTTTTAGAGATACACTGTAGAAACAGGCCTTTTGGCCCGCTGAGTTCACACTGGCTATTAATCACTATTCACACCAGTTCAATGCTATCCCACTTTCCAATTCCCTACACACGAGGGCAATTTACAGAAGTCAATTAATCTACAGGCCTGCATGTCATTTGGATGTGGGTGGAAACCAGAGGACACCGCGCGGTCATTGGAGGACGTGCTAACGCCACACAGACAGCGGCTGAGCTCAGGTTCACACCCGGGTCGTTGCCGCTGTAAGCTGTGCTACTGTGCCGTCCGACAAAGAAGCAGTTTTTAACAAGGAAATACTTCTTAAAGTGTAATCACCTTGGGAAGGCAGCAGTAATTTACACACCAGTAAGAGTTAATAAATACCAAATGTAATAACTATATAGTTCATTTTCATGTCATTTGCAGAATTGAAATTGGTCAGGACAACAGGGAGAATTAATTGAATCAGAGAATCATAAAATAATTGCAAGTTTTCATTGCAAAAGGCCTGAGATCTAGGCCAAAGGACCGAGTGGTGGCGCCATCGAGTGTGGCAGCCTCACCAGCAGCTGTCTGTCCTTTCATCCTTTTTGTTATTTTTAGACTGTCTTAAAGTTTGTTTTTGGAGGTCTTTTAGTCTTTTTATGTGGGGGGAGGGGGAGGAAGGGGGAAACCGTTTTTCTCAGTCACTACCTGGTAGAGGATGCGTCTTTCCTCCGAGCCGCATCTTTGCCCCCTCCTCGCGGCCTACCATCTGGATTGGCGTGGCCTTTCCTGCCGGAGACCGGCCAGAGATTCAGCGTCAGCAGCGGCACAGCACTGGATTCCATTGCGGAGCGGGCGATGCCTTACCGGGATCGCCGTGTTGGAGTTCCGCAGTGCTGGGACTGCCGACTGCCAACTTTAACACCGTGTAGCTGTGATCTACCCACCTCGGCCTGTAGACTTCGGGAGCCACGGTCTCCAGTAGGAAGCGGCCGATTCGGAAACTCCAAGCCGCTGAGAGTGTTCTTCCATTCGAGGGCATGAAACATCGGGCCATCGTTGCAGAGGCCTCAATAGACCCCGACCACGGGTGAACAAATACAAGCATACAAACTAACTCTAACCCTAACTCTAATGCAGGTGCAGCAGGCAGTGAAACAAGCAAATGGTATGTTAGCATTCATAGCAAAAGGATTTGAGTATAGGAGCAGGGAGGTTCTGTTGCAGTTGTACAGGGTTTTGGTGAGACCACACCTGGAGTATTGCGTACAGTTTTGGTCTCCAAATCTGAGGAAGGACATTATTGCCATAGAGAGAGTGCAGAGAAGGTTCACCAGACTGATTCCTGGGATGTCAGGACTTTCATATGAGGAAAGACTGGATAGACTCGGCTTGTACTCGCTAGAATTTAGAAGACTGAGGGGGGATCTTATAGAAACATACAAAATTCTTAAGGGATTGGACAGGCTAGATGCATGAAGATTGTTCCTGATGTTGGGGAGGTCCAGAACAAGGTCACAGTCTAAGGGTAAGGGGGAATTCCTTTCGGACCGAGATGAGGAAAACATTTTTCACACAGAGAGTGGTGAGTCTCTGGAATTCTCTGCCACAGGAGGTAGTTGAGGCCAGTTCATTGGCTATATTTAAGAGGGAGTTAGATGTGGCCCTTGTGGCAAAAGGGATCAGGGGCTATGGAGAGAAGGCAGGTACAGGATACTAAGTTGGATGTTCAGCCATGATCATATTGAATGGCGGTGCAGGCTCGAAGGGCCGAATGGCCTACTCCTGCACCTATTTTCTATGTTTCTATGTTTTGTATGAACATGGGAAAGAGGACTGAATTTTGTTGCCTTTCCCACAGTGGGAAACGTTGATTCCGCTGTGGGGGGATGTTTTTATGTTTTATGTTAAATTCTATAGTGTTGTGTTTATCTTATTTGTGTGCCGCATGGTAACTCAAATTTCACTGCACCAATTGGTGTATGTGACAATAAATGTCTTTTGTCTTTTGTCCTTTGTCCTTGTCCTTGTCCTTTGTCCTTTGAGATCTTTTGTGCCCAAGAGACGAAGAAAATTAAAAAGAACTGCAATGGTAGGAGAACCAGATTAGAAATAGTAAATGGGCTGTCCCACTTGGGCGACCTAATTCGCGAGTTAAGAAATGTGTCTTCGACCTTCAAGCTCGTGGGCACTCGACTGAAAAGCCTCAAGCTGGAGCGACCGTCAGCGTTGAAACCGTTGGATCGACCGACCGCACACACGCACAGAACACATAGCAAAGGCGGGGGCCAGGGAAAGCGGGGGAGTGCTGTTTGAAATTCACACCCGCGATGAAGAGGAAGGTAAAACAGCTGCACAGTAACGGACGTCCCTTAGAGAGCGCGGGGGGGGGGGGGGGGGGGGGGGGGGGGGGGAGAAGGGGATAGAGGGGGAGAGCAGGAGATAGAAGAGAGAGGGGGAGAAGGGGGGGGGAGAAGGAGAAGGAGAAGGAGTGGAGACACTTTTAAGAGGTATAATAAAGTTTAGTGGGCATTTTACCTACCGGTAGGTTTTATTGAACCTGAAAACTCCAATGAGCCAATTAAAGTGTCCAGTAAGCGAAGGAGATTGCCTACAGCTGCCCTCGACTGCCTGTAACTAAATAGCGACCCCACTCCACTATACTATGAGTTCAAAAGAACCATACCGACCAAATTTTACTCGCGGAAAATGTTTCAACATGCTGAAAAAATTACCACGACCTAGCTGAGGCCATGAATATTCGGGAACTTCCCTCGAGCATGGAGGAGAGTTCCAGCGACCTCATAGGACCTCTTAGAACCACGTGTCGACCATGCTGCGAGTTTGAAGGTCGAAGACACTCTTCTAAACTCACAGAGTTAGGTCGCCCAAGTGGAACAGCCCCTTTACTCTCCGTCCATGGATGATGCCGGACCTGATTTGATTTGATTTGATTCAATTTATTGTCATTGCACTTTTCAGTACAACAAAATGGTTTAGCATGCAGTCATAACATAGAATAAATAACAAAACACACACTCAACACAGTTTTTACATCCACCACAGTGAGTCCACCAGGCACCTCCTCACTGTGATGGAAGGCAAAAGTCTTAAGTATTTGTGTCTTCCCTCCTTGCTCTCCCTCTGCGCTGAGGCGATCCAGGCCTCCGATGTTGTGACCCCGTCGGGTGATGGCAAGTAAGTCCTGCTAAGTGTTTCCAGCAGTTTCCCTTTTAATCTCAGAGACAAAGGTTTGGGGGATGGGTAGCTGAGGGTCTTAAGGAGGATGCAAACATATGTGATTGCATCTTAGGTGGCACAGTGGCGCAGCAGTAGAGTAGCTGCCTTACACAGCCAGAGACCTGGATTTGATCCTGACTGCACAAAATATGTACGTTCTCACAGTGACCTGCTAGGGTTTTCTCCAAGTACACTGGTTTCCTCCCATGCTCCAAATATGTACAGGTTTGTAGGATAATTGGCTTGGCAAATTTGTAAATTGTCCCTAGTATGTAGGATATTGCTGGTGTGCAGGGATCGCTGGTCGGCGGGGACTCGGTGGGTCAAAGGACCTGCTTCCGCACTGTACCTTTAAACTAAACTAAACTAGTCATTGTATTGATGTGGACAAGAGCACTTTCAAATAGATGCTGGAAGGCCAATCATTGATACGTTCACATCGCTTAAAGCTGGAGCTGTAAATGTTCTTTGCAACGGCTTGCATTTTTTTTCCTCTGATTTTGGAGCTGCTCCTTGAGATAGTGGTCACATCCCCCAAACTGCCATGTTGAGTGGTTCTGCCTTCATATGGAGACTTTATGATTAGTTTATTTTCTCTTGGAAAAGTAATTCCTGTGGACGGCACTGTTTAAGTGAGGGGTAGATGATGCAATATGATTGAGGCAGGTCATCAGGGCTCAACATCATCTCCATGAGAGGCACAGAGCTGGGGTAAAATAACAGACATTACAGATGCCAGTTGTACATTTTAAGATTACAGATCCTCCCCAGAGTACAACCTCACAATTTATTTATACCCCATATCTACAAGGACTGTTCGGGAGAGCATCGGAAAGCATGTCTAAAGAAGGGTCCTAACCTGAAACGTCACCAATCCTTGTTCTCCTGAGATGCTGTCTGACCCGCTGAGTTACTTCAGCACTTTGTGTCTTTCCTAGGTTGGATTTCCACCTGGTCCAATGCAGGATTCCAGCTGGAACCCAGCGGATGTTGTAGGGGTGCAGGCATCTTCTTCCGTGTAGGAACCTGGTCCACAGCAATATCAGTGCATCCTGCAGAGAAATCTGAATGCTTGAGTTAAACATCCTGGTTTAACTGCAAGTCGCCCTTGGTTTGCCCATGATTTTATTTGAACATTTTGTCCTGATGGTCACATTTCCAACTTGTGAACTGTCGGGGTTTCAAACAGTTCCCTGGAACGGAATCCTGTCATAACCCAGAGAGGACCTGTACCTTATGAAGACAAGCTTTACCAAATAAAACACTGTAATTGAGTGGGAGTTAATGGGAGAATAAGCAAATACAAAATAAAAGTAAAGGATAATAACGCCTTTGATATACAAGAAACTGCAGTTCTAAGTTCAAAGGTTCTTGGGGCAGAATTAGGCCATTCGGCCCATCAAGTCCACTCCACCATTCTATCATGGCTGATCAATCTTTCCCTCTCAACTACATTCTCCTGTCTTCTCCCCCTAACACCTAATCAAGAATCTGTCAATCTCCACCTCAAAAATATTGATTGACTTGGCCTCCACAGCCTTCTGTGGCATTGAATTCCACAGATTCACCACCCTCTGACTAAAGAAATTTACCCTCATCTCCTTTCTAAATGTACCTCATTTTTTTTTCTGAGGTTATGGGCACTGGCCCAAGACTCTCTCACTACTTAAAACATCCTCTCCACATCCACTCTATCCAGGCCTTTCACTATTTGGTAAGCTTCAATGAGGTTCCCCCTCATCCTTCTAAATGCAGTTGCTGACATCGGAATCATAAAAACCCCAGACTGATGAAAAATCTCAGCGGGCCAGGCAACAACTGTGCAGGAAATGTCAGTTATGGGTTGAAACTCTTCATCTCCACTCACCATTGTGGATTTGGAGGGTACACAAAATGCTGGAGAAACTCAGCGGGTGCAGCAGCATCTATGGAGCGAAGGAGATAGGCAACGTTTCGGGGCAACACCCTTTGGATATGTGAGGGGATAAACCTTTTCAATTACCACCAAACTCAGCATTTCCAGAGATATCTTCTAAGGTTAGGAGGCTCCCATTGCGTTTGCTGAAGCAGTCTCCCAGGTTTCTCCTGCAAGACGTTGAAAAAGGGACAAGGGTGGAATATAAACAGGTTGCAGATTGCCCGATCAAGAGCCAGAGTGTCCAGGATAGCCTCAATGAGGCAATCTGGCTGGTTTACAGTGAAGCTTCCTGAAGGTGTCTGAACAGTTTGCTGTGCTGGACTACGGAAAGGGAGAGCACATGTAGCTTAGAAAGAAATGCATAAACTCTCAGAGATTCTTTCTCACTTATGTCTGGTTCAGTATAAGAGAGCAAAGGATAAATTCATTGGTGGAGACGGGATTGCTTTTTCACTTTCTTCTCCTTAGCCTATCTCTCCCCAAAAGCCATCACTTACCCAATCATATTTATAGAGTCATAGAGTCATAGAGTGATACAGTGTGGAAACAAGCCCTTTGGCCCAGCTTGCACACACCGGCCTACATGTCCCAGCTACATGAATCCCACCTGCCAGTATTTGGTCCATATACCTCCTAACCTGTCCTACCCATTTACGTGTCTAACTGCTTCTTAAATGTTGGGATAGTCCCTGCCTCAGCTACATCCTCTGGCAGCTTGTTCCATATATCCATCACCCTCTGTGTGAAAAAGTTACCCCTCCAATTCCTATTAATTATTTCCCCCTTCACCTTAAACCTATGTCCTCAGATACTCGATTCATCTACTCTGGTCAAGAGACTGTGCATCTACCCGATCAGTTCCTCTCATGATTTTTTACACCTCTATAAGATCACCCTTCATCCTTCTGCCAGACTATAGTCACTTTCTCTTTAAGATTAATCTTCCTGTTCCTATGGGGAATCTGTACACATGCAGCAATCATCCAGGGGGCACTTTTACTGCCATGAATTTACCCAGGAGGTCAGCTTAGTCCAAGAGTCATAGAGTTGTACAGCACAGAAATCGGCCCCTTCAACCCATCGTGTCCATGCCAACCTTTTTGCCCATCTACATTAACCCTGTTTGCCCACACGTCTTCTTTGACTTGTCCAGTTAAGTGACTGTCTAAATGCCTCCTAAAGAGCATTGATGGGTCTGATCCCAACACATCTTACGGCAGCGCCTTCCAGATATCTGCCACTCTCCATGTAAAAGATGTAACCTTCAGACCCCTTTAAAACCCCTTCTCATCTTAAATTCATGATCTCTTGTTTTTGATACACCTATCATGGGAAAAAAAAGTTTGGATATTTACTCTGTCTATACCTTTCATAATCTTATATACTTCGATCAAGTCACTCCTCAGTCTTCTTCACTGCAGGAAAAGAAGCCCAAACCTGCAGAAGGTTTGAAGAAGAGTCTCGAACTAAAACGTCACCCATCCTTTTTCTCCACAGATGCTGCCTGACCCGCTGAGTTACTCCAGCACTTTGTGTCTATCTCAAGCCGATCCAATCTCCCTCCACAACAAAAAATCTCCAATTCAGGCAATATTCTGGTGATCTCCTCTGCATCTTTTTAGTACTGCAACACTTTCTAACTTACCTATATCCTTATTAAGCCTCAGACAATCTTTCTCAATTTCCACACCACCATCAATTTCATGGCACCTGAAAACTTACGAATCATCTGACCTACATTCACATCCTACTTGTTAACATACATCTCAAACAGCAAATATCCCAACACAGATTCCTGTGGCTGACAAAAACGAACAATCAGGGGAATATTCTTCTACAACTACCCTTTGCCTTTTATCATCAAACCAGTTTTGATTCCAAGTAGCCAGCTTGCCTGGGATCTCATGTATCTTTACCATATGGGCCAGCCTATCATGCCAAATGCCTCATTGTCGTCCAAATAGGCAACATCTTGTGTCACCAGGTACATACAAGTCAATTCTGCAGATCATAAAGAGAACAGTACTCCAAAGACGTACAGGTTTGTAGGTTAATTGGCTTGGTAAATTTATAAATTGTCCCTTGTGTGTGTAGGATAGTGTTAATGTACTGGGATCGCTGGTCGGTGCGGACTCGGTGGGCCAAAGGGCCTGTTTCCGCACTGTATCTCCAAACTAAATTACCATTGGTTTAATTCTTTATGCCTGAGATATGTACTGCTCACTACCAATCTTAGTTTTTCAGCAGTTAAGTTAACTTCAAGGAAATCATCAATTTTAGAATTGATGCAGCTGATATTTTTTAAATTGTTTTCTTTATAATTATAATTGCAGATTTTAGTAACTGAAGAGGACTCTTATCAGTTGATGCCCCATGAATCAATAGGTTTCTGACGCACCTCACCTCCTTAGTTTTTTACCCTTTTTGCTATAACTACCATTGAAGCCTAAGTTTAAATTGTCTGAAATGTTTGTCTTCTCCTCGTCGATAAGCTGATCCATACAGGAGCACCTGAAGTCTCAGCAAGTACGTCTTATTTTTTATGTTTACTCAATTTATAATTGTTAATACAAAACTACCAGCAGTCAGTCAGCATCACATCTCTCTTTATTTGGTTAGATTTTATAAACATTATTCATCCACTTCTTTCAGGTTCAATCTTAATGACCAACACAATAATGCTGCTAATAGACACAAAGTGCTGGAGTAACTCAGCAGTTCAGGCAGCAACTCTGGAGATAAAGGACGTGTGACCTTTCTCCTGTCTCCTGTCAGAAGAAGGGTCCTGACCCGAAACGTCGCCCATACTTTTTCTCCAGAGATGCTACCTGACTCGCTGAGTTACTCAAGTACTTTGTGTCTATCTTCAGTATAAATTAGCATTTGCAGTTCATTGCAATACATCACAATGCTGCTTACTGATTGTAATGGAAATACAACATGCCTTTGGATTACCATAAGAGGAAATCCAATTCCATATCAACATTTTATTTTGTTTCTTTGGACATCCTTACATATACATTTTAGTCATAACAAAGAACATCTCAGATGATAGCCTGTCACTTGCATAGCAAAGAACCTTTTGGTTTAATGGGAATAGTTGAGTGATAATAACAAGAACAAACTGCTGGAAGATCTCAGCAGGTCAAGTAGCATCTGTGGATGCAAAAAGGATGTATTGACGTTTGAGGTTGTGATCCTGCATCATGATTATAGCAATCAAAATAAAGGAGTGATAATAGCAAGTGGACTACTTAGTTTTATAGTCAGAACTCAATAAATGCTCACAATAATAGCCTTGGCAACAATAATCACTTTGTCCCAATTGGATAAAAAAAATTTCAGCTGGTTAGCAATTCTTCCTGCTGGTTATTTTAAATGAGAAACACTCCCAGCTTCGAGCATCAGATTTAATTTTCCTGATGTGGGTTAGAGAATTAACGAGAATCGCTTTAGCTATTTCTTTTCTTGTCATCTTCATGACACTTAAGACATACAGGAGTGAGATTCACTATAATGGAAGGCTTCATATACCGATTCTCTCTATTAACTGGATTTACTTCATATTCCACTTGAAAAATAAATTACACTTTTTTGTTGGAGTTAATTTAGCATTCCAGTCACAACACTTCTTTAGGCCTCAGTGGTGTAGGATGTTGTTGATAAAATACTTTTCCAGTTGATTTGTCTCTGCCCAGGCATACCCACCAGAAGCTATCTCATCATCATGCAGTTATATGTGCCAGTGAAGTATGCATTATGCAGGTTCCTCAATGGATTGAACTACTGATCTTTTTCGAGTTTAGAAGGGTCAACAAGGAAACGATAAACGGCTTATAGTTAGAAGGCGAAGAGCAGAAGGACACAAAATAGGATGATCAGTTTTAAACTACCTTTCCCACAATTCTTGAAACCAGAATCATCTGGGTCTCCTAGCAACCTTCAGAAAATGGTTTAACAATGTTATTAACTAATGCCACTCAGCAAAATCCTAGCAAGTAGATTTTTAATTAAGCATTTCTTAAGTGTAGTCCCTTGTCGAGTTGCATGTACATTATTTTGAAAATAAACACAAATAAAAATCCATTTTCTTTGTGCAGCCGTGCATGGGATTTATTAATTTTGCCTGTGGATGAATGCTGGCTAACACGGTCAGAGCATTGCAAAGATGTGCAAGGGGGAACAAAAGGCTTAAACTAAAAGCAAATTAGAAAATATAAATCACTCAGGAAGGGTCCCAACCAACTTGTTTACAGCCCATTCCACATTCCACATTCTCATTAACCGCGAGTGTTGTTATACGCCCTCTGCATTTTGAGTGCTGAATTCCATTCTTCATCATAAATAACTCTCATTACTAACCATTAGGTAAAGGTTTTACTGTGGCAGATTGAAAACTTCAGCATGGGAGTTTCTCCCCCCCCCCCAAAAAAAAATGGAGTAAATAATGGCAGCTGTCAGTGAGATGTAATTTGCATACATTTGCATAACAGATGTACAGTAACGTGTCTGTGACAGACAATGGGTGAATATTAATGATACAGGCTTCAGCATCATTTACGTAAATGCTCTCTGTTGGACAGAGGAGCCGGTGAGCTATTTACAGAAGACAAAAGGATGGTAAGATGAACAGATGCATTAGGCACATCAATGCATCTAGATTTTTTTGTTCACTTTTTGCAATAAAAGGCCTCGCAGTTCAATTGCTGGTGGTAATGACAACTCTTTTTCGAAGTTTCTAAGGAAGTGAGCACTTGTTTTGCCTTTCGCTCTGCATCAGTGAGTGCCCATGATGATTTAAACAAACACATGAATAGCCATTACTCACAATTTATCAGCCTCACTAAAAAGGTTTCCTGTTAGGGTTTATTTGAAAACCTTTGTGAAAGTGATTGCCTGGAGATTTTCAAGTAAATGAACTGTGCTGCAGACTATCATTTAACAGTACACTTAATGTATATTTTATCACATTTGTCGAGCTTAAAAGGCATCTGGAACCCGGATAGTAAGATGCTGTTGTTCACCTGAACTTCTGTTTGCTTTAGTGCTGGGTGGGTGGTGGGTAATAGTCTAAAAGCAGGAGCTTTAGACATCTCGCAGTCACCACAACAGATTAGTAGTGGTAACAGATGAAAGTGAGGGTAGGTTTGAATATTTTCCTGTCTTTGTGCAGCTGGCAATAGTGCTTTTCCATTTGTAAAGTGGGTGTGATGCCTTGACCTTCAATGGTCAGAAAATGACACAATTTGTGGTCAGATTTCTGGCACAAGACTTCCCAATAATGGGTAGCAAGTGAGAATGGTGTTGCTTTAAATGGAAGGTTGCATTGTGTTGGTAACATTCCGCAATCTGCCCAAAACACAGATGCTTTGATTTTCATCAGATTTTACACCTGCCGTTGGGAGGAGTGCTGACCCATTGTAGTTTCCCGCTTAGTTTAGTTCACTAGATTTGGTTGTGTGCCAAGCCATGGGAATTCCTCTAATTGGGAGTTCATCAATTTGGAGATGGGAGATGAATAATGCTACCGTTATTAAAGCTTCTTACAAGCAAATTGCAACAGCCCAGTTCACCTTTAACCATCTCAGTGAATGGGAACATTATCATACATCTGCTGCACTTTGAACACATGCTGTTGTTTTGGAGTCAGGTGAAACGCATTCTAACGCAGTGATTTGTCGTGATCGACAATGAGCAGCTTGAAAGAGGAGAATGAACAGATTCAACTTTTTTTTTCAAAAAGCAAATTGTCACTTGAAGGGGAAAAGTTGTTGCTGGCTTTTGGGGAAAAACCAAGGGGATTGTGAACAATCCGATAGGCCTTCCAGAGAGTTAGCATCAGGACGATGGTCCAAAGGGCATCCCCTTGTGTAGCATCATACCATGATTCTGCCAACTCCTGGAGGATGAGTATCTGCATCCTTTGATAGCAATAATGAAAATAAGAGAAACAATTAGAAAGTATAATGAATGACTGATCTCCTAACTTAATACCACATTCCTGCTCTCACCCCATATCCCCTCAAAGCTCTTTGTGTCCATAAATCTATTTCCTTGTTTAATATATCCAGCATCCTGGCAACCATATTCCTTTGTGACTTTAGAATTTAGAGATACAGCACAGAAACAGGCGATCTAGCGATCGGCATATACTAACATTATCCTACACACTAGGGACAATTTGCAATTCTTTTTAACAAATTAATCTACAAATATGTCTTTGGAGTGTGGGGGAGGAAACCGGAGCACTTGGAGAAAACCCACGGGGTCACAGGGCGAACATACAAACTCCGTATAGACAGCAATTGTAGTCATGATCACACCGGGGTCTCTGGCAATGTATGGCAGCAACTCTACTGCTGTGCCACTGTGCCACCCCAGTTGAGAATTCCACAAGTTATCATTATATGTGTGAAGAAATCTCTTCCCATCCCAGTCCTAAATGTATCCTGAGATTGTGAGATCTCAACTCTGGTGAGCCCTATAAGAATGCTGTATGTAGCAGTCAGATTTCTTGTCACGCTTCTAAACGCCAATGTCTCCTCAAACAACAGTCTCAGCTTATTAGGAATCTGTTTTGTTGCACTCTCTCTGTGGTGAGGATACACTTCTTGGATGAGGAGACAGCACACGGTCTTTCTAAAGGCCATATATAATTGTAATATATCTGCTCCTTTAGCCAAAACCTCCTGCAACAAAGGCCAACACACTACTTATCTTCTTAACAGTTCACTGAACCTGCACAAAAAATAAAGTGCTCAAGGAACTCAATGGGTGGGGCTGTCTGTGGAAAACCAATTTTCAGGTCGGGGAAGGACCCTACCCGAAACTTCATTTGTCCATTCCCTTTACAGATGCTGCCTGACCTCCAGCGCTTTGTGTTTTTTTCCAAATTCCAGCATCTGCAGTTTCTGTGTCTCCTGAAGCTGCATGTTTGTTTCCAGGGACTTGTTGACAAGGACACTCAGATCCATTTGTGCATCAGTATTTGCCAATGGATCACCACTTAAATAATACTCTGCCTTTCTGTTTTCTGAGCAAAGTGGGCAATTTTACCTCTACCTACATTATACTGCATTTGTTATATATTTGGACACTCGCTCAAAATCACCTTGAAGCTTAATGCATCCTTCTAGCTATTCCCAACTATTTTCATGTCATTTGGGACAGAAGTTGTCAAGAGTTTACTCAAAATAGCAGCTCAAGGTCTGCAGAGAAAAATGTACTATGCAGTCAATGTCACATTAATAACCCCCACAGTACCATTTGTCACTCAAGGTAAAGCGATACATGCTATTTTGGAATGTATGTCATTTTTCAGTTTTTTTGCTGGTGGGTACATTTATTAATTTCTGCCAGTTGTCCTCGATATGCACAGCTTTCCTTGAGCTTGTTATTGGTCTAACAGTGGGTTCACAATGATATTAGATGAAGAATTTCAGGAATTTGTACCTGGGTCATTTTGATACCATTGTAATTGTAAAGCAAGAAGTCATAGGTTTTATGGGCCTATCCCATTTACGCGACTTTTTCGGCGACTGCCGGTTCCCGTCATAGGTCGTTGCAGGTCGCTGAAAATTTTCAACATGTTGAAAATCCAACAGCGACCAGAACAAGGTACGACTCTTTGGGCGACTACTCATGACCATATAGGCTTCACATGTCGCCGGGGTTTTCGCCTGTATGGTTGTGAGTAGCCTCCTCAGTCGCCCAAAGAGTCGTACCGTCACTCTGGTCGCCGCTGGATTTTCAACATGTTGAAAATTTTCAGTGACCTGCAACGACCTATGACGGGTACTGGCTGTTTCCGAAAAAGTAATGTAAGTGGGACAGGATGGGGAAGGGGTTTTAAGAAGTAACTGTGGGGAATGTTGTTTACATGGAGAGAAGTTGATATCTGGTAACAACATGCCACATAGTGATTATTCGACACTCCTTTGCAGATGCAGGGGAAATACCAAGCCAATATCCTTCCTCACTGATGAACGCCAAGGATGGTATTTTTACCACATTCCATGAAAAATGAAAATCTCTAAATCAGTTTAATACCTTGTGCTTTTAAAAATTGCTGTTACAATGTCAACATTTTCTAGTTCAAATGGATAGAAAGACTTCTTTCCAAATCATAGAAGGGTAGGTGGTTGATGTGGAATGTTTTACTTGTTAGTTTAGTTTTGTTCAGAAATACAGAGATACAGCGCGAAAACAGGCCCTTTGTTCCACTGAGTCCGCGCCGACCAGCGATCCCCGCGTACTAACACTATCCTACACATACTAGGGACAAATTACAATTTTACTGAAGCCAATTAACCTACAAACTTGTACATTTTTGGAGTGTGGGAGGAAACCGGAGCTCCCGGAGAAAATCCACGCAGGCCACAGGGAGAACATACAAGACAAGAGAGTCAAGAGTCAAGAGAGTTTTCTTGTCATGTGTTCCAGATAGGACAATGACATTTTTACTTGCTACAGCACAACAGAATATGTAAACATAATACAGAACGGGAGATAAAGTTCAGTGTGTCTGTAGATCATAGACCATATATACATAATAAATAAACAGATAAAGTGCAATAGTAATAATAGACTGTTTTACTTCAGAGTCACGTGAGTGATTCCGTGAAGAACCCCGCCAGTGAGCATGCTCGTCATTATGCCGTTTCACATGGCTCAGTGACTGATTGGCAGGCGCCAGCGGTAAGTTTAAACATGCAGGTAAGTTTTTATTTCTTACCAGGTTTTGTTTTCTCTTGCAGGAACTTCTTTTTAGGGAGGTTTCCTGCTGGATATTGTCACAAAGTCCGGCGAGCCGCAGGGAAACCGACTTGGGCTGTGGGGAGACTCCGATCCTAACCGCGGAATCGCGGGAGCCGGCGGCCATCGGGTTCGCGACTCCAGTCGCTGACAATGCGGTCAGCGGCTTCCAGACCACTGTGGTTCCCGTGGAGGGGTAAATCCAGCGGGCGGTATCATTATTAGAGTCGGTGACAATACGGTCAGTGACTCCCAGACCGCTGTGGTTGCCGTGGAGGGTTAAATCCAGAAGGAAGGCGGTATCACCACCAGAGTTGCTGACAGTACGGTCAGTGGCTCCCACACCGCTGTGGTCCTCAGGACATGGGTTATAATCAACCATAAAGCGGTCAGACCTATGGGCTCGGGATGAGTCGGGCCGGGAGGGTTCCCCTCCGGTGATAATAACAGTTTGGGCTAAACTAGATGGAGCACCGAATGGAAAGGATGTTCCATCAAGACACACTTCAACAGGTGGGGTAGTGTCAGCGCCGGCCTCTGGGAGAACCATGTAATTGGACGGTTGTCCAGGATGGAGAGGATGTTCCACTAACACACTCTTCAACAGGAAGAGTAGTGTCAGCGCCGGCCTATGGGAGTGCCCGCGCGAGCAGCACCTAGTTAGGGCAGATTAATGTCTCCCTCTTAGAGGAGGAGAGCATGCAGGGCAGAATTTTTCTGCTGCCGAGTATGTTCCATTCTGGTATAGGTCTGTTGGGAAGCCATATCAGCGCATGTACCCTCAGGGGCCTGAGCCAGCACCTGTTCAAGGCTGCCTACGATCTCCCCCTTTATGGAGTGGAGTACGAATGGTCAGTAGGTAAGTGACTTCAAATTCTAAAGATGTCCGTGGAACATTCAGGAGCACATGTGTATGGGTTCAAGGCAATCCTCGCAACGAAGGTGTTGCTGCCAGAAGAGTTGGTTACCAGCCATTGGCAGAATACCTGGAAGGGGTCAGAGTTCCCCTCACGCTACAAGTGCCGGCAGTGAACAGAGCTCTAGCCACCAAACCTTCTATTCAGGTAAGACCTATTCAACAGGCAAAACCTGGATGAGGAAGCAAAAACTGTTGGACCAATAAGGTACCAAAGACAAGCAAAGCTTCATCGGTTCGGCGACAACACACTCCACGTCTCCATTGGCAGTAAGCGGTTCACTGAAGCTATGGCAGCGTCGAAACTGGACAGACGTTCCATGCAACCTACCAGTATACCCAGGCATGGGGTAAGTGGACCACTTACAAGTTGTTAATTTACACTTGTTTCTACAATGCACGTATGGTTAAGGCATTGTCACCTAACCATGTAAAACTGCACAATACTAATATTCCAAGCAGGGTTTGGAATTCGGGCCAGTATTGTCTTTTAAGGCAGGCTCAGTATTATGGCCAGGATCGCTTGGAGACAGGATTGAAATATAGCCAGTTGTTTCACGGCAGGCTTAGAATTATGGCCAAAGTAGCCTTTAGAGGCAGCTTCGGAATTATGAGGTAGGCTCAATTTTTATGGCCAGGGTTGTCTTCCAAGATAGACTCGTAAATCGGGCCACAGTTGTCGTTCCAGGCAAGGAATGTTGGCAGACATGGCCGTTCATTGTTAAGATGGAGAAGGTCATGTAACGTGTATGTGCAGTATAAACTTTCCGAATGGGAAACTTCGTTACTGATTAGCAACTGATTTTCATAAGGGTCTCAAAGATACATTCTATTCAGTTCCCATTTACAAGGATCACCGGGGCATTTGAAATTATCAGAACAATGATAACAGTAATGATAATTTGCTAATGATAAGGCAATGAGAACAGTAAAATATTGCAAGATGGGCTAAATTATTTATCCAGGTATTTACCAAATTACAAAAATCGGTGCTTCGGCTACTCAGAGTCTAAACTTGTTATGTCTAGCCTGAATGATATTCTAACGTTCTATTTTGCAAAAATCAATTGTTCAGCTTCAAACTATATTTGAGAAATTCAAAGATGGGACGGGCTTTGTAGGATCCCTCATCCATCCAGTTAAAATTAAGTAGTTACCAATATACTTGTTGGTCATTGGGATTTTCCTTCAAATATTTATTAGCCTGTGACTCCGCCCTGGGACAAGAGATTGGAGTTAATGGGAACTTGTAAAAACCTTGTTGTTATAAGCAGCCGTCTATTCATCAAGAGTAATTGGCAATATAGTAGCTGTGTCTCAGGTGTCGGCTAGGTCATTATTAAGAGACCCATGCTATTCCCAGCTGAAGCTAATAAAGTCATAATGATGGACGAACATTATTCAGCATTGCTCCACTAGTTTGGTCAGTAAAAAATCAGGTATATTACAAACTCATGTTAAGTGCTCTAATGTGGAAAATTGCGAATGTCACCTCTAGTCGGAGGTGGAGCAGATTTATATCAGTTGCCAATTCTTAAGTTACTGCTATCAACTATCTATAAACCCTAGGTGCATTATATGGGTGAAGGGTTATGACCCAAATATGTATAATCTGCATGCTCAACTGCAGGTTGATACACAATGATGGTGGCATATGTTAGTCACTTGGGTGCAATCATGTAAAAGCATCCTTGACTAATTTACATAATCTCATTTGCCACTGGTGTATCATCAAGTACAGATCAATGACAACACAGAATGAGTATTGGATCACAAAGTATTTATTAAACCATGGTTCGATGGAACACCAAATGTTGATGTAATGTTCATGCCTATTCACGGCTGCAAAACTATGAGGCATAACAGTGGCGAGAGATACATTATTGCTACAGCAAGGAGGAACGTTTGTTATGTCTTCCTCCATTTTGCCCATCAGTCGGATCTTGGCTTTCATACTAGCTGACTGGACTATGCAGCATTGATTCCTGTTTGTCAGGAATATTAATACTACCTTATATGATTATTCTACACGTAAAGCTTTGCTGGTCAGCCTGTGGCTCGAAAAACCAGCCTCTGCATGATAAAATCAATTTATTATTTTGCAGATTCTGAGTGGACTGCTCCTACGGCTTGGGTTGTCACACCAACCCATGTATGTACTGACTGCTGAGGGTAGGGATAGCATCCCAAAAAGGCAGTACAGTTTTTGCCAGGAGATGGGAAGAGCTTTGTTTAATGCTATGTTTCATTTAATACGGTACAGATACTGACGACTTTAAGGTCATTTTCCAATAGCACTTTGACAATAATTGAGTTATAGGGCCATTAACTGTGCTTAATGTGCCTTCCCATCACTTTTTCTGCAGCGAATTGGATCCACTCTGTCGGGCTCACCTCGGATATCGAGTTTGTAAAGGATCATTAACACAAGTTCCCCCAGGACAAGTACAGGGCAGTATGGGATACTGACATTGTGCTGGCACTGCTTCGCCGGGGGCTCCTGCTACATCCTAGCTTTGGCCATCTCATAAGCTGGTTATCCTCATGGTGCTGGTCCCAGCGCAACGGGTCCAGTCACTACATCATTGTGACTGGACAGGATGGTTACATCTGCAAATAATATTATATTTAAGCAGAGCAGAGGGGAGTCAGGTCCCAAATTAGTTCATGACATATTCAGGGACCTTCAGGTATGTGAGGTCACACATTCACAACAATATGTCAAGATCACCAAGAGCCTAGAGGCTCTGAACTAGCAATGTTGTTAGTTCTAAAAAAGCTTTATAAGAAGGTGTCAGTTCAGATCATCCCCAGGCGGTGAAACGGGGTTTGGTTTAAATCACTCCACCAGGTCTGCTACAACATCAGTAGCAAGGGTTATTTACGTTTTGCTGGACCACATCCCAGCAGCTGCAGGACGGTCGAACGAGCGAACCTTCCAAACACTTATAATAACCCATTGTCAGACCAGGGTTTTTTTACCAACTCTAATTTACATTCAGTTGTATAGTCCCTCTCGGATGAGAGTGTTTACTATTATGATTATTTATTCATTATGTATGTTTCCCTCATACTGTCAATGAAGCAGCTGTGGTTGCGTAGACTCGTTTCTCACAGCATGTAATCACAGAGGTTTGAAATCTTCACGGAATCACTCACGTGACTCCAAAGTAAAATAGTAAGATTAAACGAGAACTTACCAGTTTGAAGTTTGGTCTTTATTTTATGTGGAGTTACATTGGTGATTGCGTGCCCTCCGCTCCCAACCCTCATATCACAAAGGTCATCTGGTAGTTTTTGGTTTATAATCTTACTATGTCACTTCAATTACTGTTTTCTGTGATTTCACTGTTGCTTTGAAGATTGATGAGCATGCACACTTGTGGGGTTCTTCACGTTATCATCAACGTTACTCCTCATAAAATAAAGATCAAACTTCAAACTGGTAAGTTCTCATTTAATCTTACTATTATTATTCAGACGCCATTATTTGATGTTGTGTTTAATAGCCTGATGGCTGTGGGGAAGCTGTTCTTGAACCTGGATGTTACAGATTTCAGGCTCCTATACCTTCTCTCTGATGGCAAAGGAGAGATGAGTGTGTGGTCATGATGGTGTGGGTCTTTGATGATGTTAGCAGCCTTTAAGAGGCAGCGACTGCGATAGATCCCTTCGATGGCGGGGAGGTCAGAGTGGTCACAACTTTCTGCATACTTTTCTGCTCCTGGATGTTCAAGTTGCCGAACCAAGCCACGATGCAACCAGTCAGTATGCTCTCTACTGTGCACCTGTAGAAGTTCGAGAGAGTTCTCCTTGACATACCGACTCTCCATAATCTTCTCAGGAAGTAGAGGCGCTGATGTGCCTTCTTTATAATTGCATCAGTGTGCTGGAACCAGGAATGACCTTCAGAAATATGCACGCCCAAAAATTTGAAGTTTTTGACCCTTTCCACCATATAACTTGATATAAACAGGATTGTGGATCCCTATCCTACCCCTTCCAAAATCCACAATCAGTTCCTTGTTTTTGCTGGTGTTGAGAACCAGGTTGTTGTGCTGGCATCATTTGGTCAATCGGTCGATCTCACTTCTACACTCTGACTGATCAGCAGCTGTGATACGTCCAACAACACCGGTGTCATCAGCTAACTTGATGATGGAGTTCGCACTATGTCCGGCTACACAGTCATCCATATATAGTGAGTACAGCAGGGGACTGAGCACACCGCCTTGAGGTGCTCCCGTGCTGATTGTTATCGAGGATGACATATTTCCACCAATACGGACAGACTGTGGTCTGTGGATGAGGAAGTCGAGGATCCTGGAGAGAACCTGTAGACAGGGTCAAACCCGGGTCTCTGCCACTGTAAGGCAGCAACTCTACCACTGTACAACCGTGCCACTCATCTGTTATGTAAGTGTAAAATTACTGTCAACGCTCAATACTATTTATTTCTATTGAATATTGAATGGTGATAATTTTCCAATGTTCTATAGATTCAGGATCAGTTCCTGTGGATTGGAGGGTAGCTAATGTTATTCCACTTTTTAAGAAAGGCGTGATAGAGAAAACAGGGAATTATAGACCAGTTAGCCTGACGAGGATGCTATGAGAATCCAGGGTGACTTGAACAGGTTGGGTGAGTGGGCAGATGCATGGCAGGTGCAGTTTAATCTGGATAAATGTGAGGTTATCCACTTTGGCAGCAAAAACAGGAAGGCAGATTATTATCTAAATGGTGTTGTTGGGAATAGGGGAAGTACAACGGGATCTGGGGGTCCTTATTCATCAGTCAATGAAAATAAGCATGCAGGTACAGCAGGCAGTGAAGAAAGCGAATGGCATGTTGGCCTTCATAACAAGAGGAGCTGAGAATAGGTGCAAAGAGGTCCATCTGCAGTTGTATAGGGCCCTAGTGAGACCACACCTGGAATATTGTATGCAGTTTTGGTCCCCTAATTTGAAGAAGGACATTCTTGCTATTGAGGAAGTGCAGCATAGGTTTACAAGGTTAATTCCCGGGATGGCGGGACTGTCATATGCTGAGAGAATGGAGCGGCTGGGCTTGAATACTCTGGAGTTTAGAAGGATGAGAGGGGATCTTATTGAAACATATAAGATTATTATGGATTTGGACACGCTAGAGGCAGGAAACATGTTCCCGATGTTGGGGGGAGTCCAGAACCAGGGGGCACAGTTTAATAATATGGGGTAAGCCATTTATAATGGAGATGAGGAAACACTTTTTCTCACAGAGAGTTGTGAGTCTGTGGAATTCTCTGCCTCAGAGGGCAGTGGAGGCAGGTTCTCTGAATACTTTCAAGAGAGAGCGGGATAGGGCTCTTTAAGATAGTGGAGTCAGGGGATATGGGGAGAAGGCAGGAATGGGATACTGATTCAGTATGATCAGCCATGAACACAGTGCTGGCTTGAAGGGCCGAATAGCCTACTCCTGCACCTATTGTCTATTGTTTAAATCACAATTCAACAAGGTGACACCATGGCGCAGCTGATAGAGCTGCTGTCTCACAAATGTCGAAGATCTGGGCTTGATCCTGAGCACAGTTACTGTCTAAACAGAGTTTGCACGTTCTCCCTTTGACTGTGTGCGTTTCTTCTAGGTGCTCCGTTTTCCTCCTACATCCCAAATATGTGCAGCTTAATTGGCCTATGTAATTTGCCCCCAGTGTGTAGGGAGTTTGGGCAAAAGTGGGATAACATAGAACTAGTGTGAACACATGATTAATAGTCGGCGTGGTCTCGGTGGGATGTAGGGCCTTATTTCTAAACCATGACAGATTTTGATAACTGATTAACACTGGAAGAAACATTTAATAATATTAATATCATGAGAGATCACCTTCACTGAACATTTTATGCTTTATTTCTCGACAATCTCGACTTATTACTGACTAAAGTTTACAAAAATCAAAAGACTTTGTATTTAAAATGACCGGCTTCAACTGATGATGTCACAATGGCTCGGCTAGCAGTGATCAGCTTCACTAAAGATTTCATCCTTATTCACGACTAAAGTTTTAAAAATGCCAACTTCAACAAGAGTTTTCCTTCCTCCACAGCTTCCAGCACACTTCAATACAAAGTTGCAAGAAGGAAAGACTGAACTTTTCACCTCAATGGGATTTTTTAACAGGAGGGGAATGGCCAATTGGTATTGCAGTTGGAACTTTTGTGGTAGGCAGGGGAAGTGCAATTGGATTTTTTTTAAAGTCCACTGCTGAAGGAGGTAGGGGAGTGCTGGAATCTTACGTTCGGGAACGGGTTAAGTTGCGTTGGGGGAACGGCTGATTGGTGGAATATTCAGTTGGGAGACCACACCATTGGGAGAGCAGGCATATTCTGATTCACATTTTTCATTAAAATCATTAAAATCAATAAAATCATTCCTGCCAGCTTCCAACACACTTTGATACAATGTTGCAACACAGGAACACTCTGAACGTTTCACCTCACAGGAGGGGCAAGGCGAATTGCTATTGCAACACGCAGGGGAAGTGCAATTGGATTTTTTCTTTAAAGCCCACTGCTGAGGGAGGCAGGGCAGTGCTGGGATGTTACGTTCAGGAATGGCTCGAGTTAGACAACCAGGCCTCCCATGGGGGCTATGGGTAGGGAACGGGTGTGTTGGCAGAGCAGACCCAATGGGTCTGAACTTGGTCCAGTTAATATTTAATGTTAAAAATATTATATTAAACTGAAATACTAACAGATTATACATTGACAATATTAAAATAAACAATTTTTCAAAATCTAACATTACTAACATTTATCTTGGATGAAATCTGCAGAGGTGAGGAAATATAAAAACAATAAACAATAAAATATATATTTTTTAAATTGAAGAACTTTCTGAATAAATGAGAGATCATGACCGAAATGATAAATCCATCTGACACTTTATGAATGACATCAGACCTTCTGGATTTTTCTAGCATTTTATAATACTACTAGACCAAGTGGAACACTTGGGGCCCGTCCCCCCAACGCATGAGAGGGGGGAGGAGAGGGTGGAGAGGAGAGGGGGGAGCAGGGCGGGGAGAGAGAGGGGTGGGGAGGAGAGGGGGGCGGAGAGGGGGAGGAGGGGGAAAGAGGGGTAGGGGGGAGAGGTGGGATAGGAGGGTGGAAAGAGAGGGGGAGAGAGGGGGAGAGAGGAGGGGAGAGAGGGAGGGAGAGGGGGAGGGAGGAGAGAGGGGGGAGGGAGAGAGGGGAGAGAGAGAGGGAGAGAGATAGAGAGGGGGAAGAGAGAGAGGGGGAGAAAGCAGGGCAATGAGGGAGGAGAGAGGGGGAAAAGAGGGGGGGAGGAGAGGGGGAAGGAGAGGGAGAGAGGAGGGGGGGAGAGGGAGGGTGGGAGAGGAGGGGGTGAAAGGTGAGGGCGGAGAGGGGGGGAGAGGGGGGAGGAGTGGGGAGGAGTTTAGGAAGGGGTGAGGAGGGGGAGAGGGGGCAGAGATGGGGTGAGAAGGGAAGCGTGAGAGGGGTGGGTGAGGGGGGGTAGAGGGAGAGAGGGCGAGGAGGGGGAGAGAAGCCCGGCGAGGGGAGAGGGGGGAGGAGGGGGCGGGTTAATCCCTGGCAGAGTGTTGACAGAGGGAGCAGGGAGCGGTGAGCGGCTTTTGAATAACGGGGGGAAGGACCGAGAGGGGGGAGAGAGAGGGGGGGGGAGAGCGAGGGGGGGAGAGAGAGGGGGGAGAGAGAGATGGGGGAGAGAGAGAGAGATGAGGGGAGAGAGAGAGGGGAGAGTGAGGGGGGGAGAGAGAGAGGGGGAGAGAGAGAGAGGGAGCGGAGAGTAAGGGGGGTGGGAGGCCCGGCCGAGCACCGGACTCGAGCCGAGGCGTGAGCGTGCGTCGACCAAGGCAGCATTGGAATTGAACAGGGCCCATTGTGCTCAGTGGCATGAGCTACAAATGATGGATTGAATTTACAATCATTGTAATAATGCATTTTCCATTTATCCCTCTGCTTCCAGGTCATCATTATACACTAGTGGTACCACATAGCGTTAGCAAAATTGATCTAGAAATTGCTTTCCTTAAAACCCACTCTCTCTTCTTTTGCTAAATATTGTTCAGGATTTTGTTTTAATTGTTTGTGCTTCTTTGCATTTGTTGTTCAGCTTCTTTTTAACATATATATTAAAACATTTCTCTCATTGCATGGAGTCACGATGTCGTAGGGTCACACAGCACAGATGAAAAGGCCCTCAGCCCAACTTATCTATGTAGATTAAAATTCCCCATCTATTCCAGTCCCACCTTCCTGCATTTGGCCCGCATCACTCTAAACCTTTCCTATCCATTTACTTCTTTTTCAGGGGAGGGTACTATGATAATGTGCAACATTATGTAAAATGCCCATTGCCTTTGGAGATCCTCATTACCTGATTGCTGGAGGTCAAGGAGAATTTCCACACATATTTGCTGGAGTTGGAATTGCTGTAACTCCTGGAGTCTAATTTTGGATCTTGAAGCTGCGGGATACCTTTACAAACCTGAAAAAAGCTTACACCAATGCATGCCCAGACATGATGATCCAACAGATCTTCCAACAAAATGGGCACTTCAGAAAAAAACTTGATGAAGGAGACCAATTGATTGATTTGATAGAAAGATACAGCACGGAAATTGGTCCATTGACCCACTGGGTCCACGCCAACATCTGCTGATTACAATTGTGCTCTCCTATTGCTACTTTTCTGTACTGGCAGAAATCAACTGAAAGCTTATCAACGATGAAACACACGTAGATACACAGAAAGCTGGACACATTTTTGGTTATGAGTTCTGTGCATCCAAGATATTTTTAAAAGTAAATATTGAATAGAATAGAATAAAATAGAATTCTTAGAAGACAAATTTATAACCCAGTTAAAAAGTAGATAATTAACCCAGTAAGGTAGCAAAGGTCAGAATGTAGAACAGCAGGACAAACACATTGGGTTGAACAATTATTGAAACATTAAAGGGCCTATTCCACTTGATGATCTTTTTGACGACTGCTGGCATCATTGACCGACGTATCAGATGTCCGGAAAATTTGTGGGGTGATGTGGCGTGACGTGGCGTGATGACGTATGACGCGCGGTGTTTTTTCAAGTGTTGCAACGTTTTTTGTCACCGCTGGATTTTGAAATGTTCAAAATCTTTTGGCGACACTGACATGACACCGACAATCGCCGAAAAAAATCGAATGGGACATTGGTCTCCTCTGGCAGTGCTCTGATGAACCTGAGAAGCTGTTTTCTCACTTTGCAAACAATCACAGTGGTCTAACTGTGGTTAATGAGCCCAGTCTTTGCATTTATCCCATCATGAGCAAAATTGCTCCTTTCTCTTAATTGGCCTTTAACAAGGAATTAACAGTCCTGAACAAGCAATTTTTGTTCTTTTTGGTGAGCAAACCTGAATCCTCCAAGGAAATACCCCTTCAGTTGCAAAGTAAAATCAAATGATAAAGATATTCATTCTGAATGCACCAATGACACTGCTAGAAAGAGAAGAGACCGGTAAAACTCCAGGACCAGATGGTATTGGATCAGAATTTTATAAAACATTTTATGATATGATAGCTCCATGATTGAAGACACTATATGAACACATTTATGCACAACAAAAATTGCCAGAAACATTAAATGAATCTATTATAATGCTCATACCTAAATCAGATAAAAATCTGGATGACCCAGGGTCATATAGAGCTATATCTCTTTTAAATACTATAACCATATAATATAACCATATAACAATTACAGCACAGAAACAGGCCCTCTCGGCCCTCCAGTCCGTGCCGACCATTTGTTTTCCCCTAGTCCCATCTACCTGCACTCAGACCATACCCCTCCATTCCCTTCACGTCCATATACCTATCCACTTTACTCTTAAATGTTAAAATCGATCCTGCCTCCACCACTTCTGATGGAAGCTCATTCCACACAGCCACCACACTCTGAGTAAAGAGGTTCCCCCTCACGTTACCCCGAAACTTCTGTCCCTTAATTCTCATGTCATGCCCTCTTGTACTGATCAAAAAATATTAACCAAAATACTAGCACAAAGACTACAGTGATTAATAAACTAAATCATTCAGAACAAACAGGATTTATACCAAAACGATACTCCTCAAACAACCTGAGAAGATTATTCAATATTATATACTCGAAAAGAAACATTAATAAGGATTTATCAATTATTTATCAATTATTATCAATTATTTTGTTGGAAGCAGAGAAAGCTTTTGATCAGATTGAATGGTCTTATTTATTTTCGGTTATGGAAACTTTTCAGTTCAGAAGTTTATAACATAGGTTAAGTTACTATATACCAAGCCAACAGCTAGAATATTAATAAACCAAATGTTAACAACTAAATTTAACTTATTCCGAGGCTGCAGACAAGGTTGTCCTTTATCTCCACTACTGTTTGCACTTGCAATAGAACCACTAGCAAAATCCGTGAGATTGCATCCTGAAATATACGGGTTCAGGATTGCATCCTGAAATAAACTAAAGAAACTGAAAATAAAATCTCTTTATACGCAGATGATGTATTACTTTATATCACAAAGCCGGAAATTACTATTCCTAACTTATTAGATTTAATAACTCAATTTGGATTGTTTTCAGGATATAGAATTAATTGGAATAAAAGTGAATGCCAATAATGTGAAATAACTTACATATATTGCAACAATATCCTTTTAAAATAGCAAATGAAAAAATCAAATATCTTGGAATTTATGTAACAAAAAGATATGATTCTTTATTTAAATCCAATTTCCCACCCTTATTGAATAAACTACTTAAGAATATCCTATATTGGAAAACTTTGCCTATTTCAATGCTAGGTAAAATTAATGCGATAAAAATGATTTTTCTTCTGCAATTATTATACTTGTTTCAACTGATCCCGATATATCTTCCTAAATTTTTTTTTAAGAAAGTGGACTCTACAGTTACCAATTTTATGTGGGATTATAAGAACCATAGAATAATTAAAAAAACATCTATGTAAATCAAAAATGAATGGAGGTTTTGCATTGCCTAATTTTATGTTTTATTACTGGGCAGTTAATATAAAAAATATGAAATTTTGGTTGGAAGAAGTAGGTAAACAACCAAACTGGTTAAAAATGGAAAAGGAAGACTGTTCACCTTTCAAAATTAGCTCGATTTTATTTGCTAACACTAAAATACATAAGAAAATTTATAGAGGAAACCCAATAATAGAAAGTGGTATACGTATTTGGAAACAAATAAAAAAAAACATTAAAATTACAGAGTATACCACTGGCTCTTCCAATTGTAAACAACATTACTTTTAAACCTTCATTGATGGATAAAGGTTTTTTTAAAATGGAAGAACTATGGAATAAATAAGATGGGTGATCTCTACAGGGAAAGTCTATTTCTTTCATTTCAGGAATTACAACAAAATTATGGATTACACTCAAAAGAGTATTTTAGATATATACAAATTAGAGATTATGTTAAATCAAATACACCAGATTTTAGGAATGGAAAGACAGAAATTTTAGATGAATGTCTAAATAAACATCCGAATACAGAAAAATTAATATCATATATTTATAATATCTTACTGGAAAATGATTTACCAAATACGGAAAAATATAGACAAGCATGGGAAAACTAATTAGGTCAAACAATTAGTGTAGAAGTATGGAATGAAAGTTTACAACATATACACCACTGCTCATTAAATGCCAGACACTCCTTGATACAATTTAAAGTTTTACATAGATTACACTTCTCAAAATCCAAATTAAACAGAATGTTTTCAAATGTTTCTGCTATATGTGATAAATGTCAGCAGTTAGAAGCTAATCTAACGCATTCATTCACAAAATGTACAAAAATTACCAATTTTTGGACAGAAATTTTTAAGATAATCTCGAATGTAGTTAATGCAAATTTAACTTCAGACTCAAAATTAATCATATTAGGAATATTAGAAACGGATCAGCTACTAACAACACAACAAATAATTTTTATTGGTTATAGTTTAATAATTGGTAAAAAATTAATACTAAGATTTTGGAAAGGTCCCATATCCCCCACAATCAAAATGTGGATTACAGAAATGTCGGAGACACATCACCTGGAAAGATTAAGACTTGTCCTAATGGACAAGCTAGATCAATTCAGAGGAATATGGTCTCCATTTATTGAATACTTAAAGGGTTAAGGTGGTCCGGTTCGAGGCCCTGACTGAAGCCTGACTGAAGGAAGAGATGAAGAATTATATACAATAGACCACGAATATATCTCCAATGAAGAATATCTTGCTTAATACTCCACTCATTTTATTGATTTTTTATTTCTTTCTTATTTCTTCTTTTTATTATTTCTCTTTACTTCCTACTGTTATAAAATAATAAAAAATATAGAAGTATAAATAAGAATGACCGTAAATTTTCAAAATATTAAGAATGTATGTGACGAATAATATGTTTCCTTTTTTCTCAATTTTATATTATTTCTCCTTAATATGTATTTACTTCTAATAAAAATATTTTACAAAAAAAGAAAGAGAAGAGACCTTGCTCCTCCCCATCTGTTTTAGAATGGCAGAAGTGATAAATGTGTCCTCTATTCTTGCACACCAGGTGTTAACTATAATCTAATATAATATAATATAATCTAATCTTATATAATATAATATGACCCTCTGGTTGTGGTGTATCTTTGGAATGATTTGCCACAGAAGGCTGTGGAGGTCAAGTCAATGGATATTTTTAAGACAGATATAGATATATTCTTGATTAGTACGGGTGTCAGAGGTTATGTGGAGAAGGCAGAAGAATGGGGCTAGGAGGGAGAGATAGATCAGCCATGATTGAATGGCAGAGCAGACTTGATGGGCCGAATGGCCTAATTCTGCTCCTTGCACTTATGACATGGCCTATGACCTAATTAGCCCCACTTGACATTGTGAGCACTGGAAACATAAATGTTTAAAGTCTACTGTGATTGAGCAGAGAAGTGGCAGGTCTACTTGTAGTGTGCGGAGTAGTAAGGTCCTACCCTGTCCTCGGCCCAAACCCCCTACAATAATCATTAATGACACTATGGTTACATGCACACACATGATGGTATATAAATATGCATGTATTTGATGTGCTCCTCCTAAAATTGCTTCATGTAAATTCCTATACACAAATTGATGATGGCAGGACCATGTATGTCAAGGATATGCTACCATGTATAGTTTAATGCTTGCTCTTTGAAGCAATTAACTATTATAATAAACAATGCAGGGCAGTGGTGAAGCTGGTGGAGTTGTTACCTCACTGCGCCAATATTGTAGGTTTGATCGTGGCCATGAATGCTGCCTGTGTGGCGTTTACACATTCTCCCTTTGGCTATGTGGATTTCCTCTGTGTGCTCCAGTTTTCATCCACATCCCAATGACGTGTGGGTTTATAGATTAATTGGATTCTGTAAATTGCTCCCAGCGTATAGGGAATGGATGTGAAAGTGGGATAAATAGTGTACATTTTGGAGATAGTGTTTGAGTTAATTGTGTATTGTCATTATTCAATGTTATAGAGTCATATAAAACTCACATAGTCACATACCTACACACTAGGTAGTCCACTCATGTTGACTCATACCAGCTTATATTTCTCATATTTCTTATATCCCTACTGACCTGATATGCTGTTGCAAGAAAGAATTCCACTGTTCAGTTTTCCACACGTATGCTAATTAAACACTCTTGACTATTGCTGTTCTTCAATAAATGTCCTTTCATCTTCAGGCACCTCTGACGTGGCCACAGAATGACAATTACTACCAGTGCCCAATAATCTTCTCCCGTGACTCTCACAGCAGCCTGGAATTCTGCTCAACAGGCCCTGGAGATGTCTCCATCCTGAAGACTGCTGCGAAAAGTTGTACCTCCATATTTTTATGATCATTTGTTCTGGAATTTCAATGTTTCTCAACTCTGAATTCATCAACCACAGTGGCATTATGAATAGTGAATACAGATTATAGCATTTCATTTAGTACCTGACCTATATTTCATGCCTCCATACTCATATTATCAATGTATTTCCTATTGGATTCTATTCTTTCGCTGGTTACCTATTCCTTTGATATTATTTTTAAAAAAAAGCAGAATTTTCCTAAATCTAGCCAAAAAAGGCCATTTCTTGACTCTCCTAATTACTTTAAAAAGGTCCTCCATCCTTGTCTTCCTGCATAACAAGCTTAAAACCAACTGTTTTCAATTCATTCAACCTGCTATACGTTGTCTTTCCTTCCGTTATTCAATCCTCAATGTTCCTTCATGTTCCTTGGACTACTATGTCTATGTCAACACCCTACTTGGGGGTAGGGTGTTGACATGGATAGAAAATTGGTTGGCAGACCGGAAGCAAAGAGTAGGAATGAACGGGTCCTTTTCAGAATGGCAGGCAGTGGTGAGTGGAGTGCCGCAAGGCTCGGTGTGGGGGCCGCAATTGTTTACCATACATATAAATGATTTGGAAGAGGGACTTAGGAGCAACAATAGCAAGTTTGCGGATGACACAAAGCTGGGTGGCAGTGTGAACTGTGAAGAGGATGTTAGGAGGTTGCAGGGGGACCTGGACAGGTTGTGTGAATGGGCAGATGCGTGGCAGATGCAGTATAATATAGATAAATGTGAGGTTATCCACTTTGGCGGAAAAAACAAGGCGGCAGATTATTATCTCAATGGGGTTAGTTTAGGTAAGGGGGAGGTACAGCGAGACCTGGGTGTCCTTGTACACCAGTCACTGAAAGTTGGCGTGCGGGTGCAGCAGGCAGTGAAGAAAGCTAATGGATCTCTGAAGAAGGGCTTCGGCCCGAAAAGGTTGCCTATCTCCTTTGCTCCTTAGATGCTGCTGCACCCGCTGAGTTTCTCCAGCTTCTTATGTACCCCCAAAGCTAATGGAATGATGGCCTTCATAACAAGAGGATTTTAGTACAGGAGTAAAGGGGTTCTTCTGCAGTTGTATAGGGCGTATAGTTGTATACTCTGGTGAGATCACATCTGGAGTATTGTGTACAGTTTTGGTCTAATAATTTGAGGAAGGACATCCTTGTGATTGAGGCAGTGCAGCGTAGGTTCACGAGATTGATCCCTGGGATGGCGGGACTGTCATATGAGGAAAGATTGAAAAGACTAGGCTTGTATTCACTGGAGTTTAGAAGGATGAGGGGGGATCTTATAGAAACATATAAAATTATAAAAGGACTGGACAAGCTAGATGCAGGAAAAATGTTCCCAATATTGGGTGAGTCCAGAACCAGGGGCCACAGTCTTAGAATAAAGGGGAGGTCATTTAAGACTGAGCTGAGAAAAAACTTTTTTACCCAGAGAGTTGTGAATTTATGGAATTCCCTGCCACAGAGGGCAGTGGAGGCCAAATCACTGGATGGATTTAAGAGAGAGTTGGATAGAGCTCTAGGGGCTAGTGGAGTCAAGGCATATGGGGAGAAGGCAGGCACGAGTTATTGATAGCGGACGATCAGCCATGATAATTTTGAATGGCGGTGCTGGCTCGAAGGGCCGAATGACCTCCTCCTGCACCTATTTTCTATGTTCTATGTTCTATGTATTAGCATTCCCCTTCTCCTTTGTGGAAACATGTTGGGTCTGAATACTCACTATTTTGTTTTTCAATGTTTCTAACGGGTCACTTGTAGATTTACCTAAATGTAACTGCTCCGAGCTAAACTTTCTATGTGCGGCCTATTATATGTAAATCATTCTGCTCTCAAATTCTGGAACCTAATTTCTGGTCTATCCTAGTCCTTCTGCATAACAACCTTAAAACTAACAGTTTTATGGCCATAGCGACAAGGGCAGGTGGAACAAATGTAAGTTGCCTACTAATCCTCATCTCTGGCTTTAGTCTAACAATCTGCCTATCAAATAACCCCCACCCCTGTCTTCACCTATTACTGGCCAGGCTCTATCCTGCCCCTTCTCTATCCCGGTTTTATTTCACGCCATACAGCAGGCCATTCAGCCCTTCGAGCCAGCACCGCCATTCAATGTGATCATGGCTGCTCACCCACAATCAGTACCCCATTCCTGCCTTCTCCCAATATCCCTTGATTCCGCTAGCCCTAAGAGCTCTATCTAACTCTCTTTTGAATGCATCCAGTGAATCGGCCCCCACTGCCATCTGAGGCAGAGAATTCCACAAATTCACAACTCTCTAGGTGAAAACCTTTTTCCTCATCTGGGTTCTAAATGGCCTACCCCTTATTCTTAACCTGTGGCCCCTGGTTCTGGACTCCCCCAACATTGGGAACATGTTTCCTGCCTCTTGCGTATCCAATCACTTAATAATTTTATATGTTTCTATAAGATCCCCTCTCATCCTAAATTCCAATGAATACAACCCAGTCTCTCCATTCTTTCATCATATGTCAGTCCAGCCATCCCAGGAATTAACATTGTGAACCTACACTGCACTCCCTCAATAGGAAGAATGTCCTTCCGCAAATTAGGAGACCAAAACTGCACAAAACACTCCAGGTGCGGTCTCACCAGTGCTCTGTACAACTGCAGAAGGACCTCTTTGCGCCTATACTCAACTCCTCGCATTATGAAGGCCAACATGCCATTAGCTTTCTTCACTGCCTGCTGTACCTGCATGCTTACTTTCAGTGACTGATGTACAAGGACACCCAGGTCTCGTTGTACTTTCCTTTTCCGTAACCTGACACCATTCAGACAATAATCTGCCTTCCTGTTCTTGACACCAAAGTGGATAACCTCACATTTATCCACATTATACTATCATGCATTCACCCACTCACCCAACATGTCCAAGTCACCCTGCATCCTCATAGCATCCTCCTCACAGTTCATACTGCCACGAAGCTTTGTGTCATCTGTAAATTTGCTTATGTTACTTTTAATTTCTTCTTCTAAATCATGAATGTATATTGTAAATAGCTGCGGTCCCAGCACCAAGCATTGCGGCACCCCACTAGTCACTGCCTGCCATTCTGAAAGGGACACGTTAATCCCCACTCTTTGTTTCCTGTCTGCCAACCAATTTTCTATCCATGTCAATACCCTATCCCCAATACCATGTGCTCTAATTTTGCCCACTAATCTCCTGTGTGGGACCTTATCAAAGGCTATCTGAAACTCCAGGTACACTACATCCTTGTTCATTTTATGTTACATCCTCAAAAAATTCCAGAAGATTAGTCAAGCATGGTATCCACTTCGTATATCCATGTTGACTTGGACTGATCCTGTTACTGCTATCCAAATGCACCGCTATTACATCTTTAATAATCGACTCCAGCATCTTCCCCACTACCAATGTCAGGCTAACTTGTTTATAATTCCCTGCTTTCTCTCTCCCTCCTTTCTTAAAAAAGTGGGGTGACATTAGCTACCCTCCAATCCACAGGAACTGATCCAGAATCTATAGAACATTGGAAAATGATCACCAATGCGTCCACGATTTCTGTAGCCACCTCCTTGAGTACCCTGGGATGCAGACCATCAGGCCATGGGGATTTATCATCCTTCAGTCCCATCAGTGTACCCAACACCATTTCCTGACTAATGTGAATAAGTTCCTTCGTCACCCTTGGTCCTCTGTCCCCTGGTACATCTGGGAAATTGTTTGTGTCTTCCTTAATAAAGGCAGAACCAAAGTACCTGTTCAACTCGTCTGCCATTTTCTTGATCCCCAAAATAAATTCACCTGTTTCTGTCTTCAAGGAACCCATATTTGTCTCAACTAATTTTTTCCTCTTCACATACCCAAAGAAGCTTTTACTTTCCTCCTTTATATTTTTGGCTAGCTTACCATCGTACTTCATCTTTTCTCCCCGTATTGCCCTTTTAGTTACCTTCTGCTGATCTTTAAAAGTTTCCCAATGCTCTGGATTCCTGCTCATCACTGCTATGTTATACACCATCTTTTTTATTTTTGTACTGTTGTTGACTCCCCTTCTCAGCCACGTTCACCTCTTACTCCCCTTAGATTCTTTCTTCCTCTTTGGAATGAAGTGATCCTGCATCGTCTGGATTATTCCCAGAAATACCTGCCATTGTTGTTCCACCGTCATCCCTGCTAGGGTCCCTTTTCAGTCATCTTTGGCCAGCTCCTCCCTCTTGCCTCCATAGTCCCTTTTGGTCAACTGCAATACAGACACTTCTGATTTTACCTTCTCCCTCTTAAATTACAGATTAAAACTTATATTCACTGCCTCCTGATGTTTCCTTTACCCGAGTTCCCTTATCAAATCTGGCTCATTACTCAACACTAAATCCAGAATTGCCTTCTCCCTGGTAGGCTCCAATACAAGGTGCTCCAAAAAGCCATCTCCGAGAAACTCCACAAATTCCCTATCCTGTGGTCCAGTACCGATCTAAAATAACAACAGTAATTGTGAGAATTATCAGCAGGAAAATAGTTGCTGTTTCAGATTCAAGTCTGGTTCTGAGAAAGGGTTCATTAACCTGAAACTTTGACTATACTTCATTTTACACAAATCTGCCTGACCTGCTGAGTGATTTCAGCATTTTCTGTCTTTTTTAGTTTTCGGCGTGAGCCCTGAACTTGTTTGTGCATATTTGAATGGGATTATATCAAGCAGGTGAAATGTACAATGGCAAGAAGTTTGGGATCAAAGTAGTTCGTTTTGGGTATGAAGCAGACATTCTGTCAGATTTAATAACACTCCAGTGCCTCACACACTGCTGAACCATCAAGGAGTCTGCACATAAATAAAGCTTTTGCTCTTCTGCAAAATACATAAAGATATGCAGCAAATTGTAACTGATTTTATTTTTAGCAGTTGGAGCCATAATCTTTCCCTCTAAGGATACATTCGTATGTCAGTCTGTGTGTGCATCATTCTGGCCTTCAGAGTCTACGTTTAGGATTGATGTATTAAGGGACTGATGTGGATACTGATGTCTTAAAAGTTATACCCAAGGGTCACAACAAAGTGACTTTAGGAAAAGGAGGCTGCTATGGAAAACACTTCATCACACCCACCTGCAGGATAAAGTTAATTTTTACGGTTGAGTCAACAAACACTCCTTTGAATATTAGCTCACGCAGCATCAGTTAAAAGGCAATTCACATAAAAAAATCTAGTTTAACTTGCAAAATCTTTGTGAGGAACAGAGGAACAATGGATTACAATGCACATATTTGCCTCTTGTTACAGTTACAGCTCATAATCGTAAAACTATAGAATGATGGCAGAATGTAATCATAATTATGAGAATGAGCAGTGGATATAAAGGGAAAACTGTGGCAAAGAAGGCATATGCTATGCTTGCCTTCCTTGGTCAGGGCATTGGATATTGGAGTCACGGTGCAGCTTTATAGGACTTTGGTTAGGCCGCATTTGGAGTATTACATACATACAAGTGGAAGCTTTGGAAAGGGTGCAGATGAGGTTTATCAGAATGGTGGCTGGATTAGGAGGTATTAGCCATAGGGAGAGTTGGGCAAACTTGGATTGTTCTCTCCAGAGCACCAGAGGTCGAGGGGCGACCATTAAAATAAGAGAAGCATAGATGGGATAGTCATCCACCCTTTGTCCCAGGGTGGAAATATCAAATGATTGAGGGCATAGGTTTAAGGTGAAATGAGCAAATTTTTCAAGGAGCAGCTTTTTTAACACAAATGGTGGGGAGTGCCTGGAACTCCCTGCCTGGATGGTGGTGGAGGCAGATACGATGGTGGCATTTAAGAAACTTTTGGATAGGCACAATAATATACAGGGAATGGAGAGATGTAGATTACGTGCAGGCAGGTAAGAGTTGGTCTTGGCATCATGTTTGCACAGACATTGTGAGCTGTAGGGATGGTTCCTGTGCTGTCTGTCGTGTTATATGTTCTAGAGCAGGAAAAGGTTCTGGAAAGGAGAAGAGGAATAGAGAGAGAAGGGCCCTCATTAATATTTGACCAAGTATTAATGACACCATGTTCCTTTGAATAAAATTCACGGACTCCCGAGAAATTCTATTCAAAGGAACGCGGCGTCATTAATACTTGGTCAAAACACAATTACATTTACTGACGAATGTGGATCGATGTATCGATGACACATTGTGAGAATTTCTTAAAACTCACTGTCATTGAGGGCTCCGGACCGTGAGCACGGGATTGTTCCTGCAGGTAAAGTCATTCACCCACGTTGTGTCTCTCTGTCTTTCGCTCTCTCCCTCCCTCCCTCTCTCTCTCGCGCGCACTATCTCTCTCTCTCTCTCCCATTCCCTCTCTTTCACCCTGTAACCTCAGCATTCCTGGAATCATTTGACTTTTGCAGTGACGGCTGCATCTGCAGTTCATTTCTGTTGGGAGGGGGGGGGGGGAGTCCCGCCCCGCGGCGGCTCCTGGTCCATTCCCTCTGCGGGTGCCACCTGGCCTACTGAGTTCCTCCACCACTCTGTGTTTTTTGTTTGTTTCTGGAGTTGAAGGTGGACACAGGGGGCTGTGGTGTAAAGTGGTAAGCGGCTGTAAAAGGACAGTAAAAGGAAGGGGGGAGAGAGTTCCTTTCACAGCGTGTGGGGAGTCTGGCCGGGGGTAAAGTTGCGGGGAGGGCAGGAGCATTGAGAAGGAGGGGGTCGGGGATCATGCCAGCAACCAGCTCAAAAGTGGGTCAGCAGGCGATGGATAACAGGACAGGGGGCGGTGGAGCTTACTCCATGTGTCAGCGCGAGTAGCCTCAATTGGTCCCTTGTTCGCGCTGACACAGGATTAAGCTCCACCGCCCGCTGTCTGTTATCCATCACCCGCTGACCCACTCTGCTCTACGATCTTTGCTCTTCAGCTGGTCCCCTCACTGTTCAGATGGAGAGCACTGCCAGAGTTGAGCGGGCCGGCAGAAGGCGCTGAAGTCCCGGCAGCCGCTCATTGCCACACAAGCTACTTTCCTCCCCGGACACAATGCGGTGGCAATGCGCCCAGAGTGCGGCGGCAGTGGTGGGCGAGTGAGTTACTGGCATGATCCCCGACCCCCTCCTTCTCAACGCTGCTGCCCTCCCCGCAACTTTACCTCTGACCAGACTCCCCACACACTGTGAAAGGAAATTTCCCCCCAATTGGTCCCTTGAAGTAGTATTGTCATTCAATAAGATCACAACTGATTCAACTTGTCCCAGTGTGCTCCTGTTTTTCCCACCATCTCTCCACCTGCCGTCATCCTCCACCCTCCACCCATTCAATAATTCAGAATGAAGGAGATTTGGAAGCCTTGGGCAAATTGAATTGTTCCTTTTTTATTTTTATTTATATTTTTACGGAGAGGAGAACAATCTGTGCATGCGCGGTTTAAGATTTTTTAAAAGCCGACTGACTGCCTGCCCTGAGTAATTACTCACGGTACGTGCCTGAATATGACTAATTTATAATTATATATTTATATTTCTATGATTCTACAGACCTTGGCTGGGAACCTGGGGTTCACCAAAATTGTTCCCATTTGTGTCCCGCACCTACTGAGGCCGGCCCTGCTCCAATCTGTTGTGATCTGCTTGAGTGGTAGAGATTGAACCTTCCAGTTAATTCATAATCATTTACTGTCTCCTGCTCATATTGCAATGAAAGTTGAGATCCCTGACGTAAGATGATGCTTGATGACTGTATTTTCTAGTGTGCTACAGATGTTGGCCACCATTTTCTCTTCCAATGTGTGGGTCCTAAGAATGCGTTTTCACAAAGTATAGTAAATTAGTAAGTACCAATAACCAAAAAGGGGTTCCAGATCAAGCTTTAGGGAGTTCAGGGCTGCTGAGAGTTTCCTGGACTAGTTAAATACAACAAAGCCTTAAAACTAGTGTGTGGAAAGTGGTATGAAATCTGTGAACAAGTGAGATGTTCATCGAAGTAGACACAAAATAGTGGAGCAATTCAGTGGGACAGGCAGCATCTCTGGAGAGAAGGAATAGGTGACGTTTTGGGTCAAGACCCTGCTTCAGATGAGATGTTCTCTCCAACAAGATGCACATCGACTTCAGTTAAAACATTTTTTTTATCAAAGCAATTTCAAAACTACGCAGATGAATCAATTGTGTTTAAACATGTCATTGGCAACAAAATGGTAAACATGATTACAAAATGAAAGATGCGTCATTAATTGAGGTGATTCAGAAAAAAAAAATTGCCAGGATATAAGAATTATCAAACAATTAATGCATTGTGACAGTGAATGCAGCAGCTGGAAAACTCAATTAAGTGATGATATCGAGAAATGTATTCATAGAATGTAAATCCATTGTCGTAATACTGACATTTCCTGAAGTAGAAATGAGGTCACGCTTCATTGTTACATTCACTGCATTGCTAAAATGATAAAAACAGCAAAACCAGCTCGGAGGAAACAACAACGATTCCAGCATTTCATTACAGACGTGTGATGAAATAAATAGAAAACTAAAGCTCTCTTCGTGGAAAAGAACAAAAATGATTATGCTGTAGGTATTTAAAATAAATATAGAAATCAAGAATTAGAAAGATGGTTTTGAAAGATAATACCATTACATCACAATTTACGGTTAAGGAGCCGGAAGCTGCAATCAGTAGACTCAAGGTTAGTAAATCACCAGGCAGCGATGGGTTTCCACCAGAATGGTGCAAGGCCTTTAAGAAAGAGCTAACACCTCTGCTCCTGTCTTGCTTTAACTGGACCCTTAAAGAGGGCAGGGCTCCCCCATCATGGAAAGAAGCAATTATTACCATTTTACCCAAGGAAGGCAAAGACAAAGAGCAATGTAAACATTTCAGGCCAATCTCAATTTTAAATGTAGACTACAAACTATTTACCTCAATCATTTGAAAAAGACTCGAGACTTTTGTACCAGATCTGATTAATGAAGACCAAACTGGATTTATTCGGGGGCGTCAAAAACAGGATAATATTAGAAGAACCCTCCACATTGTGGATAATGCTCAACAAAAGTATACAAATATGGTCCTGCTCAATTTAGATGCAGAAAAAGCCTTTGATAGTGTTAGTTGGGTATTCTTATATGAAGTACTGAGGAGATTTGGTTTCAATGAAGATGCAATTTGGTGTATTAAAACAATATATCAGGAGCCTACAGCTAGGATTAAGGTAAATGGAAACATATCAAAAAGGATCCAGTTAGAGAGGGGCACAAGGCAAGGATGCTGTCTTTCTCCTACTCTCTTCGTTTTGTATTTTGAACCCTTAGCACAAGCAATAAGGCAGAGAGAAGACCTGCAGGGGGTCAAAATAGGGGGGAAAGAACATATAATTGGTCTTTTCCCTGATGATATCATTATTTTTCTTGAATGACCAGATATATGTTTCCCAAATCTAATGAACCTATTTGAAACATATGGATACTACTCAGGGTATAAATTGAATATAACAAAAACACAAATTCTTTCATTCAATTATTCTCCATCCCAACAAATCAGAGATGCATATAATCTGAAATGGAACTCTAAAACGATGCAGTATCTTGGTGTAACTATAACCAAAACACTTTCCAACTTGTTTGAAACTAATTATAACAAAATTGAAGAAAACATCAAAAAGGATGTTGCGAGGTGGTCGACCCTTCCTCTAGACTTCAGTGTCAGAATACAAACGGTAAAAATGAATATTCTACTTAAACTACTATATTTATTCCAATCTCTCCCAATTAATGTTCCCTGAGATAAATTCATAGCCTGGGATAAAATGATCTCTAGATTAATTTGGAATAGCAAAAAAACAAGAATAAAACTAACAACATTTCAACTGCCGAAAAGTAAGAGTGGAATGGCTTTACCAAATCTGAAGAAATACTTTTATGCAGCTCACCTCAGACCTCTGGCTTGTTGGTGTAGACCTGATTATGAATCTTGATGGAAAGAAATGGAAAGGGAGATACAGGGTTACCAGGCCCAGATTTTGGTGGGAGACAAATATCTGAGAGGGGCTTTGAGACATGCTATGGATCCAATAGTAGCAATTACATTAGAAATATGGAATGTTATAGTGGAAAATTAAAAAGAGGGGTTCACGCATTGAAGTGGTTCGCATATGACTCAAAGTTTAAGCCGGGGTGTATGATTCAAAATTCAAAGAATGGGCACAAAAAGGCATAACGGCAATGTATACAGTTTCAGAAAACGGCGAGTTTATGAGCTTCCAAGATTTAAAGTCAAAGTATGGTCTCGAAAACAAAGATTTTTTTAGATACTTGCAATTAAGAGACTACTTTATAAAAGAGATAAGGCCGGAACTAGATGAAACTTCAAATAATGTGATCAAGGTGATTGTGGATGCATACAAACAGAAGGGGTTTCGGGTCATCTCTGCTTTCTACCAAGCTCTGGTGGAACGCGTGGGAGAATCAATGCTCTACAAAAAAACAAAATGGGAAGCAGAATTAAAGATTCAAATAACAGAAGAAAAATGGTATCAAATGTGTGAAACACAATGTTCATCCACAAGCTCACTAGTATGGAGAGAATTTTGCTGGAAGAATCTATCTCGCTTTTTTATAACACCCAAAATAAAAAGCAGACAACTTACTGTCCAACAGTACTGTTGGAGGCTGTGTGGGAGTACGGAGGCAGACCACTCGCATATTTTCTGGAACTGTGCAAAGATAAGGCCATACTGGGAAAATGTTAATGCAGCTGTAAATAATATCTTGGGTTATAAAATCCCAAATACCTGCCCTGTGATGTATCTGGGGCGTATTAAAGAAAGTGTAAAAATAGAAGATACATATTTGATTAAAGCTTTGCTTGCAGCAAGTAAGAAGGCCATTATCAGGCAGTGGCTTAATGAAAAAAGTCCAAAACAGGAACAGTGGTTAGAAATTGTGCGAGACATCTTTAATATGGAGAAATTGACATATTCCTTGAGAGTCAAGGAGAATTCATTTGAGAAGATCTGGGAAAAATGGACTGTTTATTTGAGCCATGACACCAATTAGATAAATGCCGAGCTAGATATGGGAAGATTGTATTATATAGAACTAGATGGTATGTTTGTATGAATGTTGAATTATCTCCAGATAACTAATCAATGTAATGTTTTTTCTTTTTTTAATTTGGTAAGTGAACCACACAGTCTTATTACAATTTTTTTTTAAATTTACTTCTTTCCCCCCCCCCCCCCCCCCCCCCCCCCCCCCATCTACTTATTTTCTTTGTTTTAGTTATGGTGATGGTGTTGCACTGTTTTGGAAATATCTCTTAAAAATCAATAAAAATTTAAGTGAAAAAAAAGAAAGATGGTTTTGAACAGGAGCTGAAATTATATGCACTCTTTTTAATTGAGGGTGACTTGGATTAATGTAGCATGCTTAGAAAATACAGGTCTGCAATTTGGGCAGGGCATTCAGCTTACAAACTGCTCAATTTTCCATTAGTTAGTTTTGATGGATACAAGTTTGCACAGATCATAACCATGAATTGGGAATATATCCCTTTGCTCCAAAATTGCTGATATGCACATTTAGCTTGTGACACCTGTATCAGCAATACTGAAGTATAAACCTGCTGTCAGTTATGCCAATCGTGTAGCCTGGCCAATACAGTGTAATTACAGCCTCAATTGTGAAACTGTTGTCTGGAAGTCGATGGTGACATTGGTGTGCTAATCCTGTCAGCAGATTTGGAGGATATTATAGAGATAGAATTAGTTCTCTCTCTCCAGTGCTTTGAGATGCTTTGATTAGTACGGGTATGAGAGATTATGGGGAGAAGGCAGGAGAATGAGTTAAGGAGGGAAAGATAGATTAGCCATGAATGGCCGAATGGCCTAATTCTGCTCTTATCACTATCACATGATCTTATGTCTGCTCTAGGTAGTCCATGCTTCAAAAGAGTACAGGAGGGCAAGGAGCACAGTATCATTGGCTCTATGTCAAGTTAGAAGTCTCAATGTTCAAACATCGTAGTCCTTAGACAATCAAAGCCTACGCCCTAAAGGTTATGATGCATCTCATCCTTACCATCTGCCTGCTTGAGAGATTTCTCCTAAGAAATGGGATCAGTTCATGTTTTCTGGAGTTTTGTTGTGCACCTTTATCATTGAAGGGGTGTGATGTATAGTGGGGACTGATTGGTAGACGCTCCTCGATTTGTAGATGTTCAGTGGGTCAACCAAGTGAGATGAAGCAGCTCTACAGGAAATATTTTTCGCAATCATTTGCATCACAATGCTGAACCTTGCCACTAACAAACATCTCAGTTGAGTGGGGCAGATTGAAAAGACAAATGTGAAACTATTCAAGCTATATCACCTCTGCTTCAGAGAGATGGCATCTTAAATTCAGACATTGAGGTGAGACATGCAGCTAACATTTACCATTGCATCCAGTATAGCTAGTCAAGGAAGCAATCCGGTCCACTTTTTATCCAACAGTTAAAAGGCTAATCTTCAGTATGCAGTGGTCTAGGGACAGTTCAACACCCCTTTCTTTGGCCACTCTAATTTACAGTGTCATGATCTGGAGAACAGGTAGGGGGTGTAAACCATACAAGAAATCCAGCATCTTACTAATATCCACAACCTGCAGAGTCAAAGCATCCACATCCCAACACCAGAGACCACTCTGCTGAGTGTACAGAGTGAAGGTAAAGTTATCAACCAAGAGGGCTGTCAGCATCCAGTGCAAGGAACACTGAAAATGAGTGCAACGCGATTTGGTTTGTAACTAAAGTGTCTGCACTCCATTCCACAGCAAATCATCTGGTCCAGGCATCACTTCTGATTATAAAGAAGCCCAAATACACAAATGTTAAGTGCGAAACAGCAAGGCTTTGGGAGCTGATTACATCCCTGCTGAAGTTCTAAACTGTAGAAACAAAGAATTGCAGATGCTGGTTAATACACAAACAAACACAAAGTGCTGGAGTAGCTCAACGGTCAGGCAGCATCTCAGGAGTACATGGACAGGTAACATTTTGGATTGAGACCCTTCTTCAGACTCAACTTGGACAGATGACGTTTTGGATTGAGACCTTTATGGGCCTGTCCCACTTACGCAATTTCTTCGGCGACTGCCGGCACCCGTCATAGTCGCAGCAGGTCGGCGAAAATTTTCAACATGTTGAAACTCCAGTGGTGACCAGAACAAGGTACGACTCTTTGGGTGACTACTCATGACCATATAGGCTTCACCTCGCGACATGTCGCCAGGGTGTCGCCTGTATGGTCATGAGTAGTCTCCTCAGTCGCCCAGAGTCGTAGCGTCTTTCTGGTTGCCGCTGAATTTTCAACATGTTGAAAATTTTCTGTGACCTGCAACGACCTATGACGGGTGCTGGCAGTGGCCGAAAATGTCATGTCAGTGGGACAGGCCCATTATTCAGACTGAATTGAGTGGAAAAGAACTTCAGTCATGAATTTCTAATCTCATCTCGCATGTGTGGGAAGATGAGGCCAAATCAGGTGATCATGTCCATGAAAGGAGACATTGCAGTAACTATGGAGAGGTCTTCCTCCAAAGGGAAAGTCATGGCAACATCCCAATTTGCTGTCTCATCCCAATGGCTTTAAGCCTGTTCTTCAAATCATTGTGTGAATTTTGTCCATCGATAGGCATGGGGGACACCATCTTTAGCACTTGTCTCCTCCAAGAGAAAGGCTGGGAGCAAAATAGCTTTTCTTTTTTTTCCAAAACCTTTGATTCTGTAAATTGTTCTTAAATTTGGAAAAGGAACTGCAGATGCTGGTTTACAAAAGAAGGCACAGAGTACTGGAGTAGCTCAGCAGGTCAGGCAGCATTTAAGGAGAACATGTATAGGTGATGTTTCGGATCGGGATGGGTTGGTATGAAGAAGGGTCACAACCCAAAACTTTGCCTATCAATTTTTTCCCAAGATGCTGCCTGACCCACTGAGTTACTCCAGCACTCTGTGTCTTCTTCTTAAATGTGGTTTGTTCACAGTAAATGACTCCATCTTGCATCTGCCTTATTCTGCAGTAAGCCTTATTCTGTATTAGTGATACTCTGTCACAAGTGTTATGCAAGCTGTGTCATCGTCTTAAAACCTTTCTTAATTATCCCCATTACAACGCTGCACCTTATCACCAACAAATCTCTCATTGCAGTGGGGCTAATCAAAAAGACAATTATGAAACTGTACAACCTATATCACTTCTTCTTCAGAGAAAATGTCATCTTAAATTCAGACATTGAGCTGTTGAATGCAGCTAACATTTACCTCTGCATCCCGAGTAGCTAGTCAAGGAAGCAATGTGGTCCTTTTCCCACCCAACAGTCAAAAGGCTAAACTTCAGTGTGCAGTGGTCTAGAGATAGATCAACACTGCTGTCCTTTGCTACTCTGACCTACTGTGTCTTGCACGCCCATTAATACATGCAGAGGCATTAAAAAAAAAGTGAGATCCCATCAAAATACTGTTTTAGTTCTTTTCCACGTCTACTCTTAACCTGCCCCCTCTCGCTCTCTCTCTCTAGAAAGACCAGAGATATAGTTCCCCTGGATCTCATCTTTCTCTGCACTATCTTTTACATCCAGTATATCATCCTTCACCATTTCTTCTTGCCACCACCTATCACATCGTCTCCTCTCCCCAACTTTGTTTATGTCTCCCTGGTACATTCACCACTCCTCACCACCATTTGCCACTCCTGCCATTTTCTCTTGCAACTATAGGAAGTGCAACACTTGTCCCTCAACACCATCCATGAACCCAAGAAGACCTTCCAGGTGAGGCAGAGAATCATGTGCACGTCCTCAAACCTGGTTTATTGCATTCAATGCTGGTGAAAAGACCTCCTCTATATTAGCAAGGTCAAATGAAGAACAAGTAACCATTTTCTGCTCTGTCTGCAGAGTACAGAGAAAGATGAGGACCAGGGAAACCCCTCATTTTCGGAAGCCTAAAACCCCTGTCTCACGGTGCGAGTTGACCCACGAGTGACCCAGAGTTGTCACTCGCGGTAATCACGTACACTAAACGTAGCGGGAATGTCGGAACTCTTGCGAGCAACTTAGCGACTCGTGGTGCTAACGGCAGGCACCCGTGAAACTTGGTAACTCGTGAAAAAAATCAAACATGTTGGATTTTTTCCACGAGTCAAATTTACAGTTCAAGTTAAAAATTGAAACATTTTAAACTCGCTTATAATGTGGTGGCCCATGCATTTACCTTAGTGATTCGTGAGTCTACCGTGGGAACTCTTTTAACTCAGCGGGCAGGCAGCATCTCTGGAGAGAAGGAATGGGTGACCAACCTCTCATCTTAACACTCTTCCTCCCCCAACTGACAGGATCTGCCCATTATCTCCCTCCTCCCTTATCTGGTTCCAATTATCACCTACCAACATCTGTCACAACCCTCCCTCTCACTTCCATATACTGGCTATATTCCTTCTATACTTATAGTCCAGAGGCAGGGCTTTGACCCAAAACATTGCCCATCCCCTTATTTTCACCGATCTTGCTTAACCCGCTGAGTTGCTTCAGAAATTTAATTTTAGTTCCAGGTTTCAGCATCAGCAGTCTCTTGTGTCTCCAAGGGAATTCACTTATTTGTCTATGTTTGGATCAAGGCTGTAATGAGATTTGGAGTTGAGTTCTGGCAAAAACCAAACTTGGCATCAGTGAGCGGTACTTGATACCAGAGTTAATGAAGCCTTCTCTCACTTAGCTGACGATTTCAATTAAGCTGATTGGGTAGTAATGAGCTGCATTGGATTTGACTTGCTTTTTGTAAACATCACACCTGGACAACTTTTCAGATTATTACGTGGATGCTTATGTTCAGACTGTGCTGGAACATCTTGGACAGAGCTACGTGGGAGGCACAGGAGAGTGCAGATGCAGGATACCTGAGCAATAAGCAAACTGCTGGAGGAATTCAGTAGGGCAGGCAGCATCTATAGAAGGAAATTGGCAGTCGACATTTCAAGTCCTGCCACTTGTTCAAGACTGGAGAAAGGGGAGATAGCTGTTAGAAAGAAGGGAGGGACAGATTTTGGACAAGGGCTACCAAGTGATGAATCCAGGTAAGGAAGGGTCGTTTCGCAGATGAGTTGGGGATGAGAGAAAGATAGAGATTTGCAAAGGCTGGAGGTGAAATGTAGAGAAGTCAAAGGACTGCAGTTGGTGGTAAAGAATGTGAGAAATTATGTAAATATAGAACCAGAGGGAAAGATAGCAGTTAATGGGAACTGGGGAGGGGGGAAGGTAGACCCAGAGGCAATAGGGGTGGTGATGGGCAGGAACAAATGGAGGGTGTGAATAGAACTGGATGACAGGGTGAGAAGGGGCAGTGAAAGGAAATATATGCATGAAAGGAGCTGAGTAGATCAGAAGGAGGTCGAAAGGGGGCATTGTATCTGGTTACGGATTACTTCTTTCCAGAGAACAATTTTTAAAAGCAATTCCGCTATCTTTGGGGGAAATTGGAAGATAAATAAACAGTATTTACCATCATAACTGTAAAAGCAGCAGGATATAACGCTGATTGCTAAAGAGCTCACTGCTTGCTCCTTAAATTTCATAAGATTATTGCTCATTGAGGAATGTTTGTTGTCTGGAGTAACATAACAGAAATAATTGATATCCTCATCACAGAAATGAATAGATATTTCAATGCTCGGTTTCCCTAAAAGACCATTATTAGGTTTATGGTTTTCAAGATTTCCACATTTTACCAATATTCCGTCAGGTCCATTAATACAGTAATATGACACTTGGATATTAGATCACTAATTATAGTCTGATTAATTTTGGCTAAATAACATGCCTGATATAATATTTGGAATATCAACTTTATTCCCTGTTCTTGAGAACCAATGGGGAAGAAAGCAAACTCAAAGGTAGCATTTATTTCAAGAGGGCTTGTACACAAAAACAGGGATGTAATGTTGAGGCTCTATAAGGTGCTGGTGCAGCCACATTTGGAATATTGTGAGTAATGTTTGGCACCATATCTGAGGAAGGATGTGCTGGCTCTGGAGAGGGTCCAGAGGAGGCTTGCAAGAATGTTCCCAGGAATGAGCAGGTTAACCTATGATGAGCATTTGTTGGCACTGGGACTGTACTCGCTGGGGTTTAGAAGAATGAGGGGGGATCTCATTGAAACATACAGAATAGTGTAAGGCTTGCATAGAGTGGATGTTCTTTTAGGAAGGAGATGAGGAGAAATTTATTTAGTCAAAAGGTGGTGAATTTGTGGAATTTTACTTCGGAGTCACGTGAGTGATTCCGTGAAGAAGCCCAGCCAGTCCGCATGCGCGTCAGTACGTCAGCCGCATTGGCGCAAGCACTAGACTGGCAGGGCAGCGCTCCTCCGGCGGTAAGTTAAACCTAGAAGGTAAGTTCGTTTTTACTTACCAGAGCTTTTTTCAAGCAAGAGCCTCTCTTCACAGAGGCTTTCCTGCCATTTTCACAGCCCGATGAATTAGCCGTTTATGGACTGTGGGGAAACCCCGGTCCGACCAAGGAAGCGGATAACCGGCAAAAGATCGGGTTGTGAGATAAGCAGCCGCTGACAAGGCAGTCAGTGGCTTCCAGCCTGCGGGGATGCCGTGGAAAGGCAAATAAGTAACGCCAGAGTCGCTGACAGTGCGGCCAGCGGCTCACAGAAGTTGGTCCCCAGACAGGGAGTAAAATTGGTGGAGAAAGGGCTTGTTCAGCCCTATTGGACTCGGGTGAGTTGGGCTGCAAGGGTTTTTCTCTAATAATCAAGTTAATATGTATGTTATAGTGTTTTTCTTAAAGTCAAAAGTTAAAGTCAAAGTTAAAAGTCAAAAATGTTATTGTCATGTGTCCCTGACAATGGAATTCTTTCTTGTTTAGCACAAGTTGCTGTAAAGGGTTAAAATTGCTTTAACCCTTATTTTTAGGAAGATATATCGGAATCAATTGGAAAAGATATAGTAATTGCGGAAGAAAAATCATTTTTATTGCATTAATTTTACCTAGCATTGAAATGGGTAGTGTTTTCCAATATAAAATGTTCTTATTTAATTTTTTTCAATAAGAGTGGGAAGTTGGATTTAAATAAAGAATCAAATCTTTTTGTTACATAAATTCCAAGATATTTAATTTTTTTGTTTGTTATCTTAAAAGGAAATTGTTGTAATATATGTAAGGTATTTACCATTATTGGCATAAGTTCACTTTTTGTGTAATAATATTTTTATTAGAAGTAATCCATCATAACAACGGTATAACAACTTTTCAAATACACAACCAACTTATTTCAATAAGTATACGAATGTTACGAATAATTCTTATAAACTTCTATTTTTTTTAGAAAGTAGAAAAAGAAAAGAATGGATTTTAATCAATAAGAATAGTGATTAAATAATAATTTTGATTATATAGAAAGAGAAAGAGAAGAGAGAGAAAAAAAAAATATATGTATATATTCTTGTTATATGTATATAATTAAAACAAAGTAATATATATATATATATATATATATATATATATATATATATATATATATATATATATAATATATAAAAGAGAGATTATAGTATACTTCTTAATAGTGAATAACACAATTTCTAATAGCGATATCAATAGAGACATGTATACAAATCAAAAAGAAAAACATCTAATCCTGCCGGGTACCCATTGAGTTGTGATGCCAAGAACAGCTACCCCTTCAAATATTCTGTATATGGAGACCATATCTGTGCAAAGAGTTCGTATTTGTCCATTAGGACAAATCTGATTCTTTCCAAATGCAACGTCTCCAACATTTCCACTGTCCACATTTTAATTGTGGGGGATAATGTTCCCTTCCAAAATTTCAATATTATTTTTTTCCCTATTATCAAACAGTAATCCAAGAAATTTCTTTGGTTTACTGTTAATATTAGATTTGAATCCGGAACTCCTAATATTATTAATTTTGGATCTGGGTCCAGTTTAATTTTAAGAACTTCAGAGATAACTCTGAAGATTTCTGTCCAATAATAATTAAGTTTTATACATGTTACAAAACTATGCATTAAATTAGCTTCCAAGTTCTGACATTTATCACAAATAGGAGAAATTAATTCTATTTAATTTTGTTTTTGAATAATGTAATCTGTGTAATACCTTAAATTGTATCAATATATGTCTAGCATTTAATGAGCAACGATGTATACATTGTAGGCTTTCTTCTCAAGTTTCCTTCGTTATAGATAAACCTATTTCATTTTCCCATGTTTGTCGATATATTTCCGAAGTTGGGATTTCCTTATCCAAAATATATATATGCTATTAATCTTTCATATTTGACTTAATATAGTTTCTAATTTGTAAATACCTAAATATGTTATTTGACTGCAATCCATAGATATCCAGTAACTCTTGAAATGAAAGAAATTTTCCTTTCTTGTAAAGGTGTTCTATCCTCTTAATTCCTAAATCATTCCAGTGTTTAAACCCCTTGTCCAATACAGAGGGCCTAAACAAGGGATTATTCATAATTGGCAAACAAAGTGACAAATTATCCATATGTAGGGTCTTAACTATTTGTTTCCAAATACGTCTATTGCTATGAATTATAGGATTGTCACCATACATTTTTTTTTGTACTTCCCTTGGTGCAAAAAGAATCGAACCTACATCAAAAGGCAAACAGTCTTCCTTTTCCATCTTTAGCCAGCTTGGTTCATGATCTAAATTTACCAACCAAAAATTCATATTCTTAATCGGAACTGCCCTGAAATAATATAAGAAATTTGGTAGTGCTAGTCCACCATTTATTTTAGATTTACATAGATGTTTTTTATTTTTTCGATGGTTTTTATAGTCCCAAATACAACTATTAGCCAAAGTATCTATTTAAAAAAAAAACATTTTAGGGAGATATAAAGGGATGGCTTGAAATAAATATAACAATTGTGGTAAAAAAAATCATTTTTATAGCATTTATTCTACCGATCATTGATATAGGTAGTGTTTTCCAATATATTTTATTTTTTTTAGTTTATTTAATAATTGAGGGTAATTATAGTTAAATAGACAGTTATACGATTTAGATACATTAATTCCTAGATATTTGAGTTTGTCCGTGACTATTTTAAGTGGGAATTGTTCTAATATATTTAATTTTATTCCAGTTATAGGCATAATTTCACTTGTATTCCAATTAATTCTATAACCAGAAAATATACTAAACTTAGTTATAACATTAAATAGATTGGGAATACTAATCTCCGGTTTTGTAATATAAATTAAGATGTCATCTGCATATAGAGATATTTTATTTGTTGTAGTTTTGGTATTATATCCATATATTTCTGGTTCTGATCTAATCATTTTGGCTAATGGTTCTATTACCAGAGCAAATAGTAATGGTGATAACGGGCATCCTTGTCTACAACTCCTAAAGAGATTCAATTTTGCTGATAGCATTTGATTTGTTAATATTCGTGCAGTTGGATTTGAGTATATGATTTTTACCCATTTGGAAAATCTATCCCCCAGTTGAAATTTCTGCATTATTTTAAATAAATATGGCCATTCAACCTGGTCAAATGGTTTTTCAGCATCCAAGGATATGACAGCTAGTTCAATATCATTCACTCTTTTTGAGTACATGACATTGAATAGACGTCTCAGATTATAGGATGAATAGCGTTTTGGAATAAAACCTGTTTGGTCATGATGTATTAATTTATTAATCACTAAACTTAGCCTCCGAGATAAAATTTTAGTTAGTATTTTTTGATCAGTATTTAAAAGAGCTATTGCTCTTTATGATCCAGGGTCTTCCAAATCTTTATCAGCTTTAGGAATAAGTGTAATTGTAGACTCATTTAATGATTCTGGTAACTTTCCTTGTTCATAAGCATATTTATATATTGTATGTAAGCGTGGAGAGATCAGATCGTGAAACCTCTTATAAAATTCAACACTTAAGCCATCAGGCCCTGCGGCTTTTCTGTTATTTAATGATCCAATTGATTCTTCAATATCTTTTACTGAGTTCACTTATATTCCAATTAATACTATATCCTGAAAAATATCCAAATTCAGTTATTAATTTTAATACATTTTGGATACTAATTTCCGGTTTTGTAATATAAAGTAATACATCATCCGCATATAAGGAGATTTTATTTTCAGTATCTCTGGTATCATACCCATATATTTCAGGATGTGATCTCACACGTTGAGCTAATGGTTCTATTGCAAGTGCAAATAGTAGTGGGGATAAAGGGCAACCTTGTCTGCAGCCTCGAGATAGATTGAATTTAGTTGATAGCATTTGATTTGTTATTATTCTGGCTGTTGGATTAGTGTATAATAATTTGACCCAAGTAATAAACTTCTCTCCCAATTTAAAAGTTTCCATAACCGAAAACAAGTAAGACCATTCCACCTGGTCGAAGGCTTTCTCCGCATCTAACGAAATAACTACTAGATCTTTATTAATACCGCTTTTCGAGTATATAATATTGAATAAAGGTCTCGGGTTATATGAGAAATATCGTTTTGGTATAAATCCTGTTTGATCGGGGTGAATTAATTCATTAATAACTGTATTTAGCATTTGTGCTAATATTTTAGTTAATATCTTTTGATCAGTACTTAAAAGAGCTATAGCTCTAAATGATCCTGGGTCATCCAGATCTTTGTCTATTTTAGGTATAAGTGTTATAATAGATTCATTTAACGTTTCTGGTAGTTTCTGCTGGGTATAAATATATTCATAGAGTGTCTTCAAGCGTGGTGCAATCAGATCATAAAATGTTTTATAAAATTCCGAGCCAATACCATCTGGTCCCGGTGTTTTACCATTTTTTAATGATCTGATAGATATCGAGTTATAAAAGAGATCTTGACACAAGTTCTCCCACTACAAGAATATGCAGTTTGGATATTGAAAATGTGTTAACATTACTTCACCAGGGGCTTCCAGCTACATCCTTAGTCATGACACTAATATCAGCACAACGAGGGCAAACATTGCAAACGCTGTGGCTAGATAGGATGGAATTGGCTGCAGGTGCCATTACATTTTACTTTCTGATCTACACAAGCAGAACAGACCAGGGGTGACAGGATTTAAGATCATTTTTCGGATACCTCACGGTCTCACATCTATGTGGGAGGGCAGGCTTGCTATATTATATCAAGGCCACCAGAATCCTAAGAAGTGTGGAATCAGCATTGTTTATTAATTGACAAACAACTACACAAGGGAAGGTCGGTTCAGACTATTTCAAGGTGGCTGCAGCAGAATCTGGTTTATTCAGGTATTAACACTGACGATTGTATATCTTATTCCACCAGGTCGGCATCAACGTCAGCGGCCAGGGCAGTGGACATTCCCATTGACCATATTCTCGCGACCGCAGGATGGTCAACTGAATTGATTTTTACTTTTTTTTTCCATAGGCCGGTTACTGACCTGGGGTTTTTCCCATTCTGTTTTGCCTCTGAGATACAGGGGATGCTATTGATTTATTTATTAACATAAACCATTAATACATTTGAATCAATATCATGCTTAATACATTTTTTGATTATTCACTCATCCTGAGTCAATCAACGCAGTGAGACGCCGAGATTTGGATCTGTGGCATGAAATCACAAAGCTTCAAACCCTTTACGAAATCACTCACGTGACTCTAAAGTAAAATAGTAAGATTAAATGAGAACTTACCAGTTTGAAGTTTGATCTTGATTTTTATGAGAAGTTACCTTGGTGATTACGTGCCCTCCACGCCCAACCCTCTCTCATAAAGGTCATCTGGTAGTTCTCAAGTCACGCATCTTACTATGTCACTTCGGTAATTGTTATTTGTGATTTCATACCGCTGCTTTGAAGATTGACGAGCATGCGGCCTGGCTGGGCTTCTTCACGTAATCACCAACGTAACCTCATGAAATCAAGATCAAACTTCAAACTGATAAATTCTCATTTAATCTTACTATTCTTTGTCACGGAAGTCTGTGGAGGCCAACTCAGTGGATATTTTTAAGGCAGAGATAGATAGATTTTTGATTTGTACAGGTGTCAGAGGTTATGGGAAGAAGGCAGGAGAATGGCGCTGGGAGGGAGAGATTGATCAGCCATGATTGAATGGTGGAGTAGACTTGATGGGCCAAATGGCCTAATTCTACTCCTATTCCTTATGACCTTAAGAGCAAAAAACAAATCTGTATATGGTGGTAATTATAAACAGACAGAAATGCTGCAAGTGCTCAGCAGATCCGGCAACATGTGCGAAGAGAGAAACAGAGTTGACATTGGCATTGATGGTCTGTCATCTCATGCTAGATCATCTGAACCTTCAATGCATGAAAAATCACCGAGCCAAAGCATTAACATATGCTTACTTATTCCATTAATGCTGCCTGATTTGTTGGGTATCTGCAGCTTTTTATTTACATTTTTGAATCAATAGTTGAAAAACAGTTTCAGTACAAGGAGTTGGTCATTTTGGAGTGAAATGACAAGAGGTTTCTTCATACAGGGTGCCTGTATGTTCCCAGGGAAATGTGAATGGCTAATCCGAGTGGCTTCAGATTGAGAATTATCAATTCCATTAAAGAATCAAATTGCATGATTCAATTATAATTTTGATAAACAGAAATAGGAATATTTTCATTTATTTATTCTGAAATAGTTTTCAAATATTTAATATAACATACTGTTGCAATGTAAACATAAATCACAGCCAAATTGAGCAATGCTGTGATTACAAACCAATAATCTGTTTTTTTAGCAGTGATGACTGAAGAACATATTTTGGTTCAGTATAATAGGAAGATTAAATGAGCTTACCAGTTTGAAATTTGATCTTTATTTTATGAGGAGTTAGGATGAGGGATTACGTAAAGAAGCCCGCCAGCCCGCATGCCCGTCAACCTTGAAAGCAGTGGTGTGAAATCACAGATAACAGTTGTTGAATTGATTATAGGAAGATTCGAGAAACTACCACTTAACCTTTATGAGAAGAGGGTTGGGAGCGGAGGGCACGTAATCCTTCATCGTAACTCCTCATAAAATAAAGATCAAACTTCAAACTGGTAAGTTCTCATTTAATCTTCCTATTTTACTTCGGAGTCATGTGAGTGACTACGTGAAGATTTCAAAGCTCTGTGATTTCATGCCGCAGACACGAGTCCATACCACACACTGCATTAGTTGAACAGAGATGATTGAAAAAATGATAATGCACTCAGACATGACATAGATTTAAAACCTGCTGATGCTAATAATAAGTAAATAAGCAAATTATTGGATAGAACTTAAAATTGAGTTGGCAAAAAACCCGGCCGGGCAATCGGTTTGTTATAAAAGGTTTGGAAAGTCCGCTCAATTGACCATCCTGCTGTCGCTAGGATGTGGTCACGCAGAACCTGCATGAACCTTGCTGCTGATGTATGGCAGCACTGGTGGAGTGAGATTTAAAAACATCAGTGTTCACTCCTGCACAAGCCAATACATATCTAAACCATCTGGAGATGGTCTGAAACCCTCTTGTGTGGTTTTTGGGGCTAACGAACATTGCCAGCTCAGTGCCTCTAAGGTTCTTTGTCGCCTTAAAATGTTGATGAATATGTGTGATAACACACAATCTATGGTCCATAGGATATGCCAGAAATTTCAGCTTTAGACCTAACTCCCCCGGTCTGCTTAATTTAATTAACTCATTACATAGAACGTTATTTTGTTGGTAGATATAACCATTCTGTTCAGCCGTGGCTTAAGCAATGACTGGACGCGAGGATTTGTGTTGAAGAAATCCTTCATAAACCTGGATATCAGAGGGTGAGACTCAACCGAGTGGGTCCCGATCCCAGCAACAAATATGATGACAAGGCACTTTTGGCACAGTTAATGGCACTAGAACCATTTGAAAGGAACTCCAAGACGTCAGTTATCCGTGCCATATTATATATTATATTTAGCATTACACTGGACTCGCTGAATTTCCCTATCCAGCTATCTAGCAAGTTAAACAATTAATCCAATAAAGACCCGCAGACACGAGATGTCGTTGATGCTTTACTGTATTCAACTGTGAAACTGTAACATACAAACAGAAAAGAAAACAGCATATTTAGTTACGTTATACACATGGTATACGAACATAAACTATGATCCCACCACCAAATACAGTGCTGTTATGTGAGAAACCAACCAGGGTACATGAAACATTCTTAACCTTGTTAATAATAGCAATCCTGCTCAATAACGTTTATAACATATAAAGCTGCTGTTAACAAACATAATTACTCACAGACATTGCAGCTAACAAATTCTGTGGGATAGGATGACGATAGATTACACACTGAGAATTACACTGTCTACACCATGAGGTACCCTCTGGGCTGGACTTTCTGGTTTATGATAACTTCCTGTATAACAGGAAAGATAACTCAAGGCTGTAGGAACCTGAATATCCAGCAGGTGGCATAAACGTATGTAAACAGAATGTGGTCCAGCACAAGCATTTAAACAAAACACTTCCCATCTTCTGATGAGGAAATGTACTGCTTTTTGGTGCTATCCCTCCAAGCTGCAGTGACCACGTCCACGGTTCGGTCTGACAACTCGAGCTCCAGGAACGGTCTTCTTAGATTCTGCATATCAATAAATTGATTCTATCATGCAGAGGGTGGCTTCCTGAGTCACGGGGTGAACCAGCAAATTTTTGTGTATAGAGATATCCATATAAGGTTCTATAATCATTCCCACCACCAGCGAGAACCATGGCTGCATAGGCTAGTCAAGCACTACGAAAATGCCTGAAGCGGAACCTTGCTGAATTTTTTGCAAGACCCGACTATTGAGGCAAAATGGAGGAAAGGCATAAAAGAACATTCCTCCCCAGTATAGCGATCTCCAACCTGGAGATGGTATTAGTAATTTCCCATCTTTGAGCACTAGCATCAGTTTGTAATATAACTGAAGGTTTACTGACCAAAATGTTACTGGAGCAATGCTGAATACTGTTTGTCCGCCATTGTAATTCTGATAGCTTCAGCTGGTAATAGCATAGGTCTGTTAACAATTACCTAAATGTTACTTGAGAGCTTGCTCCTTTGCACGTTGTAAGTTCTACAAAGGCCCAAATTGCATAGCTGGAAAAACAGCCACTATATTGCCAATTACACTAGCCACCTGACCAATAGAAGGCTGCTTCACAACAACAAGGTTGTACAGGCTTCTATTAATTCTAATCTCTTGCCCCAAGGCAGAGACACAGACATATTAATAGAGTTAAAGGTAAATCCCAAATAATCAATAACTCTAGTTGGTATCAACTTAAATTTAACTGGATGGATGAGAAAACCCCAATTTCTTAAAATATTAGTTTTGTGGCTGAAACGGCTAATTTAGCCAAATACAGCGTTTCAGAATATCATCCAGATAGGCCATAACAATGTGTTTTTTGAGCTCTGTACAGCCCACAGCCCTCTGTGCTTTTATAATTTGGTAAATAACCTAGGAGCTGAAGTTAGCCCATTTAAAATGCTTTAAACTGCTATCTCTGCCCCATCCAGCTAAATTTCAAATATCTCCGGTGATCCCTGTGAATGGGAACTGAATAGTATGCATCTTTGAGATCGATGCATGCCATAAAGCATGCTATGGAAATCAGTTGTTAGACAGTAACAAAGTTTTCCATTTTAAAAAGTCTATACTGCACATGTGAGTTAAGTGTGAGTTAAATCAAGGATGATCCGACATCCTCCATCTTTCTTTTTTGGAGGCGCAGGGTGTCGTCGCCGAAATGGTGAAGCTTTGCTCGTCGTGGGTGCTTTAATTAACCCGATAGCTGTTGCTTTCTCATCCAGATCTTTTACTTGTTTGGATATTTGTTTGTATACACAAACCTTTTTGTTTGGAATGAATAAATGTCCAACTTGGTGTATATTGTATGGGTGGCAATGAGTTAAAGGAAAATTCAATTTGGAACCCTTGTATAAAGTGCAGCATAAACTGATCTGATGGTATCCATTTATTTATAAACGGACCTGATGTTATCCATTGCCATTCATGCAAAAACCAAGTGTAATCTATCACCAACTTGTAACTGGTCCACACACCCGATGTTTCGGAAAGAACCAGACCCACCTACCTCCATGGTTACCGTTGGTCTTATGGTAAGCCCAAAGGCCCCTGGTGCAGGTTCTATTTCCGTCCTCGAGATTTGGAGGGTAGGACTGCTGGGTGTGTGGATTGCGCATTTTCCCTGAGGGCCGACTTGGGCCTTGGCCTAAAAGACCTCTGCCCAGAGAATCAGCTTTCAAGCTGCCACCAGCTTAAGTGAACCGCTTTCTGCTGATGGAGGCGTAGGGGTGTTGTCGCCAAAACGGTGAAGCGTTGCTCGTCTTTGGTACCTTGATTAGTCCGACAGCTTTTGCTTCCTCATCCAGGACTTTTACCTGTTTGGGTAGGTCTTCCCCGACGAGAAGATTAGACGGCTGGATATTGCTGGCCTTACATAAGCCTGCAAATTTGGGATTTAAGGCAGGTCTGATGGCGTTCTTCAGAAAGTAGTTAATTTCGAAGTGTGCATTGCACATCCACGCCAGGGCATCCTGCTGGACGTCCAATAAGGGCCCGCCATCCACAGATCTGGCAAATGTCGTGATGCCTGAGGCCAGTAATTTTTTTTTAAATTTATTGTAGTTTCATTTCCTGGGTTTTGACACCCCCTCCAATGTCTCCCCAGATAGCACTGTTCACTGCTGGCACTTTCATGAATGCACAATTTACAGGTGTATGGTATTTTACAGCCGTCACCTGTTCCTGTAACGATGTGACGTGAGGTAGTTGATGCTGGGAGCCAACTCATCTTGCAGTGACACCTTTATTTGTGAGGGTATCGCAAACCTTGATGCCATGACAGACAATTCTTGACCCTCATGCATGTATTCCAGTATGTTCCACGGACATACTTCCAAATTCGGAGCCAGTCATACACTGACCCCTGGCACTCCCCTCCACAGAGAGGGGGATTTGTAAGCAGCCCTGAAACGGGTGCTGCCGCAGGCCCCCGAGGAGACCTGCGCTTATATGGCACCGTTTCACGGAGCATATCATGATGGAGCATCCTCTGTGGGACGAACGCCCGAAGACGTTATCCATGCTCCATCTGAGATAAACGCCCGAGGACATACCCATGTTTGTTAGAGGGGAACCCTCCAGGCCTGACTCGTCTGAGCCCAGGCCTCTCAGACTCCATTTGGCTGTACACCCTTTCGGGGTTGGCGAAGTCTGAAGTCGCTGACCGCACCGTCAGCGACTTGAGTAGCGAACCCGACGGCCGCCGGCTACCCGCACTCCCGCGGTCTTCTGTAGCCGGTTTCCCCGTGGCCCGTCCGGATTTCGTCCCGGATTTCCATATCCAGCAGGAAACTCTGTAAAAGAGATTCCTGCAACCAAAAAATACAACCTGGAAATAAGTTTAAAACTTACCTGTCGGGTTTGAAACTTACCGCTGGAGGAGCGACGCGCCTCCCAGCCAGTCGTGCGGCATGCGTTAGACATATTGGCGCGCATGTGGGCTGGCGGGCTTCTTCACGTAGTTACTCATGTGACTCCAAAGTAAAATACCATGGGATCTTTCACATCAACATAAGATGGCAGAAGGAAGTTTGATTTAATAAATGAAGGAGCATTGTGGAGAGGATGTTTCTACCAGTGGGAGAGTCTAGAACCAGAGGCCATAGCCTCAGAATAATATACCTTTAGAAAGGAGATAAAGTAGAATTCATTTAGTCAGTGGGTGGGGAATCTGTGGAATTCATTGCCACAGAAGGCTGTGAAGGCCAAGTCAGTGGATGTATTTATGGAGGAGATTGACAGGTTCTTGATTAGTAAAGGTGTCAGAGGTTATGGGCAGAAGGCAAGAAAATGTGGTTGAGGAGGAAAGATAGATCAGCCATGATTGAATTGTGGAGTGGACTCAATGGGCTGAATGCCCTAATATGCTTCTACAACTTATGACCTAATCTGCTGATATCATAAAGCTTTTTCACTATCTACAAACCACCATAAAGAGTGTGATGGGATTCTCTACATTTGTCTGGATGATGCAGTTCCAACAGTTCTCAAGAGGTTTAATGCTATGCAGGGCACAGGATAGATGCATAAAACAAATTGCTGAAGTATGTCGATACAAGGAACTGCAGATGCTAACAGATGTTACAAAAATGACATAGAGTGCTCAAGTAAGTCATCGGGTCAGTCAACTCTTTGGGGACCATGGATAGGTGGCATTTTGGGTTGGGACCCTTCATCAGACTAATTGTACTAGGGTGAGGGGAGTGGGGGAGGAAGAAAGCTGGAAAAGAGGAGGGGCAGGACAAAGCATGGCAGGAATTAGGGTGATACTGGAGACAGGGTTTTTGACAGGCAGATCACTCTAGTGGTTAAATTCACTCTAGTTAGATATGTTTATTGCCTGTAACTTCTGTGGAACAAATGGAATTTTCCACTGATCAGGCCAAAACATCTTACTTAATTACCAACCCTTTCACTTCTTATCCATTCATTACCTCCACCCAAAGCTCATATCGGCTGCAATGTGTACCGGACTGCAAATGCTCTGCTGTTAAGTTGCTTAGACTGCTCCAAGCACACCTCCTAAGCTCCATCACCAAGAAGGAACACCAAGTCCTCCATGTTCCCCTCCAAACACTACCCCAATATGCATCATTCCTACATTGCCAATGGGCCTACATCTTGACTCTCGATGCCATGGCGCAGAAGGATGTAGCTTCACCAGGAAAACTGCAGTGATCATCTTCTCAAGGGCAATTAAGATGGACAGTAAACACAGGGTTATATGTATAAATGATGTCCTTAAAGCTGCTGGCGTTGGGCACAGCGAGTAAAGTCCCTGCTGTCAATTCTTCATGAGAGAAACACAATATGTGTAACACCCTTGAGCTGCTGGACTGTTGTTACTGAATGGATCCTGCAATGAAAGGTTTAAGTTGGTAGAGTGCTCCCAGAGGAGAAGACCCTGGACTGGCCAGTATAAAACAGAAGGCACGTTCTTTATGGACAGAGGCCACAGGTCCACAACCAGATGTTTCTGGGAGAAGGTTACCAGAGAGATTTCTATAAAGAGATGCCTGCACTTGGGCAAACATAATGCAAACAAGGGTACACAAAATGCTGGAGAAACTCAGCGGGTGCAGCTGCACCCGCTGAGTTTCTCCAGCATTTTGTGTACCCTCGATTTTCCAGCATCTCCAGTTCCTTCTTTAACAACATAATGCAAACAAGTCCTTGTGTCTGCTTTGTCTGTTCCTGTTAGCTGAAGTTAAAATAGATTGTCTTCCCTCTTTAGGTAAGGAATTTGTGTAGACTTGCCTAATGTAGCAGTGAGCAGCAAACTGATAGATTGCAGAGAGGAACATAAGAAAGAAAATGATACTGGATTGGAAAAGTGGAATAGTGAGTGAAATAGTCAGTCCACAGATCAGTAAATTGTTTCTGTGTCTGCATGTTCCCTTAAAAAAGTGGGTTGATTCTGGTTTACAGCCAGCTTCTTCCATTATATCACAACATGCTACCAATAGTTGAACAGGGTGGCCTGTCAATTCATGCTAGAGTTGATATCAACATTCTTACCCCCCAAGAGTGAATAAGTTACAGGTGATCAAGAGGCTTAATGGAAATATTCTTTATATTTCTCACAACACAGATTGGAGGCAATTCTGGCCATAGCTAATGAGATAAGCGATTCAAAGCAGATGCAGTAGTTCCAAGAAAATATTTAATAGAAGTTGAAAGTATTAAATATTCTCAAAAGTTTCCAGGCCTGAAGGGATAGATACAGAATCCTTTACGCAGCTAAAGATAAACTATCTTACCCATTAACAGAATGCAGAACAGAAGCTAAACAATTTGAGCAGCTCTTCACACAAATGTTATTGGATTTATGTCAACCACATACTTCGAACGATGGATTTCTATTAAATAGGTGGTACAAAATCAAGGCAGATTAATGAGGTTCATCAATATTTCAACAATGATAAAGTTAAATAACCAAACAAGGTCAAAGGGCTGAATGGATTATTAGCATTTTAGTGAATTTGTGAAAAGAGGTTATCATAATTATTCTTGAACTACTAGGCAGAGAAACCAATAAACTGGATTACTGATTTTTTGTTATCATCCATTCTAGCTACTTGGCTATCTGGAAGGAGTTAATGGATCAATTCTAGTGATGTATTATGATTGTTTTTTTGTTTTCATTGATGGTATTGAGCTTGCAATAGATCATATGTCCGAATGGACTGAAAAAACTGACAAAAACATAATTGACGAAAAAAATATTGTCTGAATGAAAGTCCATTGAATTGAATATGAATGAGATGTGATCCATTTGAGTGGGATCATATATTCCTGAAACTGTTGGGTTAGTTACATCAATAACTTTCTTTAAAGTTTTACAGGTAATTAAGTGTTTTCTTGATTATTGACATGAATAATAACATTGAGCCCCACTTAGCTGGAACAAATGTTCTTTTCACTCCGAGCCACCTCCATCATTTGTAAAACAATAATTAACATTTATTCTGTCAGTAGTCCTACTGTTGGGTGATTTTCAATCTTGGATGCTGTTTCCTTGAGAAATGAGGCAGAAGGATTGAGCCACAAAATGGAGGACACCACACCCAAGTCAAAAGAGATAAGTTGTAACCTCACTTTAAATGCTAATTGGATTTGGGTTATTAACTTAAAATGAGAAAAAAAATAACCAATAAATATAAATGCTGAATGTCATATGCAAAATTGTCATGCCAGTCATTGTCAAAAACTGGTCTATATTGAAAACAAATGAGGGTTTGGAAGTTTATTTCTCAGCTAGGTGTGGTTGAGATTCCAGCTTGAGATATACTTTGATTGATACTCAGGGAAAACTGTGTGCCCTGAGCATGGATATTTATATCCAGGGAAGACATATTGGAGATCTGGTGACTAAAGCCAGCGAATCCCCTTGGATTTTCCAGCCTGTTTAATGAAATAAAGATCTGTGGAAATCCACTTCGCCTTCACAACCCAAGTAAGTGATACTTACTTATCATGTAAGTTCCCAGCAAGCAAAGCACCCTCTCAGGGTTGCAATTTACAAACTTTGCTCTCTAATGTCTAACCAATATACAGTTTGGTTGGCACAGCACAGTAGGGCACCATGCAAAGCTTCCGTTACAACAACAACATTGATTTTTCAAACTCAGATTTGTACTCTGTTTTTATACTCCAACCATCGTGAAACATTCTAAAGTAAGTTCAGAGCACTTATTTGCCAGGTACTAGCAGGTTTTGTGACTTGGATGTTTCTCCAATAATAAGTGAACGGAGAAATCTCAAATTAATTTCTAGAAAGATAATAGTTATTGCCAGTAAGCAGTCATTCAATCCACTGGGTGTGAAGGCAGAGAGAATTAGTTTAACATGGTATCATGTTCAGCATGGACATAGTGGGCTGAAGGGTCTGTTCCTGTGATGCACTCTTTGGCATTCTATGTTGTAGACAGGACAATCACTGAATAGCCTGAATTGGATGTTGTGTTTCGCATAACTTCATTAGTGCCTTCTTGTAATGAAATTATGCTAGAAAATAAATTATATGAAACAGAGGTGTTCTGCAGTGTGGCGGGTATTTTTTTCCTTCTTGTGAGTTTTAAGAATATTCTCTATGAAATGAAAATGAGACATGTTTTATAATGGTTAGTTTGGTCTAGAATTATTGTCCTGTTTACAGGTCTTATAAAAAGGTCTTATAAAAGCTTTTATTTACAAGCTATTCAGTCAGAGAAAAGAGTATACAGTACATGAATGCACTTAAGCCGTCCACAGCACACAGATAAAGGATAAAAGGTACAACATTTAGTGCAATCCACTCTGACAGATTACTGCCCTGATAATGAAGAGAAAAATCACCCAAACATGATACTGGGATCAACTTTTGCCAAATATGTCTGGTGTGATTGCTGTAATGGAATTAATCCAAAATCAGAGCTAGCCAGGTAGACAACTACCCATTCATCCTGACGAACATGAATTACTTAACACCCAATGTTGGCTTTGGGCGGACAAATAGCTTATCAGTATTGGTGAGCTATATGCTTTTAGCTAATTAACTGGCAACTATTTCTCATTAAGTACTCATATTTCTCAAGGTTCAGGTCTGAACGTTTGCACCCATTTTAAGGATTAGCTAAATTGGGTGTAAACTCCCTAGCAGCTAATGGAAAATATACATAGATTTTGAAATAAGGAATTTCACAAACAAATAACTGATTTAGAAAGATCAACGTTAGAGAGCATACTGTATGTTTATAGATAAGATGCATCAGATACATGCAAATATAAATGTTCTTACAAATCCACATTTTAGAGCTCCGAATTTAGATTAGATTAGATTGGATTAGATTTTATTACTTGTCATTCGAACCTCAGAGAGGCTCGAACGAAACTCCGTTTCTACAAGAACAATTCATAAAAAAACACACAAACAATTCAATTCACACAAACATCTATCACAGTGAATCGCCTCCTCACTGTGATGGAAGGCAAAGTTCTTCTCTCTCTCCCGCACCATTTCTCTCCCGATGTCGAGGCCCCAGGCAGGCGGTGTTAAGTCCCACGGCCATTGAGGCCGCGATGTATGGCCCTGCTCTAGGCCCATAAGTCACAAAGTTCGAGCCCCCGGCGGGCACTGGAATATCCCACGGCCGTTAAAGCCCTGCCGGGCGATGTACGGCCCTGCTCCGGGTCGTTCCAACACCGCGACACGGGCTGGAGAAGTTGTGTTGCGGGAGCTCCGGAGAGCGGTCTCCCGCGAGCACCCGATATCCCGACAGTCCACCGGTAGTAATCTGCAGCTGGAGCTGGAGCTCGGGAGTCGTGCCGCAGCTGGATCTGGAGCTCCGGAGTCGGGCCGCAGCTGGAGCTGGAGCTCCGGAGTCGGGCCGCAGCTGGAGCTGGAGATGGAGCCCCGGAGTCGGGCCCCAGCGGCGAGCCACTACCGCTCCCCACACTCCGAGGCCGGCCAGCCCCACAATGGTAAGTCCGCAGCTCCGCAGGCTCCATGACTGGAGCCCCCAGGTCGTCCCGGTCGGAGGCCGCTCCATGGTGCTAGGCCCCAACGACAACGGAGACCCGACAGGGAAAAAGTCGGAAAAAGAGATTTTAAAAGTTTCCCCTCCCCCCCCCCCCCCCCCCCCCACATATACACAGTTAGAAACAGTACCAAAAAAAAACACAAACAACTACATTTAACTAGACAAAAAAAAAAGGCAGACAGGCTGTAGGGGCCGTTGCAACGTGAGTCGCGCTGGCGCAGTTTAAAAACTGCCACTGCCGGAATTAAAAAACTGGCCTAGAACCTGAAAACTCAAGCGCAGGAACAGACCATTCACCCCTCAATATCTGTGCTCAACATAATCTTTTCCACCCACACATGATCCATGTCCCTCCATTCCCTGCAGATTCACATGCTTATCCAAAAGCCTCTTAAATGCAACTCTCATACAGTACCTGCCTATGCCACCACCACTGGCAGAGAACCAGGCCCCCACTGTTCTCAGTGCAAAACCCCTGCCTACTAAATTGTAACTTCAAGAAACTGAAAATCTCACCCCATTCCTCACTCCACAGATTCTGCATGAAAAGTTGACTGTTTCCAACAATTTTGTTTCCATCGCTGAACGCAACTCCTGGGGTGCACTACGTTCATTTATTTTTTCGTAAGACTGAAGAGCCTGAATTCATGTTTTTTTTATCTTGCCACTCACTGGTCTAATACACTGCCACATTTTACAGCTATGTATTTCTCTTTTAAGTAAATCCTCTTCTGAATTTATTTGTTTTTGTTCTTTCTGAGTGTTTTGAACTAAAGGAAGCAGGTGTGGCTCTGACTACTGTGTTGAGGAATTCTTCCTTCCTTGGATATGTGCAAAGCATTTTCCATTCTTAGTGCTCCTCCTGCTCTGACATGTGGCCTGTGGATTTATGGAGCATAGCAGCACAGGGCAGTGATCTCATTACACCTATCGTTCTATATAGAGCCATGTTATTTTAGAGTCTGCAAATAGCTAAGGGTTTTTAGGGATCACTATGTCGGCAGCTCATTATCTCAAGCTTTTATTTGTCAGAATAGTGGGCTTTTCAACTTCTGGTGGTCATTGTCCCTGTGCCTTAGCTGCCTCTTGTACAGAAACATATTATTTGGAGACATTGCACGAGACAGTTCTTCCATTTAATTGAGAATTCTGGTGAGTAAAATGTTTAAGCAAGTAAAACAAGCTATTTGATCGAGAATACCAATCTTACTTGTTCAGGCAATGAAGAGGACCATGCAGCAACACAGTTTCAATTTCTAAGTGTGTGGGCAATTTTAATCCCAAGAAAAGCAATAAAATCATTTTTTAAAACATGAGGATTTAAAAGGAAAAAAAGCCAAGCAAGCCTACCATCCTTTCTGGGCAGATCAGTTACATAGAAACATATAAAATAGGTGAAGGAGTAGGACATTCAGGTCATCGAGCCAGCTGATCATGGCTGATCATCCAAAATCAGTACCCCATTCCTGCTTTTTCCCATACCCCTTGATTGCTTTAGCCCTAAGAGCTAATTCTAACTCTTGAAAACATCCTGTGAATTGGCCTCCACTGCCTTCTGTGGTCGAGAATTTCACAGATTCACAACTCTCTGCGTGAAAAGTGTTTTTCCTCATCTCAGTCCTAAATGGCCTACCCCTTATTCTTAAACTGTAACCCCTGGTTCAGCTCCCCCTATATTGGGACCATTTTTTCTGTGTCTAGCCTGTCCAATCCTTTAAGAATTGTATATGTTACTATAAGATCCCCTCAATTCCTTCTAAATTCCAGTGCATATAAGCCCAGTCGACTTATTCTTTCATCATATGTTAGTCCCGCTATCCCGGGAATTAACCTGGTGAATCGACGCTGGAGTCTCTCAATAGCAATAATGTCTTTCCTCAAATTAGGAGACGAAAACTGCACACAATACTCTTGGTACGGTCTCATCGTGGCCCTGTACAACTGTAGTAGGACCGCCTTGCTCCTAAATTCAAATCCTCTCACAATGAAGGCCAAGATACCATTAGCTTTCTTCACTGCCTGCTGTACCTGCATGCTTACTTCAGTGACTGATGTACAAGGACAACCAAGTCTCGTTGCACCTCCCCTGTTCCGAATCTGACATGATTTCACCCACCTTATCTCTCACAAAATCAGCCAATTTTGCCCTTGTAAGAAATAACATTCTGCCAGATTAAAGTTTCTCATGTCTTTTTAAATGTAAACACCAGATGATTGCACTGAAAAATTCCTGGGTTGTGTCTTACACATTTTCTTTGCAGTGGTTTTGTAGAATAGGAAAATGTACCCAAGGGATTGGGAACATGGGAGAAAATATTGGCCTTTCAGCCTCTCAAAGATGCACTGATGCCTGCTCCTCCCCATCCCCTCATAAGTGCACAACTCTGACGTATTTGGCCGGTGTGGGCAAGTTGGGCCGAAGGGCCTGTTTACAGGCTGCCCATATTACACCATGGGGAGCCGATTTCTGTGTTGCGATCTATTTAAACCATATATTATTATACCATATAATATGTGAATATGACTGTAATCATATATAATTATGTATAATTATATTATATTAAAATAATAATTAATATAATTGTGTGTGTTTTTTGAGTGAGACTGCCCCAGAGGTCCGGCTCCTGAACCAGCCTAATTAATGGGTGAGGGCAGTTCCTCTGGGTTCCCCCGTTTACTGAACCCCACTGACTGCCAGTGTGCAGATGGGGGTCATGGCCATAATGGGACTGGGGCAGTGCCAGGCTGGTGGAAGGCTAAGGCATCTTCCACTGTCAGGAAATGCCTAACCCCAAATCTAACCCTAACCTGCCCCCTTCCAGAGCTGCCCACGGCTGGAGCTGGAGCCGTTTTGGGACCAGCTGCGGCTCCGTACGTGTGGCCCCACAGCGCGTCCACCTCGGCCAGCATGCCCTTCTCGATCATCGTGGTGATGATGGTGGAGAGCAGCACTGCCCTGCATGCCGCCCGGCCGCCTTTAGCACCACCATAGAGCCGGCTCCATCAGACCGCTCGCTCGCTCGCTGCAACACCGGCCTACCGTCAGCCCGACCGACACCACCCACCGGCTGTCCGACCACTCTCACCACCCACTGGCGGCCCGATGGTCCGACAACCCGACCGATCCTCCACAGCATCCATCGGCCTACCGACAAGCCTAACCGACAGACTGACCGACCGACCGACTGACCCTGATCCTAACCCTAACGCTAACCATAACTCTGACCCTAACCCTACCCCTAATCCTCACCCTCGCTACATTTGTTATATATCATTTTTATTTAACAGTTCACATCATAACTTTATATAGATAAATAAATTGAAAAACAAAATGATCAGCAAGGTGAGTATTGATTCCTTGGAAATCTTGCTATTGTTTTGATGTAATGAGGAGGCAGCCATGATCCCAGGGTCCTCACTGCCTAGCGACCGTAAAAAAAACGCTGGAATGGTCAATTTGCGTCCGACCTCAATGTCAAAAGTGCATTGATTGGACAATTACTACTCGGAAAATTGAACGTTTTTCTCATATTTTTAAAAAATGTGCAGGTTTTGTTCTTGATGAGTTTCAGGTATGATTTATATAATATTGTTACACAATATGTTAAAAATCCAGGTAGTTCCGTGAGTTGGGTCACAAACTTGAACAAAAATGCTCCTCGGCCCACAACCTATGACTCAAGGAAGGGAGAGAATTATTGTATGTGTTAACAAGGCCTGAAACCAGGGCTGGTCTTAGGAGGTGCGGGGCCCAATTGGGAACAATTTTCATAGAAATATAAATAAATAATTATAAATGAGTCATGTGTCGTGAGTGATATGACAGTCAGTCAGCTTTAAAAAACCTTAAACCGCGCATGCGCAGATTGTTCTCCTCTCCGTAAAAATAAAAATAAAAATAAATAAAGTAACAATTCAATTTGCCCAAGGGTTCCAAATCTCCTTCTTTCTGAATTACTGAATGGGTGGGGGTGGAGGGTGACGGCAGGTGGAAAGATGGTGGGAAAAACAGAAGCACACCGGGACAAGTTGAATCAGTTGTCATCTTATTGAATGACTATACTAGTTCAAGGGACCAATTGGGGGGAGAGTTCCTTTTACAGATTGTGGGGAGTCTAGCCAGGGGTAAAGTTGCGGGGAGGGCAGGAGCGTTGAGAAGGAGGGGGTCGGGGTTCATGCCAGTAACCCACTCACTCACCGCTGCCGTGGCGCTCCAGGCGCGGAGCTACCGCATTATGGCCGGAGAGGGAAGCAGCTCGCGTGGCTACGAGCGGCCGCCATTACCGGACAGTGGAACCGACTGCCATCTCAGCGCCTTCTGCCGGCCCGCTCACCTCTGGCAGTGCTCTCTGTCTGAACAGTGAGGGGACCAGCTCAAGAGCAAAGATCATAGAGCAGAGTGGGTTAGCGGGTGATGGATAACTTCACAGCTAATTACAAAATTGACTGTTGTGATGGAAATGGTAATAAACACCCAGACTGCCTTGAAAATTCAAAAATGTGATATTCTCAAGATCAAAAATGTAATATTATTGTATTATATGCTGTAAGTCCGTAACAGATAGGTACAATTTCTAGGTCTTAGCTAGATTTCTAGCAATAGACCAGGTCTTTATGGAGAAGATCAGTTGCTAGCTGGTATATTGGCATACCATAATCAGTAGCATCATCATACTCCTCAGATTGTAACCAATAAACAACTGTGCACCTTGTTTTTCCTCAACTTTTCAATTTTGGCACTGTAAACTACAAGGTTTTGCTCTTCAAACCACGCATGACATGCCCTTCTGCCCACTACTTTCCCATTAAGAATGTCCTGTAGATTCAATTTCTTAAGAAAATGATATTTTTTTTAAAATAGCCTAAGTATCCAAATAACAAACTATTCCCATTCACACAAGAATTCACAATATAACATGATTTTTAAATCTCACTGTCATGAATTTATATGCCAGATGGTGGGCATTTAATGTTTAATTCCCATAAATTAATCTAGAAACATCCACTCAATGTAATCAAAATCTCTGTAGAATCTGCAATGCGGTGTTACATATATCGGTGGGGACGCTGCAAGCCGGCGCCCTGTCAGCAGCATGTCCGTTTTTTCTACATTTTTAATTTTTTTAGCATGATTTAACGTATGTTTTTAATGTTTCTTTGTGTGTTTTGTGTGGGGGGTGGTGCGTTTTGGTCGCCTACTCCATGGAGAGGCGACTTTTTCCAGGTCGCCTCCCCCGTGGCCTAACATCGAGGATTGGGCGGCCTTTCCTGGAGTCGCGCCTGGGGCTTCAGCGGCGGGCGCAGCAGCGGGCGCGGCGCGGACTCTCGGCGTGGACCGCTGAGGCTCGCCGGAGGGGAGCGCTCTGTTTCGCTGGCCCGCAGCAGCCTGCAGCCTGAAGTTGCAGTCTGCAGAGCTCCAGCTGGCGTGGAGTCCGCAGCCCGGGATCCCTCGTGGGGGACCCGGGGGGAAGAAGAAGCCACCACTGCCGGCCCACGGCCTACTCCTACCGCGGGCCTGGCATGGACTTACCATCACCACTGGAGGGGAGCTCTGACCATTGGCCCTGCGGTCTGCAGTACTTCTGGCTGCGGCATGGCAGGAACTTTAAATCTTTGACCGCCGGCCTGTGGCCTACACCAACCTGAACCCGCGGTTTCCGGTAGGGAAGCACCAATTCATGACTTACCTGGACTTTTACCTTGTCTACTCATCTGGACGCCCGCAGCGACGGCTGCGGAGGGTTGAGATCCTGACCACGAGGGAAAATGGAGGAGGACTGGCCAAATGTTGTGCCTTCCACCACAGTGATGAATGCTGTGGTGGATGTTTGTGTTAAATTTTTATTATGTATTGTGTGTTCTTTATCATTGTACCGCTGCTGGCAAATTCATTTCACTTTATGTGCAATGTGACGAATAAAACTGATTGTATTGATTGTATTGTATATATTGCAATCAGTGATGGAAATGGGTTTTAGGAACTTGGGATACGCTAAGGTCCGTGAGGCTGAGGTTGGGCAGGAGGGGGGGGGGGGGGGGGGGGGGGGGGGGGGGGGGGGGGGGGGGGGGGGGGGGGGGGGGGGGGGGGGGGGGGTTGATGCTATAAGCCCCCCATGAGAAATTTTAACTCTGAAATTGTGAGTAGACAAAAGCTGGAGTAACTCAGCAGGACAGGCAGCGCAGTGAGTCTGGAGAGAAGACCCTTCTTCAGACTGAACTGGACTCCCATCGGTGAGAGTACTTGTGATTGGCTGAAGAAGGGTCTCGACCAGAAACGCAACCCTCTCCCCAGAGCCCCTGCCCATCCTGCTGAGCCACCACAGACAGGGAGTTGAAGGTAGACACAGGGGGGTACACCTTCAACTTCAGAGCCAAACAAAAAACACGGAGTGCTGGAGGAACTCAGCGGGCAAGGCAGCACCTGCGGAGGGAATATATCACTTATCAGGAGCCGCCACGGGCCCGAACTCTCTCCACCCTCCCCCCTCACCACCCCAACAGAAAGGAACTGCAGATGCAGCTGTCACCGCAAAATATCTAAGAAGGAACTGCAGATGCTGGACAATCGAAGGTAGACAAAAATGCTGGAGAAGCTCAGCAGGTGAGGTGGCATCTATGGAGCAAAGGAAATAGCCAATGTTTCGGACCAGGTCTGAAGAAGGATTTTGACCCGAAACGTTGCCTATTTCCTTCGCTCCATAGATGCTGCCTCACCCGCTGAGTTTCCCCAGCATTTTTGTCTACCGCAAAATGTCAATGAATCCGGGATTGCCGAGAGAGCTAGAGGGAGTCGAGATTGAGAGCGGGGGAGAGAGAGAGAGAGAGAGAGCATGCGAGAGAGAGAGAGGGAGGGAGAGAGCGAAAGACAGAGAGACACAAGGTGGGTCGGTAGGTAAGTTGAATGACTAACCTGCTGCAAACCAGGAAGAAGCCCTCAATCATGAAGGTGAGTTTTAAGAAATTCTCAATGTGTCATCAATGCATCGATCTACATTCCTCAGTAAATGTAATTGTTTGAACAAGTATTAATGACGCCGCGTGAATTGCATTCAAAGGAACGCAGCATCATTAATACTTGTTCAAAACACAATACATTTACTGAGGAATATGGATCGATGCATTGATGATATATTGTATAACCACTTATAAATACTGGCTGTTAACAAGTGCTGCAGTAGTTGTTAACAAATCGTTTGTGTCTGATGGCCGTGCAGCCAGGGCCGGATTTACGTATAAGCTAGACAAGCTTAAGTTTAGGGCCTCGAGATCTTGGGGGGCTTCGGCCCGCTCCACCAAGGTGTATAAAACTTTTGACATAGTGGCATTGTTACAAAACCTACCATCAGTGGTGCTGTGCTTGTGATTCTGGAGGCTTTGGGCGGTAGGATTAAAATGCAGGTCAGGTTTATATTCGTTGTGGAGATGAATTTGCTCCAAAGATCCTTGGATATTTGGTTTGCTCGGACCGCTACTCAGACCTGATGCTGAAAATCCGTTCTACGCGAATAAAAACACCTTCAACATCACGGATCGCAAGTGCAGGACAAAGGAAAAGATATGTAGTTTATTTAACCCTTTTTCCCCGCCGAGCCTCCCTGCCGCACCGGGCCTACCCACCACCCCGCCGCACCGGGGCCTACTCACCTCGTTGCCTCACCGGACACGTCCATCCCACCGACCAGTCGCCCACTGGGACCTCCTACACTTTGCCCACTGACCCTCGCCACTCCACCGCCCTCCAGCAGGCCGCAGCCATCGCCTTACCTGCAGCCTGGACTCAGCACCGAGCCTGAAGTTTCCACGCTGCAGACTCCATTTCCCCTGGGTTTGACTGCGCTGGGTCCTAGTGCTAGGCCCCCAAACCCTGGTAACCTCAGTGGCTGTTCCACTGGGTCTTCCCCATTCCCCTCAAACCATGTGACCCCAGCTCTTCCCCACCCACACTACAGTCCTCATACCCCCCTACCCCCTGACCACCCACCACCCCCCACCAGACATTGCCTTGGCCTCAGTCCACTCATTGCCTTCCTCCAGTCCCAACCCCATCCCTGCCGTGTGTTCACCAGCCCCCCTGACCTCCCCCTCTCAGATATCAAATGGTCTGTCCTCAGCAGAGGCCTCACCTTTGTTCCCCTCTGTCCTCAACTCAATGGGTTCCGCGCCTGCCGCGATTTGGAGCTCTTCTTCCATCGCCTCCGCCTCACACCGTTCTTCCATGGGAAGGAGTCTTCGCCCCCATTGATGATCCCTTTTCCAATCTCCAACGGACCCCCTCCTCTTGGACCCCCCTCATGGCCATTGGTACAATGAAATTTGGGGGTCACCATCCGACGTTGGAACGGGAGAACATTCTCAGCGGCTTGGACTTCCGAATCGGCAACTTCCGACTGGAGACCGCGGCTCCCGAAGTCCACAGGCTGAGCTGGGTGGAGATTCACGCTGGCGGCCCTCGGCAAAGGGATCCCAGGGTTCCGCATTATTGAAATCAGCGCGGCCTGAGGCTGGGAGCTCTGCAAACCACAGCTCCATGATGTTGAAGCAGCAGGCCCAACACTCCAGAGCTTCAAACGGCGATCCAGGTAAGGCATCGCCCGCTCCGCAGTGAATCCAAAATGTATTCTAAAACCAACTGTTTAATGACAACATATAGTATGATCTAAAAGTGTCACACTGTCACTGTCGGGTAGTCATGGTCCTCTAGTCATGGGGGTGGGGGAATGGGTGGGGGGGGGGGGTCTCACAAGTGAAATAGCTTAGGGCCTCTCTTCATCCAAATCTGGCTTTGCGTGCAGCGGTTGTTATCCATGTTGGTTTTGTAAAAAAATCCGTATGGCGAATGTTTAAAAAAAAATCTTTATTTAACAAAGCGAATTCGTATTTCCTTATGAAATACAGAACATTAACGCAGGGCCCCCCTTAGGTGCGGGGCCCAATTGGGAGAAATCGGTCCAATCGGCTTAAGGCCGGCCCTGCCTGAAACAACAAGATCTAGAACATCTGTTTGGTCTAAGTTGTTACTGCTTTATCCAGTAGGGAAAAAAGGATGATTTGCAATGGGAGGAAAATAATTATTTTGTATTTTGCAAAATATGTAGCAACAATAGAGGGTGAGTATATTCCATTCATCATGTGGTGGAACCACATAAGAGAATATTGTCCATTCAAAAGGATGCAATGTGCTGGAGTAACTCAACGGATTAGGCAGCATCTAAGGAGAACATGGATAGGTAATGTTTTGGGTCAGGACCCTTCCTTCATTCAACATGTGCTGGAACAACACAGGGGTCTATACTACATTCAACTCCACTGGGGGCAGCACAATGGTGCAGCTGATAGATCTGCTGTTTCGGAGCACCAGAGACCCAGGTTCAATCCTAACCTTGAATGCTGTATTTGTGGAGTGTGCATGTTGTCCATGTGAACCTATTGGTCTTGCGCAGGTCCTCCGGTTTCCTCCAACATCCCGAAGATGAGCACATTTGTTGGTTAATTGGCCTCTCTGTAAATTGCCTCTAGGGTGTAGGGAGTCGATGCAAAAGTGGATAATATAGAACTAGTATGAATGGGTTTAGTTTAGTTTAGAGATACAGCACGGAAACAGGCCATTAGATGGTTGGTGTGGACATGGTGGGCCGTAGGCCTGTTTCCATTCTGTATCTTTCAAATAATTAATCAACATATGTTGGAACAACACAAGGAGTCTATACTACATTAAACATGTTTAGTTTAGATTAGTTTAGAGATGCAGCACGGAACTAGGTCCTTTGATTCACTGAGTCCACGCTGACCAGCGATCTGCACATTAGGGATAATTTACAATTTTACCGAAGCCATTTAATCTACAAACCATCTCTGGAGTGAAACCGGAGCTCCCAGGGAAAACCCATGCAGGTCACATGGAGAATGTACAAACTCCATACAGACAGCACCCGTAGTCAGGGTCGAACCCGGGTGCCGAGCCTGTAAGGCAGCAACTTTATCGCTGTGCCACCATGTGCCCTGACTCACAACACCTGGTTGTAACAACTTACAAAAAGTCGCCCTGATCCTCGAGGGTACACCTACATTTACTCCCTGCACTGTCACTGACTTTCTCCACTGGGGTCCCACCACCAAATAAGTATCATTCTTCAAAGATGATAATAAACAATAGACAATAGGTGCAGGAGTAGGCCATTCAGCCCTTCGAGCACTGCCATTCACTGTGATCATGGCTGATCATCCACAATCAGTACCCCGTTCCTGCCTTCTCCTCATATCCCTTGACTCCGCTATTTATAAGAGCTCTATCTAACTCTTTCTTGAAAACATCCAGTGAATTGCCCTCCACTGTCTTCTGAGGCAGAGAATTCCACAGATTCACAACTCTCTGGGTGGAAATGTTTTTCCTCATTTCCGTTCTAAAAGGCCTACCTCTTATTCTTAAACTGTGGCCCCTGGTTCTAGACTCCCCTGACATTGGGAACATGTTTCCTGCCTCTAGCATGTCCAATCCCTTAATAATCTTATATGTTACAATAAGATCCCCTCTCATCCTTCTAAATTCCAGTGTATACAAGGCCTAGTAGCTCCATTCTATCAGCAACTGACAGTCCCGCCAGCCTGGGAATCAACCTCTTGAACCTAAGCTGCACTCCCTCAATAGCAAGAATGTCCTTCCTTAAATTTGGAGACCAAAACTGCACACAATACTCCAGGTGTGATCTCACTAGGGCCCTGTACAACTGCAGAAGGACCTCCTTGCTCCTATTTTCAACTCTTCTTGTTATGAAGGCCAACATGCCATTTGCTTTCTTCACTGCCTGCTATACCTGCATGCTTACTTTCAGTGACTGATGAACAAGGACCCCCAGTTCCCGTTGTACTTCCCCTTTTCTCAACTTGACACCATTCAGGTAATAATCTGCCTTCCTGTTTTTGCCACCAAAGTGGATAACCTCATATTTATACACATTAAACTGCATCTGCCATGCATCTGCCCACTCAGCCAACCTGTCCAAGTCATCCTGCATTCTCATCCATGCCATTCTTCCAATCACCCTGTATCCTCGTAGAATCCTCCTCACAGTTCACATTGCCACCCACTTTGTGTCATCTGCAAATTTGCTAATGTTATTTTTAATCCCGTCATCTAAATCATTCATGTACATTGTAAATAGCTGCGGTCCCAGCACCGAGCCTTGCGGTACCACAAGAGACTTGAGATAGAATGGTCCTTCTTTTGTGACTGGTCTGATAACCTATCTACTATTTTATGAGTACAAAAAAAAGCGTGGAAAGGGATTTTGGCAGAAATATACTGAAACACAGGTGTCAGCTGGCAGAGCAAGTGAAAGTGCGAAGAAGTGCTGTGATTTCCTGTAGTGCTTTCAAGTGAAATCAAGTGGAGTCGGGTTTATTGTCAGATGCTCAAGTACGATAGGGTAAGGCACAATGAAAATCTTTCTTGTAGCGGCATCACATGCACATAGACTCAGCTAGCACAAGAATAAATAATACATAAAAGATACATATATTCTACAAGAGTGAAAAGAGAAAGACTCTGTGTAATAACATGACATTAGTGCAAAAGCACAAATGTAGTGCAGGAGGTAGTCTGTAGGTCGCTTCAAAAATCTGATGGTTGTAGGAAAAGAGCTGTTCCTGAACGTGGTGGTGTGGGACTTCACACTTCTGTACCTCCTCCCCGATGATAGGGTATGGCCTGGATGGTGGGAATCCTTGATGATAGTTGCTGCCTTCTTCTTCTTGAGGCAGTGCCTCATGCAAATGGTTTTGATGGTAAGGAAGCGGACCGGAGTTAGTCCACCACTTTCTGAAGCCTGTTGTAAGCTCACAAGGAATGGTTCATTTGGAACATGTAGACAGACCCTGACGTCGTTGAGGTGTGAATCAGTTGTCCCCTGCAGAAGTCTTTGAACACAACAATGATAATTGTTGAGAAATTTGAGTTTTTAAATTGTTGATTACATTTCATAACTTGCTTGCTCTCATTATGTTATTAAATTTCTTCGCCGCTGTACAAAATATAAAAAAAATTAATCTTACTTCTCTTCAGCAGGTTTGTTGAATGTTAAAATGAGCTTACTCACTGTTGCCCAAACCCCTTCTGCACCTCATTTTCAAATTTAGATTTGGTCAAAGAATGGCTCTCATCATAAACCTCTCATTAAATTTATTTCCAAAAAAAAATGTCGATCTTCCCTGTCCCTTTAACTTAGCTGAAGATTTTTGAACCCTGGTGTAGAACCATGTTTCCAATTCTTGACTTGGCTTTGTTGTTCTGGTTGGAATTTGGTGAAATGTCTGTTGTGAAACTGTTCATCGTATTAGCTGATCCCTGAAAATGCACTGTCCAATATTAAACACTTGAGGTTGGTTTTTTCATTAAGAATTCCTTTGGACTAATGGCCAAATGAATTCCAGTTTTTAACTTGCCTAATCATCGTGGCTGTACTTCACTGTACGTATGCACATGGCAATAAACTTGACTTCACTGGACTTGACATGGAAGTGAAGCACTTCTCGTCACGTTTACTTGCTCAGCTATCTGATACCAATGTTGCAGTATGGATCACCTTTCGTTAATTTCACCTAAGAGGGACTTTGACCATTATTAATGTTCACCAATTAAGAGAATTGTAATTCTCTGACAGTCCAATCTTAGTGAAATTAAGATTCAACAACAGCCCTGATGGAAAACGAAGAATTTGTGATGCACATAATTTATACAGATTTCATAATTCAAATGTCAAGAGTGTTTAATTGTCATTCATACCAACAATGGAATAACAAAATTCTTACTGTTGCAGGAAATGTCCACTTCACAACATTTGTACCAGCAGGCCAATCTCCAAAGCACCAGATAACATCAATGGATGCAAGCATTCTGCAGCCTGCTCGGGATTGGAAAATGGAAGTGGACATAGAAAAATGGCTTGTGTTTCCCCCAGACATTGTGGTTACAACACTCCGGCTAGACATGGTCCTGTGGTCCACAACAGCCAAGTAGGCATACATTGTGGAATTGACAGTTCCATGGAAAGATGGTGATGAAGAAGCTTATGAGAGGAAAAAGACCAAGTACTCTGAACTGACATCTGAAGCTTCCCAGAATGGCTGGAAGACCAAGATTTTCCGTGTCGAAGTGGGATGCATGGGATTTGTTGCTACATCTATGACCAGGCTATTAAAAAAAATGGGGGTGAGGGGTCGCTCCAAAAAAACAATCAAGTCATTATCAAATTCTGCAGAAAAAAGCAGCAATTGGATTTGGATCAAAAGGAGAGACAACAATTGGACTGCAAGGTGAAGACAGGAGGGTATGGAACTGAGGGGGGTGTAACTGGGATGCCAGGAATCACCGTTGAGCCCTCTGGAGATGTTGTGGGCTTATCAATGAAACATCAAAGAAGGAGGGTGCCCATCTGATGACCCCGATGACGTACCTACCCTATCCTTTCACCACTCCAATCCCACTGCAAATAGCAAGAGTGGCGACTTATCACAGGGATTGAAACATCAAGTCCTATTAGATCTACTGGCAGCGGCATATAATAAACAAAAAAAATCAATAAATTAATACCCACAGGGAACTATAGGCCGGTGAGCTTAACATCTGTAGTCGGAAAATTACTAGAGAGTATTCTGATGGATAGGTTATACAGGCATTTGGATGACAAAGGTTGATTAGGGACAGTCAGCATGGTTTTGTACGTGGGAGGCCATGTCTCACAAATCTGATTGAATTTTTTGAAGACGTGACCAAAAAGGTCGATGAGGGCAGAGTTGTAGATGTTGTGTACATGGATTTCAGTAAGGCGTTGGACAAGGTTGCACATGGTAGGCTGCCCTGGAAGGTTAGATCGCATGGGATCCAAGGAGAGATAGTTGAATGGATAGCGAATTGACTCAATGGAAGGAAGCAGAGGGTGGTGGAAGGTTGCTTCTCCGACTGAAGACCTGTGACTAGTTGATGGAATTTAATACGGAGAAGTATAAGATGTTACATTTTGGGAAGTCTAACAAAGGCAGGACCTACACAGTGAATGGTAGGCCCTGTGGAGTGTCGTAGAGCAAAGGGAGTCAGGAGTGCAGGTGCATGGTTCCTTGAAGGTCGAGTCGCAAGTAGATAAGGTGGTCAAAAAGGCTTTTGGCACATTTGCCTTCATCAGTCAGAGTATTGAGTTTAGAAGGTGGAAGGTCGGTGCTGTTGTATAAGACGTTGGTGAATATTGTGTTCAGTTCTGGGCACCATGTTATAGGAAAGATATTGTCAAGATTGAAAGGGTTCGGAATAGATTTACAAGGATGTTGCCAGGACTAGAGGGTGTGAGCTATAGGGGGAGGTTGAGTACGCTGGGTCTCTATTCGTTGGAGCACGGGAGGTGTACAAAATCATGAGAAGAATAGATCGGGTAGTTGGACAGAGTCTCTAGCCCAGAGTAGGGGAATTGAGGACCAGACATAGGTTCAAGGTGAGTGGGGAAAGATTTAATAGGAATCCGAGGGGGTAACGTTTTCACACAAAGGGTGGTGCATGTATGGAACAAACTGCCAGAGGAGGTAGTTGAGGTTGGGACTATCCCATTGTTTAAGAAACAGTTAGACAGGTACATGGATAGGACAGGTTTGGATGGGCCAAGTGCAGGCAGGTGGGACTAGTGTAGCTGGGACATTGTTGGCTAGTGGGCTAGTTGGGCCGAAGGGCCTGGTTCCACACTGTATCATTCTGTGACTAACCACAGTGCTTGTGTAAAAAAAAACAAACACCAAAGCTTCTTCCATTGGTATAAATAATGAATATTTAAATTATACAGCCGAGGATTTGATAAGGTAAGAAACAATTATGCAATGGTACTTCACTGGCCACTCTGGGAAGTTAGATTTATTGACCTGGATTGGTAGATAATAGTGGATGGGATGCTTGAGAAAAGCAATTTGCCCAGAAATTACAGGGCTTCGGCAAGAGCATGTGCAGGTCACTGCATCTGACTTACAAAGCTTCTGAATATCTGGACATCAAAATCAATCAACTTTGCACAAATTGTGAAATGTCACAATTTATTTTGGATGTTCCTTGGTAATCATTTATACGGTAAATTGAAAAATGTCATTCATTGTGTGAAGCACTTGGAGATAATTCAGTATAAACCAAATGTGTGAATAACTATTAAAAGTATTCAACGATTTTATGGTTGCATGAATGAAGAATACTTCAATACATAATAATCCAGGTGATGTCCAAATCAGAGGATTAAGTGGAACATTTCAATGATACTTCATAACATTGCAAAGAACAAAACATATGACACAAAATTACTGTGAGATTTCAAGAAAGGACTGAAATAGATGATGGACGTATGTAATTTTTATCGAAGGGTTTGACACCGCCTGAATTTCAAACTGACAGTTTACCCCGTTGTTATCCATGCCGTTCTTCCAATTAAACTAAAAAATGGCACCTAATTGGAGGGCAACAGAATCACAACAGATAGTCGAGCCTCCGAGAAGGTGCCATTAGCTTTATGTGAGAACAGCCTTGTTCATTAAATTGGGCGGGATGCTTTTGAAGGCACTGGGCCTGAGGAGGCCAGGTAAACACAAGGGAAGATACACCAATGGCAGAGCATCATTGTAGATATATCCATGATTTATTATGTTAAAGTGATTGTGCACAATATACATGTATAAACTGTAGCTCCAGTCTAAGTGCAGTGACCACTCAGTCAGGAGGTGTGGGCTCAGGCTTTACCCCAGAGATTTGAGCACAAACATTTAGCCTGAAATTCTCATGTGCTCTTTTCTTTTGGATGCGATTACACTGATGCCGTTTATTTCCTTTTCTCTTCATTTTCCTCCCTAGTAAAACACTCTTATGGGGGAAAGCTGTATCCAAATAAACAAGTTCAAGAGCCAAGAAGGATTATTTGTTAAATGCACTGGAGTGTTCAAAATCATGAGAGGAATAGATTAGGTAAATGCACAGTATTTTACCCAGAGTCGGGGAATCGAGAATCCGAGGACATAGGCTTAAGGTGAGAGGGGGTGGGGGGGGGGGGGGGGGGGGGGGGGGTGGGGGGGGGGGCGGGGGGTATTTAACAGGAACGAGGGGTAACTTTTTAACACCAAGGGTGGTGGGTGTATGAAACTAGCTGTCGGAGGAGGTAATTGAGGCAGGTACTACTGGAACATTTAAGAGACATTTAGACATGGATAGGTTAACTTTATAGGGATATGGGTCAAACACATGCATGTGGGACTAGTGCAGAGTGACATGTTAGCTGGCATGGACAGGTTGGGCCGTAGGGCCTGTTTCCACACCATATGACTCTATATGAACTGGAATAACATATCCTTATGTTATGCAGCTTTACAGGCATATTTGATGCAACAACAACAATAAATTATAGATTATAAAGTCATTTTTTAAACCAGGGATGCACCTTTTCTGATTATACCCCAGAGCATGAAAAAATGTCTGTAGTAACAACAGATCAAATACAGTCTACATAGCGATGAGGGTTAGCATGCTCACGTACAGTGCAATAATCACTGGTTTCTCCCGATCTCATCCCAACTCACTCCATCACACCACTGAACATTAGCTGTCAGGTTAGCTGTCTGATATCCAGCCTCCCATTAAGTCATAATTTGTTCTGGTTTGGCATCAGGAGTTTGCATTTTCTGCCCGTGACCGCGTAGATTTTCTCCGAGATCTTCAGTTTCCTCCCATGCTCCAAAGGTGTACAGGTTTGTAGGTTAATTGGTTTGGTGTATATGAAAAAAATTGTCCCTAGTGTAGGATAGTATGGGTGTGCGGGAATCACTGGTTGGTGCGGAATCGATGGCCGAAGAGCATGTTTCTGCTCTGTTCGCTAAACTAAACTAAGGTTCTGGACCGTGGTACAAACACTTTACAAGAGCTCTAACCCCATCCCAAATACACACAAAGGCAGAACAGACCTAAGACACTAATTTGGCTCCCTATCTTAAATGTTTCTGACATATTCCTCTGTAAGAATGCCTATTTACATTGCTATTCATCTTTATCCATGTTGTGATTTACCTCTACAAGGGTCACCACTTAGCCTCCTAGGTTCCATGGAAGAAGGCCCAGCTTATCAGTCTTCCCTTCTTGCTCAAACCATCCAGAATCGGTAACATCCTCATTATTTGTTTTTGCACACTTTCTAGTTTAATTACATCCTTTCTATAATAGGGTCACCAGACTAAAATGTCTTTGGTGTATTCTCAGAGGGATATCAGCCCTGAAATATGGATGCTCCTTAGATATTAAAGTTCCATACTTTTCTCAAGTTCATCTGCCCTTCTGGCAGGAAACCATGAGACAGTGTGACAAAATACAATGGCACCACTGATGCATGGGAGTACCATTGTAGAGAGAAGTGGTGCTCCATATGCAAACAGCTGAGTAGTAAGGAGGATAGCAGAAGAACTGGACGCTGAATACTGCATGAAAGAAGAAAATCAAATATTGGCATGTGCACTGGACATTTGGAAATGATAAAGAGTGTGGATTTGATGATCGGATGACAACTGCTCTTTACATTTTTGTGGAATTGCCAGAATGTCAAATGGATTCCACCCATTATCAAGTTCAAGTTCACATTTATTGTCGAGGAAGAAGCCAATAGTGTTCTTTGATAAAACAGGAAAATATTTTCACATGTGTTGTTGTCAGGTTGGCTTTTGGTATTACTCTTCATCTGCTTATCTTCATGGCTTGTAAACAGGATATCTTGCAAAAGAAGGGAAACCGCTGCAGTAGTGTCGAGTGGCCTAATTCTGCCTCCATTACAAAAGCAAAAAAATATATTGAAAAAATATGATAGACAATAGACAATAGACAATAGGTGCAGGAGTAGGCCATTTGGCCCTTCGAGCCAGCACCGCCATTCAATGTGATCATGGCTGATCATCCACAATCAGTACCCCGTTCCTGCCTTCTCCCCATATCCCCTGACCGCTATTTTTAAGAACCCAGTCTAGCTCTCTCTTGAAAGCATCCAGAGAACCTGCCTCCACCGCCCTCTGAGGCAGAGAATTCCACAGACACAGACATGATGTTTCCATTCTCTCGGGGTTGCATCAGTAATTTATTGGGGATTTCACTGGCTACAATTACTCAAATATCACAGCTTCACTTCTTAGAGAATGAAGTGCAATTAATATATGGTCTATTAGATTCATCTTCGACTCCACAAAACTTCCACATATCTCTGTCCTTTCAAGAAATGGGAAAAGCACCCTACCAATTTACGTCTGTGTTGTTTTTCAAATTAAATCCAGGGGAAAACACACCTTTCAATTCCGAATAAACCTATATAATCACCTTGTCTTCTACTGAAAAAATATAATGTTCATAAGTAAATTAGGCCATGTGACCCATCAAGTCTATGCCATTCAATCATGGCTGACCTATCTCTCCCTCCTAACCCCATTCTCCTGCCTTCTCCCCATAACCCCTGGCACCTGTACTAATCAAAGATCTATCCATCTCTGCCTTTAAAATATCCATTGGCTTGGCCTCCACAGCCATTTGTGGCAATGAATTCCAGATAATTGTATTGCATTGTATTGTATTGTATATCTTTATTATAATTTTTCTGAATATTTGCATACCCAGAGGAAAACGAAAAAGCGTTTCTCAACCAGTGTCCATTCGGTAATAGAAATAGAGAATAAAAGTACATATGTCACGATTTCCGATCGGCAGTGGCACGACAATGGCTCTGCTTCAGTGTGTCCAGGTTGGTGTTTGGTGCACGATACTTTGGCAGGGGGCAAAGTCCGTTTATCAGTCTAATTGCCTGCGGGAAGAAGCTGAGGAGCATCCTGCTGGTTTTGCAGCTGATGCTCCTGTACCTCTTCCCAGATGGCAGGATGGAGAATATGTGATGCGATGGGTGGTATTGGTCTTTGATGATGGAGATGGCTCTGCTAATACATCCCTTCCTGTATATGTCCAGCAATAAAGGGAGTGGAGCACCAATAATCCTGCTGGCGGTCTTCACAATCCTGTCCAGTTGGTGCCATTCGTACGCCTTGCAGCTCCCGAACCAGGAGGTGATGCCGTAGGTTAATGTGCTCTCGATTGTCCCCCTATAAAAAGTTCGTAGGTGTGCAGCGGGGAGACCTGCTTTCCCTAGTCTTCGGAGAGGGTGTAGTCGCTGCTGGGCTCTCTTGACCAGTGCTGTGGTGTTGGTCGTGGACGTCAGGTCATCTGACAGGTGGAGCACTAGGAACTTCACACTGCTGACCCTTTCCACATCAGCTCCATCGATGTGCAGAGGTGTATGGCGTTGTTTTCCCGCCCTCCTGAAGTCAACCACCATCTTCTTTGTTTTTCCCATGTTGAGAATGAGGTTGTGGGATTTGCACCATCCTGTGAGCAGCTCCACCTCCATCCTGTATGCCGACTCATCATCGTCACTGTCACTGGCAAGTGCTAGGTGGAAACAGGTGTGGGGCGTATGAACGGCAGATGGGTGGATTAAGTGACAAACGCTAGAGGTGAAAAGGAGACAGGGCAGGTAAGGCTCTGGGGAGTGTTGTAGAGCAGAAGGATCTAGGAGTACAAAGGAACAAATGTATTTATTGGTCACGTACACCAATTGAAGAAGTGAAATGTTTCTTGCCAATGCAGCACATAAAAAAAGAATACAGACATAACAATAATAAAGAGATTTTAAACACAAAAAACATCCCCCACAATGGTTCCCATTATGAGTGAAGGCACAATGTCCAATGTCCAATCCCATGTCCTCCCATAGTCTGGCCTATTGAGGCCGCAGTCGCCTTTACGGAGGCCCGATTTTCCAGGCTGTTGTCGCCGGGTGGTGGTGCCCTAGCGTCCTCTCAGCGGCTTGGGACACCTGGACCGGCCACTTCCTTACTGGAGTCCGCGGCTTCCGAAGCCAACAAGGCCGCACTGAATGGAGCTCCCCCACTGGCTCCCAATGTTGAAGTCAGCGCCGCCGCCCGCAGCTGGCTGCTCCACAGACCTGCGATGTTTTTTTTGTCGGCAGTTTCAGCTCACCGGAGCTCCAGCGCGGCGACCCAGGCAAGGCATCGCCCGCTCCGTCCCGCGATGGCGCTCTAGCGCTGCGCCGCTGCCGAAGCCGAGGTTCCTGTCTCCTCAGGAAACGCCGCTCCAGGCCCGCTGGTAGGCCGCGGGGACGGGTCGAAGATGCAGCCCGGAGAAAAGCTGCCTCTCCGGCCAGGTAGGGACCAGGAAAAGTAGTTTCCCCCCTTCCCCCCCACCCCCCACATAAAAAAGAATAGACTCCAAACAAAATGCTGTAACTCACTAAAAAAAACAAAAAAGAGTGAAAAACAGACTGCTGCAGGCTGCACAGCCATACCACACAGGACGGCGCCCCCAAGTACAAGTGCACAGTTCCTTGAAAGTGGCATCACAGCGAGAAAGGGTGGTAAAGAGGAGTTTTGGTACATTGGCCTTCATCAATCAGGGTACTGAATATAGGTTAGATGGTATGTTATGAATTATTGGTAAGGATATTGTGTTCTGTTTTGGTCATCTTGCTATAGGAAGAATGTCATTAAGCTGAAAAGAGTGCAGAGACGATTTACAAGGATGTTATGAGGAGCGGTGTATCTGAGCTATAGGGAGTGGTTGATCAGTCTAGGACTTTATTTCTTGAAGTGCAGGAGGCTGGGGTGATCTTATAGAGGTGTACAAGATCATAAGGGGAATAGATAGGGTAAATCCATAGTTTATTTTACCCAGAGTAGGTGAATCAAGAACTAGAGGACATTGGTTTAAGGTGAGAGTGGAAAGATTTAATAGGAAACAGAGGGGCTACATTTTCACTCAGAGGGCAGTGGTGGGAGGAGTTGATTGAGACAGATACAGCAGCTACATTTAAAAGACACTTGGACAGGTACATGGATAGGAAAGGTTTAGAGAGATATGGACCAAATGTGGGCAAATGGGACTTGCTTAGGTGATGGATTTTGGTCAGCATGAATGACTTGGGCCGAAGGGCAGGTTTCTGTGCTGTATGACTCAATGATTGTATGTCAAAAAGTTATCAGAGAAAGAGTGAAGATTTCAGACAGATTGGATAGGGAGGAACTAATATTAAGTTGAATTGTCCAAATATTACTCATGTTGTTTACATAGGAGATAAGGTGAGGCAAAACCAGAATTCCATTCTATCTTGATCAGTTGAATCTCAATGGAATAACTGCAAATGAAGATGGAAGAGATTCAATTTAATTGGCACTTTTCCTCTCCAAAAAAAATCAATGTACTTCATCTGCAGTTAGAGGCTTTACAGCTTGACTGCCACTGTATATTATCATTCCATCATCAATGACAGGAATACATCTACTGGACTGTCTTACATTTCCCTGCTCATTTCTTGCGAAACTTTCCTCAGATTGCGAAGTTCTACAATGCATCCTTGTAAACATGACAACAGATTCATGCCAAATAATTTTTCATGTGGATTGCTGGTGGAATGTTCACCTGAATTGTCGGTGGTGTTGCTTGTGTCCTGGCACACCACTGACGAACTGTACACAACAAGGGCCAGGATGTGAGTGGGTAAGATCATCTCTGACCCCCTCCCACCATGGCCACAAACTCTTTGAGGCAACTCCGGACTGTCAAAGCCACCACAGCCAGACATAAAAACTGTTTTTTTCCACGAGCAGTGGCTACTCAACAACCAAAAGTCTCTTCCTTTTGCTCTGGTATTCTATGTTATTCTTCACATGTTTAAATTATAATGTTTTATTTTTAATTGTCTGCTGTATATCATGCTGTTATCCTTGAGAGCAAAGCACCAAGGCAAATTCCTTGTATGTACACATACTTGGCTAATAAAATGTATTCAATTCAATTCAAATCACTGAACTTGCCAGCCGTTGCTGGGAACACCCGTTTTCATGTGAAACATTAGAGCACAAATTCAGATGGAAAATTTACAAGTTTGGAACATATTGTAAAATTTGGCAGAATATGAAAAATACGTCCGTGGAATCAGACATGTGGTGCATAGTGTTGATCGCTCAGTTGCACATCAGGCTTAAGTGACGCAGACTGGCAGATCTTGACGTCTCAGGATTGGAAATGCATAAGGGAAGAAAATATGTGCACACCATGTACATTTGGCTCATTACAGTCCTAAAAATGATTAACATGAAGTGATCAGATTATACTATAATCAGAGCAGCTGCATGGTGTGCCAGTAACACAGGCAGCAGCTGGTTCAAACACATTGGCCCATCTTCACAAACAAGAGTTAGCTTGGTTATTATGCTTTAAGTTACATCAAATGAATACAAGGATTTGTACCTTGATATTTTCCATTTTATTTTCATCTCAGAAACAATCAACGGTTATAGAAAGATGGAGCATAGAAATAGGCCCTTCAGCCCACTTAGTCTATGGCAGTCAATAACCAGCCATTCCTACGTTAATTCTTTAGACTAGAATTTAGAAATACAACGTGAAAAATTGGCCCACCAAGTCCACACCAAACAGCGCTCACCCCATACACAGCACTATCCTACACTCTAGGGACAATTTACAATTTACAGGTCATAAGGTCATAAGGGATCAGAGTAGAATTGGGCCATTCGGCCGATCAAGTCTATTCTGCCATTCATTCATGGCTGATCTATCTCTCCCTCTTACCCCCATTCTCAAACCTTCTCCCCATAACTTCTGACACCTGTACTAATCAAGGAATATGGAAGCCAATTAACCTACAAACCTGTATGTCTTTAGAGTGTGGGAGGAAACCAGAGCAGAGAAACTCCGCACAGATAGCACCCGCAGTCAGGATCGAACCTGGGCCTCTGCCAATGTAAGTCAGCAACTTTACTGCTGCACCACTGTGCTGCCCAAATTTAATCCTAACCCATTTTATTCTCATTTTATTCCCATTGGTACCTTCATCCCATATTCTACCTCTCAACTATAAGCAATCTACAGTAGTTAATTATCTTACCAGCCAGTGTGGTGGGGGGAAATCAGAGCAGGTGATGGAAAGCAACAGTCATAGGGAGAGTATGCAAACAACACACAGTCAACACTGGAAATCAGGATTGAACGCGGGTTGCTGGAGATCTGAGGGAGAAACTCCACTTGCTGTGCTACTCTGCTGGCTTTGATTAATTACAGGTAAACCATGTCCATTTAGAAATGGTTGGCTATGGGGGTTCAATTGTCACTATGCTTGGTTGGCAAAGGAGATGAGTTTGTAGCTCTGTCTGCTGTAAACATTTGTAGTTGAATAACCTCTCTGTACTTTTCAGAACTGTGTTGGTGTACATTTGAGTAAGCTCCTATCAAGCATATTGGGCTGTCTTATTAGTTAGAGACATGGTGAGAAGGCATGCTGTGTTTGTTGTTGCTTACAGGTTAATGGAGAGAAGGCAGGAGAATGGGGTTGGGAGGGAGAGATAGATCAGCCATGATTGAATGGCGGAGTAAACTTCATGGGCCGAATGGCCTAATTCTGCTCCTATTCCTTATGTGCTTATGATTTTTGGAGTAAGCAGGAACGGGGTACTGATTTTGGATGATCAGCCATGATCATATTGTAATTAATTTATTAGCCAAGTATGTAAACATACAAGAAATTTGATTTGCCAACAGTCATACAAAAAAGCTATAAGATACATAACCACATAAAAAAAACAGCCACACAACGGTGTGTGAGAATCCCCAGGGCACACAGCATAAGCAGAAACCCACAGCCATCAGTTCAATGTCCGGGCCACGCGCACGCTCCTTCACCGTGATGTGATCACCGCTGTCACTCTCTCCGCAGTCCCTGTCCACCTGAACAGTCAGATAGCCGTCCACACTCGCACTAGACTCCGGGATATCCTCAGGGAGCCATGTCCTCAATGAGCCACATTGAATGACGGTGCTGGCTCGAAGGGCCAAATGGCCTATTCCTGCACCTATTTTCTATCTTTTTAAGTTTCCAAAAAATAATTGACCTCATGCATGTGCTGTGAAGAAAAGTGCTGCAATGGATTTAGATCTTTAACGTAAAATTGTATCTTTATAATTTCAAAGGAAACTAGTGATAATATCGTGCAGATTCTTGCAATCAAAATACTAACCATATAACAAACCATATAACAATTACAGCACAAAAACAGGCCCTCTCGGCCCTTCCAGTCCGTGCCGACCATTTGTTTTCCCCTAGTCCCATCTACCTGCACTCAGACCATACCCCTCCATTCCCTTCACGTCCATATACCTATCCACAATACTCTTAAATGTTAAAATCGATCCTGCCTCCACCACTTCTGCTAGAAGCTCATTCCACACAGCCACCACCCTCTGAGTAAAGAAGTTCCCCTCACGTTACCCCGAAACCTCTGTCCCTTAATTCTCATGTCATGCCCTCTTGTTTGAATCTTCCCTACCCCCAATGGGTAAAACGTATCCACTTCAACTCTGTCTATCCCTTTCATCATTTTAAAGACCTCAATCAAGTCCCCCCTTAACTTCTGCGCTCCAAAGAATAAAGACCTAACTTGTTCAACCTTTCTCTGTAACATAGTTGCTGGAACCCTGGCAACATTCTAGTAAATCTCCTCTGTACTCTCTCTAACGAATTGGTCTTACCAATGCCTTGTACAATTTTAACATTACCCCTACTCCTATATTCAATGCTCTGATTTATAAAGGCTAGCACACCAAAGGCTTTCTTTACCACCCTATCTACATGCGATTCCACCTTCAGGGAACTATGCACAGTTATTCCTAGATCCCTCTGTTCCACAGCATTCCTCAATTCCCTACCATTTACCATGTATGTCCTATTTTGATTTGTCCTGCCAAGATGTAGCACTTCACACTTATCAGCATTAAACTCCATATGCCATCTTTCAGCCCACTTTTCCAAATGGCCCAAATCTCTCTGTAGACTTTGAAAATCTATTTCATTATCCACAACACCACCTATCTTAGTATCATCTGCATACTGAACTAATTATGAGGACAAAAATGACTGGGCTTTCAAGGATGCCATTATCTAACCTCTGGCAAGTCTTACTGTTCACCTAGGTAAACACTTTTGGTGAACTCCAATGGATAACGTGCCCTTTGCCTGAGCATGCATTTATATGCTATATCCAATAGCATGTCTCATGGATGTCCAAAATCACGGATGCATTTTAGGCACCTGCTATAATGAAGAGTTGGAGAAATCCATCAATATTTCTGGATATAAGGGAAGTCTTGTCACCATTAAACCTCCTCTCACACCCCACACTCCAAACTTAGATAAACGTACACTGGCAACTCAAACCCCCAGCTGCCCAGCAGCTAAAACATCTATTAATATTTAAAGATGCCAAGGTAGAATTCATCCTTGCAATTCTTGCAATTTACGCTATTTGTGTTGTTGTATGGCAGGTACGGCTGTTTTAACCTGACACATTGGCCCTGTTAATGCTCCTGGAATAAGGGGCACACAAGCCTAGACTAGAGACTGCAGCCAAACGCTGCCTCTTCAGGTAGTGATAGTTTCCCCAGTGATTCATTTATCTGAAGGATAACTGTTAAAAGGTAGGTTATTTTCATGTTTTGGCTCTCCAAAAACCTATCACAGATCCAATTACAGTCAGCAGTTTCAGAAATTATATTAAATGCAGAACATGTCTGCCAGCACACTGAACATTTATGCCAGAGATAATTTTGGTTTGGTGAACTGCTATGTTCATTTAATAGGCACACCTTGCAATTGCCTGTACGACCATGTTTTAACCCAGAAACACTCTATGACCACGTTTTAACTCAGAAAACCGGTTGCTAAACACTTTATCTCCCCCCTTTCCCACATTGACCTTTCTGTCCTGGACCTCCTCCATTGTCAGAGTGAGACCCAGCGCAAATTGGAGTAACAGAACCTCATATTTCACTTGAGTAGCTTACACCCCAGCGATATGAACATTGACTTTTCCAAATAGCCCTTGCTTTCCCTCACTTTCCATCCCCTTCCCATCCCAGTTCTCTGACCAGTCTTACTGTCTCTGATTACATTTTACTTATATTTGCTTTGTTGTTACCTTTCCCCAACTAACACGACTCTACATCTTCCTTGATCTCCATTCCCTTTGTCCTGTTTTCACACCTTACACTTCCTTATCGAAACACTTCCTTATCTATGTACCTCAGACTCCCCTGCCATCAGTCTGAAGATGGATCTTGGCCCAAAACATCACCCATGCAAGATCATTACCACTTGTTTAGTCATCAAACCTGCTGACATCCTTTACCTCTTGGGAACAGAGTTTTCCTGTCTCCCTCTCTCTTTTGCCACCTTAGTCTCCCAGCCTGTGGAAAGAATAAAACATACTTTTAAAATATTTGAGAGCACTGGAATATCTGAAGTAATGTTTTTCCTCCCAATTAAGGGCGGCATAGTGGCGCAACAGTAGAGTTGGTTTTTCAGAGCGCCAGGGAACTGGATTTGATCCTGACTATGGGTGCTGTCGGTGCAGAGTTTGCACATTCACCTTATGACTACATGATTTTCCTGGTGCTCATGTTTCCTCCCGGCTCCGCATCTCAAAAACATGCAGATCTGTAAGTTAATTTGCTCCTGTAAATTGCCCCTGGTGTGTAGGATGGAACTAATGTATGGGTGATCAATGGTCAGTGTGGACTTGATGGGCCGAAGGGGTTTTATCCATGCTGTATCTCTAAACTCAGAATTCTAAACTTTAAACATCTAAATCATTTGAGTGCTGACATGGTCAATTCCCCATCTCTTCCCAGCACAGAAATGGATCATTCTTTAGGGACTGGATTGCACGAAGCATGACACATAAGAACTATCTGCAAGTAAGAGAGAAGTTCCTAAGATTGTCCTGCAGAAGTGGACGGTAACATCGGGAGCTCGCGGGTCCCTGGTGGGAGACCGCTTTTTGGAGCTCCCATGGCGGCAACTTCTCCCGCCCGAGTTGTGGGGTTGAAAATTACCTGGAGCGGGGCGTTACATCGCCCGGCGCGGCTTTAATGGCCGCGGGACTTGCTAGCGCCCGCCGGGGCTCCAACATCAAGACCCGGAGCGCGGCCTTGCATCGCCCGGCACATGGCCGCGGGACTTATTTACCATCGCCCGCCGGGGGCTTTGACTCTGACATCGGGAGGAGAATGGGGAGTGCAGGGGAGAGATAAGACTTTGCCTTCCATCACAGCAAGGTGGAGATTCACTGTGATGGATGTTTGTGTAATTGTGTTGTATCTTGGTTCGTTTTCTTGTTTGTATGACTGCAGAAACCAAATTTCGTTTGAACCTCAATGAGGTTCAAATGACAATATATGGTATTGTATTGTATTGTATTGTATTTTTCTTAATGAATGATATATTGCGAGTTCCTGATATATATTGAAGTTTTCCACAATTAATCCCTTGGGTCTCTTTGCATAAATCTTCTTATCGAGTGCACACACAAGATGAGTTGTTCAACCAGAACACACTTTTGCATAAAAACTCAGCATTTTGCAAAAAAACTCAGCATTTGCATACAATGGTGTCTGTCTTGCGCTTCTTGTCTTCTTGTGTGTGGTGGTGGAAAGATTGGTGAAAACAGGGCTGCGATGTGAATGCTCTGTCCTTGAACCCTTCGTAAAATAGGATTATAATAAAAGGAGATTGTAAAAATAGATGTGGCACAGCTGGCAATTGCTTTTCTTGAATTGCTGGACCCACAATAGTAAATTAATTTTCAAATTTGATTATGAATCCAGGTCACTATTTGTGTACCAATGAATAGGATCTTAGAAAACACTTTCAGTTATCTGTAGTAAGTATATGATTTTATTTTCTGAGTCACTTCTGTTAGATTATTACAATGATATTTAGCCTTTAAGATACAAGATACAAGATACATTTATCTGTCACATGTGCCAGTTGGCACAGTGAAATGTGATTGCCATACAGCCATACAATAAAATAAAGTAAATAACACAACACACGATAGAGTTCAACATAAAATATCCCCTCAGTAGAATCAAAAGTTTCCCACAGTGAGGGAAGGCACCAAAGTCAGTCATCTTCCTCTGATGTTCACCCATGGTTGGGGCCTCCGGAGCACTCCGCAGTCGCCGCTACGGGCAGCCCGCCGCTCAGGCCCACTCACCGGGATGTTAGCTCTCCGACTTCAGAACGGGAGGCCAACCTCAGCGGCTTGGACCTCCAAAATGGCCGCTTCCCACTGGAGTCCCCAGCGGCCGCGCCGGGCGGGGATTCACGCTGGCGGTCTTCGGCAAAGGGCCCCAGGGACTCCGCAATGTCGGTTAGTGCCGCCCGCGCTGGGAGCTCCGCAGACCACAGCCCCGCGATGTTGGAGCAGCAGCCCAACGCTCCGGAGCTCCAAATGGCAATGCAGGTAGGCATCACCCGCTCCACGGTGAATCCAGCGTCATGCTGCCGCTGCCGAAGCTCTGGTCCGGTCCTTGGTCTCCGGTAGGAAAGGCTCCGATCCAGTGGTAGGCCACGAGGACGATGGCGAGGACACTACTCGGAGAAATAGTCGCATCCTCGCCAGGAAGCAAATGGAAAATGGTTTCCCCCTTAACCCTCCCCTCCATAGAAAAACTAAAGAATCCCCAAAACAAAACTGTTTAGACAAACTAACATTTAAAAAAGAGGGGAAAAACGGACAGACTGTAGGCATGAGTAGTAATCAAAAACTTACACCAATACAAATTTTTGATCCAAATAGAGTGAACTCAGATGGCAAAGGAAAATAATTATCACAAAGCTATCAATTATCTACTGTCATCTTAGTTAACATAAACATAATAACATTAATATTAGATAAAATAACATGCAATTTGGGTGGTACAGTAACACCTTAATCTTGATCTTGATCTTGATCTTGAGTGCTATCTAATTGTACTGCACCTTCCCTCCATAATGGGGGAGTGCTTCCTCTGGGTGTCCTGGTTTCCTCCTATATACCAGACTAGGGTTGCTGTCTGTATGGAGTTTGTACGTTCTCCCTGTGACCGCGTGGGTTTTCTCCGAGATCTTCGGTTTCCTCCCACACTCTAAAGTCGCACAGATTTGTAGGTTAATTGGCTTGGTGTATGTGAAAATTGTCCCTAGTGTGTGTGTAGGATAGTGTTAATGTGCGGGGATCGCTGGTCAGTGCGGACTCGGTGCGCTAAAGGGCCTGTTTCCGTGTTGTATCTCTAAACTAAACTAAACTAATCAGGGGGGAGTTAATGGGCATGCAAGAGAGAATAAATTGTAGTGGAATTATAGTGGGAGAATAAGACCATTGGGAATGCTCTGAGCTGACATACACTTAATAGGCAGTCTCTTCACCATTGAACAATGTAAGATTTAAATCTCTGCATCCCTGTCATAAATTTTAATTTTCCATTTGCAGCCACAGAATGGTAAATTGACATTCTATTTATGCCAAGAGCTTATGGATCTTTTGAAAATATACTTCATATTGCATACAACGGATAGGAAAAGGTTTTTTTCTGGCCCACATCCTTAATGATGGCATCTATGAACAACCAACAAAAGCACAGATTTCATCAAAACACTTGTTCCATTAAATTCACACTTGTTTGGTATGCCACAGCTCTTCAGATTGGGTGCAAGAGCAAAAGTTAGAGTGATGTTATAGTGAGGGAATGAGTCCGTTGGGAATGCTCAGAGAGCTGGCATATGCTTGATGGGCAGAATAGCCTCTTCACATTTTAAGGAACAACGGATGACATGTAAGATTAAAATCTCTGTATCACAAACACAAATTTAATTTTCCATTTGCAACCATCTCGGGCAGACATCTTGGGCTCTTCCAGAAAGAAGCTACCAAGTTCCTTAATGAATGTAGAAGAGAAAGACAAAACGTTTATGGCATTTTCAGTCCTAGAAGATGACTGTCCACAACAAAAAGCACAAGATGGCCTAAAACAGGTCTGCTGGATGAATGGGCTTAAAATAGTTATGGCTTGACAAGAGGACAGAGGTTATACTATACAGACCATGAAATCTTGAATAATACTGCAGAGGTTCCAAGTGTTAAAATACCTAAGAGTTCAACAGTACTTTCTGGCAAATAGCTCATAATTCAAAGGTTAAATATTTCCTTTCTCAAAATCTACAACTTTAATTTAGTTTAGTTTAGAGATGCAGGGTGGACACAGGCTCTTTGGCCCACTGAATCTGTGCCAACCGGCAATCACCCATACACTAGTTCTATACTACACGAGGGACAATTTGCGGAAGCCAATTAACCTACAAACCTGCACATCTTTGAAATATGTGAGGAAACCAGAGCACTCGGAGTAAACCCATGCACTCACAGGGAGAAAGTACAAAGTCTGCACAGACTGCACCCATAGTCAGGATCAAACCTTGGGCTTCTGGTGCTGTAAGGCACTAAGATACAAGATACATTTATTTGTCACATGTACCAATTGGTACACTGAAATGTGTGGTTGCTATACAGCCATACGAATAATAAAGAGCACAGAATACAAAAGTCTTTAACACAGAAATCCCCACACAGCGGGATCAATGTTTCCCACTGTGCCTGATGTTCAGGCCCGCTCGCCGGGGTGATGGAAGTCTGATGTCAGGAATGGAGGACATCCTCAGCGGCTTGGACATCCGAATCGTCCAATTTGATAATAGTTTTCACTATCTACAATACCACACATTTTAGTGTTATCTGCAAATTTACTAATCATGCCTTCTACATTCTCATCCAAATTGTTAGTATAAACCATAAACAGCAATGGGCCCAGCACCGAACCCAGAGGCGCACCAGTCAGAAAAACAACCTTCCCCCATCACCCTTGGCTTCCTTCAATGAAGCCATTTTCCCATCTAGTCAGCTAGCTCTTCCTGGATCCCTTGAGATGTAATCTTTTAGAGCAGCCTGTATTGCAATACAAATAGATGAAATACAAATAGATAATATCTATGGCTCTGCCCTCATGAACATTTTTGGTAATTTATTCAAAAAACTCATTCCTGGTGGTGAGACAATCTCCCAAGCATGCTGACCATTCCTGATCAACCCTCTTTACCCAAATGGTCCAGGTCATAAGGAATAGTAGAATTAGGCCATTCCGCCCATCAAGCACCATTCAATCATGGCTGATCTATCTCTCCTTCCTAACCCCATTCTCCTTCTCCCCATAACCTCTGACACACGTACTAATAAAAAATCTAGCTATTTCTGCCTTAAAAATATTTACTGACATGGCCTCCACAACCTTCTGTGGCAAAGAATTCCACAGTGTCTAATGATGATTCATAAATCTCCGCCAGGGCGCCTCCAACTTCTTCTCTAGCATCCCAGTGTCCACCGGTAGATCAGTGGCAGATGGGAAGTGCAATAGGTTGGTAAATGTCACTGGAGGTGGACGGCAGAAATGTTTAAAGCTAAATTTAATCGGAATAGTATAAATGTCCCATAAAGACACTTCTGTTGAACAGGTTGTAAATGATTGATAATATGCTGTGGATTTTCCAGTGTCTTCGTGTGAAATATCTTGGCCAGTTGAGGATTGCAGATCAGAAAAATTACCCGCTAATCCTCTTCATCAACACCTTTATGCTTGTGAGTATATAACCAAATGCAGAGAGTAAACCCTGACTTTTTGCATTAAGTGTAAAAACAGCTCGGTGTTCTAGTCTGCTTTAACTCCATTTGATTTTAATTTGGAAAAATCAATACAAATTAAGAGTGCAGGTGACATGATGAGGTGGCCGGGAAAGCACTTGATTTACAAACCTTGGCCGCACATTTGTCTGATTGGAGTATGCTTATTAAATATCTCTCTCTGGGTGCTCGGAGCAATGTGCAGAAAGGTAGAATGATCACAGAGGGGAAAAAAGTTGATTTTCAAGAGTGTTAGATTTAGCTCTGAGGGCTGATGGAATCAAGGGATAAGGGGAACAAGCCGGAACGGGGTACTGATTTTGGATAATCAGCCATGATCATATTGAATGACGGTGCTGGCTCGAAGGGCCAGATGGCCTACTCCTGCACCTATTTTCTATGTTTACTCATCAATTTTTTGAGAAAATGCCCATGTTCTGAAATGAACATCCCTGTAGCTTGTTAACCTGTTATATCTGTTGCATTTAATTTCTGACAAGCACAGATAAGCTATAGCTCAGCGGCCCCCAAGAAGAAGAGAATACTGCAAATGGGTCCAAAGCTAATATCACACTTGCATACTTTCCAATTTAATAATGCCAGTAAACAAACATGCTGTTCCTAGTATTGTTTGGTGTGTAGGGAGAATGTACACAAGGTCATTAAAGGTTAATAGTGGATTAGTCAACCGGGTTGTGTGTGAGGATTAACTGATTAAGTCCGCTTCCTTGCCTAGGATCCTGCTGTGTCACCAGATGAAGAACGGTGCAATTCCTTGCCAATTACTTTCCATTTCAGTCGAGGAAGTTGGTTGGGAAATCTGGCTAGAACTGAAATCAGCACACAGCCTTCACTAACTAACAGATGTATTACAAAGACAACGAGGATGCCATTTTCATTGGGGGTTGTAAATGAAACAAGAAAGAAAGCAGCTGCTTGATTTTGAAATAAAAACACTACCGAAAATAAAGGACTGACAGAGTTGTCCAAATTTAAAGTGCGGGAGGAACTGGTAAAAATCTATTCCCCTTGCAAATTCAGGGGGAAAAAAAGACCTGTCATTTGGAGTATTATGTAACACTGTTCAAAATTCAAAAATAAAGACTTGGTTTAAAGGGGGGTCATTAACAAGTTCAGCAGATGCAGAATATCAGATAAATGTAACTTTTTAGAGTCCAACGTTACGTTGCAGAAATAATGCTCCTTTTAATTTTCACAGTCGGGTTGCTTAAGTTTGCAGCTGAATGAACCTTTTCTATGGCTCAAGAGAAGTAGTTCTATGCCTGGACTGTAGGTTAGCAGTTTTGAGTTTCCTTCCTAAATGTCCTTTACCATTGGAGTCACCTCGCAACTGGGAGCTCATTTCATGCTATTGGCATGACCATTTATTTGAAACCATTTATTTCCTGAGGCTGCTGAAAGACATTTATCAGTAGTAAAACACAAAGTGCTGGAGTAACTCAGCATGTCAGAAGAAGGTTCCCGACCAGAAACATTGCCTTTCCATTCCCTCTGCAGATGCTACCTGACCCACTGAGTTACTCCAGCATTGTGCATTTTACTCACGATTCCAGTATCTACAGTATCTCGTGTCGTTGTTTGTCCTCATATCACCTACTTTATTTTACAACTCCAGCAATGGATAATAATAATTACACTTATCTGTTTGAAAGTAAATCAGAGATGTTTCCTTCTCAGAAGAAGCACTGACATATATCTTGGCTATTGAACGTCGAAAATCTATTCAGTTCAATGTGTACGCCAGAAGATGATACAAGCTTCATGCAACTGTACTGCAGCATTAAAAAGGTGGGCATGAGTATTCCATAGAGTAATGACAATGTCCTAGAGTGACTGAGTAGTGATGGTCTAGACTGCTATAATATTTGTGTGAAGCTGAAGTGAATACTGCAACCTGCATCCTCTCCATGGGGTTGTTTACTTCCAACACTTTAACATTTCCTGTTTACGCTCTTGCTTCAGCTCACCTTTGTTTTCCTTCTTAGGTGCACTGTCAAATGGGATAGTCAAGGACAGAGTTAAAGGGAAAGAGAGTAAAGGGATAGTTAATGACCACAGAATTGAGGGGAAAGAAAGCTCACAAAGGGATAGGAGAGTATGACCAATTGTCATAGGGATCGATGTGAAAGGTGTGATTCGTAAGGAATTAAAAGTATTGTATATGAATGCGCTAAGTATAAGAAGTAAAGTAGATGAGCTTGAGGCTCAGTTAGAGGTTGGTAAATATGACATTGTGGAGATTACTGGATATGGCTGCAGGAGAATCGGGCCTGGGAACTTAATATTCAGGGTTATACATCCTATAGAAAGGACAGGCAGGTGGGCAGAGGAGGGGTAGAGGGATGGAATTCAGTCCCTTGTGAGGGAAGACATAGGGACTGACGAGGTAGAGTCACTGTGGATTGAGTTGAGGAATTGTAAAGGCAAGAAGACACTAATTGGTGTTATCTACAGACCCCCAAATAGTAGCCCAGATGTAGGGTGTAAGTTGCAGCAGGAGTTAAAACTGGCATGTAACAAAGGTAATGCCACAGTGGTGATGGGGGATTTCAATATGCAGGTAGATTGGGAAAATCAGGTTGGTTCAGGATCCCAAGAAAGAGAGTTTGTAGAGTGCCTCTGAGATGGATTCTTAGAGCAGCTTGTAATGGAGTCGACCAGAGAAAAGGCAATTCTGGATTTGGTGATGTCCAATGAACCAGATATGATAAGAGAACTCGAGGTAAAGGAACCACTTGGAGGTAGTGATCATAATATGATTAGTTTTAATCCGCAATTTGAGAAGGAGAAGGTTAAATCAGAAATGTCAGTGATGCAGTTGAACAAAGGGGACTATGAAGGCATGAGAGAGGAGCTGGCCAAGGTAGACTGGAAAGGGATCCTAGCAGGAATGACGGTGGAACAGCAATGGCAGGAATTTCTGGGCATAATCTGGAAGACACAGGATCATTTCATTCCAAAAAGGAAGAAAGATTCTAAGGGGAGTAGGAGGCAACCATGGCTGACAAGATAAGTTAGGGATAGAATAAAACTAAAAGAAAAGATGTATAACACAGCAAAGAATAGCTGGAAGCCAAAGGATTAGGAAACTTTCATAGGACAACAGAATGAAACAAAACGGGCAATACGGGTTGAAAAGATGGAGTACAAAGGGAAACTGGCCAGGAATATAAAGAAGGACAGTAAAAGCTTCTTTAGATATGTTAAGGGAAAAAAAGTAGCAAAGTCAAATGTGGGTCCCTTGAAGGCAGACACGGGTGAAATTATTATGGGCAACAAGGAAATGGCAGAAGAGTTGTACAGGTACTTCGGATCTGTCTTCACCAAGGAAGACACAAACAATCTCCCAGATGTACTGGAGGCCAGAGGATCTAAGGGGTTAGAGACACTGAAATAAATTTTCATTAAGCGAGAAATAGTATTGGGCAGGTTAATGAAACTGAAGGATGATAACTCCTCTGGGCCTGATGGTCTGCATCCCAGGTTCCTCAGGGATGTGGCTCCAGAAATAGTGGACACATTGGTGATTATTTTCCAATGTTCGATCGATTCAGGATCAGTTCCGGTGGATTGGAGGATAGCTAATGTTATCCCACTTTTCAAGAAAGGAGCGAGAGAGAAAACAGGGAATTACAGACCAGTTAGCCTGACTTCTGTGGTGGAAAAGATGCCGGAGCCAATTATTAAAGAGGTAATAATGGGGCATTTGGAAAGCAGTAAAATGATTAGTCCAAGTCAACATGGATTTATGAAAGGGAAATCATGCTTGACTAATCTTCTGGAATCATTTGAGGATGTGACAAGTAAAATGGATGAAAGGGTGCAAGTGGATGTAGTGTATCTAGACTTTCAGAAAGCCTTTGATAAGGTCCCGCATGGGAGACTGGTGACTAAAATTAGAGCTCATGGTGTTGGGGGTAAGGTGTTGACATGGATAGAAAATTGGTTGGCAGACAGGAAGCAAAGAGTAGGAGTGAATGGGTCCTTTTCAGAATGGCAGGCAGTGGCGAGTGGAGTGCCGCAAGGCTCTGTGTTGGTGCCGCAACTGTTTACCATATATATTAATGATTTGGAAGAGGGAATTAGGAGTAACACTAGCAAGTTTGCGGATGGCGCAAAGCTGGGTGGCAGTGTAAACTGTGAAGAGCATGTTAGGAATAACACAATCATTCCGCAGCAGCTGGTGGAGAAGTTAGAGTTATTGGGGGTTGATGCTGGCACATGTAACTGGGTCCTGAACTTTCTATTACAACGGCAGCTGACAGTCAGGGTGGGCAGTAGGACATCAAAAACCATAGCTGTGATCACTGGCTCGCCCCAAGGCTGTGTCCTAAGCCCCCTGCTGTTTAGTCTGCTTACACATGACTGTACTGCTAGACTCAACAACAAATTCATCAACAAGTTCGCTGACGACACAACAGTGGTGTGTCTCATCAGTGACAATGATGAGTCGGCGTACAGGATGGAGGTGGAGCTGCTCACAGGATGGTGCAAATCCCACAACCTCATTCCCAATGTGGGAAAAACGAAGGAGATGGTAGTTGACTTCAGGAGGGCGGGAAAACAACGCCATACACCTCTGCACATCGATGGAGCTGATGTGGAAAGGGTCAGCAGTATGAAGTTCCTAGGACTCCACCTGTCAGATGACCTGATGTCCACGACCAACACCACAACACTGGTCAAGAGAGCCCAGCAGCGACTACACCCTCTCCGTAGACTACGGAAAGCCGGTCTCCCCGCTGCACACCTATGAACTTTTTATAGGGGGACAATCGAGAGCACATTAACCTACGGCATCACTTCCTGGTTCGGGAGCTGCAAGGCGTACGAACGGCACCAACTGGACAGGATTGTGAAGACCGCCAGCAGGATTATTGGTGCTCCACTCCCTTTCCTGCTGGACATATACAGGAAGGGATGTATTAGCAGAGCCATCTTCCATCATCAAAGACCCCTACCACCCATCGCATCACATATTCTCCATCCTGCCATCTGGGAAGAGGTACAGGAGCATCAGCTGCAAAACCAGCAGGATGCTCCTCAGCTTCTTCCCGCAGGCTATAACATTGATAAACAGGACTTTGCTCCCTGCCAAAGTATCGCGCACCTACCACCAACCTGGACACACTGAAGCAGAGCCATTGTCGTGCCGCTGCCGATTGGAACTCATGATATATGTATTTTTTTTATTTATTAAATTTCTATTTATTTTTTACCGCACACTGAATGGACACTGGTTGAGCAATGTTTTTTCGTTTCCTCTGGGTATGTAAGTACTCAGAAAAAATGATAATAAAGATATACAATACAATACAGGAGGTTGCAGGGGGACCTGGACAGGTTGAGTGAGTGGGTAGATGCATGGCAGGTGCAGTATAATATAGATAAATGTGAGGTTATCCATTTTGGCGGCAAAAATAAGGGGCAGATTATTATCTCAATGGTGTTAGGTTCGGCAAGGGGGAGGTGCAGCGAGACACGGGCATCCTTGTACATCAGTCACTGAAAGTTGGCGTGCAGGTACAGCAGGCAGTGAAAGAAAGCTAATGGAATGCTGGCCTTCATAACAAGAGGATTTCAGTATAGGAGTAAAGAAGTTCTTCTGCAGTTGTATAGGGCTCTGGTGTGACCACATCTGGAGTATTGTGTCCAGTTTTGGTCTCTGAATTTGATGAAGGACACCCTTGTGATTGAGGCAGTGCAGCGTAGGTTCACGAGATTGATCCCTGGGATGGCGGGACTGGCATACGAGGAAAGATTGAGAAAGACTAGGCTTGTATTAACTAGAGTTTAGAAGGATGAAGGGGAATCATAGAAACATATAAAATTATAAAAGGACTGGACAAGCTAGATGCTGGAAATTTTTTCCCAATGTAGGGCAAGTCCAGAACCAGGGGCCACAGTCTTAGAATAAAGGGGAAGCCATTTAAGATTGAGGTGAGAAAATACTCTTTCACCCAGATTGTGAATTTGTGGAATTCCCTGCCACAGAGGGCAGTGGAGGCCAAGTCACTAGATGGATTTAAGAGAGAGTTGGACAGAGCTCTAGGGGCTGTGGAATCAAGGGATATGGGGAGAAGGCAGGCACGGGTTATTGATTGTGGATGATCAGCCATGATCACAATGAATGGCATTGCTGGCTTGAAGGGCCAATGGCCTCCTCCTGCACCTATTTTCTATGTTTCTGTTCTTACCCACTCCAATGTTTTCTTGAAGAAACTGCCATCTTCCACCCTCCAAAAATAAGTTCAAAACATATCTCTGTTACAGATACTTTGATAGATCGAGTTCCATTCTCACATCATGTGCCTGCCAGCTACAATGGTTCCCTGACCACCTGTGGCTTTATTTGTGAATTCTCATCTTACTATTTAAATTTCTTCTTGGACTCAGCCTTGGAATCTCTGTTTCCTCTATCTCTGCAAACTCTAGAGTTTCTCTTTTGGTCTCTTGGACAAAAAACACTACTTTGTTTGCTCCATTGTTGGTGGCCCTACCTCCAGCCCTCTGTCCTGCACACTGAGATTGCTCTTTCTGATCCTCTCACTGGAAAATTTATTCACCTTTAGTGTAACAAGTCATTGATGGAATTGGGGATTTTCTGTTTCAGTGAAGCAAACATCTTGCCCACAGGCCAGCATATTGCTTAAACAGATCCCATTCCTCACGAGAAATTTGGCATTGGAGGCTACATAGAATAATCTGGAAAAATAACGTGGAACATTTTTTAAAAGTTAACATTAGTTAAAAATAAATTATTGTAAATGCTTTGTAAAGTAAATATGAAATGCTGAAATTAGCTTATTTGATCAGCCAGCATCTGTTGAGCAAAGTTCTGATGAAAGGTTTTTGACCTAAATCACTGTCTCTCAGGGGGGCTCCCTCATCTGCTGTGTTTGCAGTAATTATCTCCTAAATTAAAATAATCACGGTATTGGGGGTTCAGTATTGATGTAGATAGAGAACTGTCTGGCAGACAGGAAGCAAAGAGTACGAGTAAACGGGTCCTTTTCAGAATGGCAGACAGTGACTAGTGGGGTACCGCAAGGCTCAGTGCTGGGACCCAGCTATTTACAATATATATTAATGATTTGGACGAGGGAATTGAATGCAACATCTCAAGTTTGCAGATGACTCATGCAGCAGCATGGAGCGGGCGAGTTTCGGGTCGAGACCCTTCTTCAGACGTTCTCGTTAGTTTGCAGATGTGAAGGGGGGGCAGGATGCTAGGAGGCTGCAAGGTGACTTGGATAGGCTGGGTGAGTGGGCAACTGCATGGCAGATGCAATATAATGTGGATAAATGTGAGGTTATCCACTTTGGTGGCAAAAACAGGATAGTAGACTATTATCTGAAATTCAAGTTCAAGTGAGTTTATTGTCATGTGTCCCTGATAGGGTAATGAAATTCTTGCTTTCCTTCAGCACAACAAAACATAGTAGACATTGACTACAAAACAGATCAGTGTGTCCATATCCCATTATATAAATATATACACACATGAATAAATAAACTGATAAAGTGCAAGTAACAGAGAATGGATTATTAATGCTCAGAGTTTTGTCCGAGACAGGTTTAATAGCTTGATGGCTGTGGTGAAGTAGCTATTCCTGAACCTGGTCATTGCAGTCTTCAGGCTCCTGTACCTTCTACCTGAAGGTAGCAGGGAGATGAGTGTGTGGCCAGGATGGTGTGGGTCTTTGATGATACTGCCAGCCTTTTTGAGGCAGCGACTGTGATAAATCCCCTCGATGGAAGGGAGGTCAGAGCCGATGATGGACTGGGCAGTGTTTACTACTTTTTATAGTCTTTTCCTCTCCAGGGCACTCAAGTTGCCGAACCAAGCCACGGTGCATCCGGTCAGCAAGCTCTCTACTGTGCACCTGTAGAAGTTAGAGAGCGTCCTCCTTGACAAACCGACTCTCCGTAATCTTCTCAGGAAGTAGAGGCGCTGATGTGTTTTCTTGATAATTGCATCAGTGATCTCGGCCAGGAAAGATCTTCAGAGATGTGCACGCCCAGGAATTTGAAGCTCTTGACCCTTTCAACCATCGACCCATTGATATAAACGGGACTGTGGTTCCCCATCCTACTCCTTCCAAAGTCCACAATCAGTTCCTTGGTTTTGCTGGTGTTGAGGGCCAGGTTATTGTGCTGGCGCCATATGGACAGTCGCTCGATCTCTCTTCTGCACTCCGACTCATCCCCATCAGTGATACGTCCCACAACAGTAGTGTCGTCAGCGAACTTGATGATGGAGTTCGCACTATGACTGGCTACGCAGTCATGAGTATAGAGTGAGTACAGCAGGGGGCTGAGCACGCATCCTTGAGGTGCTCCCATGCTGATTGTTATCGAGTCTGACACATTTCCACCAATATGAAAAGACTGTGGTCTGTGAATGAGGAAGTCGAGGATCCAATTGCAGAGGGATGCGCAGAGACCCAGTTCTGCAAGTTTGGTAACCGGCTTGGAGGGGATGATCGTATTAAATGCTGAGCTGTAATCGATGAATAACAGCCTGACATATGAGTTTTTGTTCAAGTGGTCCAGAGCGGAGTGGAGGACCAGCAAGATCGCATCCACCGTTGATCTGTTGTGGCGGTAAGCGAACTGCAGTACGTCCAGGTTTTTGTCGAGATAGGAGTTGATTTGCGCCATGATCAACCTCTCGAAGCACTTCATCACCACAGGTCGATAGTCATTGAGGCACGTCACCTTGCTCTTCTTGGGCACTGGTGTAATTGATGCCTTTTTGAAGCAGTTGGGAACCTCAGACCTCAGAAGTGAGAGGTTGAAAATGTCCGTAAAAACTCCAGCCAGTTGGTCCGCACAGGTTTATAGAACACAGCCAGGTATACCATCATGTCCAGGTGCTTTTCGATGGTTATCCTCTCTGAAGGATTTCCTGACGTCAGCCTCTGTGACTGAGACTGAAATAGCATCACAGCGAATGGGGGCTCGGGAAGGCACATCGGTGTTCTCCCTATCAAAGCGCGAGTAAAACATATTGAGCTCATCAGGGAGTGATGTTTCGCTGACATTCGAGTTGCCGAATGGTGGTCGATTAGGAAAAGGGGAGATGCAATGAGACCTGGGTGTCATGGTACACCAGTCATTGAAAATAGGCATGCAGGTGCAGCAGGCAGTGAAGAAAGTGAATGGTATAAAAAATTATTGTATGACATTATGGGGCAGAATTCCATGTTTGATCTCTGGCTGTAGATGTTTCAGGTTTCAATGACTTCAATAGAAATTAACGCATGGGAGGTGAGTTGTTATATCCTGTTAAACATATCCTGTTAATTTATGCTTTATGCTCAAAATCCCCGTTAATGTGAAAATATTGTCTTGTGATGCTCACCAGAATCAGGCAGGAAAACTGTCAAGATTGACATGTGATTAAAGTAATAACAAATCTTATGGCTATTTCCAGACTTCAGGGATGAGGCTCCAGTGTTAATCTTGTTTGTGGCCTAATCAGTGTTCCACTTGACTGTGGGTCATTTGAGGTCCATAATATCAGGTCATCCGTGCATTATTTTTCAATCTAATAATGATGTAAAACTAACCGAAGTGCAAATGAGCATCAAATGAAAAAAATAATGTGTGCATTAATGTTGCTTTACCAAGGCACATGTTTCCAGGAAACAGAAACTCAGTAAATGACTTTGCAATTGCAGAAGGCAGACAATAAAGTGAATCCTCAGTAACAGATGCCATGTTAAATATTAATGGCTACATTCTCAAATAAATGTATGTTTCCTAGCAGAAGTGCAGGATGACTGAACAGTTCAAGTTTCTCTCATCCATTCATAAGCTGGTTTGCTGTCTCCAGATTCAATTTTCAGAAAATATGCAATGCAACTATTTGAGCCCAAAAGCAATCAGTTCAGATCTGACACAAAGTGCTAGAGTGACTTGGCAAGTTAGGCAGCATCTTTGGAGAACATGGATAGGTGATGTTTCATATTGAAGAAGGGTCATGACACAAAACGATGCTTATCCATGTTCTCCAGAGATGTTGCCTGACCAGCTGAGTCACTCCAGCACATTGCGTCCTTTTTTTCTGTAAACGAGCATCTGCAGATAGAAACATAGAAACATAGAAAATAGGAGCAGGAGGAGGCCACTTGGCCCTTCGAGTCAGCACCGCCATTCATGTGATCATGGCTGATCATCCACAATCAGTAACCTGTGCCTGCCTTCATCCCATATCCCTTGATCTGCTGGCCCCTAGAGCTCTATTTAACTCTCTTTTAAATTCATCCAGTGAATTGGCCTCGACTACCTTCTGTGGCAGAGAATTCCATAAATTCCCAACTCTCCGGGTGAAAAAGTTTTTTCTCGTCTCAGTTTTAAATGGACTCCCCTTTATTCTTAGACCGTGGCCCCTGGTTCTGGACTCCCCCAACATTGGGAATATTTTTCCTGCATCTAGCTTGTCCAGTCTTTTTATAATCTTATATGTTTCTATAAGATCCCCTCTCATCCTTCTAAATTCCAGTGAATCCAAGCCCAGTTTGTGGAATTCTCTGCCCCAGAGGGCGGTGGAGGCCGGGTCTCTGGATACTTTCAAGAGAGAGCTAGATAGGGCTCTTAAAGATAATGGAGTGAGGGGATATGGGGAGAAGGCAGAAATGGGATACTGATTGAGGATGATCAGCCATGATCACCTTGAATGGCTCAATGGCTCGAAGGGCTCTATGGCCTACTCCTGCACCTATTGTCTTTCCAATCTTTCGTCATATGATCAAAACTGCACACAACACTCCAGATGTGGTCTCACCAGGGCCCCATACAACTGCAGAAGGACCTCTTTACTCCTATACTCAAATCCTCTCATACTGAAGGCAAACATACTATTAGCTTTCTTCACTGCCTGCTCTACCTGCATGTTCACTTTCAGTGACTGGTGTACAAGGACACCCAGGTCTCGTTGCACTTCGCTTTTTCCTAATCTGACACCATTGAGATAATAATCTGTCATCCATGTTCTTGATGCCAAAGTGGATAACCTCATATTTATCTACATAATACTGCATCTGCCATGCATCTGCCCACTCACTCAACCTGTCCAAGTCACCCTGCGACTCCTAGTATCCTCTTCGCAGTTCACACTGCCACCCAGCTTTGTGTCATCTGCAAATTTGCTAGTGTTACTTTTAATCCCATCATCTAAATCATTAATAAATATTGTAAATAGTTACGACCCCAGCACTGAGCCTTGCGGCACTCCACTCGCCATTACCTGCCATTCTGACAGGGACCCGTTTATTCCTACTCTTCGTTTCCTGTCTGCCAACCAATTCTCTATTCATGTCAATACCCTGCCCCAATACCATGTGTTCTAATTTTGCCCACTAATCTCCGTTGTGGGACCTTATCAAAGGCTTTCTGAAAAGTACAGATACATTACATCCACTGGCTCTCCACAATTTCTAGAGCCACGCCCTTGAGTACCCTGGGATGCAGACCATCAGGCCCTGGAGATTTATCAGCCTTCAGTCCAATCAGTCTACCCAATACTATTTCTCGCCTAATGCAAATTTCTTTCAGCTCCTCTGTCTCCTTAGTTCCTCTATCCTCTAGTACATCTGGGAGATAATAGTAAGATTAAATGACAACTCACCAGTTTGAAGTTTGATCTTTATTTTATGAGGAGTTACGATGAGGGACTACATGAAGAACCCCGTACAGCCGTTCGTGCGTCAATCTTCAAAGCAACGGTGTGAAATCACAGGTAATAGTGACTGAAGTATAATAGTAAGAACAAAAGACTAGAACTACCAGATGACATTTATGTGGGTTGGGAGCGGAGGGCACGTAGTCCCTCATCGTAACTCCTCATAAAATAAAACTCATACTTCAAACTGGTAAGTTCCCATTTAATCTTACTATTTCACTTCGGAGTCACGTGAGTGACTACATGAAGATTTCAAAGCTCTGTGATTTCATGCCGTGTGAACCACAGCTGCTTCATTGACAAATGAAGGGAAAACATTCATAACGCATACAGTCATGCCATAGAAGTAAAACATGTTGATGCTGTTTAAATGAAATAATAATATTTCCATCTCTCACCCAGATGGAAAATATAACCAGAACATAAATAGAGTTAACAAATACCCCTGGTTCAGCTTTGGGTCATTACAGATGTTTGGAGATTCGTTTGTTGGACCATGCTGCAGCCGTAACAATGCGACCCAGCGGAACGTAAATACCCTTGCCGCTGATGTTGTAGCAGCCCTGGTGGAATGAGATCTGGAATCAGAATCCATTCCTACATAGCGCAAACTCCGTTTTTATCATCTGGAGTGGCCTGAACAAACACGTTCTCCCAAATTTTTTGTGACTAACAACATTGCTAGTCCAGAACCTCCAAGGCTCTTGGTGACCTTGACCTTGTATATATGTGTGCTTAACTTATCAAAGGTCCCCTGGCATGCCTGTGACTATTTTGAGACCCAACCCCCTTCTGGTCTGTTCAAGTATTTATAACATAATATTATATATTAGAATTTACAGATGTAATCATCCTGTACCATCACAATTATGTAGCGACTAAACCTGCTGTGCTAGACCAGCACCAGACGGATAACTACCTAATAAACTTCAGCCAAATTTAAGGATATAGCTGGAGCCTTCAGGTGAAATAGTGTTCACAAATGTCAACATCACATATGGCATTGTACTGGTCCTGGGAGACCTATGTTGAAGATATCCTATATATATATATATATATATATATATACATAACCGCAGTAACCCTCCCGGCACCCGGGCTGATCATCTAGGTGAGTTTAACCCCATTTCCTGGGGACTACTGCGTTCTGGGAACCGCATATTCTTGGGTTTCCCATCCACTGGTAACCCAGCCTAACTGTTTAGGTTAGTTTTAACCCCATCTCCTGGGGACTACTGTGGTCTGGAACCACCTATTCTTGGGTTTCCCCTCCACCGGGAACCCAGGCTGACCTTTCAGGTCAGTTTAGCCCCATACCCTGGGGACTACTGCGGTCTGGAACCGCCTATTCTTGGGTATCCCCTCCCCGGGAACCCAACATGTGGAGTCAATGACCGCGTTATCAGTGACTCCAATCGCGAACCCCAGCTCCCCGCTTCTGCGGTCGGACCAGGGTTTTCCCCAAAGCCCTGGCAGTTCCCTCGTTGGCCATCGCGAACAACCCGCAAAAACCTTGGAGGTTCCTGCAGGAGACCCACAACAGGTAAGGAATAGCACTTACCTGAAGTTTAGACTTACCGTTGGAGGAGCTGCGCTGCTCCACAGTCGTCTGCATGGAAGCGTCTGACATAATGACGCACAAACGGGCTGTACGGCGTTCTTCACATAGTCACTAACGTGACTCCGAAGTAAAATTTGTATCTTCCTTAGTGAAGACAGAACCAAAGTACCTGTTCAACTCTTCTGCCATTTCCTTGTTCCCCGTAATAATTTCACCTGTTTCTGCCTTCAAGGGACCCACATTTGTCTTTACTAATATTTTCTCTTAACATACCTAAATAGGCTTTTACTATCCTCCTTTATATTCTTGGCCTGCTTATCCTCATACTTCATCTTTTCACCCCGTATTGCCCTTTTTTTTAACCTTCTGTTGTCCTTTGAAAGTTTCCCAATCTTCTGGATTCTTGTTACTCTTTGCTATGTTATACACCTTTTCTTTTAGTTTTATTCCATCCCTAACATCCCTTGTCAGCCTCGGTTGCCTCTTACTCCCCTTAGAATCTTTCTTTCTCTTTGGAATGAAATGGTCCTGCATCTTCTGGATTATGCCCAGAAATTCCTGCCATTACTGTTCCACTGTCATTTCTGCTAGGATCCTTTTCCAGTCGACCTTTGCCGGCTCTTCTCTCATGCCTTCATAGTCCCCTTTGTTCAACTGCAACACTGACACGTCTGATTTAACCATCTCCTTCTCAAATTGCAGTTTAAAACTTATCATATTATGATCACTACCTCCTCGCGGTTTCTTTACCTTGAGATCCCTTATTAAATCTGGTTCATTAGTCAACACTAAATCCAGAATTGCCTTCTCTCTGGTAGGCTCCAGTATAAGCTGCTCTAAGAATCCATCTCGGAGGCATTCCACAAACTCCATTTCTTGGAGAACCAACCTGATTTTCCCAGTCGACCTGCATATTGATATCTCCCATAACCACAGTGGCATTACCTTTGTTAAATGCCAATTTTAATTCCTGCTGCAATTTGCACCCTATATCCAGGCTACTGTTTAGGGGCCAGTAGATAACTCCCATTAATGTCTGCTAACCTTTACAATTCCCCAATTCTATCCACGGTGCATATACATCGTCAGTCCCTATGTCACCCCTCACAAGGTACTGAATTTCATCCCTCACCAACAGAGCTACCCCACCTCCTCTGCCCACCTGCCTGTCCTTTCTATAGGATGTATATCCCTGAATATTCAGTTCCCAGTCCCGATCCTCCTGCAGCCATGTCTCTGTAACCCCCACAATGTCATATCTACCAATCTCTAACTGAGCCTCAAATTCATCCACTTTACTTCTTATGCTTTGTGCATTTGTATATAATACTTTTAATCCATTACTCACCTCTCCTTTCACATCAATTCCTATTTCACTTGGCCATACTCTCCTATCCCGTCGTGAGCTTCCTTCCCCATTAATTCTGGTGTCTTTCTTAACTTTTCCTATACTCTCTTTCCCTTTAACTCCATCCTTGTATTTCCAATTTGTCTCCTCCCCCCACTATTTGTCTCATCCCTGCCCACTATAAGATCCTTGTTTCTACAATCAGTTACTTTTTTTGTGCCTGTTTTTGAAAAGATACAAATGCATGTTGCATTAATATTGCATAATGGCTTTTGGTGACACAAACCAGACAGACCAGGCAAACGCTGAAACATCCAGAACGCTTGTCATAGAAAAACGCTAGTGGTTATAACGTCTTGGAAAACTGCATTGAATACCAGTAACACAATATTTTATGTAGTCTAAAACTTACTCCACTACAGATACTTAGGAGATATTTAGATAAATATTTGAAGTAGAAACTGTGCAAAAGACAGAAAATGCAGTGAAATTCATAAGAGAGGATTAGTGAAAGTAATTAGTAGCAAATTAGGGAAAGTGATTAGTAGCAAACCACGAAAGACGTACAGGTTAGTAGGTTAATTGTCTTGGTATAAATGTAAATTCGATAGATTCCTTTCTCGTTGATTCTGGAAAACTGACAGCCAGAAACCTGTTAATTTTGCAATTCCAGCAGGTCTGGGCCTATGCAGTCTAACAGAACTGTGTTATAACTCAGTTGGTAAGCCGCTGCTTCTGCAGTTTTATTCCTCTCCAGAACTTGGATGAAGCTAGAACAGACTCTCTCACTGGCTGTTCTAAGACCTCTGTGATAGAGGAAAGGAAGTTCCAAGAGTCTCCGCTATAGGTGATGCACATGCATTTCGATCACAGATCTCCCCATTAACCTTTGGGAAGAAATTGCTTGAGCATATCTCATTCCTTTCTACAGAACAGACGCTGGATCAAAGATAACCTTAGAGGAGCTTCAGGCAAAGAGCAAGGCTTGCCCATTCTTCACCTCTTGGACTTTCTCCCCAGCATCCACTCTTTAACCTGCAGGAGGAAAGGATTCTGTAAGTTTGTCTGGAGGTGACACAATTCTTGACTGTCTTGCTTTCTGAACCTCTTTGAGGATGAAGAACATTTTGATGTTCTTGGTTGCTTTCAACCAGTGCATAGAGGTGTTTCACTGTTCTTCAACCTGCCTTGTGGGTCATTAATTCCTCCATCACCTCCGGGGTCAGCATTTTTTCTTTCAACTTCCATGTCCCCCCTGTCTGCCTTCTCGTCTTTCTGTAGCTACAATCAACCCAGCGTGATGTTGGTGGACTCACTGCAACTGCCTACTACACAGACAAAGTCTGTCCGAGTCTAGGCTGAACCGTTTGGACTCACCAGATACATTATCGCGGTGCTTTGTGTGCAGGGTTGCTGAAAGTTTCGCCCAGCATCGCAACTTGAACCGTTTCCATCAGGACCCCACAGGTGCTGTTGAGTCTGCCATCGGCACAGCCGGATTATCCTGCTGCATCAATGATGAATCAGACCATTTGGCCAGGACATTGGCAAAAGCAGCGAGAGCCATTGGAGGACAGCCAGCCACTCGATCTGCAGCAATGAGGCGCACACATTGATCAGCCTGAGCAGAGTGTTTTGCTACGTTATGTCCACCATGAGGAAATGCCCACACAAACATGCGTGTGAATTTGACCTTGAGAATTCACCTCCCTGCAGCAGGATACCTAAGCCAGAAGCATGACTATCATTGCCCCTCTGATCATTCTTTATCACCAGCCTAATGTCCAGCTGGCAAGCAATAAGAGGAGGAGCAGAGAATGGAGGATAAACCCTAAACAATACCTTTCTGGTTCACATGGATATGCAGAGAACGGAGGGATATGGATCGTGTACAGGAAGATGAAGTTATGCTCAGCGCAGACATTATGAGCCAATGGGCCTGTTAATGTGCTGACTGTTCTATGCTGTCATTGTAGCTCAGCTGTCATTGAACATTTGGTCCAGCTGCATTATCAGTAAATATAAACCATAATATTCAGTTATCAATAGTCATGCCTTACAGCGCTAGCGTTACTGCCTTACAGCACCAGAGACTTGGGTTTGATCCTGACCATGGCTGCTGTCAGTGTGGAGTTTGTACATTCTCCCAGTGACTGTGTGTATTTTCTGTGGGTGCTCTAATTTTCTCCCTCATTCCAAAGAAGTACAGATATGTGGGTTAATTGGTTTCAGTAAGTTGCTCTTAGTGTGCATGGTAGAACTAGTGTATGGGTAAACGCTGGTCGGAAGGCTTGTTTCCACGCTATATCTCTAAACTAAACTAAATTAAAGTGAACCTTCTTCTTGATGATGTTGTCCACAATGGGAATATAAAAGTCAAGATTAAATAAATGCTTCATGTCACGTTTCTAGATCAAACTGAGAAAATTGGAAAATTGGTAATCATTCAGTGACTGTCTTTTGCTTCGTAGCTGCTCTGCTCTACCATTCTTTCTCTGGAAGGATCATACCCACCCATAGAAAGGTACAACCGAGAGTCATACCATCAGCAGTTAGTCCTTATTGCCCAATAACCACCCTTTGGTTTGTCAATGTTACTCAAATATAATGGCAGATTGGATTACTGCAAAATGAAAGCATTGTGAATTTTCCCAGGATACCAGGCTTGCATGATGGAGGCAAAGAGGAATGCCGGCTGAGCTTTAAGCGCATTTATCGCAAAGTTGGTGTGTGATGCTCACAAAGTGGTATGCATGTAGCTAATGAGAAACCCAGACCACAGTAAAGCCTACAATCATTGTTAAGTCACACATACACAGGCAAGAGAAAACAACATATACTCAATTCTCATGAATCTGGATCTGCCATCTCCTTTAAGCAGCAGTGAATGGCAAACTGTAAGATGTTGCAAGTTTACTTAGCTCCTGTTGAGAGCAAAAGCAATGCATTATATTTCATGGATACAGTGACCTTAGTCTCTGACTTCAGGCCCTATTCCAATGTTACAGTTATGGCAGGAGCAAGTGTAGTTTTTAGTCCAATGTCTTTATTAATTGGCAAACACTTCACATCCTCTTTCTCATTGGATATGGGTAGAAAAATTATTCATCAATTGCCCTTGACATCTACAGTGCATTCAGAAAGTATTCAGACCACTTTTTCCACATTTTGTCACTTTACAGCTTTATTTTAAAATGGATTAATTTCTTGTTTTTGCATCATCAATCTACACACAATGCTGCAGAATGAAGGTGTTCAGAATTTTTTGCAAAGTAATTCAAATAAATAACTGAAATATTACATCTACATTCAGATCCTTTTCTATGACACACAAAATTGAGCAAAATTGTCCTTAGACCTCCGAGATAGGATTGTGTCGAGACACAGATCTGGGGAAGTATATAAAACAGTTTCTGCAGCATTGCAGGTCCAAAAGAGCACAGTGGCCTCCGTCATTCTTAAATGGAAGAACTTTGGAGCCACTTCATAGAGCTGGCCGTCCAGCCAAACTGAGCTATTGGGGGAGAAGGGCCTTGGTCAGGGAGGTGACCAAGAATCCAATGGTCACTCTGACAGAGGTCCAGAGTTCCTCTGTGGAGATGGAGAACCTTCAACCCTCAACTATATCTGCAGCACTCCACCATTCAGGCCTTTATGGTAGAGTGGCCAGACGGAAGCCACTCCTCAGTAAAAGGCACATCACAGCCTACTTGAGATTTGCCAAAAGGCACCTAAAGGACTCTCAGTCCATAAGAAACAAGATTCTCTGGTGTGATGAAACCAAGATTGAATTCTTAGGCCTGAATGCCAAGCGTCATGACTGGAGAAAACCTGGCACCGCTCATCACCTGGCCAATACCATACCTACGGTGAAGCATGGTGGTGGCAGCATCATGCTGTGGGGATGTTTTTCAGCGGCAGGAACTGTGAGACAGGATCAAGGGAAAGATAAACGGAGCAAAGTACAGAGAGATCCTTGATGAAAACCTGCTCCAGAGCATTCTGGACCTCAGACTGGGGCGGAGGTTCACCTTCCAACAGGACAACCATCCTAGGCACACAGCCAAGACAACGAAGGAGTAGCTTTGTGATAAGTCTGTGAATTCCTTGAGTGGCCTAGCCAGAGCCCGGACTTGAACCCGATCAAGTTCAAGTTCATGTTCAAGTGAGTTTATTGTCATGTGTCCCTGATAGGACAATAAAATTCTTGCTTTGCTTCAGCACAACAGAACATAGTAGGCATTGATTACAAAACAGATCAGTGTGTCCATATACCATTATACAAATATATACACACATGAATAAATAAACTGATGAAGTGCAAATAACAGATAATGGGTTATTAATGCTCAGAGTTTTGTCCGAGACAGGTTTAATAGCCTGATGGCTGTGGGGAAGTAGCTATTCCTGAACCTGGTCGTTGCAGTCTTCAGGCTCCTGTACCTTCTACCTGAAGGTAGCAGGGAGATGAGTGTGTGGCCTGGATGGTGTGGGTCTTTGATGAAACTGCCAGCCTTTTTGAGGCAGCGACTGCGATAAATCCCCTCGATGGAAGGAAGGTCAGAGCCGATGATGGACTGGGCAGTGCATACTACTTTTTGTAGTCTTTTCCCTCCAGGGCGCTCAAGTTGCTGAACCAAGCCACGATGCAACCGGCCAGCAAGCTCTCTACTGTGCACCTGTAGAAGTTAGAGAGAGTCCTCCTTGACAAACCAACTGTCCGTAATCTTCTCAGGAAGTAGAGGTGCTTGATAATTGCATCTGTGTTCTCGGACCAGGAAAGATCTTCAGAGATGCCCAGCACGCCCAGGTATTTGAAGCTCTTGACCCTTTCACCCATCGACCCATTGATATAAACGGGACTGTGGGTCCCCATCCTACTCCTTCCAAAGTCCACAATCAGTTCCTTGGTTTTGCTGGTGTTGAGGGCCAGGTTATTGTGCTGGCACCATATGGACAGTCGCTTGATCTCTCTTCTGTACTCCGACTCATCCCCATCAGTGATACGTCCCACAACAGTGGTGTCGTCAGCGAACTTGATGATGGAGTTCGCACTATGACCGGCTACGCAGTCATGAGTCTAGATTGAGTACAACAGGGGGCTGAACACGCAGCCTTGAGGTGCTCCCGTGCTGATTGTTATCGAGTCTGACATATCCACCAATACGAAAAGACTGTGGTCTGTGAATGAGGAAGTCGAGGATCCAATTGCAGAGGGATGCGCAGAGACCCAGTTCTGCGAGTTTGGTCACCAGCTTGGAGGGGATGATAGTATTAAATGCCGAGCTGTAATCGATGAATAACAGCCTGACGTATGAGTTTTTGTTGTCCAAGTGGTCCAGAGCGGAATGGAGTGCCAGCGAGATCGCATCCACCGTTGATCTGTTGTGGTGGTAAGCGAACTGCAGTGGGTCCAGGTTTTTGTCGAGGTAAGAGTCGATTTGCGCCATGATCAACCTCTCGAAGCACTTCATCACCACAGGCGTTAGTGCCACTGGTCGATAGTCATTGAGGCATGTCACCTTGCTCTTCTTGGGCACTGGTATAATTGGTGCCCTTTTGAAGCAGGTGGGAACCTCAGACCTCAGAAGTGAGAGGTTGAAAATGTCCGTAAAAACTCCAGCCAGCTGGTCCGCACAGGTTTTTAGAACACGACTAGGGTTACCATCAAGTCCAGGCGCTTTTAGAGGGTTCACCCCTCTGAAGGATTTCCTGACGTCGGCTTCTGTGACTGAGACTGAAATACCATCACAGCGAATGGGGGCTCGGGAAGGCACATCAGTGTTCTCCCTATCAAAGCGTGCGTAAAACGCATTGAGCTCATCAGGGAGTGATGTATCGCCGACATTCGAGCTGCCTCCTGATTTTGCCTTGTAGGAGGTGATTGCATTCAGGCCCCGCCACACCTGCTGAACATCTGTCTCATCTTCCAGCTTGGAGCAGAAGTCCCTTTTGGCCTTTTTGATGGCCTTACCAAGGTCGTATCTGGACTTCTTGTAGACCACTGTATCATCAGCCATGAATGCCTGGTGTCTGGTCTTCAGAAGAGTGCGGATCTCAAAGTTGATCCAAGGTTTCTGATTGGGAAACACTCGGAAGGTTTTTGTGGGGATGCAATTGCTCCACACATTTCTTAATGATGTCGGTAAAGACTGTGGCATATTCGTTCAAGTCCGTTGCCGCGTCCTTGAACATTGCCCAGTCTACAGACTCCAAGCAGTCCTGTAGTTGTTCCTCTGCCCCCCCCCCTCCCCCCCCCCTCCCCCCACCAGCTCTACACTGTCCTCACCTCTGGGGGTGCGCTCTTCAATTGCTGCCTGTAGGCAGGAAGAAGCAGCACCACGGTATGGTCAGATTTACCGAAGTGAGGGCGAGGGATAGAGCGATAGGCATTCTTGATGTTGGTGTAGCAGTGGTCGAGGGTGTTTGGTCCTCTGGTGCAGCAGGAGACATGTTGGTGGAAGTTGGGGAGTGATTTCTTTAGGTTTGCCTTATTGAAGTCCCCAGCAATGGTGCTAAATGCCTCGGGGTAAGACGTCTGCTGTTTGTTGACCACGGCGTGCAGCTCCTCCAGTGCCAGATGGACGTCTGCCTGGGGTGGGATGTGGATCGCGGTCAGGATGATGGAGGTGAATTCCCTCGGAAGGTAGAAGGGACGGCACTTCACCGCCAGATGTTTGAGGTGTGGAGAGCAGGAGTTTGACAGGACTGCCATGACTGAGCACCACGCAGAGTTGACCATGAGGTAGACGCCCCCTCCAGTCCCCTTGCCAGATGCCAGTGTACGGTCCATACGGTGGATAGAGAACCCTTCAGGCTGGACCTCTGAGTCTGGGGAGCTGGAGGTGAGCCATGTCTCTGTGAAACAGAACACGGAGCATTCCCTCAGCTCCCTTTGATACAGCAGTCTTGCCCTTAAGTCCTCCACTTTATTTTCAAGGGACTGTACAATGGCCAGTAGGATAGTAGGGAGAGGGGGCCGAAGTCCCCTGCGCTTCAGTCTGACCTGAAGTCCTGTCCCGTCGGCCACATTTCCGGACACAATGGAGGCTTCCCCTTTGTTTCCAGGTACTGTGCTTACTGTACCTGCTGTTTCTGTGAACCTGCACTGGAACGGGAATTCCCTCACAGACGGCAGCTCCAGCTCCTTCAAAGTCGGCAGCTGCTGCTCCAGCTTCATTGTTTCCGGGAGCCCGTCGGCTCTGGAGGTCATCCTGGGGTTCCGAGGTACAGTACCTGTGTTCCTCAGTCGGGTCGGGTGATTTCCAGCGAGAGTGGGAAAGTCCGGGACTCCCACAGCTGCGGGAGATTGCAAAATTGCGAGGGCCTTAAGGTGCTCAAGCAGCTTCTCTGAAATGGCACAGTTTTCCGCCATTTTCCTGATCCAGGTGAGTTGATTGAAGTTGTAATTTAAGCCTTTTAGGTTCTGGTGCGCCGCAAAAGTCGCCGCAGGCAGGCGCCATCTTGGGATTCAGGCATTCAAACATCTCTGGAGGGACCTGAAAATAGATGTGCATTGACACTCCCCATCCAACCTGACAGAGCTTGAGAGGATCAGCAGAGATGAATGGGAGAAATTACCCAAATACAGGTGTGCCAAACTTGTAGCGTTATACCCAAGAAGACTTGAGGCTGTAATCGCTGCTAAAGGTGCTTCAACAAAGTACTGAGTGTAGGGTCTGAATACATTATGTAAGTAATGTCTGAATACTTTCTAAAAACCTGTTTTCGCTTTTTACTATGGGGTATTGTGTGTACATTGATGATTAAAAAATGAATGTAATCAATTTTAGAATAAGTCTGTAACGTAACAAAATGTGTAAAAAGTGAAGGGGTCTGAATACTTTCTGAATGCACGGTTTGGGCTCATAATAGGAACCATTCTCAACTGAAAGAAGGAACTGCAGATGCTGGTTTAGGAAAATACACCAAGTGCTGGAGTAACTCAGCGGGTCAGGCAGCATTAATGGAGAAGATGGATAGGTGACGCTTTGCGTCTGAAGAAGCGTTGCCAGTCGAAGCATCACCTATCCAGGTTCTCCTGAGATCCTGCCTGACCCACTGAGTTACTCTAGTAGGCTGTGATCCGAGAGGCTTTTTCGTTCAAGTTCGTGACCCAACTCACAGAACTACCTGAATTTTTAACATATTGTGTAAAATTATTATATAAATCGTACCTGAAACTCGTCAAGACCAAAACCTGCACATTTTTTAAAAATATGAGAAAAGCTTCCAATTTTCCGAGTAGTAATTGTCCAATCAATGCTCATTTCACACGGAGGTCGGACACAAATTGAATCCCGCGCTTTGTTATATGGTTGCTAGGCAGTGAGGACCCTGGGATCATGGCTGCCTCCTCATTGCATCAAAACAATAACAAGGTTTCCAAGGAATAAAGGTAATGATAAACCTTGTTGATAATTTTGTTTTTTAATTGATTTATCTTTATAAAGTTAAGATGTGAATAAAAATGATAAATAACAAATGTAGAGCTAGGGTTAGGGTTAAGATTAGGGTTAGGGTTAGGGTCAGTCGGTCAGTCAGTCAGTCAGTCGGTTGGTCAGTCAGTCAGTCTGTTGGCCGGGCTTGTCGGTAGGCCGATGGATGCTGTGGAGGATCAGTCGGGCTGTCGGGCTGTCAGGCCACCGGTGGGTCGTGTGAGTGGCGGGGCCGCCAGTGGGTGCTGCGAGTGGTCGGACGGCTGGTGGGTGCTGCGAGTGGTTGGCTGGCTGGTGGGTGCTGCGAGGGTTTGGTCGGGCTGTCTGTAGGCCGGTGTTGCAGTAAGCAAGCGGGCGGTCTGACGGAGCCGGCACTATGGTGGTGCTGAAGGCGGCCCGGGTGGCATGCAGGGCAGTGCTGCTCCCCATCATCATCACCACGATGATCGAGAAGGGCATGCTGGTCGATGTGGACACGCTGCAGGGCCACACGTACGGAGCCGCAGCTGGTCCCAAAGCGGCTCCAGCTCCAGCCATGGGCAGCTCTGGAAGGGGGGCCGAGTTAGGGTTAGGGTTAGGGTTAGGGTTAGGCATTTTTCTGACAGCGGAAGATGCCTTAGCCTTCTCCCAGCCTGGCACTGCCCCAGTCCTACTATGGCCGTGACCCTCACTCTGCACACTGGCAGTTCAGTGGGGTTCAGTAAATGGGGGAACCCAAAGGAACTGCCCTCACCCATTAATTAGGCTGGTTCAGGAGCCAGACCACTGTGGCCGTCTCATTCAAAAAACACAATCACAATTATATTAATTATATTATTTTTATATAATATAATTATACATAATTATATATGATTACAGTCATATTCATAAGTCATATATATGGTATAATATATGGTTTAAATAGACTGCAGCACCTGGAGTATTGTGTGCAGTTTTGGTACCCTAATTTGAGGAAGGTCATTCTTGCTATTGAGGAAGTGCAGCGTAGGTTTACAAGGTTAATTCCCGGGATGGCGGGACTGTCATATGCTGAGAGAATGGAGCGGCTTGGCTTGTATACTCCGGAGTTTAGAAGGATCAGAGGCGATCTTATTGGAACATATAAGATTGTGAAGGGTTCGGACACGCTAGAGGCAGGAAAATGTTCCCGGTATTGGGGGAGTACCGAACCAGGGGCCAAAGTTTTAGAATACGGGGTAAGCCATTTAGAATGGAGACGACGAAACACTTTTTCTCACAGAGAGTTGTGAATGTATGGAATTCTCTGCTGCAGAGGGCGGTGGAGGCCGGTTCTCTGCATACTTTCAAGAGAGAGCTAGATAGGGCTCTTAAAGATAGCAAAGTCAGGGGATATGGGGAGAAGGCAGGAACGGGGTACTGATTGGGGATGATCAGCCATGATTACATTGAATGGTGGTGCTGCCTCGAAGTGCCGAATGGTCTACTCCTGCACCTATTGTCTATTGTCTATTGAAATAGGCTCTCCATGGTGTAATATGAGCATTGGACATTAGATGGCGGTTACTTTTTCGATCTCATTGTCTAATTAGTTTAATTAATTAATGTGCAATCTTTGGCACTGACGAGTTATGACTTCCTTTTCAATTATATTTTATCTAAATCTGTGCAAAATTTCATGTAGTTCCGAGACACGGAACTACATGAAAGAAAAGTTGATTTCTAGATACATTTTTGATGCTTGGCCCACAGCCTATAGTACTTGGTGTCATTTTTTCGCGACTGGCTGTTGCCGTCTTAATATTTGGAAACAAAGAACGGATTCCCTGAGTGTCCTGTATATTTTAACTGAAGGCTCCTTTAAATCTGTCAGACTGGAGGAATGGTCTCGACCCGAAACGTCTACTGTCCATTTCCCTCCACAGACGCTGCCTGGCCTGCTGAGTTTCTCCAGCAGCTCTCCTTTCTTTTTGCTTCAGATTCCAGCATCTCTTGTACATTCTCCTTTAATTTTTTTCCTGTTGTTTTCCTGTTCTTGCACTGCCTAATTGGTAGGTTGGAAACATAAAGCAAGATTTGCAGAGTACAAAACTACTGCCAGATCCTTATGTGCTGGTGTGGCTACTTAAAAAAAAATGTTTGTAAAACACAATCTGCTTTTCACTGATTCTCTGTACTTGTAACAATAATAAACTAAACTAAAATGACCTATATCCATTGTCAAATCCTCATATTCTGGTGCAGCTACTTTCAATCTGCCCTTTACAAGGACATGTTGGCTCCCCATAATCAGATCAAATCTCTTAATCGTGCTGCATTACTGGGTCTAAAATCATCGATTCCAATAACATCCCTACAAATAATTTTAGTTAGCATGGCCCAAAATTTCACATCTTTCTTTTCTTCCTGACCTAATGGAACTTTATTTACTATTTGCCAGTCCAGGGGGACAATTTCTGAAAGCTTTGGAGGATTATAGCTGAAGAATCGAGTTATTTCCACCTACTTTAATTAACATCTCATTGGAAGCTATCATGTTCAGTAGTTTTGTCACTCTTTTGTTTTTTTTTCAAATATTATTTCTTTGTTTATTGTAATTTTATTGAGTTCTAGCCCTCTCATTGAGGCATAGATTAACGAGAATAGCCCTATATTCATAATCACTTCCTCGAATGTCAGGTGAAGTATTTGTTTTCTCTACTGTGGAGCTAACAACAATTATTTAACAGGTATTCTATTTCTTTATTGGATCATAGAGTCATGGAACTGTATAGCATAGAAACAGGCCCTTTGGCTCACCTTGCCAATGCCAACTAATCTGGCACATAGAGCCAGTCCCATTTGCCGACATTTGACCCATAGCCCACTAAACCCTTCCTACCCATTTATATGTCTAAATGTCTTTTAAAGGTAGTCAATTAATCCACTTATATAGCTTCCTCTAGCAGCTCATTCCTGATATGGACTACCCCCTGAAAACATTGCCCTTGTAGTGCCTCTTAAATCTCTCCCTTCTCACCTTTGGCTTGTGCCCTCTAGTTTTCGAATCATCTACTCTGTGAAAAACACTGTGAGCATTCACTTGATCCATGCCCTTCATGATCTTGTAGACCCCAATAAGGTCTCCCCTCAGCCTCCATCACTCCAAAGAAAAATGTCCCAGACTAGCCAACCTCACACTAACTCAAGCACACGACATCCGTCTGCACTCATTTTAACTTAATGACCTTGTTCCTTTAGCTGGGTGGCCTGCACCACATACAGTACTCTAATTGCGGTGTCACCAATGACTTGTACCTCTGCATCATGATATGCTCATTTTGGACTCAACCCTTTCCAATGAAGGCAAGCGTGCAAAATGCCTTCGTCGCCACACTGTCCACCCGCCTCATTGTGCTTAGGGAACTAAGCAACTGTATTCCCAGATTTATTTTCATCTGCAATTAAAGTGCTTTTGATTTGAAGCGCCCGTATTGGCACTTGACTACCTGTCACAATTAATTTACAATTATGTTAAACCATAAAAATGCTTTGCTATTAATCCTGATGTCTCTTGCAAGTTTCTTTTCACATTCTCATTTGCAGCTATGTTTTGGAGGAGACATTAACTAGCTCTGGAGAACTGCTGTATGTATTAATGGTGCATAATTAACTTGCATCAGTGTGACCTTGTGTAAAATTACTGCGGGACCAGTGTTCTCACTCTGTTATTATGGTTCAGTTAACTGTGCTATATATTTATTTGTGCATTACTATTGAGTCAATTTATTTTATTTGTTCAGCGGATGTGGATGTTATTGGCTAGATCAGCATTTATTGCCCATTCCAAATTACTCCTGAATTGACTGGTTTGCTAGGTCACTTCAGAGGGCAGACCATTAAGGACTCAGTAGATGAAGCTTGCCAACACTGACTGAAGCAAAGCCTATGCTATTTAAAGGGGCAATACCCATTTACTGCCATTTGCTCCACAGATGAGGATGCATGGGGGGAAGTTACTATGGATTGCAGGCAAGAGTAGGCCATCTGATTTGCAGCTGCACTGTGGATGGGGCAAACAAAAAGACAAGGATGAAATCTAACAGTGAAGTGGTACTGGGAGTATACTGTAATTGAAGTCCATGGCAGGAGTAAAATACTACACTCCCGGATAAAGTGTTATGATAGGTTTAAGAGCATGAGAAAACAGGGACAGGATAGAACACGTTTTCTACCATACTATACAATATGATCAGGCCTAATCTGTCCCAGGACAGTGTTTCTTATCTGTCAGTTTCCTTTGCCTTCAATTTCTTGATATTTCCAAAATGTACCCACGTCCTCTTTAATTGCCCCTGGTGATCCAACCTCCACAACCCTCTGGGATAGAGAGTTCCAGATAGTCACTGTCTATAGAAGAAGTTCCCATACACTTCATTTTTAAATGTCCATCCCCTAATCTTGTAACTATGTCCCCTAATTTTTCCACGAGATTTGAGACTTTAGAGATACAGTGTATAAGCAGGCCCTTCGGTCAACCGAGTCTGCGAGTATCAGTGATCACCGAGTACATACTAGCATTATCCTACATTTACAATTTTACTGAGGCCAATTAACCTGCATATCTTTACATCTTTGGAGTGTGGAAGGAAATTGGAGCACCCGGAGAAACCCCACACGGTCACAGGGAGAACGTACAAAATCTGTACAGACAGCACCCGTTTTCAGGATCTAAGCTGAGCGCTACAAGGCAACAATTCTACCAGTGTCACTGTGCTGCCCCTAAAGTCAAAGCATTTGGATGGCGAACCGGGCATACCTCCTTAGGATCTTAGAAGTTTCAATAAGATCACCCCTCAAGCTTCTAACTTTCAAAGAGTATGGATTTCTTTTAAGTCAAAGTCAAAGTCAAAAGAGTTTATTGTCATGTGTCCCTGACAGGACAATGAAATTATTTTTTTGCACAGCACAACAGAACATAGTAGGCATTGACTACAATTATATACGTAAATACACACATTAATTAATAAATTAATAAAGTGCAAATAACAGATGGAGGGGTATTAATGTTCAGAGTTTTGTCCGAGCCAGGTTTAATAGCCTGATGGCTGTGGGGAAGTAGCTATTCCTGAACCGGGTTGTTGCAGTTCTCAGGCTCCTGTACCTTCTACCCGAAGGTAGCAGGGAGATGAATGTGTGGCCAGGGTAGTGTGGGTCCTTGATGATGCTGCCAGCCTTTTTGAGGCAGCGACTGTGGTAGATCCCCTCGATGAAAGGAAGGTCAGAGCCGATGATGGACTGGGCAGTGTTTACTACTTTTGTAGTCTTTTCCTCTCCAGGGCACTCAAGTTGCTGAACCAAGCCACGATGAAACGGTCAGCAAGCTCTCTACTGTGCACCTGTAGAAGTTAGAGAGAGTCCTCCTTGACAAACCACTCTCCGTAATCTTCTCAGGAAGTAGAGGCGCTGATGAGCTTTCTTAATAATTGCATCTGTGTTCTCGGACCAGGAAAGATCTTCACAGATGTGCACGCCCAGGAATTTGAAGCTCTTGACCTTTTCAACTATCGACCCATTGATATAAACAGGACTGTTGGTCCCATTCCTACTCCTTCCAAAGTCCACAATCAGTTCCTTGGTTTTGCTGGTGTTGAGGGCCAGGTTATTGTGCTGGCACCATATGGACAGTTGCTCGATCTCTCTTCTGTACTCCGACTCATCCCCATCAGTGATACGACCCACAACAGTGGTGTCGTCAGCGAACTTGATGATGGAGTTCGCACTGTGACCGGCTACGCAGTCATGAGTATAGAGTGAGTACAGCAGGGGGCTGAGCACGCAGCCTTGAGGTGCTCCCGTGCTGATTGTTATCGAGTCTGACACATATCCACCAATACGAACAGACTGTGGTCTGTGAATGAGGAAGTCGAGGATCCAATTGCAGAGGGATCGCAGAGACCTAGTTCTGCAAGTTTGGTAACCAGCTTGGAGGGGATGATTGTGTTAAATGCCGAGCTGTAGTCAATGAATAACAGCCTGACATATGAGTTTCTGTTGTCCAAGTGGTCCAGAGCGGAGTGGAGGGCTAGCGAAATCGCGTCCACCATTGATCTGTTGTGGCGGTATGCGAACTGTAGTGGGTCCAGGTTTTTGTCGAGGTAGGAGTTGATTTGCGCCATGATCAACCTCTCGAAGCACTTCATCACCACAGGCGTTAGTGCCACAGGTCGATAGTCATTGAGGCACGTCACCTTGCTCTTCTTGGGCACCGGTATTATTGATGCCCTTTTGAGGCAGGTGGGAATCTCAGACCTCAGAAGTGACAGGTTGAAAATGTCCGTAAAAACTCCTGCCAGTTGGTTCGCATAGCTTTTTAGAACACGACCAGGTATGCCATCAGGTCCAGACGCTTATCGAGGGTTCACCCCTCTGAAGGATTTCCTGACGTCGGCCTCTGTGACTGACTGAAATACCATCACAGCGAATGGGGGCTCGGGAAGGCACATCGGTGTTCTCCCTATCAAAGCATGCGTAAAATGCATTGAGCTCATCAGGGAGTGATGTATCGCTGACATCCGAGCTGCCTCCTGGTTTCGCCTTGTAGGAGGTGATTGCATTCAGTCCCCGCCACAGCTGCCGAACATCTGTCTCATCCTCCAGTTTGGAGCAGAACCTTTTGACCTTTTTGATGGCCTTACCAAGGTCGTATCTGGACTTCTTGTAGACCACTGTATCATCAGACATGAATGCCCGGTGTCTGGTCTTCAGAAGAGTGCGGATCTCACAGTTCATTCCAAGGTTTCTAATTTGGAAACACTCGGAAGGTTTTTGTGGGGATGCAGTCCTCCACACATTTCTTAATGAAGTCTGTAACGACTGTGGCGTATTCATTCAAGTCCGTTGCCGAGTCCTTGAACTTTGCCCAGTCATCAGACTCCAAATAGTCCTGTAGTTGTTCCTCTGCCCCCCTCCCCCCCCCCCCCCCCCTCCCCAGACCAGCTCTGTACTGTCCTCACCTCTGGGGGTGCATTCTTCAATTGCTGCCTGTAGGCAGGAAGAAGCAGCACCACGGTATGGTCGGATTTACCGAAGTGTGGGCGAGGGATAGAGCGGTAAGCATTCTTGATGGTGGTGTAGCAGTGGTCGAGGGTGTTTGGTCCTCTGGTGCAGCAGGAGACATGTTGGTGGAAGTTAGGGAGCGATTTCTTGAGGTTTGCCTTATTGAAGTTCCCAGCAATGGTGGTAAAAGCCTCGGGGTAAGACGTCTGGTGTTTGTTGACCACGGCGTGCAGCTCCTCCAGTGCTAGACTGACGTCTGCCTGGGGATGTGGATCGCGGTCAGGATAATGGAGGTGAATTCCCTCGGAAGGTAGAAGGGATGGCACTTCTCCGCCAGATGTTCGGGATGTGGAGAGCAGGAGTTGGACAGGACTGCCACTTCAGATCACCACGCACAGTTAACCATGAGGCAGACGCCCCCTCCTCTCCCTTTCCCCGATGCCAGTGAACGGTCCATGCAGTGGTTGGAGAACCCTTCAGGCTGGACCGCTGAGTCTGGGAAGCTGGGGGTGAGCCATGTCTCTGTGAAACAGAACACAGAGCATTCCCTCAGCTCCCTTTGATAAAGCAGTCTTGCCAAGCAGCCTGTCTGAAACGGCACAGATTACTGCCATTTCCCTGATGCAGGTAAGTTGTTGAGAGTTGTAGATGAGCCTTTTATGTTCCGGAGCTCCGCAAAAGTCACTGCAGGCAGGCGCCATCTTGAGCTAGGATGTATAATGTACTTTAGTTGCTCCTGACAGGACTCTCTCATCAGAGGACATAGCCTAGTGAATCTCTTTTGGACTGTCTCCATGCCAGTATATCCTTTCTTACATAACTATATACAATATTCCAAGTGTGGCTTCATAAATATGCTATGTAACTGTTAGAATATTTTCCTACTTATCAACCCAAAATGTCCTGCATAAAGGCCAATTTATCATCTGCCTGTCACTTGCTTCATTAGTCAGCTATTTTATTTGTGATTTATGCATAAAAGCATAGAGCAACCTCTGTACTTTGCACATCTGCGATTTCTTCACTTGGATAATAGTTTCTGCCCACTCAGTCAACATACCTATATCCTGTTGCAAAGTCCAAATATCCTCATTGCATCATGCCCTTCCACCTATTTTCATGTCATCGAGGAACTTGGATACCTTAAACTTTGTTCCTTCCTACAGGTCATTGATATTAATAGTGAATAATTGATGGCCTAGAACTCAATTGTTGGGGCGCACTGTGGGATATGTACCTTCCAGCTTGAAAAAGACCAGTTTATTCCAACTCTCTGTCTTCTATGTGAAAGAGACTTTTCAATCAATGCAACACGTTTCCCCCAACACCGTGAGCTCTTACCTTGCTCACCAAACTTTATGTGGCATCTTGTTAAATGCCTTTAATGACATTCCAAGCACAAAATGTTTTTTATCCTGACAATCACGCAGACTGTATTCTGTACACCTCCATAAATCAATTAACAGCACTTATTAATTAGGATTGCACACATTATTCATAGGTCCCTCTGAAACCTTCACATTATTACTGGCCTACCGTTCACTTATCTGATCTACCTCATTACTGACCTACTGTTCACTTATCTCACAGTTTATACACATCGTTTTCAACATTTCCCAGACCTATTGCAAGTTACTTGCTAGCTTTTTGTGGGAGAAGAGAGTTATGGTAAGCCCATGTCTATTCCATCACCAGTCGGAATGGGAAAAGCACAATGTTCCTGTCTAGCCGTGGTGCAGAGATTATTAAAAGTGACAGTATGTCCAAACATAATCCCTCTCACATCCCACTTCCCACACTCTTTTCTGATTTGCAAGCTGCTAATGAAGCTTAACAGGAAGGTACTAAAAGTAGACACAATTTGCTGCAGATGCTACAGTATTTTATGCACAAAAGGATACCAAGTGCTGGAGTAACTCATCACCTATCCATATTCTCCAGCAATGCTGCCTGACCGGCTGAGTTACTCCAGTACTTTGTCTCCATAAAGTTACTAAAAGCCCCATCCCTCTACCGTGACCCGTGAAAGGTTTCCTCCTTTCAGAAACCCGTACTCGTCCATATCACAATAAACTCGATGTGACTTGACTCTTTCAGTCTTAAGAAGGCTGCCAACCTGAAACGTTACCTGTCCATTCCCTCCCTAAATGCTGCTTGACCCACTGAGTTCCTCCAGCACTGTGTTTTGCCCAATATTCCAGCATCTGCAGTCTCTCATGTCCTGACTTTTTCATCCCTCTATCTTTCTCTCATCCTCCTTTGCTTCCATCTTCCTCCTCATCCTTGTATTATGATCGAGTAGAGCAATTGCCTATACGTTCTTGTAACAGATAGGTTTTTAAATATGATTTTATGTTGTTTCATGTATTTTTAAAAATCAATCACATATGAGTTAACAATACATGATTGCACTAACGACTGTTCACATTGTAAAGCCAGTAGTCAACAAAACCATGCATCAAACTATTAAAAACATAACTTATATTCATGTCATGAACATTGGAATATAATGTTTTTTTGTGAATATCATTTCAAGGAAGATGTTTAATTCACAATTTATTCTTCCAAGAAAAGTTCCATAATATTGATGAAGAGCAATGTGTAGGTTGATAGGGAAGAATTGGAAGGCTAATATTAAATGAAATTGCTGCCCAGAAGTGTAATTATTTTTTAAGTCATTCATGTCGCTGACTAGAATGCAGTTAAATGAAGAGGCAGGATCCTTCCTCCAGCCCATATTGATTTTCAGTGTTCACTGCCATTATTGGTTCTGCACATTTTTTTGTTTAATGTGGCTGTGCATTGTCCTTCACAAATTACCCGTAAACTGAGCATGCAATTAAGAATCATTCAACTCAAACTGCATCATTACTAAAGGTAAAGCTTACTCCATTTCCTGATACTAAATTATTTTTTATACCAAATTGGAAGCTCATTCTGTTCCTCTGAAGAGATGTCGCAATTTGAGACACATTGCAGCGAGGAATGTGTTCACTACAAGTGATCACTGGAGCTTGAATGTTTTCTACTGCAAGCCGTTGTTTCCATTAACAGGGTACCTGCTCAATTTGTACACCTTTTTATCATCCAAAGCATGCCATATTCCCTCGGGCTCTCTGCAAGATGCTTTTTAGAATTGAATAAAATAGCATTTATAGTTTGTTTTGTGTTTCGGAATGTAATTAATATTTTGAAAATAATTTGGTTAAACAATTTTGGTCAAGGTTTGAAGATAGGGTCTAATTCGCACCTATTTGAAAGTCTGGATTTGGCACCCAATTTTTGGTAGTGAGGCAGCAGCTGGTAGAGCTGCTGAGAGCACCAGAGACCCGGGTTCTATTCTGACTTGGGGTGCTGTCTGTGCTGAGTTTGCACGTTCCCCCAGTGACCCCCTCAATGAGTGTGAATGGATGTGATGGTTAATGAGTTACAGTTTTTCTGGACCATCGAAGGAATCTACAAGAGTCGCAGTGTCAGGAAGGCAACCAGCATCATCAGAGACCCATACCATCCTGGCCACACTCTTATTTAATTGAGAAGAATGTATAGGAGCCTGAAACGGAGGTGTTCAGCGAAACGATCGCCGAGCCTGTGCTTGGTCTCGACAATTGTTTCGCTAAACACTTCCATTCAGTCCACCTGACCCTACCTGATCACCCAGTTGCTGGACACTTTAACTTCCCCTCCCATTCCTACACTAACCTTTCTGTCTCGGGCCTCCTCCATTGTCAGAGTGAGGCCCAGTGCAAATTGGAAGAACAGCACCTCATATTTCCCAATGGCAGCTTACACCCCAGCAGCATGAACATTGACTTCTCTAACTTCAATTAACCCCTGCTTTCCCTCTCTCTCCATCCCTCCCCGTCCCAGTTCTCCGATCAGTCTTACTGTCTCCGACTACATTTTATCTCTTTCTTTGTTGTTACCTTCTCCCAGCTAACAATGATCTATTCTATATTTTCTTTGATCTCCGTTCCCTTTGCCCTGTTTTCAGACCTCCTTTCTTTATCTATCTATCTCCCTCCCCCTTGACGTCAGTCTGAAGAAGGGTCTTGATCTGAAACGTCACCCATTCCTTCTCCCCAGAGATGCTGCCTGTCCTGCTGAGTTACTCCAGCATGTTTACGTATCTGTTTTGCTGCTGCAAGTAAATATTTCATTGTTCCGTCTCGGGACATGAGACCATAAAAGACTCGTCTTTTGATCTTTTTCATTTTCTTTCATGTGCTTTAGTGGTTTGCAGAGATTAATAGCAAGTTCTGCATTTGCTGGCAATTACAAATTGTTTTAGACAAGCTGGTGGAGACGGGCCACAATCATTGTTGCCGTGTGTAGTCTACAGTGTTTTGGTCAGCCTATCTGGGTTTTTGGACGAGCCATGATGAATGAATAAGAATATGTATTTCCAGACAATGTGAATTGGAGGGAAACATACAGTTACTGGTTTTCCCATAACCTTGTTATACCTATCCTTCGAGAAGATGCAAGTCACAGGTTTGTCACAGGAACATCTCTACCAACCTCGGTAGCTGCACAAATAATGGCCAGGGGCTCTTTCTCAATCAAGACACAATATCTTTCACTGTAGATGAGGAGCAACAAATGGTCTGATTCGACACCATGGGCATTGACTGCATTGACCTGACAGTCACAACAGCATCCACAGGCCATAATGAACAAGAAATGATTAAGTGCAAAGATTGTCCCTACAAAGCTTACGTGCTCTCCATTTTATTTCAGAGTCACGCGAGTGACTACGTGAAGAAGCCCCGCCAGGCGCATGCGCGTCATTATATATGACGCATAGCACACCGACGGGCTGGAGAGCGCAGCTCCACCAGCGGTAAGTAGTAAACTCGCAGGTAAATGGTTTTTAAAACTTTCTCTGCGACTATTTAAACTCTGTAAGTCTGGCTCGGGAGTTAGTGGTTATGGAGGGTACCGTCAAGAAAACTGTTCAAAGTAGGAGCGGAACGCGCGGGCCCGCGGTTCCAGCTCGCAGATCGGGTCGAGAGATAACAAATGCGGTAACGCCGGCTCCGATACCGGCTACTGTTTTACCGGCAGTTCAACAGCCTCCATCAGCTCCAGTGCCTCAGGGCACTGAGGCCGCTACAACAGGAAGAAAAGCCAAGAGAAAGTCTCTCAGACCCGTTTTATCTGATGGGTCTGATTATGAGGAAGACTCCCCTCCTGATAACAAGAAGGTATGGGGACGGCTCGACCAAATGGAGAGGATGCTCCAGACACTAATGAGCCATGACATATTTCAATCGGGGTCCAATGCCCCTAGGATTCCCCAGGCAGCCTCTCAAAGTGGCCCACACAGTGAGGATTACACTGCCTACCAATATCAATGGGAATCACCCTCTCCAGCACCTCATTTAGGGCTGGAAGAGACCTCCCTAGAGCAAGACTCGAGAGAGCCAGGGCAGGAGGAGTTTGACCCTGAAGCTGGTGTCACTGCATATGAGCACACAACAGAGCACATGAGCCATCCTCCAGGTGTCCCGGACGTAGCGAGGAACTTCGCTATTCCGGAAGGGACTGGTGAGGCCATGGACGAAAACCTGGCTGCCAATGTAAATTACATGACTTCTCACCAGCTCCAGGATACAATTATGGAAGAGACGGCCACGAGATATAAAACACCTGTTAATTGTGCGTCACTCAAAGTGCCCACTGTGAACTCTGCAATATGGGCACAAATGAGTGCAACGATGCATGGACAAGAAATCAGGTTTCAGCGGGTCCTCAAGTTGGTGGCAGCAGGAATCACTGCATTTGGAAAAATGGTCCGGGGGGCACCAATGTCTGGCTCACAACAAGATATGCTGGCCCTGTTCTGTAACGCATATTTTGAGGTGAACTGAATAAGAAAAATAGCTATAAACCCGACGTTGAACCTGAGATTTGCAGCTTTGTATACGTCCACCAAATCCAAGCCCCAGATTATTTATTTGGGGTGGACCTCCTCAAACAAATCAAGGACCTGGAGGAAGAGGCCAAAACAATCGGTCTCATGAAGACATACATCCCTTGTGCCAGGATGCCACCTCGCAGGTCGTTTTCAGTGTGAAGGGGATCGGATCCAGGGGCAGGGCCAAGCAGAGTGGGGCCAGTGGGGCGACGGTATTACCCACCTGTGAATCCCAGCTACAACCCCAATATGGGAAAAAGGAGGACTTCGAGGCCGACTGTAGAGGTACAGGTGATTCATTCTGTCCAGGATAACATTTCTGGGGAACAACCACCGGTTGGGGGTAGGTTGCAATTGTTTTATGATGTATGGTGCTGCATAACATCAGATCAGTTTACACTAGACTGTGTCAGACTCTCAAATAGAGTTTATGTCAGGAATTGATCCACCTGTACAGAATATGCCTAATAGAGTATTGTTTTTTTCTGCACCAGAATCTCAGCAGGTAAATCAAGAAATTACGGTTTTGTCCCCAAAAAGGGGTAATTGAGAGGGGTAAGTGCTCGGAGTGCTTTGTCCTTCTATGTAGGGCAGTTTTCAGAACAACAATCTACGGGTCTCATCCGTTAGTGTATGATTCATGAGAGGAATCTTTAACAACAATCCTCCTAAGCCTAGATATACCGAAATCTGGGATGTCTGTATAGTTCTCAACCTGCTTCGGCAATGGGCTCCAATTACGTCATTGTCTTTCAGAAGTTAACACTTAAAGTGGTTATCCTCATGGCGCTGGTATCAGTGCAACGAGTGCAAACATTGCAAAAGTTACGACTAGATAGCATGTATTCTTCCGCAGATAACATTGCATTTTATGTGTATGATTTAATCAAACAAAGCAGACCAGGAATGGCCGGAACTAAAGTAAGCTTTAAAGCTTACCCTGTTGACCAAATGTTATGTGTAGTTAGGCACCTGAGTCAATATATCGAGGTAACTAAGAGTCTCAGAGGTCCTGAGACAGCAATGCTCATCAGCCACAAAAAAACTCATAAAAAGGTGTCAGTACAAACCATTTCTAGATGGTTAAAATCCGCTGCGAAGGCGCAGGACGTGCCACTAGACCAAATCCTTGGGGCCGCAGGATGGTCTAAGGAATCAACTTTTTCTAAATTTTATGATAAACCTGTCGTGACAGTGCCAGGGTTTGGGCATGCTGTTTTTGGTTCCGTTTGATTTGATTTGCTTTGTCTTTATAAATTTCATTTGTAATTTCCCCATGGGATAGAGGGGTTATTACTGTCTTTTGTTTGTTATTATTAAAATAATTGTTGGATAATTCGAAGCAATGTTCAATACATTATTTATTCACTACTGTGTCAACTGAAGCAGTGTGTCGGAATGGATCTATGGCATGAAATCACAGAGCTTTGAAATCTTCATGTAGTCACTCACGTGACTCCGAAGTAAAATAGTAAGATTAAACAAGAACTTACCAGTTTGAAGTTTGATCTTTATTTTATGTGGAGTTACGCTGAGGGATTACGTGCCCTCCGCTCCCGGCCCTCATAATCGCAAAGATCATCTGGTAGTTCTAGTCTTCTGAGTCTTACTATATCACTTCGGCTATAGTTTCTGTGTTTTCACGCCGCTGCTTTGAAGTATGACGCGCATGCGCCTGGCGGGGCTTCTTCACGTAACTCCTCATAAAATAAAGATCAAACTTCAAACTGGTAACTTCTCATTTAATCTTACTATTAATTTTCACTCACAGCCAGTGCTCTTCATTTTTGTAATAACGTGTGAAGGTTACATAATGTGGTGGCCAAATCATTGAAAATTTTAATCTCAAAGTTTTCCTTCAGTAATGTTGCTTGGCCATCTCGTCTATAACAGAGCTGAACATCTCCCCCGACATTCCTTCCCTTGGCCTCACAATTTGCAACTCTTCAGTCCTTCTGTCTCACACCTTCTGTGTTAATCTCTGGCCTTTGTTACATCTGTCAGCATTTGAACCCCCCCCCCCCGACTGTGTCCACCTATTACCTGCCACACTTTGTCCTGCCTCTCCTCTCTCCCAACTTTCTTCCCCCCATCTCCCCTACAATCAGTCTGAAGAAGGGGCTTGACCCAAAATGTCATCTCTCTTTTCCAGAGATGCTATTTGAACTGGTGAGTTACTCCGACACTTTGCGTCCATTATTGTAAACACGCATCTGCAGTTCTTTCAGCTGACATCTTTCTCCATGATTCAGGAGGTACAAAGGACTGGAAACTCAATGAAATGGAGTTCATCCCACAAGATCAACCAGAGTACAGGGCACCTTGAGTGTATAATTGTTGTTGAGAAGATCTCAGAGGTCCTAATGATTAGTAGTTTAATTGCATTTGTGATTCACTGAGAATAACTGTGCAGGTGTATGTGTATTTTTCAACCATTATATAATTTCAAACCTGAAAATAGTTTGTTACGAATGTATTGTCTTTTTAAAGGGGAAGTACAGTAGTGCAAAGAACTGAGTGGACGATGTAGTATGACCTTTCCACATCTTCCATCAGACACCACTATAAGGTGCGAGTCACTGCTGTTCGTGGCTAATAATCTTATCTCTGTCAAATCACCTATATTTGCAGTAAAGACGATTAAACAAATCTAGGCAGCATGTGGACAATTTTTCCCATTGCTGGGAAGCTGTCAGTACTGTATTGGCACAAGATGACCAGTTCTCGAGTAAATCTGGGAGATCAACACATCCATTTTTGGACATAAATTGGAATGAATGAAAGTGGCACATTACCAACCATAAAATCAGAAAGTGCTGGAAATGTTTAGTAGTTCACGGACCATCTGGGGAGAAAGAACAGCAGAGTTATCATTTCATGTCAATGGTCTATCATTGATTGTTAGGAACTGCAATATTTTGCTTTTCAACAGCAACAGAATGTTTTGTTTTTGATAGTGGGTCTTCAAGAAGATATCAGGATAAGCAACCTCTTGGGACATTTAGTTTAGTTTAGTTTAGTGATCCAGCGCGGACACAGGCCCTGGGGCCCAGCAATACGTGCCAACCAGAGATCCCCTTACACCAGCCCTATCCTACACTCTAGGGACAATTTACAATTTTTACCAAAGCCTACAAATCTGCACATCTTTGGAGTGTGGGAGGAAACTGGAGAACCTGGGGAAAACCATATGTTCCTGGGGAGAACATACCAACTCCACACAGACAGCACCTGCAGTCTGGATCGAACCTGGATCTCTGGCTCTATAAGGCAGCAACTCTAACGTTGCGCCACCATGCCACCCTACAAGACCTGGCTGAAGGTGGTAGCAAATACTTCAGATTCATTATATGGGTCACGTTTTGGCTTTATTGAGGATTGTGGCATCTGTCTCTCTCCATTCAATTATTCACCATTATTCATAACAGGACAGATGCATATTAATATTCCTGTGCAGGATCTGACAGCTGATGACCGAGTTTTCATTGCAGCACATGCACTTAAACAATATTTGTACGCAGAAACAGAAATTCAGGCATCTCCCCTCAAGGATATTAACGTTTTCGAAAAGCCTGGCAGCATGGCAAAACCCTCAACGACATTGTTGTGTAGTGGGATCTTGAAATTCAAGTTCATAGCTCACTAAATGTGGCTACACAAGTGGATGGGTTGGTAAATAAGCTGTATGATATGCTTGCCTTCTTTGCTAGGGGCATTGAATATATGAGTCAGGAAGTCATGATGCAGCTCTATAGGATATAGGTTAGGCCGCATTTGGAATATTATGTGCAGTTCTGGTTCCCCATTACTGGAAAGATGTGGATGCTTTGGAGAGGTGCAGTGTAGTTTACCAGACTACTGCCTTGATTAGGGAGTTTCAGCTGCTGGGAGATGTTGGACAGTCTAGAATTGTTTTCTCTGGAATGTTGGAGTTTGGGGAGAGACTTGATAGAAGTATATAAAATGACGAGAGGTATAGATAGGGTAGATATTCAGTACCTTTGTCCCAGGGTGGAAATGTTCAACACCACAGGCCATAGAAATTACCAGGTGGCGACGACGATGGCTGTCTCGTCTTTTTCCTTCTTTGTTGTTTTTACTTTGTTGTAAAATGTATCTTCTAGTGTACTTTTAGTTTCGTATTGTGGGGGGGGAGAAACTTTTTTTATCTCTTTCCTCGATGGAGATGCAACATTTTCCGTGTCGTATCTCCATCCGCGCTGCGGCCTAACAACGTGGAGCTGGCAGCCTTTTGCTGGGGATCGACCTTGGGGGCTCCAACCATGGGAGCCTGTGGACTTAACATCGTGGAGCTGGCGGTCCCTGCTTAGGGACCGACTTTGTGAGCCTGCGGACTTTAACATCATAGAGCTCGCTGTCCCTGGTTAGGGATCGACTTCAGGAGCTCCAGGCCACAGGAGCTTCGATCGTCCTGACAAGGGAGCTTCGATCACCCCGACAAGAGAGCTTTGATCACCCCAACTGCAGATGGTTGGACTTCCCTGACCGCAGGAGCCAAAGGAGGAAAGAAGATAAGACTTTATTGCCTTCCATCACAGTGAGGAATGTGGAGGAATCGCTGTGGTGGATGTTTAAGTCAAATCTTATGTAGTTGTGTGTCTTGTTGCTTTTTTGGTATGACTGTATGGCAAATCAAATTCATCGTATGTTGCAAAACATACTAGGCTAATAAATTACGATTATGATTATGATTGTGATTATGATAGCTATAAGGTAGAGAGGGGGAAAGTCAATGGAGATGTGTCATGCAAGTTTTTATACATAGAGTGGTAGGGGCCTGGAATGCACTGCCAAGTCTACCATTGTCCTCGTTGGCTGAAAGACCCGATTGCACACATATTTACAAAAATGGCCTCAGCATGGCTTTCACACAATTCAGAAAATGTTTTTGTTTTTGCAAAATTGTTTTGCAGCTTTATGTTTTTGCCCTAAGGAGACTTTGCAGCTCAGACACTGACATTGTTTCTTTGAGTTCCCTGCTTTATCCCTTGTCTTCCCTCGATTGTTTCTGCCAGGTTGTCCAGATCTCGATCCTCATGAAAGCAGGAATGCAAATGGTCATGAAACATTAAGCAAATTAACATTAATGGAACTTAGACATTGAAGAGGAAATTCAATGCAATAATACACATGACCTGCCATGCAAACTTAATATGGAAATTCCTGGACACAATAACTTAAATTATCTTGACTTGCTCTAATTTTTCATCAAAGGTGCATTAGCGACAAAAAGCTTTTCACTGTACCTCGGTACACGTGACAATAAACTAAACTGAAGAAAGTTGATCAATTTCAGCACCTATAAATCCCTAATATTGTCTCTTTAAAATTTAGTTTTATGTTGATTTAGTCATATAATTTTATACAATTTACTTTTCTTGTCATGGTCAGTAGGATGGCAGAATTTGTTTTCAGCCCCATGTACTCACACTAGATAATATTGGGCTTTCTCAAACCATTCCAGTGACTCATTGCAGACAGTGATAGTTTTCCGATGTTGTTGCTGTTGCTACCTAACTTTGTGATAGAAATTAAAGTGGCAGGATTGTGCTGCAGTGATTGATATTGAGTTCGCTGATGGGAGCACAGCAAAACAGTGCTGCATCTTGACTTTAATGACAACACTGAGGAAACTACTTCTTCCTGGATATTTTCCAGCTTCTTGGGCAGTGTTGCATCCATTCCCAGTGGTTGATGAGATTTATGTTCTATTCATAAGTTAATCTTGTAGTCAGTGGCAAGTCTTCAACAAGCCAAATATGAATTAAAAAACTGGATTATGCATGCCCAGTTCAAAGGATGGTGTGGGACCCTTACATTCCCAGTTTTGTTCACCAGAACCTTATCATCTGCTTTTTCTCCCATCACATAGACAAGAACTGGAACCTGTCCAAGTAATGCCAGTGACCCATCCCACAGATGAAAATGAAGGCACACCGTTGGTCAATTTATCTCTCATCTCAACGGCAGACTCTTCATGCAATGTGAAGGTTGGTTTTGAGGAAGGAATGGTTAAAATTGAGCATGAGTGGCTTACTGCCAAGACACAGGAAAAGGCGAGCACAGGTGCTAACTCTCCAGACGGCAAGGCCTCGCTTGGGTTCTGCACCCTATAACTCAATTGAAAATGTTACTATAGCAGATTACAGTGGGAGGATGATCAGTTTGCATTGATAGTTGCACCAAAAAACCTGGAGCATAGAGGAGTCCAGCATTAAGACCGACCTATAGGTTATAGCCTCAGAACTAAAGGGAACTCCTTTAGAAAGGAGGTTTAGATTTAGTTTAGTTTAGAGATAAAGCATGGAAACAGGCCCTTCAGCCCATCAGGTCTGCGCCGACCAGCGATCCCCACATATTAACACTATCCTACATCCACTAAGAACATTTTTTACATTTACCAAGCCAATTAACCTACAACCCACAAATCTTTGTAGTGTACCTCTTACAACTTTGGAGTGTGGGAGGAAACCGAAGATCTTGGAGAAAACCCACGCAGGTCGCGGAGAGAATATACAAAACTCCGTACTGACAGCACCCATAGTCGGGATCGAACCCGGGTCTCCGACGCTACATTTGTTGTAATGCAGCAACTTTACCGCTGCACCACCGTGACCGCCCTAGGTGAGGAGAAACTTCTTTAGTCAGAGGGTAGTTAATCTGTGGAACATTGCCACAGATAGCTGTGTAGGCCAAGTCAGTAGATATTTTTGAAGCAGTGATAGACAAATTCTTGATTAGAATGGGTGTCAAGGGTTATGGGGAGAAGGCAGGAAAATGGGATTAGGAGGCAGAGATCAGCCATGATTGAATGGCGGAGTAGACAGGAGAGGGGATGGTTCTCATTCCATTAAGGGCCAGGAGAGATAGATGGTCGGAGATGTTCACTCTCAGGTGATTAGGTAATGCAAGAGCTACCTATAAGAATCTCAAGCCTGTTATCTAGATCCAGTAACCAAAGATGGCACCCAAATCAGAACGACTCTCTGCATGCTGGTCCCAGAAGTGGATCTGCATTCACTCAATACATTCGCTCCACTCTTTTAAGCCTCTACTCCAACAGAGGCATTTCTTATGTTACTTATGCCCTTGCACTAGACCTGTATCAGTAATCTGTGGACGACTTGATTGTAATCATATATAGTCCTTCCACTGATTGGATCGCTCCGTAACATAAAAGCCTTTCACTGTACCTTATAATAAACTATATTTTATGACAATAAACTAAACTAACAATGTCGAGTTTGGAACTAATGTTGTGAAAGGAAGTGCATACCATGCGATCTTCAGCCAGCAGTCCCATTCTTACACATACAATAGCCATTGATGGAGCAGTTGACCAAAGTTGCACTGAGAATATTTTCATACAGAACTTCTCCACTCTTGTTTTGGATCTGTAATGATTGCACTAATTCAACCACAGCCATGTTTTCTTTGGAGTGAATATTACACCAATTACTAGGAGCATTTTGTTCTTTGGCTTATATTGACTTTTCCTTTGGTGTCATTCTCATTCAAGTGGTACTTTAATGATAAGGGCAGTCATTGATATACCTCCACTCTCATTCAATTCTACAGTTTATATTTTAATCAAGACTGGGATTAGGTCCAAAACCATTTGATTTATTAGTCCCTAAACTGAATATCGTGAGTAGAAATGTGTGAGAATACGAATGATTGTCACATATTTCATCACTTTGGGTATAGAGTTTCATATGATGGTAATTGTCGGTTTGATTATTTTTTTAGAGTATTGGAGGTCATTGCTAGTAACACACAAGGTCATAGGCTGCTGATTTGTTTGTTGCAGCATTTTTTTGTGTGTTTCCATCGAAATCAATGGGCTGGTAAATTGCAATGAGCCTGATTTGCACTCTTCTCTGACTTTTTTTAATGGATAATACAAACTGAACAATTTTCCTTGATGTTAGTGAGATGTCAGTTATGTAACTGGATTGAATAATGGTGGCTTGAGAACAGCAAATTGTATTTCACGTGCCCTCAGCGATGTAGCTGAGGTGTTGTCAGAACTCTGAGGCTTCACTGTATTCAAAGCACCAGTTGCTATAAGATGTCACAAGAAATGAATCAGGCGACCAGAGGCTGCTATATGTATGTGGTAGAGGTTATCTGAAGGGGGCTAGGTGTACTTTCAATTGTTTTAACTGTCAACACAGCTTTGTTTTCCCTGTTCATAGGCTGGATTTCATCATGATTGGAATTCAGTTAATTCACAAGACACCATCATATTTCATAATTCACCATCTCTAGATGCACGTGAATGACATCAGATTTAGAATCAGATTCAGGTTAGTTTATGGACATATACAAGAGGGTACAATAGCCTTCCTTGTTCCCATGATGGCTATAAACAGTACACATGGTAATGATAGATACTATAATAAATAGAACAAAGATGTAAAGCAGCATCGTGTCCAAAGACAGTAGTTGAATCTGAAGTAGTGCAAAAACAAAATACTGAAGTACAATAACGGAATAACCAAATGAGGTAAAGTTAAGAGTAAGAGTTTGTGGCAAGAGGTAATTGTTTCAGTACTTTGATATGTCGAGCTTCTGCTGTTGGAATAACTTAGGTCACACACAGTGATTAAGTTCCAAATACTTTATTAGTGTTACAGCATTGGTAACTTCATCTTAACACGTAACTCAAGACTGAGGGAGAAAGGGCAGAGAAGCTCTCTGTTAAACTAGTGGTTGTAGCTACAAAGTATGTCTCATAACATGAGTGACCATGATCTACACATGGGGAAGAAGCTATTCTTAGGTCAGGATGTCTAGGCTTTCAAGCTCTTGTATATTCACCCAAAATGTAGAAGTAACACTAGGGAACTGCCAGCTGGCCGGCATCATTGATGACACTTCCAGCCTTCTGGATGCAATTCACAAAGAGGATGGATTAGATTAAAGGGAGCGATGAGCCAGTGATTATTATAGATCTAAAGTAATGCCCGTCCCACTTAGGAAACCTGAACGGAAACCTCAAGAGACCGTGTGCCCCACCGAAGGTTTCCGTGATGTTCCCAGATGTTCCCAGAGGTTCCGGTCACTCTCCATGAATCACCAGAGGTTCTGGTCAATTGCCTGGAAAGCCTCGACCGAAGCGTGAGCTACATCTACTGATCAAAGATCCTATAGGATCTTTGATGCCGACCGCACACATACACACATCGCGAAGGTGGGGGCCAGGGGCAGCGGAGGAGGGCTTTCTGCGCGATGAAGAGGAAAGTAAATGGCTGCCACAGAGCACGGTAAGTCCTTTAGAGAGCGCGGGAGGGAGGGAGAGAAGGACAGAGAAATGGAGAGAGAAGGGAGAGAGAAGGGCAAAGAGAAGGGGAAAGAGAAGGCAAAGTCTACACCAACATGGCTGAAGTGTACAAAGCCACCCCGCTCCCCCACCTTGGTCAGTCTGATCACTTATCATTGTTCCTGCTCCCTAAGTACTCCCCACTCATCAGACGCGTTAAACCCACAGTGAGGACAGTCAAGGTTTGGTCAGATGAAGCGGACTCCACACTCCAGCAGCGTTTCGGTAACACTGACTGGGATGCGTTTGCAGCTCAGGCCACTCTTGACTCCCACACTGACATTGACACCTATACTTCCTCTGTTCTGGACTTCATCAACTCCTCCATCAACAGTGTCACCACTCTCAAACAAATCACCACATACCCGAATCAGAAGCCATGGATGAACAGCGAGGTCAGGCTACTGCTGAAAGCACGGGACTCGGCTTTCAGGTCAGGCGATGCCCGTGCCTATAGTTCATCGAGGGCCAATCTGAAGAGGGGCATCAAGAACGCCAAACACAGATACAAGCTGCGGATCGAGGAGCACTTCGACAGCAACTCCGACCCCCGACGCATGTGGCATGGCATCCAGGCCATCACTGACTACAGAGCCACCAACTCCACCCCCACTTCCAGCGACGCATCCTTCCTCGAGGAACTCAATCACTTTTATGGCCGCTTTGAAAGGGACAACCAAGAGTTGGCCATCAAGGCTGTGCTCCCCAATGACCACCAGTCCCTCACACTCAACCCCTACTACGTGCACGTGGCACTGAGTAGGATCAATGTACGTAAGGCTGCTGGCCCTGACGGCATCCCCGGGCGCGTCCTCAGGACCGTGCTGCACAGCTGACAGACGTCTGGACTGACATCTTCAACCTGTCACTTGCCCAGGCAGTTGTCTTCACATGCCGTAAAACTACCTCCATCGTGCCAGTGCCAAAACACTCCACTGCGGAGAGCCTCAACGACTTCCGCCCAGTTGCACTCACCCCTATCATCGCCAAGTGCTTTGAAAGGCTGGGCATGGCACACCTCAAATGCTGCCTACCTCCCACTCTGGACCCCTACCAGTTTGCATACCGCAAGAACAGTAGCACAGAGGATGCCATCTTAACGGCATTCCACTCCGCCCTCTCCCACCTCGACAACAGAAACACTTATGTGAGAATGCTGTTCATCGACTACAGCTCAGCATTCAACACCATTATCCGCTCTAAATTGATTGCCAAACTCGATGACCTGGGCATCAACCCCTCCCTCTGCAATTGGTTACTGGACTTTCTAACCAACAGACCACAGTCTGTTAGGTTGGATAACCACTCCTCTTCTACCCTCACCCTGAACACTGGCGTACCCCAGGGCTGTGTGCTGAGCCCCCTCCTCTACTCCCTCTTCACCTACGACTGCATACCTGTACATGGTACCAACACCATCATCATGTATGCAGATGACACGTTGGTGATTGGCCTCATCAGCGACAACGATGAGTCGGCCTACAGGGAGGAGGTTCAGCTCCTAACAGCATGGTGCGCTGACAATAACCTGGCCCTCAACTCCAAGAAGACCAAGGAGCTCATTGTGGACTTCAGGAGATCGAGAGGCTGCACGCACAACCCCATCCATATCAACGGGATGGAGGTGGAACGTGTCTCCAGCTTCAGGTTCCTGGGGGTCAACATGTCCGATGACCTCTCCTGGACCCACAACACATCCTCGCTGATCAAGAAGGCTCACCAGCGTCTCTTCTTCCTGAGAAGGTCCACCTGTCTCCCCAGATTCTGGTGAACTTCTACCGCTGTACCATCGAGAGCATCCTTACCAACTGCATCACAGTATGGTATGGTAACTGCTCTGTCGCCGACCGGAAAGCTCTGCAGAGGGTGGTGAAGATCGCCCAACGCATCACAGGCTCCTCACTCCCCTCCATTGAGTCTGTCCATAGTAAACGATGCCTGCGCAGGGTGCACAGCATCGCCTGGGACAGCTCACACCCCAACCATAGACTGTTTACCCTCCTCCCATCCGGGAGATGCTACAGGTCCCTCAGCTGCCGTACCAGCAGGCTCAAGAACAGCTTCTTCCCTGCGGCTGTCACACTTCTCAACGCTGCACCTCAATGACTGCCTGTCTCCACCCCTCCCCCCCCCCCCCCCCCCGGACTATCCAATCACCAGCAAATTGCACGGATACCACTGTATATGTATAGATGTATATACTCATACTACTGCGCAATTACCCTTTATTCGTAAGTTCGCCCTTCGGAGATACCAACTGCATTTAGTTGTCTCTGTATTGTACACTGCACAATGACAATTAAAGATTTAATTGAATTGAATTGAATTGAACTGAAGGGGGAGAAGGGGAGAGAGAAGGGGAGAGAACGGGGGGGGGGAGATGGAATGGAGACAGTTTTAAGAAGTTTAAAAAAGTTAGCGGGCATTTTATGTTCCGGCCGATCTTCTAGGTCCTGAAAACCAAAGAAGATTTATTTGCTGAAAACTCCAATGAGCCAATCAGAATGGCCAGTCAGTGAAGGCCTTCGACTGCCTATAAGTAAATAGCAACCCCAATCCACTGGCTTAGACAAAACGGCAACCTATTTTTAGTCGAGGCCGTTTTTTGTTTTTTTTTAATAATCGCAGGAACATAGAAGAAGCCTCGACTACGCGGAAACCACTTTCCACCAATAGGAAGAGTGACCGGAAACTCCGGGAACCTCATGGAAACCATGGGTGGGGCACACGGTCTCCAGAGGTTTGAGTTCAGGTTTCCTAAGTGGGAAGATCCACCGGAAGGTAAAATGCCCGCTAACTTTATTAAACTTATTAAAACTGTCTCCACTCCTTCTCCCCGCCGTTCTCTCCCCTTCTCCCCCCCATTCTACCCCCCTTCTCCCCCCTTCTCCCCCCTTCTCTCCCCTTCTCTCCCTCCCTCCGGCGTTCTCTAAAGGACTTACCATGCTCTGTGGCAGCCGTTTACTTTCCTTTTCATCGCGTAGAAAGCGCTCCTCCGTTGTCCCTGGCCCCCACCTTCGCAATGTGTGTGTGTGTGTGTGTGTGTGTGCGGTCAGCAGCAAAGATCCTATAGGATCTTTGGTCAGTAGATGCAGCTCACGCTTAGGTCGAGGCTTTCCAGGCAAGTGACCAGAACCTCGGGTGACTCATGGAGTGTGACCAGAACCTCCGGGAACCTCTGAGAACCTCACAGAAACCTTGAGTGGGGCACACGGTCTCCAGAGGTTTCTGTTCAGGTTTCCTAAGTGGGACAAGTGCTTAAGAGTGGAGGAGTCCCTCATGGACAATTATCATCATATCAATCTTCTGCATCCGACTGCAAAATAATAAAAAAAAGTCTCATCATAAGTATTATCAAGCACGTATGCTTGTTCAGGAAGTCTAATGCACCCTATTGTGGCGGCTCCCAAGGGTCGGGCCATCCTAACTGTCAAACCCCGCGGCACGGGAATGGTTCAGTCCAGAGGCGGCCCTTGACCAGAGGGTTTAAAGACAAGGTTTTGGGTACCATCTTTCTCTCGTGGACTTCCTTACGACACAAAAGGACAAAATAAAAGGTACTTCCCACTACACCTGGCTTCTCGCTTTGATTTCAGGATTGTACCCCACACTATTGCATATGTCACTGTCAATGTCCACCACTCTCTGCCAATTCAGATAGTCGAGACCAGAGCAGTTGTCATACCAGGCAGCTGCCGTACCCAGCTGAAATCCCATCAAAATACTTTCTATGATACACCTGTAGAGGTTAGAGTGAATCTGCATGGATATGCTGAATCTTCTCAGACGTCTAGAAAAGTAAATACCCTTTCTTGTTCACTGCATCCATGTGAAGGCACCAGGATAGGTTGTTGCTGATCTGGATGGTAATGAATTTGAAGTTGTTGACCATTTCTATAACAACTCCATTGATGGTTGTTTGGGCCAACAAACAAGTCTTTAATTTTGCCAACACAATTGGTTTGGTTGTTATTCTGACACAATGACTTGAGGTTCTCGATCGCTTTCCTGTACTCTGCCTCATCGTTGTAGATCATCCGGCCATCAACAGTGGCATCATCGGCAAACGTAAAGATCGACTTGGCACTGTGATTGGCAAGAAAACCAAAGGAGTACAAGCAATTTTTCTTCTGTTCTGCCCACGATCTGAAAAAGAAGAATGGAACTGAGCATGCAACCCTGAGAAGCCAATGTTGGCTTATGGCTTGGAGTATCTAAGTAAGGTATTCGTTGACTAGTCTGAGAGACAACTCTCAGAGCATGGCACCAATCTTCACTTGCAACTTAGGAGGATTGGTCTGCCATTTCTGTGCTTCCAACTTTAGAATAATTTTGTTTTAATTTTATTACAGATAACCATCCAAAACCCTCGTTCTCATTGAGTTTGCAATGTATGCTTACCACTATAAGAATTGCTGTATCAATCCAAAGGACATTATTGATGCACTATATCATATGGGATTGAAATGGTGGGCATCCTTGATTGAAAAGTGTAAGCTAAGGAATTGGAATTTTATGATAATCTAGATTGTTTTATGGTTATTTATGTGGTGTCTAATCAGAATTAATGAATTCTCTGCCACACTTTGGCATGTGACATTTAGGCTTGTCCTTTGGGATGGCTAATTATGACTTAGCTTACCTTACCTTTCTCAAAGTGAGCACCTATACCCTATGACTCAAAGCCCTGATTAGAAAAGCATGATGTTAACATTTAAGGAGGCAACTCTATTCAGGTACAAGCATCCCCAAAGTAATTTTCATATTTATATCTTGCTTTTTATTCAAAATGTGTGGAGTGAATATTAATGTTAGGGCAGGTGCAGTGATTCTTGCTAATGCACAGATAAAGATATAGTTCATGCATTAATTATTTGTAAATAATTCAAGGAAATTGCTTTTTGACAACAAATAGACAAATTGTAATTGAGATCAATATCAAATAATTAATATTATCCCAAACAATTTGTTTCAGCTGAGGAGAATTATTCTCATCCTGATGAATTACTTTGTGCAAAATCTCCCTGTGACTGCTTGGGTTTCCTTCGGTGCTTTGGTTTCCTCCCATATCCCAAAGATGTCCGGGTGTCCGGGTTTATTTGCCTCCGGAAAATTGGCACTAATGTGCAGGGAGTGAATGAGAAAGTGAGAAAACATAGAACTAATGTGAACATGTGAATGATGGTTGGTACGGACTCATTGGGCCGAAGGACCTATAAGGTCACCCATTCCTTCTCTCCGGAGATGCTGCCTGTCCCGCTGAGTTACTCCAACATTTTGTGTCTATCTTCGGTTTAAACCACCATTCATTCCTACATGTTTCCATGCTGTGCCTTTGAAAAAAAAACAAAACTAAATTTTCTTCTGTTCCGCCCACAATCTGAAAAAGAAGAAGGGAATGAATGTTCGGAACTTAAGCCAAATTTCTTCCTATTTCAACATTACTAGAAGGTCCTTCCTTTATCGCTTATCCTGGCCATTTCTCCTTTGTGAAGTGTCATTAGACACTCCTTTGTGAAGTGTCATCAGACACTGAAAACAGCGGAGTTATCTGCTGGAATATCACCAAAGAAACTTGTTAATGGGCCAATAGGAAGAGAGGGTTTAGGAGCATTCATAGACATGAAAAGCTGGAGTAACTCAGCGGGACCGGCAGCATCTCTGGAGAGTAGGAATGGGTGACGTTTCGAGTCGAGACCCTTCTTTAAGAACATGCACTTCTCCATCTGCTCTTTTAAAATTTACAATTTTACCAAGTCAATTAACCTACCAACCTGTATGCCTTTGGAGTGTGGGAGGAAACTGGTGGACCCAGAGAAAACCCAAGCAGGGGAATGTACAAACTCCGTGCAGACAGCACCCATCGCCGGGATCGAACCCGGGTGTCTGGCGCTGTAAGGAAATAACTCTACCTCTGCGCCACCATGCCGCTATTGTGTCTTGTGAACATTTCTGCACCGTTTCATTTGATTCCTCTGTTACTGTGGCCGCTGCTGAATTGTTGAGCTTTTATGCTTTGTAAGGATGGGCTCCCTCTGTGTTTAGAGTTTCACCCTGACATTCAATTGATATCTATGTAATGGCCCAGGTAAATGTGTCTGCTTATCATGAGACAGGGCAACAGGTGGGAAGCCTTGTCTGACTCGCCTCCCTTGGCAACTCCTCCCCACGGAGATACCAGCCTAATCTGTCAGCTGCCAGCTGGGAAACCATGATATCACATAATTATTTTCTGCAAGCAGAATTTATGGATTTCAGACTAGAATTTCCTAAGCTTTTAATACCTTGAAGCCTAATCAGGTTCTGCACTGCATCATCTGTGAATGTGTGATTATAGAACAAATAATTATTGGTCTATCTAATTGTAGAGCATAGATATAATAATCCAACTATAATATATTGTTGTTGTTTTGGTTGTTCCATCATCTCCTCATTTTTTTGACCCATAAAAACTCAGATCGTGCCCCATTCACCTCTTTGTTTTTGTTCCTAAGATGGTGACAACAGTTGACAACAGTTGACAACATGAAAACAGTTGTTTCCCCTTCTAAGAGACCCTCAAGGAATCAGGAGGCAACCACACAATGCCACATGTAGTGCCGATGCAGCTCAACCTTCTTATAACATTCTGACAGTTTGTATGCACATCGCTGCTCAATATGAACAAGTTTAATTAATGCAATTGTATAGAATTTTATGCAGGAATTAAACTAATGATTACCATGATACTGGATTAGTTCCACAACTAATTAGCTGCAGTATGCCAATCTATAGACTTCTGCAGTGTAATTTTAGTATAATCTGGTTATACTGCCTGCTTTACCTTGAACCCTCTTATTTCATTTGGTAATCATTCATTATGTCTTGGTCTTGTGTATTAAAAAAAAAAGTATACTACTGTTCAGGGCAAAGATCTTTGCACTATTATTCACAATTGTAATTTAGTCCACAGTAAATGAGAATGCTTTTCCATTATGAAAATGGAACTGAACTATTTATCTGCAGACCTAATTCATTATTTTTCTACAAAGATCTAGCATTCAGTTTTTCTATTCATCCCCAGGAATTTCTCTACCAGGTTCCCTTGAATATTTGATTTGGCAATTATCATAGGCAGGTTAATACAACTGCTAATTATTAGTATTGGTTTATTATTGTCATCTGTACCAAGATACAGTGAAATCCTTTTGTTTGTGTGCTTTCCAATTTAATCAGATACAATAGGTAGTGCAAAGAGAAACATACCAGAGTGCAGAGTATAGCTTTGCAGCATTGTTCCAGTTCCAGATCCAGTTCCACTTCCAGTTACCGATCTAGAGAGAACGTTAAATATCCATAATGAGGTGGATAAAAGATCCACAATGAAGATCAGGATTACGCTCTAGCTTATTGGAGGACAGTGTTCAGTACTGTGTTCACATCTGGGCACCATGTTATAGGAAATATGTTGTCAAGCTGGAAAAGGTACAGAGATGATATACGAGGATGTTGCTGTGACAAGAGGGTTTGAGCTATAGGGAGAGGTTGAGTAGGCTGGGACTCTATTCCTTGGAGCATAGGAGGATGAGGGATGATCTTATTGAAGTGTATAAAATATATGACAGGAATCGATTGGGTAGATGCATAGAGTCTCTTGTCCAGAGTAGGTGTAGCTGGCCCAAGTTGGGCCCAAGAGCCTGTTTCCACACTGTATAAATCTATGACTCTATGACAGGTCAGTTGTCTGCGAACAGCAGGGAAGAAGCTGCTCATGAGTCAGGTGGTACATGCTTTCAAGCTTTTGTGCATTCTACCCAATGGGAGAGGGGAGAAGAGGGAATGACCAGGGTGAAAAAGCTCCTTGATTATTTTAACCGTTTCCCCGAGGCAGGGTGAAGTGTAGATAGTGTCGATGGGAGTGCAATCTAGTCTGTGCAATGGACTGAGCTACAACCACAACTCATTACATCCACAATTTCCTACGCCTACTAAAACTAATGAAATAATGATCTGGACCACCATCATGTTTGACTTCTTTCTCTGCAGTAATCCATTTAAAGTGCAAAGCATAACAATGTGGATCGATGTCTCGATGTTCCGTTACTGCGGAGGGTGGCATCCAGCACCATTTTTAGATAAGATCACCTGCCAGTGCATTAACAAACAACAGCAAACATCCACTGAAACAGGTGAAGATAGCCCTTTTATACCCTGTGCAGCACTTTCTTGCATCAAAGCAAACTGCTTTGCATTCCAACACAAATGTACTCGATGCTCAGGGGAGTTAACTGAGTCAGAGTCATACATCTCTGTCAATACTTAAAATTAAAACTGGGCACGTAGTGCTCCCTCTGGCTGCGTGCAACATACTTACAGAAGGCAAAGTTATTTTTGGATATGGAACAAGGCCTTGGATCGGGTAAGCAAGAAGCTGCAGATCAGAGAGATGGTGTATTTCACAATTTGTCATGTGTCCGCATCCTGATGCAAAGCATTTGCTGCAAGGGCCTCAAGTGTCTTTGTCAAACACAATCTGATAAACCATAGTCATTAATTATTTACAGAAGGCACACAACATTTTTCCATAAGGTTTGCTGCTGAATGAATGGTATTCCTTCAAATGTGTCAGACAATACAAGGCAAGGTCATATTTTTCCTGCAGAGTGCACAGTTTAGACAGTAAACAATTAATTCTGGTACTTTCCCCCTACCACTGAAATATAAGAATTAGAAAGTAACTAGTTTCACTTATTGCTTGCTTTGGTTCATGGAATTATTACAAGATATACAGGAATGAAAAGGCTGTGAATTAGAAACACTGTGATCACCAAGATCTTGCAAAATTCTTAAGCGGTTGGACAGGCTAGATGCAGGAAGATTGTTCCCGATGTTGGGGAAGTCCAGGACAAGGGGTCACAGTTTAAGGATAAGGGGGAAGTCTTTTAGGACCGAAATGAGAAAATCGGTTTTCACACAGAGAGTGGTGAATCTGTGGAATTCTCTGCCACAGAAGGTAGTTGAGGCCAGTTCGTTGGCCATATTTAAGAGGGAGTTGGATGTGGCCCTTGTGGCTGAATGGATCAGAGGGTATGGAGAGAAGGCAGGTACAGGATATTGAGTTGGATGATCAGCCATGATCATATTGAATGGCGGTGCAGGCTCGAAGGGCCGAATGGCCTGCTCCTGCACCTATTTTCTATGTTTCTATGTTTCTAAGATAGTCACATTACACAAAATGAAAGAAGTGGCAGAATTGGTAAAGTGAACATAATGATCAGGGCTCCTTTCTCCACTATATATGAATTAAATTGTTATGAAATATGCAATGCAATGCAGAAGAACAGGTATAAAAAAAAAAATTTCTGATTTCACTGATACAGATGGGTGGTATAATACAAGCTTTTTTAAAGACACAATTTTACTGTTGCAACATAGAAATAACCAAAGGCCATAGAAATAATACAATAAAAATACAGGGTGTATTATAATATCATTATATTTAATTATATATTATAACTGGAAAGCTGATTTTCTATGTAAAAGGCCACCTCTGGGTTTAGAACACCTAACTTGAACACCACAACCTTTGAACAAGCTCCCATTACATTATTAAATTCAGAAGTCCAACGTATATATTTGCACTCCTACAAATGGCGAACTGGTTTTGTCTCTCCAATTTTATGAATTGTTTTTCCTCATCAGTTTTGTGTTCTTTCCATGTCCTTCATAATATAACTGTGATTTTTGTGTACTTTCTGAGTTATGGACAAAATCGACATGCGCATCTGTGACAATGGAATCTGTTTTTTTACCTGGGGATGGCCTGTGAAATTATTTTTTTATTTTTTATTTTTTTAATATCTTTATTTATTAGCGGTACTGTAAGTTAAATCAGTGTACATCCCTTGTATTGTATTACAGTCATTGTACCCCTTAATTTTTTAAAGGCTTTAGAAAAGAGAGAAAAATAGCAGCATAGAAAGTAGAAAAGTGAAAAAGAGATGTGAAAGTGCAAAAGCATGACAGAGGGAAAGGAAACCCTTGAAGAGTTAGAAACGGGAATTAAGAGATAGACCCAGGAGAAAAGAGAAAAAAAGGGAAAAATAGAGAAAGAAAAAAGAAAAGCCAGTTACTTTATTGTAAACATCTCGCAAAAGGAATCTACCAACTCGACAGTTTTGGCCTGTGAAATTATGAGTTCATTATACTGTGCATGATACCCATTGATTCATTTCCTCAAAATGTTTTGGTTTATTTCCAGACAATAATGAAATGCACCAGCACTAAGCATTGCTGTTCCACAGAAACAGTCTGCTGAAAACATTCTGAGGTGGTCCATGAGCTTTCTTGAGGTAAATGTCTATCAGATCCTGCTCTCCTCTGCGAAAACCATTTATCTTCACTAACTTTTAAATATTCTCCCTTACAACCTCCATCGCCCATAACAGAACGGTAGAGCACATTAACTAGTTTGTCATAGACACTGACTCTGTCTGTTCAACTGCTTCTGTTGTTACCCTAACGCACCAGGGGAATTTACCTTTAATGTATGTACCTCTCTTCCCATCTATAATTTCTTTCTTTCATTTCTATGAAACTTAGCTCTTAGTCCCTTAGGCTATTCCCACTAACTGCCACTGACATCTTTTCCTGGCCCCTGTGTCAGCTGACAGTGTTAATGGTTCCCTGTCCCAGATACCGAGACCCTACTTTTCAGATCACAACTCCGTAGTGACCTACTTTTGTTGCAAACTATAACTTCTTGCATGACATTTGAAAGTCTTCCCATGCTCATCTTTCCCTGAATATTTTTACTGCTGACCCAGAATCAAAGTCACAATTGGCACCTAGAATAGCTGTGAATTCGTGAAGAACCATTCTTTATTAGTTTTTATTCATCTGCAGTCTTTGACAGATTTGACTACAGAATCCTCCTCTTACATCTTCCAGCTTGGCAGGACTTCACAGGCCTGTTTTTATTTTTAATATGAAGTCTTGGCAGTGACTTCTCTTCCCACTTTTGGGGCATTACTTCTGCTGTTCTTGAAGGGTATATTCTTGGCATCTTCCAGTGCATGACGATAATGCCCACCAGCACTTCAAAGGTTAAAAAAGGTTCAAAGGTATTTTATTGTCACGTGTACCAATTAAGGTACAGTGAAAACGGATTTACCATACAGTCATACTAAAAAAAAAAGCAACAAGACACACAACTACATAAAAGTTAACATAAACATCCACCACAGCGAATTCCCCACATTCCTCATTGTGATGGAAGACAATAAATTCCAATCTTCTTTCCTCTTTATTCACCAGCATTTCTATTTACTCTTCCTTGGTTCCACATTGCCAGTCTTCTTTTTATGACATTCACTAATGAATGGGAAAAAAATCTCATCTATCTGAAGCCTTCATCTTTGTTCCATGCCACCAAATCTGTCCAATATAGGAAGGTTAGTTCTACCGATCTGTTGCTGTGACTTTTGTGGACAATTGTGAGATAGGTATTGATGTGACCTTCTGCTGACACTATAACAACTGTCAAGTGAAGCAAAGGTCCACGTTACAAATTCCATCTGCCTCACTGGCCACTGAGAGGGAACCAAACTGCACACAAACATGGTGTCTTACTTCACCTCGAGTTATGCTTAGGAGCTCACTTCCATTATCATTAAGACTGCCTTCTTTCACCTCCATAATCCCTTCCTCAGCACATCTACTGCAGAAACCTTCCTCTGTTCCTTAATCATTGTTTGATTTAATTGCTCCAGTGCTCTGCTAGTCATCCTCACCACTATCAACTGTTAAACTCATCATTGCCAATTGCTAATTTGAATAGTCTCACCCTTGCTTCCAGATCCCTCACTGTCCACCTCCTCCACATCGTTCTCCTGCACCCGTTTAATCCCCTGTCGTCCGTGCCCTTTCAGTTCTGGCCTCAACAGGATGTTAATCACCACGCTGCCAAGATGATATCTTCAGGTTACTGGGCTCTGTTCTGGATGGAATTTCCTCACAAAGGGTCTCTGATTCTTTGCCTCTCCTCTGATATGTTCTTCATGTCCAGATGCCATTAGACTCATGAGCCGCGACCTGTCGAGGGAGGCCACTACCGAACCTGGCCCTGTTCATCCCTGAAGACCCGAAGAGCCAGCAATGATGAATACAGGGCCACGTGGAGGGCCGTGCAGGCAGTTGCCAAACCCCGACAGGCAGCCGGCCGCGGAGCCGACCCAGAGTGGATCCCATGCTCGTCTCCCGCTATTTGCCGAAGACTGGGAACCGGAAGGAGGAGAGAGTCGGAGACACCAATAGACACTGGACAAAGGGCTGGTAGGAGAAAAGGGGGGGTCTAGCCTTCTGTGCCTTCAAGGTCGCCTGTGGGAGGCGCCTCTGCGGCACAACAACTGAAGTCCCAGAGAGAAGAGCAGCTCGCTGGCCTTAAAGCCAGCTGCAGCTTGGACTCTGTAAAATGGCACCAAAATCTGGCAACTATTACATATGGACTCAGTGTGCTGTTTCTATGCATGGGGTACTTACTCGGGGATTGTCTTTATGTATGGCAATAATCTCTGATCCATATGCAAAATAATGGTATTTAATTGCACCTTCATACTCATAAAAGAATCATTGAATCATTGAATTATGTGTCTCCGTGTCACTTTGTTTTAGAGAATACATGTATACATATTAATTTGGGCAATTTTAGCATGTTAAAGATACTATGTCAATGCTAGTTGGTGCTGCTAGTGTTTCTCCTGCTCACAGCAGTCATATTACCAAAAGGATACTTGAACTTCTATCACACTGTCCTCCACAAAAGTGATGGCAGCTGATTAGGAGAACTTCTGACGTGAACGATGAAGGCAAATGGAAACAAAATTCTATTCGAGAGAAGATTGGAATTATTAGACAACCAGGAAAGCTCCAATCTAGTGAGGGATAAATAATATACATGTTCTATGATGGCTGTCATGCCCTGGAAAAGCTGAAATGTTATGATACTTTTGACTGATATTAATACAAGCATATGAAGGAACTGCAGATGCTGGTTTAAACCGAAGGTAGACACAAAATGCTGGAGTAACTCAGCGGGTCAGGTAGCATCTCTGGAGAAAAAGATTAGGCAATATTTCGGGTCTAGTCTGAAGAAGGGTCTCAATCTGAAATGTCACCTATTCCCTTTTCTCCAGAGATGCTGCCTGTCCCATTAGGCAAGCATAATATCCTCAGCACAACTCACAGGTTAAATGTAATTGTGATATGTACATGTAAAATTATGTTCCGTTTCCTTGCAAGAAAATGTTCCCAATTGCCTGAACCCCCTTAATGACCAGCATCAGCATGTTACAGACAAACTCATTTTCAGAAATATTCATAACAAAACCATCACCATGGTAAAATTTTTTAGTGTGTTCTTTGTTTGAGTTTAGTCTTTATTGAAGGGATATTTGCCAGACCTTCTTTTGTTTGCTTAAAGCACATGATATAAACTATGTCATGATTATCATTGAAATGTGTGTGTGTGTCTGTGTGTATATATTACCATTGTGATGGAAATGTTGCATCGGTGTTTTAGCTCTTCACCCACCTCGAACCTGGAAATGCTTTGTCAAACATTTTTCCATAAAGACAATCCTTTCATAAAATTAAAATTAAATATGTGGTATGATATGATAATCGTATGGTTGGATATAATATTAAGCCTGGCACCTAGTATAAATAGGGACAATTTTAAACGCAAAACATTTGCATATTTAAAGGTCACACAGGTGAAACAGTCTGAAACAAAACAGTAAGCTAAAGATGTACTCTGGCATCTTAAGAGACCGAAGCAAAATGAACACTGGAAAAGTGTGTTTTTTATGAGTGAAAGCATACGAGCCAAAATGGGCATGATTTAATGATAAGAGGGATTAAGTTACCAGGCTTGCCCAGAGAGGAAGCAAGGGTATTGATTATTGAAATATCATGGCGGTTCATTAAGATGAACTTTTCAGAGGTTATCTGGGAGGATTTCATACAGTTGTTGTTTATTTTGTGTGCAAATTCTAATTACATTCTTTATATTTGTGATTATTTATATGAATTATAAAAAAGAAAATACTCTTCTCTAGTCTCTACTAGAAAAGTATCTACTTCTTCCTCTCTCGAATTAGAGAATGTCTAACTGACTTCTTAGTGGGCTGTACCTGACCGAATATTGGTCAGCAAATGTTGAGCTCCACAGCAGCATAACTATTCTATTCACCAGAAGTAATGCCTCAGCTTCAGACACTCCTGCAAACTGAAACAAAATATATAAATTGGTCATTAATTGCATAAAATGAAGACATATAGACAGTGAAATGGAACTGTGTAATATTAGTATATAAGTGCTTTCAAATAACCCATGCAGTTTTTTTTGCTTTCTATTTAAAGTAAATGGATTACTGTCTCGATTGCAAAACCGGAAGATGAATATCAGATAAGCATATTAATGCATTTAGTATTAGTAATGAAGAGTAACATTTCAACCTCAGGGTAGGTTAGTACAGTTGCCCATTTCCTCATTCTCAAAATATTCAGAATCTAATACTAATTTTAAAGGTTCATTTGCAGTATACTTTTAACATTTAACATTTTCATGTCTACAGGTACAGGCACCGGTGTCCTGCATTCAGAACATAATCCCCACTGTTTGCAGGTCAAAAGTGCTAGTTAACATTACTGTATGCCAAACAATGTCAACACTTTTTGTTTTCCACATAAACAGGAGCTGCCTATGGTGCTTTGCATGATCACTCCTGTGAATGTCACATGAGCACTGCAGTGAAGGTCATATATTCCAAAAAAAAATGCTGCCTCAAATGAATGTGAAAAAATAAACCCCGCACAGCAAAAGAAAATCAATAGAACTCAATCTTTTTGATGCTGCAAATTGATGTCATCTAGAACAGAATCAACAAAATGTTAGTTCTGTTTGCAAGGCCACCTGTTAGAAACAACAATTCCTTGGGCTAAGCTTGTATGCTCCATATTTAAGCAAATCGACATCGCAGAAGAGGTGAAAATATCAAAATACTGGATATATTGGCTGAAAGGTTGTTTCGTGGAAACTGGAGCAGAGGCTGGTTTAACTGTAATGGCCAGAAGGAGCCATTGTTACCTATGTAATCAGACCTGGGATGTCAGGACTTTCACATGAGGAAAGACTGGATAGACTCGGCTTATATTCGCTAGAATTTAGAAGATTGAGGGGGAATCTTATAGAAATTTACAACATTCTTAAGGGATTGGACAGGCTAGATGCAGGAAGATTGTTTCAGATGTTGGGGAAGTCCAGAACAAGGGGTCATAGTTTAAGGGTAAGGGGGAAGTCTTACCCTTACCCTTAATAGTCTACTTTCCTGTTTTTCACACCAAAGTGGATAACCTCACATTTATCCACATTATACTGCATCTGCCATGCATTTGCCCACTCACCCAACCCATCCAAGTCACCTTGCAGCCTCCTAGCATCCCCCTCACAGCTAACACTGCCCCCCAGCTTCGTGTCATCCGCAAACTTGGAGATGTTGCATTCAATTCCCTCATCCAGATCATTAATATATATTGTAAATAGCTGGGATCCCAGCACTGAGCCTTGCGGTACCCCACTAGTCACTGCCTGCCATTCTGAAAATGACCCGTTTACTCCTACTCTTTGCTTCCTGTCTGCCGGCCAGTTCTCTATCCACATCAATACTGAACCCCCAATACTGTGTGCTTTAAGTTTGTATACTAATCTCTTATGTGGGACCTTGTCGAAAGCCTTCTGAAAGTCCAGATATAACACATCCACAGGTTTGCCCTTATCTACTCTACTAGTTGCATCCTCGAACAATTCTATAAGATTCGTCAGACATGATTTACCTTTCATAAATCCATGCTGACTTTGTCCAATGATTTCACCACTTTCCAAATGTGCTGCTATCCCATCTTTAATAACTGACTCTAGCATTTTCCCCACAACCGATGGTAGACTAACTGGTCTGTAATTCCCCGTATTCTCTCTCCCTCCCTTTTTAAAAAGTGGGGTTGGATTAGCTACCCATCCAATCCTCAGGAACTACTCCAAAATCTAAAGAGTTTTGAAAAATTATCACTAATTCATCCACTATTTCTGGGGCTACTTCCTTAAGTACTCTGGGATGCAGCCTATCTGGTCCTGGGGATTTATCGGCCTTTAATCCATTCAATTTACCTAACACCACTTCCCGGCTAACCCGGATTTCACTCAGTTCCTCCATCTCATTTGACCCCCGGTCCCCTGCTATGTCCGGCAGATTATTTATGTCTTCCTTAGTGAAGACAGAACCAAAGTAGTTATTCAATTGGTCTGCCATGTCCTCGTTCCCCATGATCAATTCACCAATTTCTGACTGCAAGGGACCTACATTTGTTTTAACTAATCTTTTTCTCTTCCCCTATCTATAATAACATTTGCAGTCAGTTTTTATGTTCCCTGCCAGTTTTCTTTCATAATCTATTTTCCCTTTCCTAATTAAGCCCTTTGTCCTCCTCTGCTGAACTCTGAATTTCTCCCAGTCCTCTGGTAGGCTGCTTCTTCTGGCTAATTTGTATGCTTCATCTTTTGTTTTAATACTATCCCTGATTTCCCTTGTTATCCACAGATGCACTACCTTCCCTGATTTATTATTTTGCCAAACTGGGATGAACAATTGTTGTAGTTCATCCATGCAGTCTTTAAATGCCTTCCATTGCATATCTGCCGTCAACCCTTTAAGAATCACTTGCCAGTCTATCTCGGCCAATTCACGTCTCATACGCTCAAAGTTACCTTTCTTTAAGTTCAGAACCCTTGTTTCTGAATTAACAATGTCACTCTCCATCCTAATGAAGAAAACCATATCATGGTCACTCTTGCCCAAGGGGCCATGCACAACAAGACTGCTAACTAACCCTTCCTCATTATTCAATACCCAGTCTAGAATAGCCTGCTCTCTCGTTGGTTCCTCTACATGCTGGTTTAGAAAACTATCCTGCATACATTCCAAGAAATCCTCTTCCTCAGCACCCCTGCCAATTTGATTCGCCAAATCTATATGTAGATTGAAGTCACCTATTATAACTCTTTTACTTTGTTGCACGCATTTCTAATTTCCTGTTTGTAATGTAGTTACAAGGTAGATGAGGCCAGTTAATTGGCTATATTTCAGAAGGAGTTTGTGGCCCTTGTGGCGAAAGGGATCGGGGGTATGGAGAGAAGGCAGGTACAGGATACTGAGTTGAATGATCAGCCATGATCATATTGAATTGCGGTGCAGGCTCGTACGGCCGAATGGCCTACTCCTGCACCTATTTTCTATCTTTCTATGTTTCTATCAGGCAGTGGTGCCAACCAATTTAGATCTACAAAGATGACACCGAGGTTGCTTGAACCATGACTATCAGGTTTTATGGGTTCCCCCACATTTGGAAGATGATAGTTGCCCGGGAGATGATCGTTTTTTGGAAGATCACAGTGGTGTAGTTGGGCCTTGAACAACATGGAGCAGGCATGTGCTTGTGCTCTATTCCAAAATAACAACTGTATGAGGGAGCAGCATGAAACAAGTGTCTCTGGGTTAAACAAATGGCATATCTCGGGGGAGAAGCATACAAATGTGGAAAAGACATTTGGTCAGGTACATGGGCAGGAAATGTTATAGTGATATGGGCCAAATGTGGCAGGTGCAACTAATGTAAAGGGGACATCTTGGTTGACATGGGCAAGTTGGGCTGAAGGGCCTGTTTCCATGCTCTATGACTGGAATATTATGTCATCATGGTAACCACAGTGTTTACCTTGTTGTAATTTCAGGCACTGATTTGGGTAAACAGTGATTATCTGAGAGACACCTGCTTTGTCCATTGCCACCAACGGTCGTCATGGTGTGTATAGTTCTGACCTAGGACTGTTTTCATGAGAAAAGGGTTGGATGTGGAAGCTGAAATTGTCGAGAGGGTGGGTTGGTTCACAGTGGGGAAATTAGATGTTGCTGTAGACTTAGGAACTTCTTACAGTTGTGGTCTTCAAGCAGTGAGTATGTTACCATGTTGGCCATTGTCAGCTGCTGTCACGATTCCAGTCTCCACACCTTGTTCATTTAAAGCTTGTCAAAGATCAATGCCTGACGATGATTTTCTTGCAATCATGATTCACCGTACAATACAAGTTACCAAGCAACAGGGAAACCAAAAGGATTGACCGCAAAGGCGAGAGAGTGGGAGAGGAAGGGAGAGGGAGTGGGTGGGAGAAGGATGGAGAGAGAGAGGAGATGGAAGAGAGAGAAATGATAGCAATAGGGATGGAAATGTGAGGGAAAGATTTGAGGGAAGAGAGAGAGAGGAAGAGGGGAGAGAGGTAAAAGATAGGAACAGGGAAGGGCAGGAGTAGAGGAGAAAAGGAGCAAAAGAACAGCTCCAAAACTCCCGATGTCTGCCAATACCTCAACCACCAAGCCCAAATCTGACTCACAAATTTTTAAATCAGACTACAAATCTATTACACATTGCCTGCACTTTACGATCGCAAAATATATTTCAGTGTTTGCATGGGGTCATGCTGAGGAAAAGATTGGGAAGTGCTGCTCTTAGACCTTATTTAACTGGTTTGCAGTCCTGATTTGTTATCCACTGATTTTAGAGAAACAGGCCCTTCGGGACACCGAGTTCGTGCCGACCAGTACACTAGCACTATCCTACACACTGTTGTACTTCGTGGTCCGGTATCTGTTATACCATTGTTATGACTCTGGAATGACCACAAGTACACATATTGAGAGGTTTGAAGCTGAGAATAAATCAAGGCTCTGTTTATTCACGGCCATCTGGAACCAGAGTGCTCTGCCCATATTACGTCATTCCCACATATACATGTTGCTACGCGGGCAAACAAAGTAGTCCTTGTGATATAACAAAGTAGTCCTTGCAATATCACAACATCCCCCTTGTCTTACATAAAATAAGAAATATGCTAAACAAACAAAACTCTACACACATTACTTTTTTTAAACACCAAAACTCTTCAATAGTAATGATTATCAACAGTAACGTGCAGGTTTCTTACTAACACGTCCTGAATATGTCACGTATTCTCCATCAGCATTATATGCCAGTCATTCCTCCTCTTTATATTTGGTCTCAGTCCTGTTGCTGTCTGGAGTGATGCAGTGGGGACCAAAACCTGGTTCCTCCAGCGGAGAAACATCTCTCAACTGCACTCGATTCCGTCTTAATCTATTTTCATTTGGCGTTTCAATGATGTAAGATCTTGAGTGGGGTTCGTCACATATCGTTCTCACTTCTTCTGGTATCCAGACACGAGTTGCTTAATCCAGAACCCGGACCTTCTGTCCAATGTGTAATGGTTTCAAGTCTTGTCTCTTGACCGAATTGTCAAAATGCGCCTTCCAATACCCTCTTCTATGGGTGAGCTAGCTTTGAATCCAAATTTCCAAGCCACCAAAGATCCCAGAAAAATTAATGTGGATCAGTCTATCATGACCTTGCCAAATGTCTTGCTAAAGTCCATGTAGACCAAATCTCTGACCTACCCCCATCAATCACTTTTCATCGTTTCCTCAAAAAAAAACACTGCAAAGTGTTTTGGCCTTACTAACGGTCTTACTTATTTTCTTCCAAACGTGAGTAAATCCTATCCCGAAGAGACCTCTCCGATAGCTTCCCTACCACTAAGGTGGGTGGCAGTGGCGCAGATGGTAGAGTTGCTACCACACAAGTCCAGAGACCCAAATTCGATCCTGACCTCTGGTACTGTGGAGCTTGCAGATGCTGCTGCACCCGCTGAGTTTCTCCAGCCTTTTGTGTACCCCCCTGTGACCACATGGGTTTCCTCCAGGAGATCCAGTTTCCTCCCATATCCCAAACATGTGTGGGTATGTAGATTCATTGGCCTCTGCAAATTGCCCAGAGTGGATGCAAAAATGGGATAACATAGAACTAGTGTGTTCAGTGTGGACTCAGTGGGCCAAAAGGTCTGTTTCCACACTCTATCTCTAAAAATACATATATAATGCGAGACTCACTGCCTTTAATTTCCTGGGTTATTTCTATTTCCTTTCTCAAACAAAGAATCAACATTGGCTACTCTCCAGTCCTCTGGTACATTGCCTGTGGCTAGAGTGAATACAAAGATCTTCATTAAGGTCCCTGCAATCTCCTTTCTTTCCACTCTCAATAATCTGTGATAGATCCCATCAGGCCCCGGGAATTTATCTGCTTTAATGATTTTCAAGAAACCCACCTCTTCCTTCCTGAACTGAAAACACCCCTGCATAAGAAGTATGCCATTAGCCTTTTTGCCACTCTATCCACTTGTGTTACTACTTTTAGGGGGCTATGGACCTGGACTCAAAAATTCCTCTGTTACATCAATGCTGTTAAGGGTCCTTAGGGACCACACACTTATCTCACTACCCTCCATGTCCTTCTCTGAGGTGAATACTGATGCAAAGTACTTGGTTTGTACTTCACTGCATCCTTCTTCTTCTTTCGTGTGGCATGCACAGCCTAAAGTTGTAGGACAACTTGTTCTATTTGATCTTCCTTTTGTGCGATCCTTTTGATCTTCACGTCAAGTTGATTGCATTAGTCGAAACAGGGCAGACCACGTGAAGGTTGCAATCTTCCACCCCCACTGCATCCTGTGGCTCCAAGACTAAATTCCTTCCTACCCTCTCTCCACAATTAACCTCTAATTTTTAATATATGTATAAAAAGTCATAGGATTCTTCTTAGCCTAACTTGTCAATGACATTTTGTGGCCCCCTCTGGCCCACCTAATTTACTGCTTGAGTTATTTCCTGCTTTCTTCATATTCCTCAAAGGCCCAGTCTAATTTCATCTTCCTAACCATACATATGTTTCCTTTTCATTTTAAACCAAATAAACCTTGCCCACCATGCCCCCCTCCTTACTGGAACATGCTGATCCTGAACTCTGATCTGCTGGTCTTTAAGCGACTCCCACATGTCAGATGTGGACTTACTCAATAATACCTGCTCTCAATTAACTCCTCCTTGCCCCTGCCTAGTATTCTTTTAATTTCCCACTGATGCAAGAAATTACTGTAAACCATGAACATCTCATTTTGATGGCTTGATAAGTTGCTAATTTAATTGATCTAGCTGTGGCAGAGAAAGTAACGACCTGGATTTAAGCAAACATGCCCACTCTTTTTTCTGAAAATAAAATGCTGCAGATGCTGAAATCTGAAATAACAAACAGAAAATGATGGAAATGCTCAGCAGACCTGCAGGATTGTTCGACCGAAAGGTCACCAATCTGAAAATTTAATTCAGTGTTTTCATTTCTCAGACATTGTCTGACCTATTGAAGATTTCCAATATTCTGTGATTTTAGACTTTAGAGATGCAGCGTGGAAACAGGCCCTTCGGCCCACTCCGACCAAAGATCACCCTGTACACTAGGACTATCCTACTCACTAGGGGCAATTTACAATTTTACTGGAGCACCTGGAGAAAACCCATTCGGTTACAGGAAGAACATACAAATTCCATACAGTCTGCACCGGTAGTCAGAATTGAACCCAGGTCTCTGGCACTGTACGACAACAGCGCTATCACTTGGCCACTGTGCCGCCCTGTCTTTCATTGTTTACATGGATCATAAACCACTCTGAGATTAGTATACATTAGCATATCATTGTTGATTGTGGCAACAGTTCGAACCGCAAGACAAAAGCTAGAAGGTTTCTGATTGCATGGATGGGATGAGGTCTGACCTTGGGTACAAGCATGGCTTATGATAGCAAGGGGTTGGCAGCAGGCCAACATATTTGTTTTATTATTGGAGTCAAAAAAGCGAAAAGCAACATGCAGATGCCAAATATCTGAAATAATAATTAAAAAATCCAGAAAAAGTAACAGGCAGTATTTGTGGAGAGATAAACAAAATTAATATTTCATGTTTGCTGCTGACCTGCTGAATATTCCTAGCATGTTTTTTTTTTTTGTTTGTAGCATTGACAACTAACATTTCAGTTGGAAATCAATAATGATTTGTTGTAACTACACATTTGGATGGAGAGAACAAAGAGAATTGCTGTTAAATGGGAGATTCTGAGACACAAAATGACACAAATGGTGGTGGTGCTTGCTGAGGTACAGTGGGGAATATTTTTTTAAATGTTGTTTGGTTTAGAGATACAGCGTGGAAGCAGGCCCTTCGGCCCACCAAGTCTGCACTGACCAGCACACTCACACAACAACAAAAATCTACATTAGTATCTACGGGTGGATTTAAACTGAATAATAGGGGTGCGGTGTCAAATGGGATAGCCAAGGACGGAGTTAAAGGGAAATAGAGTAAAGGGATAGTTAATGACCCCAGAATTAACGGGAAAGAAAGCTCACAAAGGGATAGGAGAGTATGGCCAAGCATAATAGGGATCGACGTGAAAGGTGAGATGGGTAAGGAATTAAAAGTATTGTAAATGAATGCACAAAGTATAAGAAGTTAGGTGGTTGAGCTTGAGGCTCAGTTAGAGGTTGGTAGATATGACATTGTGGGGATTACTGAGGTGGCTGCATGAGGATCGGGCCAGGGAACTTAATATTTAAGGTTATACATTCTATAGAAAGGACAGGCAGGTGGTCAGAGGAGTGGGGGTAGCTCTGCTGGTGAGGGATGGAATTCAGTCCCTTGCGAGGAAGGCATAGGGACTGACGAGGTAGAGTCACTGTGGATTGAGTTGAGGAATTGTAAAGGCAAGAAGACACTAATTGGTGTTATCTACAGACCCCCAAATAGTAGCCCGGATATAGGGTGTAAGTTGCAGCAGGAGCTAAAACTGACATGTAACAAAGGTAATGCCACTGTGGTGATGGGGGATTTCAATATGCAGGTAGACTGGGAAAATCAGGTTGGTTCAGGACCCTAAGAAAGAAACTTTGTAGAATGCCTCTGAGATGGATTCTTAGAGCAGCTTGTAATGGAGCAGACCAGAGAAAAGGCAATTCTGGATTTAGTGTTGTCCAATGAACCAGATATGATCAGAGAACTCGAGGTAAAGGAACTGTGAAGAGGATGTTAGGAGGTTGCAGGGTGACCTGGACAGGTTGAGTGAGTGGGCTGATGCGTGGCAGATGCAGTATAATATAGATAAATGTGAGGTTATCCATTTTGGTGGCAAAAATAAGGGGGCAGATTATTATCTCAATGGGGTTATGTTATGAAAGGGGGAGGTGCAGCGAGACCTGGGCATCCTTGTACACCAGTCACTGAAAGTTGGCATGCAGGTACAGCAGGCAGTGAAGAAGTTAATGGAATGTTGGACTTCATAACAAGAGGATTTCAGTATAAGAGTAAAGAGGTTCTTCTGCAGTTGTATAGGGCTCTGATGAGACCACATTTGGAGTATTGTGTCCAGTTTTGGTCTCCAAATTTGAGGAAGGATATCCTTGTGATTGAGGCATGCAGCGTAGGTTCACGAGATTGATCCCTGGAATGGCAGGACAGTCTAGTCATATGAGGAAAGATTGAAAAGACTAGGGGGTACACAAAAAGCTGGAGAAACTCAGCGGGTGCAGCAGCATCTAAGGAGCGAAGGAGATAGGCGACGTTTCGGGTCGAGACCCTTCTTCAGCTAATGCCTCCATTGAAAAGACTAGGCTTGTATTCACTGGAGTTTGAAAGGATGATGGGGTATCTTATAGAAACATATAAAATTATAAAAGGACTGGACAAGCTATGTGCAGGAATTTTTTTCCCAATGTTGGGCGAGTCCAGAACCAGGGGTCACAGTCTTAGAATAAAGGGGAAGCCATTTAAGACTGAGGTGAGAAAAAACGTTTTCACCCAGAGAGTTGTGAATTTTCTGAAATTCCCTGCGCCAGAGGGCAGTGGACGCCAAGTCACTGGATGGATTTAAGAGAGAGTTAGATAGAGCTCCAAGGGCGAGTGGATATGGGGAGAAGGCAGGCACGGGTTATTGATTGGGGATGATCAGCCATGATCACAATGAATGGCGGTGTTAGCTCGAAGGGCCGAATAGCCTCCTCCTGCACCTATTTTCTATGTTTCTATGTTTCTACATACCAAACACTATCCTACATACACTAGGGACAATTTACGATTTTCACCAAAGCCAATTAACCTACAAACCTGTACGTCTTTGGAGTGTGGAAGGAAACCGGAGTACCCGGAGAAAACCCACGCTGGTCACGGGGAGAACATACAAACTCTGTACATTCAGCACCCATAGTCAGGATCGAACCCGAGTCTCTGGTGCTATAAGGCAGTAACTCTACTGCTCGCAAACCATGCCACCCGACCATGTCACAGGTTGCTGTGGACCTGGCCAGAGGAGACATAAATAGAATGTAATGAATAACAATGGATGAGAGACAAAAACACATAATGATGGAGCACTTCAATCTCAGTAGCTGGAGTCAAATTGCGTGAATTTACTGAGCCCTTGAATTGTGGTCATTTTAGCCTGCACATTGAACTGCAGATGCTGGTTTACAAAAAAATGACACAAAGTGCTGGAGTAACTGACCACGTCAGGCAGCATCTCTGTTTAGTTTAGTTTAGTTAATTATTGTCATGTGTATTGAGGTACAGTGAATAGCTTTTTTGTTCTTGCATGCTATCCAGTCAGCGCAAAGACTACATGATTCACAATCAAGCTGTCCAGTGTGCAGATGCAGGATAAAGAATATAACTTTCAGTACAGGGTAAAGTCCAGTAAAGTCCGATGAATGATAGTTTGATTCTACAAGGCGGTAGAAGGGAGGTCAAAAGTCAAGTCAAGAGTGTTTTACTGTCATATATCCCAAAACGGAACAATGAAATTCTTACTTGCAGCAGCAGAGCAGATATGTAAACACACTACTATGTAAAACTCATCATAAACAACAACAAAAAGAACATGGAGAATATAGATAGGTGAATTTTCAGGTCGGGACCCTTCCCCAGCACTGCCGCTGTTCATTTAATCCTGCATGGTGCCAGATTGAAGGTACCATTTTCTGCTTAATAGTTGTTTTAAATGTACTTTTTCCAATGAGGCTGAAAAATTGATGTAGTAATAATATTGATCGTATATTTGGGCAATTATGAAGCTGGTGATAGCGTCTGGGAACCACAAATTGATCATAGCACAGATAGTGGCGTGGAGATCCATTATGTTGGGCTATCTCTTTACACAAAAAATCCAAAACTGATCACATTGCCATTCTCTTTCTCCACAGCCTCCAAGTTGCCCTGATTCTGGATTCTAGATTTGGTCCATAAGACCAAGCCACCTTTCTTTACAACATTTGAGCAATTTTAATTATGCTTGCATGCTCACATGAAAATGTCCCTCTCCCTTTTCTATTTCATTGAGTTCAGCTTTGACCCAGCAGTTACAACATGTACACATTTTTACTAGTTGGAGCAACAGTCAGTTAGCTTTCCTTTGACTCTCACTCATATAACATTTTCCTATCCATGAAACCAGATTGATTTTAATCTACATTTCTTACTACCTTGTCAAACATCACTGGAGAATCAATTAGCACATAGCAAAATAATGCCTTTAATCTGTTCAGTCTGTTACTTATTCAATTTACTAAGCTTCCTTTTCCTTTACCAGTCCTGTGCTGCTTGTCAGTGCTTCTCACAGCCTTTTCCTGTAAGCTTCAAATGTAATTTCATAAGCCATTATTTTTCTCTTTGCATACAAAATTGTTGCAGTGTTCCATCAATGGCAAGATGTCAGTTTTATGTTCTGATTTTATTTCCAATATACAGCTATTTGGTTTTATCTCCCTGATAAAAATTATTTATTTGATTTGTGGTTCAGAATATTCAGCTTCTTTTGGTAGATTGGTCTGTCATCTGAGTTTCGACACTAGCTTCATGCTTGGAGATAAAAGGGAATGAGAATTCTCTTGCAGTCTATGACCTCCGCTTGAGAATAATTGATGTAAAACTGGCTGTAGGACCTCTGTACTATCCCACAGGTTTACTGGGCCCCAGTCACCATATGCAACTGGCTAGTTAATATATCTGCAATGGATTCTTCATGGACATTATTTGTTCATGTGCAATTTGCAATTTAAGTAAATGCTTTTAGCAGTTTAGTGACTGGTACACTTTGTACTAATAAACAACCCTTTATAATCAAAGTCTATTACAAGTTGTAATAGTCTTTGATTATAATATTCCTAGATCATTAAACAAAGTATTCAGACAAAAAAGATTTGCTGGAAACATATATTTCTGAAACCCCATCACCATGCAAATTCCCCAGTCAAATTCAAATTCCCCAGGCAAATTCACCAACTACAAATGTTGTCCTTTTACACAAATTGATGAGAATTTCTCTCCAGGCCTTGCTTAAGGCACCTCCACATCCTACAGTGGTCAATAGATTTCAGGGAATCCTGATGCTAGGTTGTGCAAATTTCTCTAACGTCTAATTCACATTTTAAGTAAATGTCCTATTGGCCAAGCTATACTTAATTAGTTCAGGATATTGGAGGTGGAAGCGCATTATAGACTGAGTGCTTATCTGGTGATCAAGCCCATAAAGAACAAAGCGGCAATTTATGCACAGGGGAACTAAGCAGAGGACTCAGGATCGTAACCAAGTACAATAATATAACGAGATAAGTGAATCTGATAAACGGGGAAACTAGCCAACATATTGTTCATAAATATTCAACAAATGCACCAGAAAGTATGTCTGTGGAGGTTTCCCACTTTGGTCTAACCTGAATTATTCGAGGAAGACTCATCATGTCTCTTCTGTAGGGTGATACCAATATTCTGCCTAAGCGACTTTGGAATACTTGGACAATCTGCTGGGAATTTCGACCTTCTAGTGTTGTCATCTGTGACATAAAATCTGAACTTTTCAGGTTGCGCTTCTTCTGGATTCCTGCACACAACAGTTTGGGCCGTGTTCAGCATACAAAACCACATCGCACTAAATAGAACCTACTTCTAATCACCAAACATGGCTGAGATGCTGCCTTGAATAAAGCGATAAAACACACAGTGCTGGAGTAATTCAACAGCATCTCTGGAGGTGACATGTCAGTTCTATTGGTCTCGTCAACTGAATCATTAAGATAGTCTGGAGATAGGTTAGGACCCAAAACGATGTCCTCCAGAGATGCCGCCTGACCCACTGACTTACTCCAGAATTTTGTCTGTGTATTATTTTGTTAAACCAGCATCAGCAGTTCCTTGTGTATCCATTCTAATAAAATATGGTTCTTTTTAGGCCAATTAATGATACAAAGAAATATGGAAGGAGGTTAGTCGAGTAGACCAAGCATAATCAAATTCACTGATGGAACCGGTCTGGTGGGCTGAATGGACTTCTCTTATTTCTGTATTTTGTTCATGCATTAGTTTGTTCATACTTAGTTCAAGTTCAAGTGAGTTTATTGTCATGTGTCCCTGATCGGACAATGAAATTCTTGCTTTGCATCAGCACACAGAACATAGAAGGCATTTACTACAAAACAGATCAGTGTGTCCATATACCATATATAAATATATACACACATGAATAAATAAACTAATAAAGTGTAAATAACAGATAATGGGTTTTTTAATGATCAGAGTTTTGTCCGAGCCATGTTTAATAGCCTGATGTCTGTGGGGAAGTAGCTATTCCTGAACCTGGTCGTTGCAGTCTTCAGGTTCCTGTACCTTCTACCTGAAGGTAGCAGTGAGATGAGTGTGTGGCCAGGATGGTGTGGGCCTTTGATGATACTGCCAGCTTTTTTGAGGCAGCGAATAAACAATGATGTTTCCAACATCATTTCAACTGCATTGTGCAAACAAATGAAAACAAATAGTAGTTAATTCATTAATTTTTCAACAAGATGTCCTTTGAAGGTCATTACAAGATGAATCAGTAAAACCTCCAACTGCCCAGTCACAGATCAATTGTAATATAAACTTCGGCAAGAACCCCTCTGGAACAATTTTAACTGACAAAAATAATTGGTTTAGGATTAAGTGTTTGTTAAAGCAGTTAACTTTACATCATCATTGTACCATGGTACAATTATGGTGTATCTGGATATCTATAAATTATTCATCTCATCATAATCTAATTCTTAATTAATATAGATGGCAGGTAGTGATCAAAGCCTGATCTTAGAAATTTATCATGTTGGAATTGGATCTAAGTGGAGAGTTAGGGTGAGATTGGTGGGTAGATGAGTTGAGGGAATGTGGGGAGGAGTAGGTTGAGATGATGCATTGGGTAGGTGCCTGGTGCCTGGAGAAGAGGTGGGATTTACCTGAGTGGGAACCAAGCCCAAAGTAGTATCATTAAAACCTGCTTATTCTGAGAGTGCACAATGGTGGGTGAGTATTCATTGCTTTGCCAAACTGATGTGCCAAAAAGGGGCAAAGTTTTAGTTTTACCGATTTAATAAAGACCATTCAAATTCCAAGAATATGGAGGCAATACTTGAAGAGTGTTGCAATAGTTCCGCATAATGGAGAGGCAGCTTTTCAGGAAAAAAAACATTTAAAAGCTTTATCTGCCCTCTCTTATTGTGG